>OW388302.1:20158533-21358533 GCA_936450465.1 Gibbula magus
TATCTCAAAGATTCGGACCTCCCGAATCTAAAAACATAAACAAACTCAATTCCAAACCTAACAACTCATACGACCCCCCCCCCCCCCCCCCCCCCCCCCCCCCCCACCACCGGCTTAACATAAACTAGGCCATTCCAAATTTCAAAATTTCAAAATTTTCCTCGAAAAAACCTTCTCGACCATGGCATCCAAATTATCCAATTTCGGAAACCTTTCAAAACTTTATTAAAGGCCCTAGTGCCCCCGAGTGGGAAATCATTTTCGCTGGAAACCGCTCGTCAAATCTTAAGAGAAGAAGAAGAAGGGTGGCGCCAATTTGATTAGCTAGAGGTCTCTACAATTATGACGAACAATACCTATGTCTATGCAACATGTGATTGTAAAAATTTGCTTTTATCGCGTTTTGTTCTTTTTAGTTGAATGAGTTTGAATTCAAATCACTTTTATTATTGTAAATATATAATGCCAATACAGTTACTTCAAACATAATTGATATATACTGATGGAAACGAATAAGGGAACACTTAATTACTCTTAACTTATGTCTGGCATGTTCCGTTTGTTCGAGGCTGCGTGGGGCCATTATAAACTGAAAATGTTGAAGTTTACTTTCACTGAAAAGGTACCGTGGACGTGACAATGGATTTCCATGAACTTCATGCATGGCAACGTCCATTTAATCTTCAAGGAGTCAACGAATGTCAGTGTACCTCTACCTTCAGAATCATGCCTAGAGCATACCTTTCTGATAATGAGAAATGGCAGGCTATCGGGTGCATAAACAGCGGTCAATCAATATGCCAGACAGCCAGACAATTTAAGATTTTAAGTCTAAAAGTGTGATTTCGCGACTGTGGAACCGGTACCGTCAGACAAGGAACGTAAAGATTAGACCCGGTCGTGGTCCAACGCCACGAAACGACCGCCGGCTGGTGCTGCTGTCCTTACGTAACCGATTTAAACCAGCATCGAAAATAAACTCTGAGTTCAGGGTGCCGTTCCACTAACCGATCTTATCTAAGATCAATCTTAGCAACTTACGTCAATTTTAAAATCGTCCTTGCTAAAAGTTACACCCGTTCCACTAACCAATCTTAGACCGATCTTAGCCGGTACCGATCTTACGATCCGATCGTAGCTAAAAAAATTACTCTTTTGCGTGAGAGATAGAAAATGCGAGGTACGAGTTATCTCCCTTCGCAGACTCTAGCAGACGATGGAAGTTGACCAAGCAACTATGGCACTTGAGAAGAAACACAGAGCCAGGAAAAGCAACTTTTCTGCCGAGGAAGTTGCTCTACTGGTAGATGAGGGAGTACAGCACCACTCTCATTTGTCAGCTTCTTTCGGACCAGGGGTAACGAAGAAATCCAAGGATTCAATCTGGGAGGAGATTGCTACAAAGTAGGTGCTTGTTTCAACATAATGTGTATTTTAATATGTATTCCTTTCACATATGACTTAACTCAGGCTCGCAAAACATCAATGCACTCTAATATATTTATTGTATTTTATCAGGAACCTTTTCTTCTTGCACCGGTAAAATGGGCAGGTAACTCTCAATTGTAAACATTTCCGAGTGTACTTCCGCATTCCACAGTCGTAAGATTGACGCCACCGAATTAATGTAAAGTGAAATATTTTTATGATAGCGAGTTTTAACTTCCATTAAGAATCAATATAAAAAGCTAACTCAGTGACTGGGAAAGACATCTTTGAGAATGGGCCATTTTTAGGGGTGTTAGTCATTTTCAGAATTTCAAATGGGCCATTCTTTGAAGCAATAGTAAAATTTAAAATTTAATTTAAAATTTAATTGGCCAGTTTTTTTATCCAATATGCCAAAGCCCTACCTTTCCCTGCTAATTTGACAAAAAAAAAACAAATTACTGAAGAAAAGTCAGTTATTTATTTACATGTAATAATATCACATTTTGCTTTGTTTTTTTCCCTCTTTAGCAACAATGATATGAGCAAATTGTGTAAATTGCGGTTGAAATTAAGACATATGACATAGAACAATGACAATTTGAATGTATTATTATTACACGTGTACATGTATGTGTAAATCATTGATATGTGATGGTAAACATTATATCTAAAATGAAGAGAATGATGCTAAATATTTCAATATATATGTCAAATGAACATATGATAACCAAAAGATGTATGATAGATACACAGAGACATGTACATGAACTAAACATTATTTCAGAATAAGTGCAAACACTGCTGGGGTACGGTCAGCATCTGAAGTCCGCAAGAAGTGGAACGACATAAGGTAAAATAATCATTTCACTTTACTCATTTACAATAACATTGACATCTACAATAGGTAATATTTGAAACAGCTATTTTATCATCACCTAGATACTATATTACCTTAATCCACCAATCTTCACAATTATTCATATTTGAGCAGCATTGATATTCATACAAAAAATATTATGAACAATGGGTGTTTATATCATGTAGGCTTAAAGGGAGTATTTCATGAGATAGTGAATCTTGATCACAATAATTCATATTAAAAAAATGATGTAATGGAGGGTGTTACTGATAAAGCAATAAAGCCAAACAATATCATAATACAGTATTTATTCCAAGTATATTATATTAATGATACAGATAAACAATTGGTGAAATATCTCTATATATCCTCTTTATTTTTAGAATAATATACATTTCACAACATGACACTACATGAAATATTTGATTTTAGATGTCAAGTCAAAAAAAGAGCTCAGCTACAGAAAAAGGAAGCTGGCAAAACTGGAGGTGGCCCCTCTGCAGCTGCTGTATTAAATGAGCTGGATGAAAAGGTATGATCAATATTAGGGCTGGGACCAGTAACCAGCTCCCAGAATCTACCCTGGGGTATAATAATCTACTCAGTTATTCTCTTGGAAAAGAACAAGCCTTTTTGCATTAAATTTATCATTAACACACTAATAGCAGCCAGTGGAAAGTGAAGTTGAATATCCATATTTTTAAAAATATTTACCCCATGATTTTCCCAAATGTCATTTTCATGTTTAATCAAAATCATCTTTAAATATTCAGGTACTTTCAACCATACCCACATGCCAGGTTGAAGGAATTGATGGAGGAAGTGAGACTCCAATTTGTACTGGTAAGTATTATTTATTTTTTGAGGTTTTTTTTAATGGTGACTGCTGATAATCTGTCTATGCTTGATATTAGACTTTTGGGTGTTTTCCTGAATTTCATGACTCTCATAATTAATATATTCATTATAACAAACTACTTGTAATACTATGTTTATGACACTCTTAACACAATTTGGAAAATACATAAGTTTCACTAATTTATCCCTATGATGACCTAGAGAGGCAAGTGCTATATATTTATTTCTACTTTAACTTGGCAGGAGATGTTTTTAAATGCTTATACTTTTAGAAATAAAAAATTTGGTACTTTCTTTTGATAGAACCTCAACCTTCAACCTCCAGTCACTCAGTTCTGGAAATTGAAGATGAAGCTTGTCTCCCTCAGGAAAGTGCTGCAGGTACAGTTTTATTTTAACTGTTTTAAACAAAGCTTAGATAAAGCCCCTGCTTACACTGTAAGGTTGGAATTTAATATAAAAAATGGCATACATTCACACAACTACTTACATATACCTATAAATGTATTGGTCTGAGTGAAGGTTATTGTTAAAGCAAATTCCTAATGAGAAAATGATGGAGAAAAATAGCTAACTATTTTCCTTACACAGCAGAAATACTTTGTAGCATTGATTAATTTGAAACATACATGTATGTAGTCAATCATGACAATGTATAACAATTGTTTTGAATGAACAATCTGGAGCTACAAATTTCAAATTCCTCATACAAATATATATATTCTTGATGAAGTCTGATAAATTGGATATTAAGTGACATAACATTGAAATTGCCATTCATGTAAGCTGCTTTGTACCAGATACCATAAAATAAAGGGACTGGACTCAGCCGCAGGCGGGAATATTTGTGTGCCTCGCTAGAACAAGATTGCGTTGGGGAAAAATTCAAAAGTGCAGATTCTGTTTCTCTTATAACTCATTTAATATAAAATATTTCCTTGGTTCCGAGGATCTATGAAATAAAGATATGTTAAACTTTCATTTGGTGTATTGTAAATATTACATGTTATTTACTTTTCTCAGCATTATTAGCACACATAACTTGTTGCAGCTTCAACAACAACATCATCAACAGGCAATGTGGTACAGCTGAAATCTAATTTGCCACATACAGCGACATCAACAGCAGTCTGCGCAACAACAGGATCAACATCCACCTCGAAAAGTGCGTCAAGGAGTCAAGTGGGGAGCCTGGTCAAGGTGGAAGAATCCAAGGTGGAGGTGCTGCAGCAGCTGCTCAGTGTGGAGACGCAGAGACTTGCAGTGGAGAGAGAGAGACTCGGGTTGGAGAGAGACCGACTGGCACTAGAGAGACACCGGCTGGAAATGAAAGAGAGGATCTACTATTCAAATGTTGAAAGTGTCCTAAGACCTATTATCAGTTTGGAATAATTTATTTAAAATGTTCATCTTTTAACCAAAAAAACTACTCCACATGAATTTAATATTGATAATTATTATGTAAGCATATTCTCCAAGCGACCTGATTGGTCGAGATGCGATCACGTGGCAGTCGACAGAAAATCATATTGACTCCAGCCGAGTCCAACCAAAAGTCGTATTGACTTGAGTGACGTCAAACGATTGTTGCATGACGTCAAACGATTATTGCATGACATCGTCCTTGGTCAATATTTTTTTCTTGGGTCCATAAAAACAGGTATTGACCTCATCATCAGTCAAAAATTGTAGAATATTAGGGTAAATAAAACTTTTTAAATGTTTCTCAGGCATTGGTGCATCACCTTTATTTGTGCGCATGAAATATTTTCATTGTCATTTAGAAAAGATGAATTAAGAATTTGATGCATCAATTTTGATAAACCACAAAATCATTATGTCCACCAAATATAATGGCTCAGCAGGAATAGATATAATAGAATTGTATACTTTCAACACTACCACATTCAAACTATATTTTGATGGGAAAAAAATGTAATGCTCCTATCTTTGCATCTAATCAACTGATTATAACTGTCTTTTCTTGACCAAAACTATCTTTATCTCATCAAGTGAATATATATTTACTTTGTACCAGACTTGACAGCAGAGGCTAAAAGGATAACGCTTACTAACCTCTATGGACCTAATAATGATGATCCAGGTTTTTATACAAATATAGGTCTTCAATATTATTATCTTGAAGAATACACAATATCGGATCAAATTTTAATAATGAATCTAGAATAAAAATCCTCGAGTATCATGTAAGAATAGATTTTCAAAATGTTAATGAATTAATTACAAGTTTTGAAGTCAATACCTAATTCTTGGAAATATACTATTAGAAACTCCCAAAATATCCCACTGTTTGGCATATTTATAACCAATTATCACTTTAATCTATTGAAATCATCTAAAGGTTCCTGAATATTTTATGATACATTAATTTCTACTGATGAGATGAGACTTGTTGACAATTTATCTTGTTGTCTTTGTAATGATATGAATGAAGGTATATGTCATGTTTTATTGGGATTGTAGTGTACTAGAGTGTTTTGACCCCATTTCTACATCTGTTTGTGATACATGTTTCTCTTTGTAGGAGCATAAAAGGATGTATCAATGTATTCATGGGAATTTTTTAATATTCTGTTGTTGTTACAGATTAACCTCAAGTGAAATAAATCATTTTCAAATTCTACCTTTATTCATTGTTTCTGGTTGAAGCTTACATACATGATTATTAATATTAACCACATTATACCACTTCTCACCTTGCTCATGCTGTGAAGAAATGATTGATGAGGTGTTGTCTCACTTGGTGCCCATCATTGACCGCTCCTAGGTAGGGGTCATCTATGTGGTCCTCCTCCTCAATTGGTTCTGGTTGAGGTAGACGAAGATCAACGCAGTAATTGTGCAGCTTGAAACAGGCTAAAATCACTTTACAGCATTTGTTGGTATTGAATGGGAGATACCCTGTGCTTTTGTGCAAACACCTGCAAAGATATCATTGAGAACTTTAAAAAATTAAATATTTATCACGGAGTATCATGATCAGCATTATTGTTACATTGTAAAATAAAATTTTCTTTTGAAATTTTAATTCATGGGAGTTAACAATAATTGATAATTTGAATAGTTTTGTTTTTTATTTTTTACACTTCTATAAAATAATAACGCATTGTGACGTCATCTTTTTATGACGTTATAATAAATGTGTGTATAACCCATGTTCTTGCTCGGGCAATACAAAAATTCTAAATTAATTCATAAAAGTCATATGACAATCTCTTTTGTCTAATAATCTCGAGTGTGTTAAAGTGAACCAACCTGAACCTTGATTTCAGAACACCAAATGATCTTTCAATCACATTTCTAGTCCTACAGTGTGCGGACTGGTAAGACTGCTCTGCCTTGGTCTTTGGATCTGCTAGTGGAGTCAGAAGCCATGGCCTACAACCATACCTGTACCAACATATAACAGATAATCTAAATACAATATTAACATTTCTCATCCATATTGTGATACATACAGATTCATGTGTAGGCCTACATTATATATGTATACACATGCACACATATCACTTGTTTAAAACATATTTATGATATACTATTGAACAATTTATTAAATGAAAATAAAATGACAGTACCATGTAGGCCTATGCAATTCAGGCCTTTCACCAGCATATGTCTTTATCCTACATATATAATTAAGAGAAGCATTGTACCCTGAATCTCCAAGAAGAAAGCCATCTGGGGACTTTTGTTGAAAGGCTTGCCCTATGTTGCTGTTGTTCAGGATTGACGAGTCATGTGCAGAACCTGGCCATCTTGCCACCACATTAGTGAATCTGAAGTGACATAAGTAATAACATAATTCATGTAATGATCTAAAATTGTAATTATAAACATTTTGGGAAACTGGACACAATTAAATTGTTGTGCATTCAGTTGACATATAAATATTTAGGTGGAAGCTGATTATTTGGATTTACGAATAAAAACTATAAGGTTTGTATTATCTTCAGTTTGAATGTAAAACAAATCAAATGATGACGAGCTTGCAACGAATAGAAAAACCCCAGCAGGGCCCCATTCAGTAAGCGGAAATCAATAGCCATTGGTTGGCTTGGCTTGCCTAGAGATTGAAATGTCAAGGTCGTCTCTAATGTAAACAGGAAGTGTTAATAAATCTTTATTTATGGTTTTTAACGATTGAATAAAGTATTGACAATCTTACCTCAAGGATGCATCGCACACCGCCTGTACGTTGACAGCATGAAATCCTTTCCTGCACACAAAAGCAGCTTCCTCATCAGCAGGCGGCTTCGCAATTGGGATCAAAGTCCCGTCGATGGCACCGATAACTTTGGGAAAGCCGGCTAGTTTGAAAAAGTCATTCTTTTTCCTGATTAAGTTTTCCCGTGTCTGTTCAAAGGATATATTGTCAAGCACATCACATAAAGCCTGTATGGTTGGGTGAAGTATTCGTGACACACTAGATTTGGATATGCCACTGAGGTCCCCGAGTTCAACAAAAAAGCCCCCCTTTCCGAGAAATCGCAAAGTGGTGAGCACCTTAGTGTCGGGAGCAAGTGCGTGGGAACGCTGGGTATCCGACACTAAGTACGGGTACACCTTATCGATAAGTCCGAATAAGGCATGTCTAGGCATCCTGTACCTAGCTACGAGAACATCGTCGGACAAGGTGTCGAGAAGAGACGTCCTGTCCCGAAACACACGTTCCCGATTAAAGGCTCTCTCTTCCTCTTCATGAAGCACAACAAACGCCGCCATATTGGTTCCTCTATGATCGATTTTAGCTACTCTAAGTTGGTTGTAAGCAACTTAGACTTTGAATCTTAACTTTACGATTGACTTAGATAAGATTGGTTAGTGGAACGGTATGCCGATCGTAACGTTACGCTAAGATTGGGATTTTAGGGAGTTACGATTGACATAGGGCTAAGATCGGTTAGTGGAACGGCACCCAGGGCAGTAACGAGACTAAGAATTTGTGACCGAAATTGACTTAAATCAGCAGGCTTACAGTCACGTCGTAATGTTGTTGGGGTAAGGCTGCCTGCGGAACACAGACGTCTCAGAAGAACATGGGCTACACAACGTCGAGTTAGACAACTTCGACATTGGCGCAATACCATATTCACTGATGAGTCACGATTCAATTTGGACTTCGCAGATGGTCGGATCTGCGTTTGGCGACGCCTTCGTGAACGTCACCATCAGTGCACCATCAAACAACACAAGTCCTACGGGGGCGGATCTGTGATGGTATGGGGCGGCATAAACTACGACCATAGGACCAACCTTGTTCGACTTGATGGAAAGGCGACTGGTGTCCGTTACCGAGACGAAGTGTTGTTCTTCCTTTCCGCCGTAGAGTGGGTGTAAACTTTGAGTTTCAACATGACAATGCTCGACCCCACACGGCTCACGTCAGCAGGGATTTTCTCACGCAAAACAACATCAGAGTGTTGCCATGACCGTCTAAGAGCCAAGACATTAATGCCATTGAACACCTCTGGGACGTTCTTGGACGTCGAGTGAGGGATCGTGATGTTCTACCCCAGACACCTGATGCCATGTTTCAGGCTCTCCAAGAAGAGTGGCGCACTTTTCCTCGGGCTGTCATCCCGAAGTCGATGCAAAGTGTTCCACGACGGTGTGAAGAAGTGATCAGGAAACAGGGAGGACACATCAGATACTGAATTTTCATCTGTGGTGTACACACTTAATGAAATATACTTGATAAAAAAAACCATGACAATAAAACAAATTTCACCATCAATACATGCGTTCCTTTATTCATTTCCATCAGTATATTAGTACGTTTTTGATTAAACGTAATTATTTATACTTACCTGTTGACTAGACCTACTTTGCCTACCTCCTCTCTAGGTATGCTATTTCAACCTTAACACAGACGAAAACTTGAACAGTGGAGTAAGGGATGCTTAAAATCCCTTATCCAAGGGCAGGTAAGTCTACATGGTCTCGTGACGTCACTACCGGAATAAGCCACTCTCCGAAAGTCCCAAAAGGCAAGACAGACCAAGTGGGGAGGATGGGCGGGCTTAGCGCGTAGGTCTAGTCAACAGGTAAGTATAAATAATTATGTTTAATCAAAAACGTACTATTATTTAAATACCTATCTGTTGACTAGACCTACTTTGCCTAGAATCCCACTGCATGGAGGCGGGTCAGTAGATAAGTGGTAGTGACGAGACCAGCAACAAGCCCTGAGTGTAAGCTAACCTACGAGTCCTCCACCCTGTGGTGAGGACAAGGCACAGCCCGGGAGATACCATCTCTACCGCTGAGCGGATCGAAGAGACAACCCTGCCACTCAACTTCCGATCAACACACTGCCCCCAACCCCAACGGGGAGGGGGTGTTAAAGTGAAGCTAAAGAAAAACAGCAACAGACAAGGAGCTAGCAATGTAAACAAAGTTTATTTACAACTAGGATTGCCAAGGCAGTACTTAGGTCTTCAAGACTTCTGCTGGACCTTGAACTCCATGTTGGACTCTCGGTAATTCACCAGTTTCTATGCTTTAAAATGAGCTATCGAACATGTCTCTATCTTCAGTGGTTTTTTAACAAAAAATCTCCAAAGACAATGATCCTCTGAAAATGGAACAATGGCTTATTGATTGACCCCTACATGATTTTTCTCCTGATTAAGACAAAATGGTTAATATTTTCATATTAAGTTGCAACAAAGAAAATATTGTGCTTTAATTTCAACTTAAGTAGATGTAATCATCATTTAGATTGCAGACATAATTAATGCGTTATGTTTTTCTGAATATTCAAGAAAATACTCTAAAATGCTTAAATTTGGACCCCTGGACAACGTTTGCGATGTTCGGAGCTTAACTATCAACTTTTTGATGAAAGGTTTCAACAAAAAAGTTGTTGTGCTTGAATTTTTGCATCCGAAGGTGTGAATACAATTTCATTATCTTAATCAGTAAGACAGTTATGATCCTTTAAACTTTGCTGAAAATGGTGATTTCTGAAAAATGGCAATCTTCTATGACTTGTCACACATAAACTATGACAGAAAAATGTTTGACATTCATTCCCCTTAATAAAGATCATCTCTACTTCACAAAGATATATAAAACATAATTGTATCTTCAGTGGTTTACAATCGAAGATTCTACAAAGAACGTACCCCTCGAAAAGTCTCAAAATCACAAAATTTTACTCTTTTGGGAATATGTCCAAATAGTGCCAAAACTATAAATTTTTACATGATAATGATATGTTATGGAAGTGTTCAGCTGGTTATTATAAAGAGATTGCAATATATAACTTTTACATAAATTAATGCCCTTTTGAACTTGCAGTCGAAAAAGGAACATTTAAAAAAGGACCATATTCAAGGGCAGATAACTCAAATTACAGGCCAAATCTCAATTCGGCTCACAGCACACTATGGAGCAGGTATTCAGCTTTCATATGAGCTATCATATGTAGCTGTATGTATATCCCTGATTTAGGAGAAGATTTTCAAAGACGCATACCCTAAAAACTGCGAAAGTTCACACAAAACTCAGTTTTTTCGAAATAGCAAAAAATCTATATATACGGCCGAAAAAATGGTATTAACCTTTTTGATGGGGAATGTCGTTGCGCACATTTTGGTAAAAGTTTTAAGAAAATATATTGATTAGTACTCGAGCTATGAAGGTTTAAAGTTTTGACTTCAAAGGGAGATAACTCACGAAAGACGTCGAAAATCCCAAAAGTGGCTCGTTAAAATCTAAGTTGGGTCACAGGCTATCATCCCTAAAAATGTCATGTGAATCGACCCAGTGGTTACTTCAGAAAGCTCTGGACAAAAAAAGTACAAAGAATAATAATGAAGAACACGGATAATAAAAATAGGTCTTCCAGACGTCGTCTTGAAGACCTAATGAAGAACACGGATAATAACAATAGGTCTTCCAGACGTAGTCTTGAAGACCTAATGAGCCTCTAAGCTCCTAATAGGGCTGACCCCTTCTTGGTCTGGTTGGGGGGGGCCACCTTCGTCTGAGTGAACACTTGTGGACCCAGCCTAGAGATGCCTTCAAGATCTGCTGTGGAGACATCTCGTAGGTAATTGTTGGCAAAAACCTCCGATGAACGCCAAAAACACCCTGCCATGACATCCGAAACCGCGATGTTGCAGTGAAAAGCCATCGTGGCTGAAACTGCGCGGATCTCATGAGAGTTGGAACGCGAAGGCGGAGGCAGGTCAGCGGCCTTGTATGCATCAATGACTGCCGACCTCAGATACACCCCCAACAATCGCTTACATAGCTCCTTGGTGAGGCAAGAACAGACGACGCCTGCCATCTTTCAGCCTGCGGGTACACTGCGCGTACACCCTCAAGGCCCTCACCGGACACAGAGAGAGATCCACCTCTCCTGAGTCAGAACCCGGAGCCGGAATAGAGAAAGTACGACCGGCCTCATCAGCTGCCTGGTTTTTGCAGAAAAAGTCGGGCGCTAAACCAAGTAAGCGCATTGTAACAGTTCCAGACTTTGTTGCAAAATCCAAAACAGGGGTGTCGAATGGGAGAAAATCTCGACCTTGACCCGAGTCACCCGAAGTGGGCTGAACGCTTCAAGGACAAACTAACTGACCTACGAAAGGCCGAAACATACGCCCGAAAGTCTGAAGACGAAAGAGTGACACCCTCGTTACACAGGTCCTTGCACTGCATACAAAGCAAGACCTAACAGACTTCCTACCTCCGCAATTGTACAAAACGCAGAGTACATAGTGACGCAAATACGGAGGTAGTAGAGTAACTAGGTGAGTGATAGTCGAGTCACTGACGAGACCCTCGAGTCACTAACAGGTGATTGACAAACGAGCCACTGACGCGTGTAAGCTAGGGGAGATGAGTGACACTCAATTCACTTAACAGGTGAGTGACAGACGAGCCACTGACGCGAGTAAGCTAGACGACGTGAGTGACAGGAGAGACAGTCAAGTCACTTAGTCGTTGAGTGACAGACGAGCCACTAACGCATGTAATCTAGACGAGGTGACTGACAGTCGAGTCACTTAACAGGTGAGTGACAGACGAGCCACTGACGCGTGTAATCTAGACGAGGTGAGTGACAGTCGAGTCACTTAACAGGTGAGTGACAGACGCGCCACTTATGCGTGTAGTCTAGATGAGGTGAGTGACAGGTGAGTGACACTCAAATCACTTAACAGATGAGCGACAGGCGAGTCACTTACTCGCGTAATCTAGACAAGGTGAATGACAATGGAATGTTAAGGGTTTTAGACTTCTGCTCCAGAAGCAGTCAAAATCAACAACAACCAACATCCCTCTCATGTTTCTATGGAAACAGAAAACAAAAAATTCAGAAAAAATCTGATAATATCAAAAGGCACCACTTCAGTCAATGGGTAATACACATGCAAAGTTTCAGGAAGATATTATGAACGGTTTTGGAGCTGTGCTCCGGAAACGAACCTGTCTCTGAACAAAGTCCAACTTCAACATGTTTCTATGGAAACGAAAAAAAAATAAATTCAGAAATCTGAAAATATCAAAAGGCACCACTTCAGTTAGTGGGTAATACACATGAAAAGTTTCAGGAAGATATGATGAACGGTTTTGGAGCTGTGCTCAGGAAACGAACCTGTCTCTGAACAAAGTCCAACTTCAACATGTTTCTATGGAAACGAAAACAAATAAAACTTTCAGAAATCTGAAAATATCAAAAGGCACCACTTCAGCTAGTGGGTAATACACATGCAAAGTTTAAGGAAGATATGATGAACGGTTTTGGAGCTGTGCTCCGGAAACGAACCTGTCTCTGAACAAAGTCAAACTTCAACATGTTTCTATGGAAACGAAAAAAAAATGTTTTTCAGAAATCTGAAAATATCAAAAGGCACCACTTGAGTTGGTGGGTAATACACATGCAAAGTTTCAGAAAGATATCATGAATGGTTTTCGAGTTCTGCTCCGGAAACGAAATGATTACGGACGGACAGACAGACAGACGGACGGACGGACGGACGGACAGACGGACGGGGCGATGACTATATCCCACGGTATTACATACCGGTGGGATAACAAAGGGACTGGCGGAGGGTACGACCTTTTCAAGCCGTGCGAACCGAGCAGTCAACCGACGACAGGTGAGAGAAAAACAAAAGACACGAACTGCACATGCAAAGCATGCAGCCACCTCGTCAGGCAGCATACAGCAAGCACATGTCAACAAGGCCCTTTGTAACTCAACACCTACTTAAAACAGATTGTCTAAACAACCTGCTAACGACGAATTCGTAGAATAATGATTTGAAACTATCTCTTAATTAAATAAGAGATTGCTAGCAAGTAAGCAACAAAAGCGCTAAAAATACCCAGTCTCAGAACAAAAGAACACGTCTGTCTTGCTCTGCAACTGAAAGGAGAGTGACTTATTCCGGTAGTGACGTCATGAGACCATGCAGACTTACCTGCCCTTGGATAAGGGATTTTACGCATCCCTTACTCCACTGTTCAAGTTTTCGTCTGTGTTAAGGTTGAAATAGCATACCTAGAGAGGAGGTAGGCAAAGTAGGTCTAGTCAACAGATAGGTATTTAAATAATATAATATATAGTGCACCCATTAAGAACCTTATATGTTGTTAAATAATGGTCTCTCATGATCAGCTGTACATACGATTCAAGACGTTTAAAATGCATTATTCTAGTCCAAACTGTCCATTGCTAGGATTTAAAAATGCGATATCGCATTACATTATTTCAGGTTTGTAACATTAAAGGGGCAGTAGCACGTTTTTTGTAAAAAAAAAAATTTCAAATGTCCCATTTATAATAATAGTTTATGTCATTTATATTTACTTAAGAGGGTAAAACATCTTACTACACAAACCAATTATCCGTAGTGGTAATAACGGTTTTGCGTATAAAGCCAAAATTGCATGGCGGCCATTTTATTGTGAACACATTTTATTATTTTGAATGACAAAAACTACTACCATGGCCTTTAGGGAACCATGTACACTCATTTTAAACTTGATTTTCTGAAGAGAGAAGGGTGTTTTACTATTGGTGACATTATTTTTCAAATACATTTCATCGACTTATTTGAGCGAAAAAACGTGCTACTGCCCCTTTAAGAACCATCCTTAGTTATGATGATACTGAATATTTCTATAACCTCAAGGCTACAAACGAGCATATTAAGGTTATCAAGAGTTACATATGTTGGCAATATGTGTATAACTTAACACGTGGTGACAGCAAATGGATAGTTTGATCTAGGTAGCGACATTTTCTGTTTGAAGTAAAGTATTAATATTGAATATTGATTTAGTTTTTTTTATAAATTGTTAAAGTGTGATGAAGATACACAACAAAATATGAGATAGATATTTGTCAAGATCATATATTTCCCTTTGTCATTATTTTAAGCTGAATCAATATTACACATCATTTTAAACGAGGAATAGTTAAAATACACCGGTCTGTAGGTAATTGAGTTCAGAATACATTAAGGTAATATTAATGTCACTGGATATTAAATGCTATACAAATGCATTAGAATATCTAGCTTCCAAAGACAGGAAAACCGTAAGCATCAGTAAACCTGTTTTATACAATCTTGAAAGCAAAAGGATTTTGCCTATATCACCTTGGAGTACTAGTATTTTTTATTCCAAGATCGTATAACAAATCAGTTCCCTTTAACACTTAATAGTGTAGGTATCGCATTCGTGGCGATAATTAAAGTTAAAGCCCAGTGATGAAGGTGCTGTGATGGGAGGTTACCCGCTGTCGTGTATAGCGTTTTAGGATTTCATTGAAGTGTGATAAGTAATCAATCGTCATGAGTTTCATAACTATCTGTCGCAAATGGAATATTATACTCAAATTGTACACTTATATCAACATCTTATTACATTAAATGCAACAGGTGCTGAATATGTATGTTAAAATCATAACTTTGTATATGAACTATATGGTATGTGAATAAACTTCTCTCAAATAAATTGCCACACAATCATGGAATATCTATTGAATATCTGCCGCAAGTCGAGTAATACTAAAAAAGGACACATATCCTTACATCCTATGCATCATATATTGAATGTATGTTAAGATCACATCTTTGTGAGTAAACCTAGTATCTTGTGAATATATGTCGCACATGATGTAATACTCATATAACACAATTAAAACAACTCTTTATATTAATACTTTCACTTACATGTGTTGATATACCCTGTCTATAGACAGAAAATAGCCAGATATGACGTCATCACTTCCCCTGGGTAAGGGGATACATACGATCGAACCAATCAGAAATCGTTAATTTATAGCCGAATCGTGACGTCATGGCGTCACTACGTGAACGGATGAGGTCATACATCTGTATATAGGGATGAGTCATATAGGTGCGATATGTTTTCTCGATAACTTAGCATCACAAACAGTTCAAGCCAGACAGCCTTTAGAGTCACATGTTATTCACTTTTCTCAGCGTGATTGCTTATTACCTGGAGGAGCACACGACCTTACTAGAATCATGGCAATGAACAGTCCAGTCCCGTCGCAGGGATGTGAAAAAGAAGAGAATGTTGTTGAAACAAACACGGAGAGAGAAGACATGTTTCATATAGGAAACACTCGTTACGTTAAGAGTACCTACTGGAGTCGAGATTGGAAGATAGACGTCCGTCAATATTCATGGAGTCCCGAAGGTATACTATATCCTACCAAGACGGGAATACGTCTATCTCTTGAACAGTGGGGTAATATCAAGAGTGTGGAAAAGTTGGTGACTGATTATTTCAACTGTAGCTTAGCATTGAATACTTCAGAGCACTCCCTACAGTTGGGTAGTAACGTTTTTATCAGCGTAGAACCCCCAAAGAAGGTCGTGGATATACGACAATGGTGGTTACCCGAGGCTGAACAGGAGTTGAAACCCACGCGTAAAGGAATAGCCTTAAAACTGGAGGAATGGCGTCAACTCCTCAGAGTACGGTCGCAATTGGAAGACAGTATAACGTACTAGGGTTACGCCTTCCCCTACAGTGGATGTATGTATATAATGTGACCAATTCACGACCAGTAACACTACGTCTATATTAGTTGGGCATTGGTTTTCGATTAAAAATATCTCCAATCGGAGGAGACCTAATAATTTCCAGTTATCAACTGAACCAATAGGTGTAATCAGGATGAATAGTGACACTTGACAGTTTTCTCGTTTGGTTATTTAAGCACTGGTTCAAATTTCGCATCATTTGGAAAAAGAGAATTGCACGGGTATAGATGCGCTGACAATAGTGGACATTACAAGGAAAACATGGAACAAGGTTTTCACTCTGACTTAGGAGACAATATATATACTGCAGGTGCAATGTGGGAAAACGACCTTTCTATTCACGTTGGAAAGTATAAAATCATTAATCAAAGACCAATTCCATTCGATAAAGGTGTGAATTTTTGTTTGACTCAATCGTTAGAACTCAAAAGTGGAGTTGGTAAAATCGATAAAGACGTTGATCTACTGAAACAGGGACAAGCCAAGAAACTAGGGATTCATGTAGGAAATAATAATTATGTCATTTTGACCGTGAAACCGAGAGTGTGTGAATGACGTTCCTATCAAATCTCCTGAGTTGAGAACCATCGATCTATATATATAAAGGATCAGAAGGCTCTTTTGGCTTCATTTATCACTGGGACGGTGACGGCAACGGTACATTTGAAATCGCTCCCGTTCTGGTTTTAATCATGTCTCAGAAATTTAAACTCTACGTGCCCGACACGGAGAAATGGACTCGATATTACACATAACAGGCGGAAGAAAAATTAGGCCCTAACTACTACGTGATGAAAGGAAATGGAAGAGCGTCCATGCATAGCGTAGACCGATTGCTAGAGATATACGATCCTCAATGGCGAAAGAAGAAAATAGTACAGTGTAAGGATGTCGGACCCACGATAAATTTTGTGACCCCCGCCCAACAAGCCGTCGTGCGAGCCAGGGCCCTGATTCGACGGGATCTTCAGGCTATAAAAGGAGGAGGTTCGAGACCTCGAACTGTCAGTTCTTCCAGGAAACGCAAAAGAAACACATCTCATCCGAGAGCGAATCGGAAACGGAGAACTGTACATAAAAAGAAGAAGACTTATCTCTCTAGGAAGTAACAGTCATAGTTTCATTCGGACAGCAATAACTTGAAGAAGTCTGAAAATGATCTTTGTAACAAAAAACATAGTTTCAATAAAAAAAATATTAAGGAATAAATCATGTGCATTGTTTTCTTTGTATAAACAAACCCAAACAACCACCACACTCACACCCACACTCACACACCACCACCACCATCACCACCACCACCACACTCACACCACCACCACCACCATCACCACCACCACACTCACACTCACACCACCACCACCACCACACTCACACCAACACTCACACCACCACCACCACCACCACCACACTCACACCCACACTCACACCACCACCACCACCACCACACTCACACCTACACTCACACCACCACCACAACCACCACCATAACCACCACCACCATCACCACCACCACCACACTCACACCACCACCACCACCATCACCACCACACTCACACCCACACTCACACCACCACCACCACCACACTCACACCCACACTCACACCACCACCACCACCACCACCACACTCACACCCACACTCATACCCACACTCACACTACCACCACCACCACCACCACCACCACACTCACACCCACACTCACACCACCACCACCACCACCACCACCACCACCACCACCACCACCACCACAGCCATCACAGCCATCACAATGACACCCTGCCATGTCCATCTTAGGGACATCATCAAAGTATATATATATATAGAACGATATTCGCAGAATATTTCTCATTCGGTACGGAGTCATCATGGAAGTAACATGTCCAGATTGTGGGAGAACATTTTCGAGAAGAGATGCTATGTTAAGACACAGGATATATACACACCGTCTAGCGACGTCTTCATCGTCAATGCAGCAGTTATCGGCAAAGTTAAACACATCAGCCGAGGATGGACGACAAGATTTTAAATTACAGCATCCCTTCACTTTAAACGTTTCGGGCCCGACGGGATCCGGAAAAAGTTTTTTGGTCAAAGATATAATACAAGAGCAAAAAATATATCCACTTCCCCAAAGAATCATATGGCTGTACAAGCGTTGGCAACCGTTATACGACATCATTAGCAAAACTGTTCTACCTCGTGTTGAATTTATACAGGGAATCCCATTAGATTTGGAAAAAGACCAATTCATAGACCCACGAGTTAGAAATGTAATCGTTCTCGACGATCTTATGTCGACGGCGAGTAAGGATCCCCGTATCACCGATCTTTTCACCGAAGGAAGTCATCATAGGAATCTCTCCGTCATCGCGATCAATCAAAACATGTTCTATAATAAGGACCCAACCCAACGTAGAAATTCGCATTATATTATTTTGTTTAATAGCCCAGTCGATAAATTGTCTATGATGACGTTGGCACGACAGATGTACCCCGGAAATACTGAGTATTTTATGAGGAAGTACGACGAGGCTATAGCCGTCCCTCACGGTTACTTACTCATCGATTTGAAACCGCAGACACCAAACGCAAATCGGTTATGCGTAAATTCTCTTTCTACTGAGACGCAAATGTCAAAACCCAAAATGGTAGAAAATCGTGTTGAGCCACGTCTTTCTACAATGGTAGACAGAGATATAGAACAACGTCCTTCTACAACGGCAGACAGGGACATAGAGCCACGTCCTTCGATAAAGGAAGAGCTCCTGAGCGAACAGTCGTGCGAGGAAGACCTTCTGAACAAACAGGAAGAATCGAACATGTCCTCTTGCGACGACTGCGGTATTGTCTTCATAGACATGCACGACTTGCAGAAACATATCAAAACCTGGTGTCCGGAAAAATCGTCCTCAAAAATGCCACCTGGAATACCCGATGTGGGACTGAAAAGGGACTAAGAAGATGAAAACGGTAACGATCAAATCCAGAAAAAACAAAGGATGATAGGTAATGGGAGTGATACCAGATGGGAAGATTTTTACTTGGACAAGACTTGGGAGGTGGAAGTAGAACAAAGCAGAGATAAAATGGAGAAACAGAGGCGAGGGTACGAGGACCTCGAAGAGACTGAGGAATGGATCGAACAGAAAATGAAACGACTGTGGGAGAAAAAATATTTAGATCGAATCTCGAGAGACGTGGATACCATGGTGTATTTGAATAACAGTCCTTTATTTACTCCCATTATTGAACAGTTAAGAAGAGAAGGACCAAACGATATGGTATACGAGGAGAGTTTAAGAAATATCAAACGTCTGTGGAAATCTCGCCTACCGGATATTCTATCTCACGTCAATTTAGACTTGGTGGAGGAAAATGAGGATGAGGAGGACAGTGATGAAGAGAATGAAGAGGACGAGGTCGATAGTAATGAATGACCAAAATTAGTCCCTATAACGATATACTACTTTTTTATGTCACTACTGTATAACATCGCTGTATCAGATCTCATGCTATGTTTACGTACTGTCCTCGGTTAAAAAAAAGTGACTCCATTTTCTTCTTAATACCTTGTTCTTGTTTTTTTTTTTTAATTTAAAAAAATAAATCATTAAATCTTATTATTGTTCAGTAATCAGTATTATTATTATTTTTTAAATCAGTTAATTTACAAAAGAAATCTCATGAAAAAAAGTTGTTGAACACCGGTCGCCGGTCATTAAAAAAAACGGATCGTACGCCGGATCACGTGACGGAGTCCTAATCGAGTAGGGCCATGTCGCCGGTCATTTCGAAACGGAGCGTACGCCGTCTAATGCGGCGGGTCCCGAATCGAGTGGAACCCTAGTGTTTGTCGCCGGTTAACTAGCAGCTTACGGTTTTACTGTCTATGAGTTGTTAGCGCTGCATTGCAGGTGAAACTCACAGCGTTTGAATAACAAAGGATTCTCGGAAGCTGTTTTTGAATAACAGTCCTTATGTCATCTCTCATACCAACATGTATCATGTATTTAACCTCTGTTTTTTATCATGCATTATGCATATGTTTCGATGAAAACCGTACTCGTACATGGGCCGTCACGTGAGGTTCTATCTCGCGTATGTAGCCTATACTCGTTGTAAGATCCATTAAACGCAATAGAATCAAACTTATCTTCGTATCTAATTTATGTAAGTTTCAAAAGTTACGTTTGAATAAACGAATAAATGAATGTAGCGAGCCAAGGTCAATTGTCCAGTTTTCGATCCCCTATGAATAAGGTTACATACACACACATACCTAAATAGGATAGTTATAAACTATGTTAACAGATGCGTGATCTTGTGTTATTTGGTTCTAAAAGGTGATGATCTAGGTTCTATCTTCTTACCCGACTTTCAGATTTGCCTGTTTAATATATCTCGCCGCAAATGGCTGCGATACTGCCAAAGCGGTGTTAAACAATAACTCACTCACTCACTTAATATATCAAATATATATATATATATATATATATATATATATATATATATATATATATTTCGATGAAAACCGTAGGCCTACTCGCACATGGGCCGACACGTAAGGCTCTATCTCTATCTTATCAAACGCTATAGAAGCAAACCTCTCTTCGTATCTACTTTATGTAAGTTTCAAAAATTACGTTTGAATAAATGAATGTAGCGAGCCATGGTCCGTTGTCCAGTTTTCGACATGACCACGAATTCGAATGGTTGTATTTTCGTTTATATTTCACAAAATTTAGGCTACAGAAATGACTACATAACTGAGATATTATCTGATTTTATATAGCAAATGGGCTAGCACGGGTCATATGCATTGATAAAGATATATCCTTGTTCTAAAAGATAGGACGATAGGAATGATGCGACACAAACATTAGGCCTATGTATGCGTAGGCCTACTGTTATACCATTATCTTGTTTAGCTATGTCACGTCCGTACATCTTACATATACCTTATCCTGACTGTTGGTGTCATTCATTCTTTATGTGTATGTAATAGAATACATTCGTAGATCGTAATGTGTAGAGTTTAGAAAGAAATTATGCACACCGTTAGGCTACACATATATATATATATATATATATATATATATATATATATATATATATATATACGCGTTGACCGTTTGATTAGATGGGCTCTGTCCGTCTGGCTGTTAGCCTCTTATACTCCAACGCGCTGCTGTATAAATATTCGTCAGTCATGACAGTTATTTTCACAAACAGATCGTCTAAAATACATTTTAACAGTGAGGTAACTTCTGATAACTGTTCTGATCTCTTTGACCCTTATATGTTCAGACACAAAGATGATAAATTCTCGAGGGAGCAGTCATTTTGTAAGCTATCGACTATCATATGTTTGTCTAGTTGCGAATGAAAAAAGTAACCTTATTTAACGTCAAACCAACTGTAGTTGTTTATTACATCCAAATGATAATTTTAAGCACATGTATTATGTCTTATAATGTGTATCGGAAAAAAACAAACCATGCTGCATTAAACCATGTGTGGCATACTTCTCCCAATCAGTTGTAGGCATATCTGAATCAGCTGTCGGCGTATAGACACTGGTATATATTCAGGGGCTAATGCTCATTGAAAATTAGATAGCTAACTGATTTAGATTCAAAACAACCACAACAGCATGTGGTTATCGTATAAGCTTATTTACACCGTTCACTACATGGACTTTACCACGCGTTTCGTTGGAGTTTAGATAGGAGTGTATGACTACCTCACGTGTCGTCCGATACAAGCGTGTAGCCTATGAAATATACTGTCGGTGGATTTTATCACGAACATCGGTTGAAATATGACAGTAAGCTTTAGGTTCTGTAGCGCATATATATTCTTTCCTCTCCCCGCGTAAACACACTGTCGACTGTGAGTGAAGGCATATTTATAGCCGCCTCGCGTTGACTCGCGTTACAGGCCAGGCGCGTCGTATCGGTTTTTCGTTCATCCGCTGACAGCGTAGAGCGCTAAGAAAAAATCTCTCAAACTCTCTATCCATGTATCCTACCATCATCTTCTCCAGACGACGCAGATTGTGTGTGTACTACCGTGTTTTCGATAAACGGTTCTATCCATATATTCACGATGTTCTACGAAATTTAAATAAAACTATAACCATTGTTTTACCTACAAGCAATAGTTATAAAATTGAACTGCACGCGTTTGCTCGCTCGGAAATTCTGTCTGCATGTGACCCACGCTAAGTGTTACGAATGTTCTCGATGCCGTGGGGACGCCATGACATCACGATTCGGTTATAATTTTACGACTTCTGGTTGGTTCGATCATTATGCCGTGGCGACGCTATCGAGACATGACTCATCCTTATATGACCTCATCCGTTCACGTAGTGACGCCATGACGTCACGATTCGTCTATAAATTAACGATTTCTGATTGGTTCGATCGTATGTATCCCCTTACCCCGGGGAAGTGATGACGTCATATCTGGCTATTTTCTGTCTATAGACAGGGTATATCATCATACATGCTATGCGTATATATAGAGAGCGTAGATTTTGTAGATTTTGTCAAAATGTGGAAACTGAAGTTCATTTTATTTCAGAATGCCACTTTTACAACGATCTCAGAAGTAATTTAATCAAGATGTTTATAAAATAACCGGGCCTTTAGATCTTTTTATCAAACTGTTAACGGAAAATAGCCCCAAACGCATAAAATACATTTGTACAACCATAAGAAATATGTTCTATATATGGAAATAAATTTCATAATTCTTATATCTATTTACTTACTTAATTATTTATACTTATTTAATTACTATTATAAATCCGTACCATTGCTATTTTACATACCTATATTTACGAATATATTGTATGCTATTTTATCTTGTAAAGTGTCTCATTAGCAAAAAGAATGGCTGTTGTTTAATATATTTTTGTATGTCTTTTAAATATGCATTTTACAATGTATATTTAACTTGTGACACTATAATAAAATATATCTATCTGTCTGTCTGCCTGTCTATATCTATCATAACTGTGTATCTGAACTGCTTTATCGAATCACAAAGGGATTACAATGTAACAATATGGCATTAATGAACAATGTGTAACAATCAAATAACAATCTAAACTAGGATTGACATTTCAATACTTAGGTTTTCAAGACTTCTGCTTGACCTTGAACTCAATGTTTGACTCTCGGTTATTCATCAGTTTCTCTGATTTAAAATGAGCTATCAAACATGTATCTATCTTCAATTGTTATTTAACAAATATTCTCCAAAGAAGGTACCCCTCTGAAAATGAAAAAATCACATACTAATGGACCCCTAAATGATCTTTCTCACGATTAAGACAAAATGGTTAATGCTTTCATACTAAGGTGTAACCTAAAAATGTTGCGCTTCAATTTCCACTTAAGTAGATGTAATCATCATTTAGATTGCATACATAATAATGCGTTATGCTGTTCTGAAGAAAATAGTAAAAGATGCTTACATTTGGACCCCTAGACAACGTTTGCGATGTCAGGAGCTTAACAATCAACTTTTTGATGAAAGAGTGTAACATAAAAGTCTTTGATCTTACAATTGTGCATCCGATGGTGTGAATCGAATTACAATAGCATAATTAGTTAAGGAGTTATGATCCTTTCAACAGTGCCGAAATTGGCGATTTTCGAAAAATGACAAACTTCTATGACTTGGCACACGTAAACTATGACAGAAACATGCTTAAACGTTATTGTCCTTAATAAATGACGTTTCGGCTTTAAAATGAGCTATTGAACGTGTTGCTCATCCTCGATAATCCAGCGCTATTGTTCCGATAAATCTACACACAAGCGCTGGAAAACAGTAAGGGTATTTATCCCTAACCTAGTTACCTCCTCTTGGGTCCATGTTATCAGAAACGAAACGCAGACACTATCTGCGTAAACAACTCGACCAATCAAAACGCATCACTACCGCTGTTAATAGAAACAAACATAGCGACGGCCGACTCACTCGATTACGATAAGTTTGTAACAAATTCAGCGTAGAAAACCTGACAGAAACTCCAAAAAACGTTTTAAGAAGTCTGTACGAGAAGAAGGGTGTATTCATGTCCCTCAAAACGGGTGGAGGTAAATGATTAAAATCCCTGTGCTACCAGGCGTTCCCAATCATCTGCGAAAGCCAAGATACTGACACGAGAGTGCTTGTTATTTCACCCTTGATTTCAAGTGATCTCATTGGTTGTTAGAAAGCAAGCGTTTCGCTGAGTCATTGCGAAGGGAGGTAACTAGGTTAGGGGTAAATACCCTTACTGTTTTCCAGCGCTTGTGTGTAGATTTATCGGAACAATAGCGCTGGATTATCGAGGATGCGTGTTGCTATCTTCAGTGGTTTACGATCGAAAATTCTCCAAAACATATACCCCTTTAAAAGTCTCAAAGTTACAAAATTTCATATTTTTGGACCAATGGTTAAATTGTGGCAAAACTATTAACTTTTACATAATATAGAGGTTCAACAGAAATGTTTCGTAACGTATCTGGATCAGATTACAACAAGTATCTTTGACATATCTTCATTGTCGACAGAGTTATATCCCATTGAACAGAAGGCCAAAATTCGCCCCTTTTAAAATTGACAATTTTAAATTGTGAATTACTAAAATACCAAGTCGAAATGTAATTTTGTTGCGAAATCACGTTAAGGAGCAGTTATTCAGCTTCGAAATGAGCTACATAGCTGTATGTATTGCCATTATTTAGGAGAAGATTTCCAAAGACGCGTACCCTAAAAACCGCGAAAGTGCAAACAAATTCAGTTTTTTAAAAATAGTGGATGGGGAATGTTGTTGCGCACATTTTGGTGAAGGTTTTATGAAAATATCTTTAAAAGTTTTCGAGCTATTGAGGTTTAGAGTTTCAACTTCAAGGGGAGATAACTCAGGACAAAAGTTGAAAATCAAAAATCGGCCGACGTACAGGGCTAGTTTTTGTCACAAACTATAAGCCCTGAAAATTTCATGCACATCGGGTCGGCCGTTACTTCAGAATCGGGTGCACAAAAAAACGGATAATAACGATAGGTCTTCCAGACATTCGTCTTGAAGACCTACTAATCAAAACGTTATGGCTCTTTTAATAATTCCCCGTCACCTAAATGTCGCTATCACAGTTGAATTCTGTAATACCTGTTTCTGACTGGCAAAGAATGGCCATGCAATCTAGCATTATGAAGTGTATATCTGTCGTAAATGTGTATGTTATGTAAATGTATACAATTATGTATTATAGTAATTATAAATAATAGGAAATAGTATATGTTCAATAACCTCCACTTCCAAGAAATACTCATATCATATTATTATATCCAATGTAAATCTGCCATAGATGGTAACTAATAAAGTGAATTGCTTCACCAATTGCCAAACTCATCACTAGATCCATCTATGACATCTGTGACATGCTTCAAGTGATAATCAAAGGTGAACGTGTTGAGACTGTGTCTGAATACAAGTATCTAGGAACCTTCATTGACTCTGAGTAAAACTGGAAGTATAACACTGAAGCTTTGTATAACAAATGCCAGCAGCGTCTTCATCTCATGCGCAAACTCAGATCTTTCAATGTTAACCCGTCTGTCATGTCTTCTTTTTATGTAGCGTTTATCCAAAGCATTTTAACGTTTTCATTTCATTGTTGGTACGGGTCTCTCTCAGTTCATCTGAAATCTAAAGTGAACAAAATTGTAAACATTGCAAGTAAAATCGCTGGGGTCAAATTTGAATGTTTAACAGAAATATATGAGCGGCAAAATCTTAAATCAAGCTGTTTAAATCATATCTGACCCAACTCATTATTTACATTCGGAATATCACATCCTCCCTTCAGGCCGCCGCTACAAAGTTCAAGTTTTGAAAACTAAGAGAGCCCGTACGTCATTTGTATCAAACACAATATCTCTTTTAAATACACGTGTAAAAGGCAATAAAGTATTATTATTATTATTATTATTATTATTATTATTATTATTATTATTACTATTATTATTATTGTTATTTTTTTTATTATTATTATTATTATTATTATTATTATTATTATTATAATTATTATTATTATTATTATTATTATTATTATTATTATTTTTATGTAAGTAGATATTTTCATGAGATGATACTTATAATATATCTGTGAGTTACTAAATCATGTTAGTCATCATGCCGAATTGGTCATATTTTCATCAAAGTAATTTTTTTCCATTAAAGATAATATCATCTCTCTGTTTTTTTCGACGTTAATCGTTTATTCATTTAGACAACACAAACGATTATTTCGAAGCGTCACCTACTTATCAAGATATTCCCATTCAAAGTGAGTAAAATTGGCCTGCTAATTATCTCATTCTTGAAACAGTTTTCCGCGGCCCCTCAGTGTACATGTAGCATAACGATCGTTAGCGATGTGACGTCATACACAGGAGTTGCTTAATGAAATCCTTAGGCTATTTGTCGATTTTCGTTCATAATTCGTTTAAAACATAATAAGAACGTTTTGATATTACAAGTTTCCGATAGAATGGGTATTTGTGCGTCCGTAGGAAGTAATTTCGGAGTTTTAGGAGCATTTTTCGATATTCAATCGCTGATTTTAGATGTGTTCTTTTCCCAATCGAGTGGTATTAGTTAATTTTTTTGTTGTGTTTGATATTGTGTTTGAAGAGGCCTATAGCTTGAAATCTACTGTGTCAATATTTCTCATGGTGCCTTTATTTTGCTAATAGAATAGTTGCATTACAACTAAGAAAATCCTATAATTTTCATCAATGTTACTGGTTTACACTTTTTCGTAGAACATATTCGGGCTATCTTTAAATCTATAGGCGTGTACATTTACAATTACTTAGATTCAGTGTAATACCACTACCATTTTCCTAGCATGTTATATAAAAGGCCTTGCATTTTACTTTACATGTAGTTTTTGATGGTCAATTCATGTGTTTGTGGAAATAAAATAATGTTTAAATCACTTCGGATAAAAATATGGAAAATCTGTCTTTCCCAATTTCAAATGAAAGTATTGGAACTATAGAACTTTAATCAACTCACCATGGCCGTGTGTACATGTGTTGTTTGGTTCGCAATTTAAAAAATATTACCCTGGCTATAGTTCAGTCGTGTAGATTTCCCCTCTTATTTAATATTTATTTAAGTTAGAGTGTCAATAACGCAACTACATCACTTACAGTTAGGCAAGAAACAAAGTACCCCCTTTCTAGAAATTTCTAGAAAGTTTCTAGTGCGTATCTAGAAAGTTTCTAGTGCGTATCTAGAAAGTTTCTAGAAAGTTTCTAGAAATTTCTAGAAATTTCTAGAAATTTCGAGTTTTTATTTTTTACGAGATATCTAAACTATTTTGGTATATTCTGAAACTGCTTATTAACTTTTACACACATTTTTAAAATCAACTTCATAACTTAATAAGAAAAGCAGATATTTGATGTTGAAGTTTTCCTACTCTACCTTGCTTCCTCATTATAACGCTCCTTGCCTGCCTTCAATCATGCATGGCTGACGCGCTAATTAACGATTGAGCACTGAAGGAATAAGCTGATTAGGGACTATCCATTTACTTACATATACATGTATGTCGTTATTTCATTTATGCCATTGTGCATTTATCATACTTTCTCTTCCCCTGGCATATGCTCTATTTAAAATTTTACCGGACATATTGTTTCTTTGATGTGTACATTTGTACATCCATTCATTTGTTCAACAATAAGTTACAAGGGCATTCAACTGCGTATAGAAGATATCGTTTAAACTTCCATTACATTAGAATTCGTTTACTTTTCCCGATATGTTGTACATTCAAGTGAATTCAATAGTTGGAATAAAGACAAATATGTAAGTGGTTACATAAGATCGTGTCCGTGAATAGAATAATTGATTGGCTTTGTATATAGATTATATTACCTTTTTGGTCATATGATAATAATATCTACTTTGTTAGTTTGCTGTTAAGACACATATTATTCCAACATAAATTCAAATACTAAATTCTTTCTATTGTTGTCTCTTCAATTGCTGGATATAAGATGCATGACAAAATTGCAGTACGCCAGACACAATATACAGGACTTATATTTTCCAAAAGTTTGTATATGAATGTATAATATTAATGCATTCCTTTATTGAAGTGTACTATCATTACCGTGGATCTATTTAAATATCGGTTTTATCCTAACATGTGTCCCAACGTATAAGTTCCTAATAATATGTGTCTACTGCAACATGCTTAAATTGCAATGTCCTTTTAGATAATTTGATTGTGAAATAAAGAGAAACAATTAAAGTTATCTTTATATTTTAATAGCGTATCAATTTTTAAATTGTTATTGAGTATATGTTAACAATTGGTTATACTGGATAAGGGCAAGCTGTTTGCGCAGGTAAGAAACTATTACTATTACAAAACTTATTTTTGCCCCGAATGACATCTTTGTGAAAGTTTTGTGAGGAATAAATTTATGTCCGATGGCTAATTCATTATATCTGTAAAATATTAAAAGTAAAACAAATTAGGTAAAACATGGACTTTATATATATTGAAATTCATTTTTAAAATTTATAAAAATATGAAAACGAGTTCTATGGATATACAACTTCTTTATTGCAGAAGTGCGACGTTTCGATGTAGATTCTAACACCATTATCAAGCTACATACAATACTGTCGGGGATGCAAGTAAAATACATTTCCGATAAATTATATATTAAAGATAAGATTAATCTTGTATTTTAACATCCAGTCACCAATTTTGCATTATCCAAACACTAATTATTAAATCAATTCGAACTCTTGAAATTAGTCTCGAATTTAGATCTTAAGATGACGCACTCACTCTTAGACTGTTGACAGCAGTGAAAGGGTGCATGCAAAATCTACATTTAATATGTTCTTAATCATTTGATTTGTTTACAATTTCGGCTGCTCTCTCAATACGATACACTCTTTGTTACGAGAAATCTTAGTGTTTTGATGGATAATATTTACGAATAGCCTTTTTCACACAGTTGTCCTTCCCCTTAGACATATCCTGAGTTGAGTCAATTTTAAATACGCGTTTTCACAATATACGCTCCGGTTTACATTCAAATGAAAAAAAATTAAAAATATACCACTTTTTCTAAAATCGCAGATTCTTTAGCGTGTATCCATGAAGTCAGTGAACCGTATCTCCTGAACATTCCAGTGACCACTTGAGAATATCTCTGAGTCAACTACACACCTGTACATTTATTCAGATAGACTTAACAGTATTTGCGACAATACACTTCCGTACGTATTTTTAAATTAGTTTATGGTAATAGCCGCACAGACTGCCCCCTTGCAATACACACATATCCCAGGATATCCAGGCTTGCATATTCTATTTGACTCGTTAAGAGCGCGACTTGGCTCATCACAGGATGGCTAATGGTGGCAATTAAATACTACAATACTGTACTGTATACACTGCTACGATTTCAGGTTAATATTGAATTGACTCATTTCAAATATCCCATCACAAATTACTAAAATGGCTTATGTTCTATGTGTGACGGCAATTTATATTTTACTGATAAATACGATATGAGAGAGAGAGAGAGAGAGAGAGAGAGAGAGAGAGAGAGAGAGAGAGAGAGAGAGAGAGAGAGAGAGAGAGAGAGAGAGAGAGAGAGAGAGAGAGAGAGAGAGATGGTTATTTAATCGGGTGGTACAAAGTTTATAACAAACTATAAACGGGCAAAAGAAACTATAGGTACAACAACGCAATATATTCTAATCAACGAGTAACACGATTAAAACAAAGTTACAACATGTCTCTAACAGCAAACTAAATCTGTCTGTAAATTTTGATACACTATCTGTTCATCATTCTGAAAAACACGGCTTTTTAAAAATCGTCGTTATAGAATCTCCTTAACCAGGCGAGATAGGGGATTGAAATATGGCTACAGCAACGATGCCTCATGGATTTAAAGTAAAAAAGTGCGTTATGTCAATACCATCTTTACTAATCTAATTTCATATATTTCATTAAAAAATTACATTAAATACCCGACATTATTTCCCAAAATACCTTTTAAAATAGCTATTTCAGCACTCTATGTGTGCTTGAACAGATATAAAATATTGAGTGTCATACTCATAAATATTAAATATTGTGTAATTGTGTATTACCAAGATATATCCTCATCACAAACATTCAAAATATTTTGTGTTTGAAAAGAAAATATACTTTCTTTTGCCCGTGAGAATATGCTACTCTTCTACCGCACGAGATGAGATAAACATGACATTTGTCAAGAACAGACATATATTCTATTTATTATATCAATATATCTGTGTCACTTGTTGAAATCGACGGATTTAAACGGCAACAGTTTTAATGATATTATACATTAATTAAATGTAGAGCTAATAAATAAGTTGTTTTTTTCTGACAGCGAATGTATGTGTTTTTGTTTATGATTGCGTTTAAACATCGATACGCTTGACTGACTGTTTACAATTCACAATCTGTTACTGTACATCACAATTGAAGTTTCGTTACTGCCTTCCTAATGTCACATGTTATATACTAATTGTGCGTTAGATCTACAAGAACATTTGAAGGTTCAAAGTATTAACCCATGCCTAATAGTCTGGTAGAAGAGGTGTGTTGAAATACACAAACACTTACGTGAGGGTCGGTTAATTAGTTTATGGTTATCCCCGTCCCCTGTACAAATTCGCCACGTGCACTGAAGGGTGACGCACGCCAAGCACGTTATGTAAGACACATCACATGTCATCGAAGACCGTTATAAATCATGTTATTGTCGCAATAGATTAATTTTGTAACTTCATTTGTCACAATCAATCCATGCTTTTTCTTGGAATATGATTATATCGACTTAAATGTGATGTTTGTTAAATAGTCCAGTCTGCATATGATGCACATCAGAAGTCTATCACTAGTTAATAACTTTCAAGGCTAAAATAGTTTGTTATATTTTCGGTCTCACATGGAATGAACAACCATCAGCCTAGTTATTTCCATGAGTTTGGAAATACTTGAAACAATAACGTTTTGATGTCCAATTGAAGTCTTCAACCTTTTAGAGCAGGGAAACTTTTAACCTTTTATTTCAATCAATCAAGTTTTTACTCATTTCGGTGAGCATCGTGTTTTAGATTTTCTAAAGGCTATACACCTTATTGACAAATTGTAAATTTTAACTTTTCATTGTCAGCTTTTATTCAACTTTTTTTTGCGGCCTTCGTGCCGTGTTCTGTTTTTCAATTGCAATTTTCTTTTTTAAATTAGGCAAATAAATTAAATATCTCGCCGCTAATGGCTGCAATACTGCCGAAGCGGCGTTAAACAATAATTCACTCACTCACTCACTCAACCTTTTAGAAAAGCTAAGACGTCGCACATAGGGATTTAGAAACATTTTACTGTCCAATAACCACCATACAAAATCTGTAGCCAAAACGGTTGATAATATGTTACCAACTACAGTAATGTTACATGAATGAGCCTAGGTGTACATGTTTATTTCATACTGTCTCACTTGGTTCTTGACATTATCCTATGTTATTTCTTTTGAAATGTGTTTTTATTCTTATGTATACTATGTTTTATAGAGCCTCCTAAGTCAGTTTGTGTGTGACATTTATATAAAATAATCTTCACCTTTGTGGAAATATGGTTTTGCTGGCATGGTCAGAGACGTCTATACACTCACGTGTAAGTGAGGATACTTATCAATACGAAACATACGTAATGAAATAAATAGTATGCATAACGTTTTCAAATTGTTCTTATATTTCATATTCAATTGTTCAAAAGTACTATCTATTTACACGCTGACTTTCATACTATACTGCAGTGAAAACGAAACTTGTGACCTTTCATGTTTGTTACAATTAAAGAACTATAAGCTTTGATTGACGGTATCAAAACCAAAGAATTTAAACTTCAGTGTTAAATTACGCAGTATCATGAAGTTAGAGACGCTCCACGACAGTGATTTGAATACCCTGCTAATCACGCCAGACAGACAGACATATTATTTATTTAAGTCTCACCTCACATGTATAATAAAGGAATAGATATATACATATAAAAGTACAAGATAAAACACGAGCCACCAAATTAGGGTTACGGGAGACTATAACTTAAGAACAAAGACTGTGCAGGTATCATTAATACCTGAGTATGAAAAGTGATTCCCAATTACCGGAAACTGTCTAGTCATGTTCAACAGCCCCGGTGATTTAATTGTATCTATATACGTCTACGTATATTACAATAGATTGCGACACTGATTTACTTTTCTAACCTGACAAGATTAATAACTTTGGTTCAACAACTACACCTTATGTAGGCTCATCATTTGTGTATCAACATTGCCAAGCTATGTTAAACTGATATACATTCACTAAATTATAAAACACATGCAGTTGTAGAATATTTACAGAGTAACAGATAACTCATCATTAACCAAATAAACAATGTTTTAATGTGCCATAACAACGCTTTCCGCACTAGTAGCGCCGATGCATAACTTCACTTCATTGTTTTTGTTTTTGAATCATGTGTAGGTACTTTTCTTTATCAAGTTTTCAAATATAAAGTCATGCATATATTACCCTCGATAATATTTTTCATCTGAATTGCGCAAAAAGCAAATGCAGTATTAATAAGACAGAAGTGTAAACTGGACAGTTAGATGATGGATGATGGACATTAGAATATGTGATTTTAAGTTCAAATTCTCTCCATTGGCGTTACATGAGAAAATCAAGATATCAGCTTATTGAAGAGTTCTTTCCTAAATACATAAATAAATGGCTGACAGAACACCCTATTTCAAATATACATCATTTCCTTCTTTAAATCGGCTTGTATACTTCATGATGTAATCGTGCCATGGAATGAATGACACAACGGCGGGTCCCCAGCTAACCACGTTTGAGTTGCTGAACAGGTGTGTTCAATACCTGGGATGACAGGAAACTGTCTGGTCATAAACACCAGCCATGACTGTTTAATTTGAGATATACACGTACTGTATACATGAAATACATTGCAACATTGCTGCTCTTGCGCGTGTCTCGTAAAACTCTTTGGCGGCATCTGTGTTTTTTCTCTTTTAACGAGCTGACCACCGACAATCAGTTCATTAATAACTGTCGGTTACACAAAGTAAATTTTACGCTCTAATAATCTCTGGTAACGGATAATCGTAAAATTTTTCCTATTAAACGAGTTGTGGGCATTTATAATTCGATAGGTTATACAACGTGTGATATGGATCATAGTTTCTTTATCACTTACAATACGAAGTTTCTTTGCTCATTTTTGCCCCTATGTCTTGACATTCATTACTCAACTCCTTCATTACTTCATCACTAAACACAACTAAACACATGCACATTTGAACTAATAAGCAAGATGACATCTTACTGAAAACGTAATACTTCATTTTCAAAATACATTAATTGGCTTATGGCAAAATGCCCTCTTTCAGTTATACATTCCTTCTTAAAATCGTCTTGCATATGTGAGTCTCCCCGGATTTAATTTATTAATATTGTTTCTGTCCATATGTAGTAAGTAACAAATGAATCAAAATCAGTCAGTTGATTTGATGTTCCAATCAGTTTAGAAACAAAATTCATATTCGTTGAAACTCCTTACTTTAAATACTCTGCTACCTATTCTTACATGTATACTGTTATTATCATTCAAATGACACATTTATTGTTCATTTGAAAAATATACTTACAAATAAAAATTCAAAATATGGAAAACTTAATATATTTCTCGAATGCAGCTGAGCAGATAACATTAATCCCTGAGACACTTCTTTAGTTATATACGAAGTATTAAAAAGATAGCATAACCACAAACAACGCAGTGAATCAGTGTTTTACGTTGTAAACGCCAATAGAGAGAAGGTATGCATATGACGTTTTAATCCTATTCTAATAGCCTAATAATTGCTGCATCGACGCATGGTATTTTGGAAAATACTGACGGCCGTTCTATCAAAGAACATGTATTTCGGTTTTCGTTTTATTAAGATATCAAAAGCAGACATGAGCTAAGGTATTATAAGGTGTCACAATTTATATCACTAAGTTGACCAGGATCAGTTTGAGTCGGTAGTCGACATCACTGATGTCTCACTTAAACCCACTTACATTGTGTACAATTATAATTCTACTAGACAAACATATACTTCATTTTATCGTCACTGAATATCCTTCATTGATAAACTCGACAGCTACAAAAGATCACTTCACGGGCAGTACAGTTTGAGGCTTTAAACAGCGACACCACAGCGACTGTTGTGCATGTAATTAGACCTCCTTGAGCAGTTCAGGGGGCGCGTTATAACGAGGAGACCACAAAACTAAACATCAATTTCCTGCTATTCTAGTTGAGTGACATTGTTGAAATTTACAAAGTATGGCAAAGTCAACGTGTAGTTTCGGAATATGAAATAAATATTTGAATATCTCGTAAAAAATAAAAACTCGAAATTTCTAGAAATTTCTAGAAATTTCTAGATACGCACTAGAAAGTTTCTAGAAACGTTCTAGAAAGTTTCTAGATACGCACTAGAAAGTTTCTAGATACGCACTAGAAAGTTTCTAGATACGGGGTATGTTTATTTATTGGACACCTGTATTACATATCGCTACATTGATAAACAAAAATACTGAAAATATATTTTGTTATTTTGCATAAGGACGAATGTGAAAACAAAAATTATTCAACATATTGGACAATGATAAGAATTGTTCCAAAACAAATTGCAGAATTACGGGTCCCACAATGGTCACAGTACTAAACAGTGTTGACATCCGCTGCCATTTGTTGTACGTTTTACGGGGCGTGTATATATGTAATTTTGTTGTATAAGGACAAAGGTAAATATGTTATTTAGGCAGTTATGTATGGCTAATTCTAGTGGATTCTGTCATTAGACGCCAAGCGACTCCTGTGTATTATGTCTCAAGGCCTAGCACGAGGAATTCGCTCTCGGCTAAAGTTTTATAATTACAAAATGGTTTTGTTACACTAATTTCCGCGTTTCTGATTGGACGAGAGCTCTCAAAAACCTGCTGCCATTTCTCGATGAATGCAGATAAAATGTGCTACCATACCTCGTGCATTCGTACCTTGTGACGTCACAATCCATCAGAACAAACGGTCGTGCCAGTTGGTTCTTACAACTGAGGGTAACATTTTGATGCAAAATAAGATATACACATGTCATTTCGTCTTCAAACCTACGTCGATAACTGGAATACATATTCCTTTTCCGAATGAGACATTTAAGTTCACCGGGAATACTTCATTTTAATAGATACAAGTCCTCAAGCTTGTTCATTCACTTGCGCTTCGCAAACGGAAGCCATGTTTGAACGTCGCGTGATATGCTAATGAGGGTTAATCATAAATTGCGTAAACCAGAAAAAACGAACCCTGATTGTATGCATGTGAATGCTGGGGAAACGAAATTGAATCCTCTGCCGTTTTAGAATAAGAATTTCTCAATTTTGCTTCAGCCATGTATTGTTGCGTGTAACAAGCTGCTGCCTTCCGTGATAAATGACAAATATATTAGATTTGTGTAAATATTTAAAGAAAAACTTGCTGATTTTGTAATTATAAGGATTGTTTTACATGTTTTGTGCCTCTATCGAAGTATAACAGCAACATATTTCGTATAACATCGCTCCGCTACGATACGCGATGTTATACAATTTGTTGCTGTTATACTTCGATAGAGGCACAAAACATGTAAAACAATCCTTAAATGAAGCGTACTTGAGCGGTGTTCTAAAAAAACGTTATAAAAGGTGTTTATTGGTTGAATTGACAAATATCAAGTGGAGTCCTCGTCTTGGAATATGCTTGAATAAAAACCGAAAAGTGATATGGTCGAGGTTTGTGGGTCTTTAAAGACATACTTATCATCAATGTAATTTATTTTCACCAAAGTAAATTTGTTCATCAAATTCAAATTTTAAATTAACAACATTTATGTTATCAAAGAATGTTTTTCTCCATCAAAGTCAATTTTTTCATCAAAGTCATTTTTTATCATCATAGTTAACTTTTTCATCAGAGTAATATAATGTTTTTCATAAAAGTCAATTATTTCATCAAATTCTTTATCAAAGTAATTTCTTCCTTTTAAGTCAAAATATATCATCAAAGTAACATTTTCCACCAAAGTCATTTTTTCATCAAAGACATTGTTTTTCATCAGAGTCATTTGTACCATCAAAGTTAATTTCTTCATCAAAGTCATTTTTCATCAAAATGTATTCTCTATTTTGGTAACTTTTTTTCATTTAATATTGATTTATCCATTTAAGCAAATATTTTCTCAAAATCATTTTTATTCAGCAAAGTCTTCTTTCCCATCAAAATCAATATATTCATCAATATAATTTTTGTCTTCATTAAAGTCAAATTCTCCATTCAAGTCACTTTCTCTTTAAAAACATTTCTTTTCATCAAAGTAGTTTTTAATTAGAGTAATGTTTTGTTAGCAATGTTCAAAGCAACTTTTTTCAATTTTATTTTTATTACAACATGGCAAAAAACTTCTCTGAATATTTACAAAAATTTAATCTTATTTAATCACCTTTACAAATATTTAATCTCAGAGTAAATATAAAGTAAATATGGATTACATGTGATATTTTCCCCTTGACTCTGTTGTAAATTGTTTCTTTAATCCGGAGTAAAGGGGAGTAAAGGGGATTAAATGACATCTTTAATTCATATTTAATCCGGATTAAATAGGACTTTTTCATCCAGTGTTTTAGGCGATCTGGTACTTTTCCCCATAGCGCAAGCTATAATTCTAGGCCGAAAATTGTGTCTTCAAGTGTGAGCAAGAAGCACGTTTTCAATTCTAAAAATCTTGCAGGAGACACATTAACGAATTGGAGCTCTTAGCAGCAAAATTCACCATTTTGAGTTTCTGTAAAGACATGAGGAAAGTTCATGTATTAATTAGATCTGACAACTCCACAACCGTAGCCTATATCAATAATCTAGGAGGCACCAAAAGTGGTTGCAATGAAATTACGAGGGACATAGTCAAATTTGCAATAGACCACGAGTTAATTGTTAGTGCTACACATTTACCAGGTGTACTTAATGTGGAAGCTGACAAAGAAAGCCGGTCAGGTAGTGACAACACACATCGGAGTGTAACTCCCACGTTTTTGAGAAAATCACCAAGGTTTGTGGTATTCCATTGGTGGACTTGTTTGCGTCTAGAGTCAATGCAAAAGTGAAAAACTACATGTCATTCAGACCAGACCCATATGCAATTGCTATTGACGCCTTTTCGATTAAATGTGCAGATTCTTTATGTTACGCTTTTCCGCCTTTCTGTCTGATAAGCAGGGTTTTCAGAAATATCTTAGATGAGAAAGTCACATGTATATTGATCGTGGCCTGATGGACGACTCAATGTTGGTTCCCTTCTGCTATGAGAATGCTAACAGATTTTCCTTTGTTGTTACCTAGGACTCGAGACATCCTGTGTCACCCAGTGATGAGGAGCGAGGACAACCTGCCGAAGATGATGATGCTGGCATTGAATACCTTAAGCTCAACATTTCACAAGCAGCTAAGGATATCATCCTACAGTCCATGGCGGACAAGTACGAAGAGACAGTACAGAGTTTATATCAGGAAGTGGCTACGGTACTGTGCTGTGCTGAAAGGGAAGTGGATCCCATTTCACCTACTATAGGGACAGTGATAGAGTTTCTTACAGAGTTATTCTCTAATGGGTTACAGTATAGTGCCATTAATACAGCTAGATGTACTTTATCCACCATTGTTACGGATTTTGTTGTGGATTCTGAAAATGTTTGCTTGTATTACATAAATAAATTTAATCAAACATTTTTTTGATTCTTTTTTTATTAAGGACTTTATAGAGGTGATTGGCTTCAACGTTGAACATCTTACGTGACCTCTAAGGTAGAATTATAAGATTAAACGAGACTTACCTTAGGGGAGTTGAAGTTTGATTGTAGTTCTACCTTGCTGTTGGCGAACTTAGAGGTCATGTGCCCTCCCTGTTTAAGGGATTTGTATTCTTTGAACCAGTCACGCTTTAAATAATGACGTTATAGTATGCGTGCGCATCTCACATGACCTCTAATTTCGCCAACAGCAAGGTAGAAGTACAATCAAACTTCAACTTCCCTACGGTAAGTCTCGTTTAATCTTATAATTAAAATGTAGATTGTTGAAAGAATTAATATACTATCTTATACTAAACTGAACTAATGAATATATTGAGCTATACTTATGTATCATCCCAGGTAAACTAAGCTAAATAAATAACGATACATATACTCTAATATATAGACTGTAACATCAACAACGCTATTACAAAACAAATTATAGTACGTATCCTAATATATCATAATCACTACTCGTGAACTTAAAACAGCTCTCATGACCACCTAATTTGATAAGCGTACTTAACAATCACAACTACCATGATATGCATTTTATTGTAAACTGCAATTAAGAAACAAATTACCGTTGTGAGACATCACCACAGTGCGTAACAATACGAGAAGTTTGCATGTTTTCGTTATTTTCTTCAATGTTAAAGATTTATAGAGGATATCTGTCTTTCTTATAATTTCACGAGTGGCGCAACTTTTCTACCTCACGAGATAAGATAAACATGGTATTTGTCAAGAATTGACGGATATTCTATTTATTATATGATGTTATCCTTGTAGTTACGTCCGAAAGGGTCGTTTTCACGCCGACCGACCGCTAGGAACAGCCTGTCACCACAGTAATACTGTGTCGTCATAAGCCAATTCGCTGCGTCAGACCATTGCTTTATGACGTCAAATTATATCAGTCACTGGTCGCAGTGAAAATATAAGTTATTTTCACTGTAGCTTGATATACAGTTTATTTCACTGATAAATTCGAGTATTTCATTGCTCGTCATATGAAAAATAACTATATCCCTGCTGAACGGCGTCTTATCTGGAATAACCTGACCCAAAGGTCACTTACTGTCGTTCCACACATGCGTCCAAGCCTGGTTACATAACGCTGCGTTTACACTTTGTCACGATAAGGCTACCACGATATGAAGTCATTAATCAAGTTGTTTTCCCTTTGTAGTGTTTGTGACGATTGCATTCGCTCTAAAATAATATGACACCGTCACCATTACACAAAATTACCGGGAATTGTTACCTTGCGTCAATAATGAGTGTTCTTCAAAGCAAAATGTTTCATATGATTAGTTAGTCTGTATTTGTTTTAAAAATTACAATATTGATATGCGCATGTACTTGCAAGACACCGTCGTTGAAGACGGACACAAAAACAAAACCATTCAATTCTAAAACTAACAACAAAGGTCGCAACACAAATTTATCCTTCCTCTTTGAAGTAATTTTATCTGCCGTGAAGAAGCAAACTAGACACTCAATATTTCGAAATAATAGTTTCGTTATCGCACATATTCTGCTGTTATACTATCTGAATTTATTGTTCTTATATGGTCTTCCACGACATGAATATTTCATCTTCTCCATTTGTAATTTGTGGTACGTTTTGGCATTACAATCCATTTCCTTGCATTGATTCTTATTCGCACTTAAGTTGGTTTATAGTAGGGTTCTTGGAAACACAACTTCTCATCTGCGTAGTGCCACGCTCTGAGACAATATTTAAGAAATGTTCGATCCCTCGCGTTCAGAAACTGAGAAAGAAAACGATTTTCCAAAAGTGTATAATTCGTGACAGTCGTGGCCTACTCAGCGGTATAGTGTAAACGCAGCATTACAGGTAGGGTGTGTTTGGAGGTCTGCTGCATGGGATATGTGCCACCTGGCCTGTTCCTCTCCATAGCAGCAGCAATAGCATTTGCCATTTGTTACAATGCTCTCACTAGTGTGTTTATTCTCCTCTCTTCTCTCAGCAACACATACTGGTGAGTATTATATTCAATTCTAACGTATAGAAGTGTTTATGTTACTAGACAAACCCTACGTATGACACGTTTGAAGGTTTCAGACTGAAATTAACTGAAATAACCGAAAGTTGGAAGGACAAAACCACAAGGGATTTTAATTGTGCATAGGCATTTGAGTTTTCATGATTAAATTCACTGCATTTAAATATTACTGTTCACTATATCCCCATCTGTATGTTCCTTACGACTGAAATAATGTTCTCTAAAAATAGAGCGAGTTTACAATGAAAAGATATGTTAAATATAACATATATTGCACGTTTACATTCCTTCATAGTGGGTTCATTTTAATTATCATCCAAAACTATGTTCCACAGGAGATATCGCATGTGTTAGATCAAGCTATATTACCTAGGAAAAATAGTTGACAGTAGATTTTGCGCAATACTCTGCCACCGTCAACTACATGACATCCAAATGTTTTTACATCATCGAGTTATAACGTACTATGACGTCATAGATACAATGACATCACAATGCTATGACACAGCGCACTTAAAGTCAAATGATAGTGGTCTGCTCAGAGATGAACAATTTTCACTGAAACACAATGAAGAATGATTTTGGATGAAAAATATATTCTCACCCTCGTCTCTTTGTATATTGTATATTGATATCAGAAGACACTTGGATGAGAATCTCTCTTTAATCATGTAACTCACTAGAAACAACGTATTCTACAAATAAAGGTGTTCTATCTCAACTTCTGAGGAAAAATAAGTTGAGGTGTTATGTACACTTTTGAGGATGTATTATATCCCCACATAAATGTTTATGTTTATATACAGCTAAACAATTTTGACTGTATTAAACCTGCCCAGAAAATGAACAATCGAAAAAAGTACTTTATCAGACTATACAGGTGTAGTATGTAACAATTGAATGACGTTTCCATTGTTCGAAGCTGCCCACACGTTGGCCCTGTTGGATTATAAGGTCTTTGGACCTATTGTTATTATCCGATTTTCCTTATTATTCTGAAAGACCTATTGTTATTATCCGATTTCCCTTATTATTAGGTCTTCAAGACGTATATATTGAAGACCTAATGTTATTATCAGAATTTGTAGGTCTTCAAGACGAATGTCTAAAGACCTCTTGTTCTTATCCTGATTATTAAGGATGCAGCACTAAAGTGCTGAATCCTTATTGTTATTGTCGTGTTTTTAAAATTATTCAGTCCTTTAGGGCTGGGCAGAACCCTTATTAGGTCTTCAAGACGAATGTCTGAAGACCTATTGTTCCTATCGTGTTTCTTATTAGGTCTTCAAGACGAATGTCTGAAGACCTATTGTTATCGTCGAGATTAATATTATTATTATTATTTTTGAATTTCGACTTCTTGTTGGAGTTATCTCCCCCTGAAGATCAAACTTCAAACCATAATAGCTCGAAAACTATTTAAGATAATTTCACAAAACTTTCACCAAAATGTGTGCAACAACATTCCCCATCGATTAGACCTATAGCGGTTTTCGGCCGTAATAATAGATTTTTTGCTATTTCGAAAAAACTGAAAATTTGATGCACTTTCGCGGTTTTGAGGGTATGCGTCTTTAAACATCATCTTCTCTTTCAATTCTATGAGTACAACAATGTGTTGTAGCTTATTTTGTAGGCAAATGAATCCGATTTTCCTTATTATTCTGAAAGACCTATTGTTATTATCCGATTTCCCTTATTATTAGGTCTTCAAGACGTATATATTGAAGACCTAATGTTATTATCAGAATTTGTAGGTCTTCAAGACGAATGTCTAAAGACCTCTTGTTCTTATCCTGATTATTAAGGATGCAGCACTAAAGTGCTGAATCCTTATTGTTATTGTCGTGTTTTTAAAATTATTCAGTCCTTTAGGGCTGGGCAGAACCCTTATTAGGTCTTCAAGACGAATGTCTGAAGACCTATTGTTCCTATCGTGTTTCTTATTAGGTCTTCAAGACGAATGTCTGAAGACCTATTGTTATCGTCGAGATTAATATTATTATTATTATTTTTGAATTTCGACTTCTTGTTGGAGTTATCTCCCCCTGAAGATCAAACTTCAAACCATAATAGCTCGAAAACTATTTAAGATAATTTCACAAAACTTTCACCAAAATGTGTGCAACAACATTCCCCATCGATTAGACCTATAGCGGTTTTCGGCCGTAATAATAAATTTTTTGCTATTTCGAAAAAACTGAAAATTTGATGCACTTTCGCGGTTTTGAGGGTATGCGTCTTTAAACATCATCTTCTCTTTCAATTCTATGAGTACAACAATGTGTTGTAGCTTATTTTGTAGGCAAATGAATTGTTAAGGGCGCCTCTATCTCCGAATTTTGAATTTCGACTTCTTTTTGGAGTTATCTCCCCCTGAAGATCAAACTTCAAACCATACTAGCTCGAAAACTATTTAAGATAATTTCACAAAACTTTCATCAAAATGTGGGCAACAACATTCCCCATCGATTAGACCTATAGCGGTTTTCGGCCGTAATAATAGATTTTTTGCTATTTCGAAAAAACTGAAAATTTGATGCACTTTCGCGGTTTTGAGGGTATGCGTCTTTAAACATCATCTTCTCTTTCAATTCTATGAGTACAACAATGTGTTGTAGCTTATTTTGTAGGCAAATGAATTGTTAAGGGCGCCTCTATCTCCGAATTTTGAATTTCGACTTCTTTTTGGAGTTATCTCCCCCTGAAGATCAAACTTCAAACCATAATAGCTCGAAAACTATTTAAGATAATTTCACAAAACTTTCATCAAAATGTGGGCAACAACATTCCCCATCGATTAGACCTATAGCGGTTTTCGGCCGTAATAATAGATTTTTTGCTATTTCGAAAAAACTGAAAATTTTATGCACTTTCGGGGTTTTGAGGGTATGCGTCTTTAAACATCATCTCCTCTTTCAATTCTACGAGTACAACAATGTATTGTAGCTTATTTTGAAGGCAAATGAATTGTTAAGGGCGCCTCTATCTCCGATTTTTGAAATCCATCCCAGAATTTTAATAATCTGTCCTTGAATATGGACGTTTTTTAAAAGGCCGAATTTCGGCCTCATGTTCAAAGCGGCATAACTCTGTTAGAAATGAACATATGGCACAGATATGTATGGCAATTTGATCCAGATAGGTTACTTAACACTTCTATAACATATCTATATCATGTATAAGTTGATAGTTGGGCCACAATTGTTGCATTTGTCAAAAAGTATGAAATTTGATTATTTTTTACACTTTTCAAGGGGTATTTTCTTTGCAGAATTATCTATTGTAAACTGCTAAAGATATCAACAAGTTTAATAGTTCATTTTGAAGCACATATATCATGTTATTAAGGAAAACAATGTTCAAGCATTTGTTTATGATACTTTACGTATGACAAGTCATAGAAGATTGTAATTTTTCAAAAATCGCCATTTTCAGCAAAGTTCAAATGATCATAACTGCTTAACTAATTAAGATATTTAAATTGTATTTACACCGGTAGAAGCGCAAATTCAAGAACAACAACGTTTCTGTTGAACCCTTTCATACAAAAATTTATAGTTAAGCTCCGAACATCGCAAATGTTAGCTGGGGGTCAATATTTGAGCATTTAGTATTTTCTTGAATGTTCAGAAGAACATAACGAATTCATTATGTATACCATCTAAATGATAATTACATCTGCTTAAGTGGAAATTAAAGCACAACATTTTCTATGTTGCACCTTAGTATGGCAATATTAACCATTTTGTCTTAATCGTGAGAAATGTAATGTAGGGGTCCATTAATAGGTGATTTTTCCGTTTTCAGAGGGGTACCTTCTTTGGAGAATTTTTGTAAAAAAAACTACTGAAGATAGAGACATGTTTGATAGCTCATTTTAAAGCGGAGAAACAGACGAATAACCCTAAGTCCAACATGGAGTTCTAGGTCAAGCAGAAGTCTTGAAGACCTAAGTATTGACGCGTCAATCCTAGTTAAGGATTCAGCACTAAAGTGCTGAATCCTTATTGTTATTGGCGTGTTTTATTATTATTATTATTATTATTAAGGATTCTGCCCATTGGGGCAGAATCCTTATTGTTATTGGCGTGTTTTTTTTTTTTTTTCTCTGCACCGATTTTGTGACACCTATTCTGCAGAAACGGCTACAGAGAATTCAACCAAACTCTACAGTCTGACAGCCCTTAGTGCGAACTAATTAAATTTGGCTTTTGGACCCAATCGTTTCACGCATTAAAGGTCCAGTTCGATTCCAAATTTCGATTTTTAACATGGGAAAATTTTCAAAATGCACTTAGAGACTTGGAACTTTTTGCAAAAGATGCGAAATGATCATGCGAGCAAAAAAGTAAATCATGGCGAATTCGTAAGTCACGTGGTTTTTCCGCCATTTTGATTTTAGACGCATTTTACAATTTTCCGACCCCATGCACCTTTGGCAATCTTCTCCTCTGAAGATACTAGCATCTAAGAGCTCAAACTTGCATGTATGTGTAGCTAAGGGGTTGGTGATTAAACGATCCTCCAAAGCATTAGCGTACCTCTTATACTTTTTTCACAGTGACCTTTCAAAGTCCGATAATTTTTGAAAATCGTAAACTTCAAAGGGCCATAATTCAAAAACCTAGGAATGGAATTGAATGATTTTTTCAGGAGAGTAAGACAGGACTATGGTCTTTATGAATCAATAATAAAATCGCTCGCGAACAGTCATTTTACGGTCATAATAAAGAAAAACTTTAACATTGGGAAAATCTTCAAAATCCACATAGAGACTCAAAACTTGTTTCAAAAGATGCGCAGGAGCAATACAAGCAAAAAAGTAAATCATGACAAAATCGTAGGTCACGTGGTTAAGCCGCCATTTTGATTTTCTTAAAATTTGTCTGATTTTGACATGTTAAATTTGGGTCTAAATAATCCCAGTGACATACTAGAGACTCGCAACTTGTTTTAAAAGATGCTTAATAACTAGACAAGCAAAATATGTTACCATTGCGAAGTCGTAGGTCACGTGGTTTCGACGCCATATTGAATTTTAACCTTTTTTTATTATGCACTTTTGCGGAAACACCACTTTGAAGACAGTTGCATCTAAGCGCTGAATCTTAGATTTATATGCAGCTGAAGCATTCGAGAATAACAAGTTTGTTATATTTTGAGTAAACTCCTAATACTTGTTTCACAATCACCTTTCAAAGTATGGTCATTTTGAATATTTTAATAAGTTTGATTTGAACTGACTTGATGAAGATTTTATTGAAGCGTCACAAGACAATAGACCACTCATAATTTGATTTTCAGTAATTTCTTTTGTAGAGGCATCGGACATAGCTACGAACTTTTACTTCAACCCGGAAGCAATTAGGAGACAATGCAGTCCATTTCATTTTGATGTGTAAACAGAGGAAATTCCTAATTTCGTTTTGAAATACATTGTTTTGCTGGTGGATCAGTCCTGCTAAATATTATAGATGGTGTTATTGTATCGAGAAATACTGACTGTTGCCGAAAATTACCAATTTGAAGATAGTCGACTCAGAATAATGACAATATAGGCCAATATGTAAAAGTAGTTCTGATCGAAAACCGGACACGGCACCACGATTAACGCAAATCTATTAGACGATCAAATTTGATATGGGAAACCCATTTAAAACACACAAACACGTCAGTGTAGGTTTATATTGTTTTAAAGGCCTGTGCATGTCAATGGGACGTGTAGTTTCGGTTCTGAATATTTCTAATGATGTTATAATTGTCGCTCATGCTGAAATAACCTACACGTTTGCTGTACAGTGTATGTTGACGTAGTTGCATCAATGCATAATGATACTCCAAAGAGCAAAGAAATGATCTTGGACAAAATATCAACAAAAACTACATAAATTCCCTTAATTTCGATAAATATTTTCCGAACAAAACAGTGTCTTATAGATGTATAAATATAATCACTAATTTTCGTTTGTTAGTTGAATCGGACTCGTGGTCTCATGGTAGAGTGTCGGATTTCTAATCCAGCGACATGTCACAGATAGAGATCAAATCCACCAATGAAAAACTTTTTTGACTTAAATATAATCTTAAATGTTCAAAACTTATTTTGTTTTGTATGTTAATTTGTTTTGAATTGTTTTTGAACTTTTATTCATCTAAAAATTCATACTGGCAACACTGTCAACATTAGCGTACTGGCTACGTTTTTTGGTTGTATTGTTTGATAGTTCTCTACATGCAACCAATAATTTAAGATGATGTCTTGAAATATTTTGGTACGTTTGTCGTTTTGCCGATTTTGAATTTTCGACTTCTTTAATGAGATTTGGGTCTAATTAGGTAAAAATTTAAATCTCAAAGAAAATCCACTTTCTCAGTTTTTAGGGTACGTGTCTTCATAAATCTTCCCCTAAATTACAGCAATACATACAAAATCCAACTTCCCAATGCAAGGCATAACTCTTGCCAGTCTTCATTACTGGATGATTTAGGCCTTACAGTATATATTTAAGAAATCTGTGTTTAGAAATCAAGGCCCGCTATGCATTTCTGGTACAGCGATTCACTATCTTGGCACAACAAAGCGAGGGAAATACTGCATGGGTTAAATCAGGTAGTAATGTTTTGTCTGCGTTGTAGACTACACATTGTCAATGGGGGTGGTTCCCGATGGCAGGTAGGATGAGGATGTAGTGTCTTCATGTACACGTTGGTCTATGTCTTCCAAGTCAGACCTCGTATGCCAAATGGATTTGTCTGTACTGTTTGAATGAATGGTACATATCATACGGGTAGTTGTTGTACTCCCGGCATAGGTTCATTATAAATGGGAGAATCATAATTATTTCGCTTAAAAGGTCTATACTTAAACAAATCGTTACACCACTTTTAAGGTATTTGCATCGAAGCGAAACGACTTATATTTATATGCCGCTGAAGCATTGGGGAAAGCAAGTAACATTGTGTGTAACGTGAACATGTTGGATATGATGAGGATTTTATTGAAGCGTCATGTGGAAGAGTTAGTTCCCCTTGACCACTCTACGATGCTGTGAGTATGCAAGACTGACAACACCAGATAGACGCAATATCACCCTAAATGGAAAAAGGTCCATTAGCATGATAATTTATATGACTTATGAGTTTTAAATATAAGTTCATCAAATTCGATTTTCATTTTGATGTGTGAACAGGAAATTCACACTTTAGTTTTGGCTCGCATTGTGTTGTTGGGGGTCAGGTCTGTTATATATGGTGCTATTGTACGTAGAAGTACTGAATATTGCCGAAAAAGATCAATTTGAAGACAGTCGACTCAGTATAGTGACGATATATATGTAAAAGTAGTTCTTGTCGAAAACCGGACACTGCATCACGATTACCGCAAATCTATCAGCCAAAGACAAAAGACAAATCTAGGTTGATTATGCTTGAAAGATCTGTGCATGTAAATCGGACTGTAGTTTCGGTTCTTCAAATATGTTATAGGATTCACAGTGAGTGTAATGCACACAGACATTTATATGCAATTTGTTATCTTTACATAATAGAGAATTATTAAGGAAAGTAGCACGAGTCAACGAATTAACGCTTCATAGATTCATAAACAAGATTTTACTATTGTCATAGTAAGCTACTTCCATATAAGGCGAGATGGTATTTGCCTCCGCCAAAATAGTCCGGCTTGCATCATTCATGCATTACGCATGTGACAATTGACTAACAAACTCATCAATGAAACTACCCTTGTTTTAAGCCAGTCTTTCTCACAGTATAATAACTGTAACCATTCAATGCGTATTCTAAAACCAGCCAAGGTAACGGATTTGAGTCATCATTGTCTCATATACACAAACATTTATTCTACCCTTTCTAACAGTTAAATGCCGTGCTGTAAATATTCGTTGTCCTTGCAAATCTAAACTTTTTCAATTCTATTCTTCTCTTTTCTTTTTATTCGAACGTTATTATCAAATCATATTCTACCTAACCAGTACACCAATTGCTCCCTTTTGAAAATAGGTCTGAAAAAAACACTTGCGGTCTATTCATTTACGTTAGTACACGCTCAAAAACCATTTTCTATAGTCATACAATTGTTCGATTTAAATATGTAAACTTTGGATGGCAATACTCCTAAAGATATGCTAGACACTTGAATCTTGTTTTGAAAAAATACACAACAACATAGGACAGATGTCTTAATTAAAACAATTGAAACGGCAGAATCCGCTTGTCGTCGCTTGCGACTATATTTATTATTATTATTCTTCCAGCGAGGGCGTGGTCACGATTTCGGCCAAACGAAAAGAGCTAATGCAACCAAACTTTGCAAACTGATAGCCCTTACTACGAACTACTAAAAATAAGCTTTTGGGCACAATCGACACAGCCATTAAAGGTCCAGTTCGATTCTAAATTTCGATTTTTAACATGGGAAAATTATTCAAAATGCAGTTAGAGACTTGCAACCTTTTTTAAAAGATGCGCATTGACAGTGCGAGCAGAAAAGTAAATCATGACGATTTCGTTGGTCACTTGGTTTCGCCGCCATTTTGATTTTCGACACTTTTCAAAATTTCCCGACCCCATGCACCTTTGACAATCTTCTCCTCTGAAGATACAAGCATTAGAAAGCTCATATTTTCACATAACGTAGCTGATATATTGCTAACAAAAGTCATCAGACGGATTTTTGCAAATTAACTTTACTTTTTGCACAGTGATCTTTCAAAGTCCGACAATTTTTTAAAATCGCAAACTTCAAAGGGAGATAACTCATAAGATTTAATCGAAAATTTCAAGATTTTTCCAAGAAATGTAAGACAGTACTATTGTCTATACGAATCAACAATAAAATCGACGCTAAACATTCATTTCCGGTTTTTGAGAACGGGTACATAATTATAGATAAATAACACTGACAATTTTAACATGGGGGGAATTTTCAAAATGCACTTAGAGAGTTAATTTTTTAAAAATATGATAGACAGTAACACTACAGACAAAAAAGTCAATCATAACAATTTTGTAAGATGTACGGTTTCGTCGCTATTCATGCGAAACTATTCACACAATTTGATCAACAGAAACAAAGGATGCAGGTCACGCCCATAGACTGAGTAAAAGTCGCAATTCCTTTGTTCTTCTACCACGGATCTTGTAAACACGACTTTTGCCAGAAGGAATCCGACTATTGCAACCAAACTTTGTAGGCTGATAGCCCTTACCATGTAGTTTTGCAGCGGAGCTTTTGGGCCCAATCAATCAAACCATTAAAGGTCCAGTACGATTCTAAAGTTCGATTTTTAACATGGGAATTGTTTTCATAGTTCACCTAGAGACTTGCAACTTTTTTTAAAAGATGCGCAATGACAATGCACGCAGAAAAGTTAATCAGAACGAATTCGAAAGTCACGTGGTTTAGCCGCCATTTTGATTGTTGTTGTTAAATCCGACTTTCGTTTTACATGATGGACAGGTAGAGGCTGCTGGAGCTTAATGCTTATAGAGATCTTCGTGTAACTTTCAGGAATGACTGCTGATATGATATACTTATTAGGAAATTAATCAAATATGCGCTGAATCCTTTTGTCGTCGCTTGCGACTATATTTATTATTATTGTTTGCAGGTTTTTTGTGTCATCGCTCCATCAGTAACGGCTTGACCGATTTTCTTCAAACTTTCAGGGATGATAGCTTGTGACAATATCTTGAAATGTACGATCCAGATTTTCGAATTTCGATTTAGTTTTTGAATTATCTCCCTTTAAAGCAAAAACTTCGAACCTAATTTTCTCCAAAACTAAGGGAGATAATTTCACAAAAATTTCAACAGATGTGGGCAACATCATTCCCTATCGATTAAGCCCATAGCGGTTTTGGAGCGCCCGATTAGATTTTTTGCTATTTCAAAAAAACTGAAATTTTGGTGCAATTTTCATGTTTACCGGTACGCGTCTTTGAAAATCTTCTCCTAATTCACGGCAATACATACAGCTATGTGTGATAGCTCATTTTAAAGATAAATGAATTCCTGAGAGGACTGTTTTGGCCGATTTTGGATTTTCGACTTCTTTCGCGAGTTATCTCCCCTTAAAATCAAAACTTTGTTACTTAATATCTCGAGAACTAATCAATATATTTGCACAGAACTTGTACCACTATGTGAGCAACAACATTCCTCATCGATTAAGCCTATAGCGGTTTTCGGCCGTAATAATAGATTTTTTGCTATTCCGATAAAACTGAAAATTTTGTGAACTTTCGCAGTTTTGAGGGTAGGCGTCTTTGAAAATCTTCTCCTTATTCACGGCAATACATACAGCTATGTGTGATAGCTCATTTTAAAGATAAATTAATTCCTGAGAGGAATGTTTTGGCCGATTTTGGATTTTCGACTTCTTTCGCGAGTTATCTCCCCTTGGAATCAAAACTTTGTACCTTAATATCTCGAGAACTAATCAATATATGTGCACAAAACTTTCACCACTATGTGGGCAACAACATTTCTCATCGATTTAGCCTATGGCGGTTTTCGACCGTAATAATAGTTTTTTGGCTATTTCGATAAAACTGAAAATTTTGTGAACTTTCGCAGTTTTGAGGGTACGCGTCTTTGAAAATCTTCTCCTTATTCACGGCAATACATACAGCTATGTGTGATAGCTCATTTTGAAGATAAATGAACTCCTGGGAGGACTGTTTCGGCCGAATTTCGAATTTCATCCTAGAATTTCAAAAATATATCCTTATAACGAATTACCTATGTATGCAATCTTAATGATGATTACATCTACTCAAGAGGAAATTTAAGCACAAGTTTTTCTATGTTGCACCTTAGTATGAAAATACTAACCATTTTGTCTTAATCCTGAGAAAGATCATGTAGGGGTCCATTAATAAGCAATTGTTACATTTTAAGAGGGTCATTGTCTTTGGATATTTTTTGTAAAAAAAACTACTAAAGACAGAGACATGTTTGATAGCTCATTTTAAAGCCGAGAAACTGGTGAATAACCGAGAGGCCAACATGGAGTTCAAGGTCAAGCAAAAGTCTTGAAGACCTAAGTATTGCCTTGGCAATCCTAGTTGTTATTGGCGTGTTTATTATTTCACGAATTTTGTGTAGAGGATTCAGCCAAAACGGCTGAAGCAAATCCAACCAAATTCCACACAAAGATAGACCTTAATGTGGAATAGAACTGCGAAGCTTTTGGGCCCATTCACCCAAGCCGTTAGAGGTTCAGTTCGAATCTAAATGTCAATAGGAAAGAAATTCAAAATGCACTCAGAGACTTTTTTTTAAAAGATGCGTAATGTCAATACGAGTAAAAACGTAAATCATGGCGAATTCGAAAGTCACATGGTTGAGCTGCCAACTGAAAATGTACTGAAATTTCGCGATTTTGAGGGTATGCGTCTTTAAAAATCTTCTTCTAAATCCCGGCAACACATACAGCTATGTATAATAGCTCATCTGAAAGCTGAATAAATCGTCAACAAAGTAACGAGACATGCAACTTTCTTTAAAAGTTGTACAATATTAATGGTACAATGGCTTAATTGATTATATTTCAAGTAATTTACTCATCTATGCGCTCAATCCTTTTATCTTCACTTGTGACTATATTTACGTCTTCAAGACGAAAGTCATGAAGACGTATTGTTATTATCCGTGTTCTTGATTATAAGGTCTTCAAGACGTATGTCTGGAAGACCTATTGTTATTATCCGGTTTCTTCTTCTTATTAGGTCTTCAAGACGAAAGTCTAGAAGACCTCTTGTTATTATCCGTTTTTTTCTTATTATTTGTACGTTTTTTGTGCGCGCTTTTCTGAAGTAACGACTGGTCCGATTTCTATGAAATTTATAGGGATTATAGCCTATGCAAAAAACTAGCCCTGTACATGGGCATAATTTTGATTTTCGGCTTCTTTCTTGAGTTTTCTCCTCTTGAAGTAAAAACTTTAAACCTTAATAGCTCATACTCTAATCAGGATATTTTAATAAAACTTTCACCAAAATGTGGGCAAATACATTCCGCATCGATAAGGCCTATAGCGGTTTTCGGCCGTAACAATATATTTTTTGCTATTTTCAAAAAAATGAAAATTTTGTGCAATTTCGCGTTTTTTAGGGGACGCGTCTTTGAAAATCTTCTAGTCCTTAAATTTTGACAGTACAGCTATGTATGATAGCTTATTTTGAAGATAAATGAATTGTTAAAAGCGCTCTTGAGGCCGAATTTTGAATTACGTCCTTGAATTTCGGTCATCCGCCCTTCAACATGGTCCTTTTTTTATAAGTTAGAATTTCGGCATCATGTTCAAAGGGACGTAACTCTGTAACAAATTAAGATACGTCAAAGTTATTTATTGCAATCGGATGCAGATACATTAGCTAACATTTCTGTTTTAGATCTTTATCATGTAAAAGTTTATAGTTTAATCACAAATTCATCATTTGCCAAAAGATATGAATTTTGAGAACTTTTGAGGGGCATATTTTTTGAAGAATTTTCGATCGCAAACCACTGAAGATACAAACATGTGTAATAGCTCATTTTGAAGGAGAGATACCATTTTATTAAGGACAATATCGTTCAAGCATGTGTCTGTCATACTTTACGTGTGACAAGTCATAGAAGATTGTCATTTTTCGAAAATCATCATTTTCAACAAAATTGAAAGGTTCATAACTGCTTAACTTCTAATGCTATTGAAATTTTACATACACCTACGCGTGCATAATTTAAAAAAGAACAACTTTTATGTTGACTGCTTTCATCAAAAAGTTGATAGTTAAGCCTCGAACATCGTGAGCGATGTCTAGGGGTCCGAAAATGAGCATCTTTGAATATTTTTCTGAATATTCAGAAGAAAATAGCGTATTAATTATGTATGCAATTTTAATGATGATATCATCTACTTATGTGGACATTAAAGTATAACATCTCCTATGTTACACCTTATTATGAAAATGTTGACCGTTTTGTCTTAATCGTGAGAAAGATCATGTAGAGGTCCATTTTACGTAATTTTTCCATTTTCAGAGGGTCATTGTCTTTTGAGATTTTTTGTAAAATAACTACTGAAGATAGAGACATGTTTGATAGCTCATTTTAAAGCGGAGAAACTGATGAATAACCGAGAGTCCAACATGGAGTTCAAGGTCAGACAGAAGTCTTGAAGACCTAAGCATTGCCTGTGGCAATCCTAGTTATTATTTGTACGTTTTTTGTGCGCCCGATTCTGAAGTAACGGCTGAACTGATTTGCATGAAATTTTCAGGGATTATAGACTGTGACAAAAACTAGCCATGTACGTCGGTCGAAATTTGATTTTCGACTTCTTTCGTGAGTTATCTCCCCTTGAAGTCAAAACTTCAGACCTTAATAGCTCGAAAACTAATCAATATAATTTCACAAACCATGCACCAAAATGTGGGCAACAACATTGACCATCGATTAGGCCTATAGCGGTTTTCGGCCGGCAGAATAGATTTTTTGCTATATTAAAAAAACTGAAAATTTTGTGCAATTTCGCGGTTTTTAGGGTATGCGTCTTTAAAAATCTTCTTCTAATTAACGACAACACATACAGTTTTATGCTATATCTCATTTGAAAACCAAATGAATTTCAAAGGGCGTGTTGAAGCCCGAATTTCTAATTTCCTCCTCAAACTTTAATAATCTGCCCCTGAAAATGGTCGTTTTTTAAATGTTTGTTTTTCGGCTCCATGTTCAAAGGCACATAACTCGATATTGAATAAATTTGTGTCAAAGTTATTTAGTGCTATCTCTTCATAATAAACAGATTAACAATTCCATAAGATATAATTATGACATAAAAGTTGATAGTTTCGGCACATTTTGGACATAATCACAAAAAAGTTTTAAAAAATGATTTTGAGAATTTTTGATGGGTTCTTTCTTTGTAGAATTTTCGATCGTAAATCACTGAACATACAATTATGATCAATAGCTCATTTTGAAGCAGAGGTGTCATTTATTAAGGATAATAATTTTCAAGCACGTATCTGTAATAGTTTATGTGTGACAAGTCATAGAAGATTGTCATTTTTCAAAAATCGCCATTTTCAGCAAAGTTTAAAGGATCATAACTGCTTAACTAATAACAACATTGACACCATCGGATGCACAATTTCAAGAACAAAAACTTTTCTGTTGAGCCCTTTCATAAAAAAGTTGAAGGTTTAGCTCCGAACATCGCAATCGTTGTCTAGGGGTCAAAATGTAAGCATTTTTTTAGTAATTTCTTAAATATTCAGAAAAACATAACGCATTAATTATGTATGCAATGTAAATGTTGATTACATCTACTTAAGTGGAAATTAAAGCACACTATTTACACTATGTTGCAACATAGTATGAAAATATTGACCATTTTGTCTTAATCGTGAGAAAGGTCATGTAGGGGTTCATTAATAAGCGATTGTTCAATTTTCAGAGGGTCATTGTCTTTGGAGATTTTTTGTAAAAAACTATTGAAGATAGAGACAAGTTTGATAGCTCATTTTAAAGGGGAGAAACTGGTGAATAACCGACAATCCAACATTGAGTTCTAGGTCAAGCAGAAGTCTTGAAGACCTAAGTATTGACGCGTCAATCCTAGTTATTATTTGTACTTTTCTTGTTCGCACTTTTTTGAAGTAACCGCTGGGCCGATTGACATTAAATGTTCAGTGATGATAGCCTCTGACCAACTCTGGAAACCGACGAGCCACTTTTTGGATTTTCGACTTCTTTCTTGAGTTATCTTCCCTTGAAGTCAAAACTTCAAACCTTAATAGCTCGGAAACTTATCAAGATATTACATAAAACTTTCACCAACATGTGGGCAACAACATTCCCCATCGATTATATATAGCGGTTTTCGGCCGTAAAATAGATTTTTTTCTATTTCGAAAAAACTGAAAATGTTGTGCAATTTCACGGTTTTTAGGGTAATGCGCCTTTGAAAATATACTCCTCCTTCAATTTGATGAGTTCAGCTATGTATGATAGCTTATTTTGGATATAAATGAATTGGTAAGAACGCACTTTTGGCCGAATTTTGAATTTCGTCCTGGAATATCGGTTATCTGCCCTTCAACATGGTCCTTTTATAAGTTCGAATTTCGGCTTAATGTTCAAAGGGATGTAACTCCGTTACAAATAAAGATATGTCAAAGTTATTTATATCATTCTGATGCAGATACAATACCTAGCATTTCTGTTTTATATCTTTATCATGTAAAAGTTGATAGTTAGATTACAAACTGAACATTTGCAAACAAATATTAAATTTCGCGATTTTGAGAATTTTTGAGGGGCGTGTTCTTTGAAGAACTTTCAATCATAAACCACTGAAGATACAAACAGGTTTAATGGCTAATGTTGAAGTAGGGATATCATTTTATGAATGACAATCAATTTCAAGCATGTATATGTCATAGTTTACGTGTGAGAAGTCACAGGAAATTGTCATTTTTCGATAATCGCCATTTTCAGCAAATTTCAAAGGATCATGACTCCTTAACTAATTATGCTATTGAAATGTTAGTGACGCCTACAATTAAGCAAGAAACAAAGTACCCCCTTTTTAGAAACTTCTAGAAATTTTCTAGTGCGTTTCTAGAAAGTTTCTAGTGCGTATCTAGAAAGTTTCTAGTGAGTATCTAGAACGTTTCTAGAAAATTTCTAGAAAATTCTAGAAATTTCGAGTTTATATTTTTTTACGAGATATCTTGGTATATTCAGAAACTGCTTATTAACTTTAACACATAACATGGTTATATGTTGGATAACACTACCTTCAATAGTACAAATTCTTGTACTTTTTCGGGCCGAGTCCCATGCGGGATTCGAACCCACGCCCTCAGAGTAAGGCATCAACAAGAATTTGTACTATTGAAGGTAATGTTATCCCACATATAACCATGTTATATTTCTTCACTATCTAAATGGCAAGTATTTCTAACTTTAACACACATTTTAAAAATCAACTTTATAACTTAATTAGGAAAGCGGATATTTGATGTTGAAGTTTTCCTACTCTACCATGCTTCCTCATTATAACGCCCCTTGTGTGCCTTCAGTCATGCATGGCTGACGTGATAATTAACGAATGAGTAATGAAGGAATAAGCTGATTAGGAACTATGCAATTACTTATACATGTATGTCGTTATTTCATTTACGCCATTGTGCATTTATCATACTTTCTTTTCTCCTGGTATATGCTCTATTAAAATGTTTAAAATGACATATTGTTTCCTTGATGTGAACATCCATTCATTTGTTCAACAATAAAGTCCGATAAATTACAAGGGCATTCAAATCGTATAGAAAATATGATTTAAACTTCCATTACATTAGAATTCAATTATTTTCCGATCTTTTGTACATTTAAGTGAATTCAATAGTGGGGATAAAGACAAATATGTAAGTGGTTACATAATATTGTGTCCGTGAATAGAATAATTGATTGGCTTGGTATATAGAACATATTACCTTTTTGGTCATATGATAATAATATCGAATATAGACTTTGTTATTTTCTTCTTTTTTATAATTTTATTTCTTTTTCATATATATATGTGATATTACATTCATAGTACAAACGTTTTCAATAGAAGTACAAACACATATTTGTACAGAACAATTGCAAACCAAAAATACAGGAATTCACTTAAAGTTCTCACGTTTCTTTTCAAACCTGGCATTTAAAGAGCCATCACGGATGTTGATGAAAATATCAAAATTTTTCCAAAAATCTATCTCCGTGAAATAAATACACTTAATTTTCCCCTAATTTTTCCAACTTAAAATAAGCTGAGAAATTGCATAAATTCGTAAAGGTGTTTTCCAGTCTAAATATAGATCCAGTCTATTATTTTCAAGCGCAAAGCATTATGGTCTAGCTCACACACAGTAAACAAAGACACGAAAGAATAACAAAAAATATGAGCCATGAAAGAAATCGAATTATATATTTTTGTGATGGTTATTTATTTGCAGTTTCATTTAATTATGTATTTGCTACAGATATTGGAATAATTGTTTTACCCAACTAGGTATTTTACTTCAATTTTATAATTAATGAGAGTAAAAATTTGTCATAATTTGCTGGTCTTATCTCAATAAAAAGAACATTAAACAGGCAATAATTTGTATATTCTCAGGACATTTAGAAAATAGTTTGTAAAGCAATCGTCACATTCAGTAATGTGTGACAAGGGTACTTTGCAAGAGAGACACGTGCAGCACGTGCAGCACGTGCAGCACGTGCAGCACATGGGATGTTATGGCGACTTGCGCTAGAGACGAGCCTTCACGCTTCGGAAGCGCTTGCTGCTTGTGTAGTACGTATTACGCAAAAAAGGGGACTCTGTTTATATACGTCAGATACCCGTAGCGCGCGCTAGTCGAAGTGATACTTCTCTTTGAAACCAAATTGCAATACATTGTCGTGATATGAACATTATTTAACATATGCCATGTTGTACATAAAAGATTCTCTGGCGAATGACGTTATAAGTATATTTTCCAAAAATTTGAAACACTAACATCCGTGATGGCTCTTTAACATTCAAGAAGTTGCAGTGAGTTTTAAATGGTAAATAGATTATTTAGTGAATTTCAAATAATTGCATTCTGAGTAACATACGAGTTTGTCAATTTCGTAGGCATGTTTTAAATCTTGTTTTATTGTATGAAGTTGCGGTAAAGATCCTTTTAATTTGGATATGTATATATTATACTTGACAGTTGTTATAATAAGGTTAAGAATCATATTTCGTCTTTCAGGATATTGCGTTTTGAAAGGTTCAATTTGGAATCTGTTTGTTGCTCTATCCAGGTATTGATTCTATCCCAGATGTTATTCACAATCAGACAATCATAGAATATGTGAACTATAGTTTCTCGTTTGCAGCAAGTTTACCTCCATTCTTGAACACAATTATCTTAGTTTTAGCTCTATTAACGGTTAGTTTCCAATCCTTACAGTATTTTTCCAATTCATTTATTTCTGATTGTAATCCCCGTACCGTGCTTGAGAAGAGAATGATGTCATCGGCAAACAATAGGAGAAATAACTGTACTATATCTGGGTGTAATTGGATACCATTAGAGCAGTTATCGTGAATCTGTATTGCTAATTCATTAATGAAAAAAGAAAATAGGAATGGGCTCAATATACAACCTTGTCTTACTCCTATCTGGCTTTCAAAAGTTTCAGATATGTCATTGTTGTTTCTCACGCACATCTTTACGTTATCGTAAATACTTCTTAAAAGTTTACTCAGTTTGCTACTTAATGAATGATTATCAAGAAGAGTCCATAATTTTTCTCTGTGTACAGAATCGAAGGCTTTTGCAAAATCTACAAACAAAACATAAAATTTAGAACCTTTTGTATTCAAGTATCTCTGAATGAGTGAGTATAGAATAAATATGTTGTCAGTCGTTGTGTATCCTTTCCTAAAACCAGCTTGACATTCTGTTATCTTATCAAAGGATTCTGCCCAGAATACCAAACGTTTATTTATAATTCCAGTGAATATTTTACTGAATACACTAAGAAGAGTAATGCCTCTATAATTTTCAGTTTGATTTGTATCATCCTGTTTATGGATAGGTATAATAATGCCAACCGACCATGAATGTGGAAACACACCTTTATCAAGAATAACATTAAATAACAATTCAAGATGTGGCAGTAAAATATCTGAGGAGTGTAAGAAAAATTCTGGGATAGTGTTATCTACTCCAGATGATTTGTTCAGTTTAAGATGCTTGATACTATTAAGTATTTCTTCTCGTGTTATTGGTGCATCAAGAATGTCAGTAGTCATCAAATCATCCCTATTTTCAGCAATATTCTCAGTTTGGTTACATGGATATATCACCTCATCAGTTTCAGATGTAGAAAACAAATTCTTAAAATAAGAATACCATTCATTTATGTCAATGTCATTTCCATTCTTTACTTTACTGTCCAAATTTTTCAGAGAGGACCAAAATTTCTTGGGATTATTCACACAGTGTTCTAGCTCTTGTTGTTTAGATTTCAAGTAGTAATTTCGTTTTTGTTTGCAGATGGTCTTATACTTGTTTCTAATGTGATGATAATCATTTAATGATTGGATATCTTTTAATTTACGAAATTTATTGAGATATCTGCATCTTTCTTTTTTCAATTTGTCACATTCTTTATCATGCCAAATTTGAACTCTGTTTCTTGTCCTACCTGTTATTTTGTTCATGTCGGAAGCGGCTGTACATAGTGCTTGTACAATGAGATCTATACTTTTCTCAATATTTGTAAATACAAATTCTGTTGACTCGTTAAGTAACTCTTGGGAACTTTCAAGAAGTATATTTGATCTAAAAAGCTCGAGTTTATCATTATCCCAAACAAATTTATATGACTCATTCTGTTTTCCGACTGTCCCATGATGGGAATGAAGCGTACGTAATTTCACTGTAAGAGGAAGATGATCTGATTCTGTACGAGAAGGGATTGCAAAATCAAGCACTTTGTCGAAAATTGGTGATGAACTTATAATATAATCTATTACACTTGTTCCATTATGGCCAATAACTGTAGAGTCACCTATTTCTGAATCCGATCCGCATCTACCATTCATTATATGGATGTTAAGAACTGAACATAAATCTAAAAGGCCTTTCCCAAATGTATTCACAAATTTGTCAGTCGAGAATCTCTTTAAACTAAAAAAGTCTAATAAAAAGTCCCACATTGAATTGTCTTATCCCTCTGTATGTTTGATTATATCATCCTCAATGAAATCGGGCTCAGTACCTGTTCGAGCATTAAAATCTCCTCCACATAAAATATACACATCTGACATGTTTGATAAAAGATCTAATAAACTGTCTTGAAAAAGGGTAATTCCATTTTTACAACATAAGCCTGGTTTGTTGTAGAAAGTCGACCCATCTGGGTGGATATATGTACATGTATACAATACGTCTTGATCAAGATCAAACAATATTTTGTCAAAAAGAATGAATACTGCATTTTCAGTTATCTTACTTAATACAATATATTGTTTAAACTCTTTTCTGACCAAAACACATATTCCACCCGATAGTCGCCCACTTTGCGATATCTTCTCTGCATCTTTATAAATTATAATAAAATCTGAAAATACTGATTCTAAATCTATAGAAGAGATCCATGTTTCATACAAACCAATAATATCAAACTTGTTGATGTAAGAAATAAAGTCAGTGTCATTTAGTTTGTTGTAAATACCGGCAATATTCCAGAATAATAATTCAACGAATTCACTTGTCGTACTCAGTGTGTCAGTGACAGTGTCATTTTGAGGAGTCTAGAGATACTTTACAGAAGGTACATTTGTTTGTGTCTTTCAGTTTCATTTTGAATAGGAGATCGTTCAGAGGGAAAATTTTATGTATGATGGAGTATTGAAACCAAATTTGCTTTGTGCCGAGATGTGATGAAAATGGGGTCTTATTTACTTCGGCCCATTCTCTAGAAGTAATAGATTGATTTAAATCCTTTTCCCACTTCTGCCTGTATTTATATGTGTAACCATTGGCAGAGCTCTGAAACATATCATATCATATCTGCATCCTTAAATTGGTATAACGATGTCTGATATGAAGTATGGCAGGATGGGATTGGATAGTTTATTTGATAATTCGAGATTTTTATTTTTAAGGTAAGCTTTGATTGACTGAACTATACCTGCATATTCTAAAACATGTGTTTTACATTTATAAGAATTTGTGAAAGTTTCGAAGTTTTGAAACTGTCCCTGTTCATCCAGGATGTCATTTATAAATATTATTCCGTGTTGTATGTAATGTGTATAGCATATCTCCTGTTTGCCAATTGTAATATTTTCGTTACACCATATTGGTTGGGAAAGAATATCGTTGACATCTTTAACATTTGAACCTTTTTTGCTGATAAATAATCTCCAAGCTCTGAGTACATCTCGCCAGAAAGGGTTTGTCCTCGGTGTAAGGATCTTTTCTTCAATATACTTTTGTGATTTGAGGTAGTAATGCTCTGATTTTGGAGCTACATTTTGTACATATAGTTGTTTTAATTTGTTGTCATCTTCTGACTTGAAGAGTCGTTTAATCCATGCTACTTTTTGTGCTAAAATTGTGTTTTTTTATATTTGGTACTCTTATTCCACCGTCTTCGTGTGATTGTGTTATTTTATTACGACTTATTTTGTCTGGTTTGTGACGCCATATAAGGTTAAAGCATAGACAGGTTAATTCTTTAATGATCTTATCACTTGGGTTCGGAAGAATCGAAAATAGGTGATTTAATTTTGGAAGAATCAGACTTTTTAAACTGTATTTCTTCCAAGGGGAGTGAGATCTCTTCCTAACCATTGATTCATTATAATTCTGATCATTTTCAGTTTGTCCTTATAATTCCTTTCCACCATTTCGGCCAGGTTATGTGTAAAGGTTATGCCAAGGATAGTGAAATCGCGTTGATTCCAGTTTAGTTTATAACGTTTGCAGAGGATATTTTGTGAGTGTTTCAACTATATAACTTGAGTCTTGCTTGTATTTATCTTAAGACCAGAAAACGATGCGAAATTATTTAAGGTTTTGTTGAAGATATTTTTCAGTTCCGTCAAGTACAAGAGATGTGTCATCGGCAAATTGCGATAAGAGATATTCGGTATTGCCTATCTTCATTCCCTTTATATTATTTTTATTCGTAACATTATACTCAGCACTTCGGCACATATTATGAAAATGTAGGGGGATAATGGGTCACCTTGCCTGCATCCTCTTGTATGGTCAAAAAACTCAGACGAGAAACCGAGAAACCGTTTACTGTTACACTTGATTGAATGTGTGTATAATATAATTCAATCCATCGTCGGATAGATGGACCAAATCCAAAATAATTTAAAGTTTTTTGAATAAATAACCAATCAACTGAGTCAAATGCTTTTTCAAAATCTATTAAAAGTAATAAACCGGGTATCTCCATGCATTCAGTCTAATCAATGATGTCGTAAATCATGCGCGTACATTCACCGATGATCTTCATATATTATTGTCGGGAGTACTGTTTTTATTCTATTTGCGATTGTTGCGGATGCTATTTTATATGAAACGTTTAAAAGGGAGATTGGTCTCCAGGTTTTTAGAAACTCTTTTGTTTTTCCTTTTTTCGGTATACATGTTATCAAACCTTGCTTTTGACTTACTGATAGCTCTCCTTTTTCGAAAGCGGAGTTGAGAGATCTTAACAAGCTTTCATTAAGGTCAATCCAGAAAAATTTATAAAATTCGGCAGTGAACTCGGAGCATCCGAGGCTTTTATTGTTTTTCATTTTCTTTAAAGCGGCAAGTACTTCGTCATATTTTAGATCTCTTTCAATATTGTTTTTTTCACTTTCACTAAGTTTTGGAACGGAGAAGTCCTTAAAAAGCTCCTTTAGATCAATATCGCTACATGTTTGTTTTGTGTACAGATCCTGGTAGTAGGATTTCACTTCTGGTAATATGTTTTTTGTATTTGTTAACGTTTCTCCATTTTTGGATTGTTTTATTTATGTTATTTCGATTTTCAAGAGAAAGGAAATATTTTGTAGGTTTTTCACCCTTCTCCTTCCATTCTACTTTTGCTCTCATCATTATCCCTTCAGATTTTATTTCTTTTATCTTCTCTAATTTGTGATTTGCTGATTTTAATTGCAATTATATTTCCTTTTCGTTATCTATACTCTCACCTTCGTCGAGTTTGATAATTAGGTCTGCTTTTTGCTTTGTTAACTCTTTCTCATCTTTTTCCCTTTTCCGTTTTTTCTCTGATGAATTATTAATAGTTTGTCCTCTGATCATGAGAAGAATCGTTTCAAATAGAAGTTGGTGGTCAATAGTATATATTGGTTTATTAAAATCATCGGTGCCGCTTTCATATTGTTTTTTCGTGCTCTTAATTATTTCTTTGATGTTATCCACATATGTTTTATCATGCAGTAGCCAATTATTAAATTTCTAAAAACCTCGTCCTCGTTCGATTTCAGTTAATTTTAGAGTTACCCAATGTATAGAATGATCGGATCTATAGGCGTTATCTATGCCTGTGTTAGCAATAGAATATTCGAGGGTTTTTGACAGAAGGAAATCATCAAGTCTAGCTTGTTTTTTTGGTTTTGTTTATCTCCAGGTGTATCTTTTGCCTAAAGGATTTTGGTATCGCCAAGGGTCTATTATGTTTTCTTCTTCAATAAAATCAAGTATAACTTCTCTTGCGTTTGGATTGTTTACATGTTTATAATTGAATTGATCTAAGTCAGGATTTTGAATAAGATTCAAGTCACTGCAGATGGAAAAGTGATCGGATTCAAAATCGGATATTATTCCTTTTAGTGTTTGATAAAACATAGGAGAGTCTGTGTTGGGTCTATAAATGGTTATCAATGTTAAGGTTGCATCAGTTAATTGCATTTTCATTGCATTTCATTCGAGTTTTTCGACAAACATTACAGCTACACCGCGCGAGTCACTCTTATAAGAACTAAAATAGAGATTTAACTCCCATTCATAGTGTATGTCTTTTTCTAATTTTTGGGTAAAATATGTGTCTTGGAGACAATAGATGTCGGCGTGTTTTTGTTTCAGATAACGGAAAACATCGAGCCTTTTCTTTTTATTATTTAATCCTTGGCAGTTCGATGAAACAATTTTTAGAGTGTCAGTCATTTGAGAAATGTGTTACATGACTAATTTGATGATAGTTGCAGTTGTCTGTGTTGGTCTGACAATGATTTGGGTCCATGTATTGTTTTCGGTGGTGAATGTGCTGGTAGGTAGTTAACATGTTAAAAGCAACAATAAAGTAGAGAGAGATTAAAGATGGAGGAGAAAAGAAAACATAATGCATAGTTTTATTTAAAAGAGCCTGTTTAAATGTAACCGTTTTGTGAGATCTTGTTTCTAGCGTAATGGGTGTTCTACGTGCAGGTGAGAAAAACCGTGTCAGCGCGTGCTGCATGCTGTAGTTGTGAATGTGGATGCGGAGTGTTGATTTCAGTAGTTGTGTGATAGCTGTTGAAAGTTTCTAGTCGGAGGTGTTTATTGCAGCTTCTGTAAGTAGATATAAAACTCTGAAAATGTTTAAACATGTAATAATGTATAATAATCGCTGCAACTTGTTGAGATATATCATTTTCATACCGCCAGTGAATTTTGCAATTAAAAGTTAGCATGACATATAATTTCATTTATGTCACAGTGATGTAAAATATTCCTCATACACATTTCAGATATTATATATTAATGTTTTATATACATAAATGGCGTTAGTGGTTTTTCTGTATATTTTAGTAAAGTTAATTCAGAAGGGGAAAGTACCGATATATTCTTTTAGAACTTTCAGCATTGTGTATTTTGTTACATGAAGGATTGAGTACACAACACATAAAATGCATATGCATTCAGGTATATTTTACTTACTTCCATTACATTAGAATTCAATTATTTTCCGATCTTTTGTACATTTAGGTGAATTCAATAGTGGGGATAAAGACAAATATGTACGTGGTTACATAATGATTGTGTCCGTGAATAGAATAATTGATTGGCTTGGTATATAGAATATATTACCTTTTTTGTCATATGATAATAATATCGAATATAGACTTTGTTATTTTCTTGTTAAGACATATACTATTCCAATATTAATTCAAATACTTATTTGTTTCTATTGTATTCTCTTCAATTGCTGGATGTGTGCACAGGAATTTGAGGATGACGAAGATCTCAATGTAAACAATGTATATAAAAGTATCCACGCCCCCCCTCTAAACAATAGGCTAAAGGAGCGACACCCGCCATCTTGGCAACTCCTTGTTGCGTTTTCACACCTCTCGACTCGACCACATTCTGGCTTATATTTCAAAACATACACAACGACATATAACGAAACTTACCGCCAATCCTTTATTAGGTTGCATACTAATTGGACATGGGCAACTTTTTGTTAACTTACTTACTTTTCGCCCCAAATTACGCTGCTAAGTCGATTCTGCCTGCAAACAACATCGAACTACAACTCGCTCAGACGGAAGTGACGTCACTATACTGACTCGAATATACAAATTATTGTCTCTCTCTCTCTCTCTCTCTCTCTCTCTCTCTCTCTCTCTCTCTCTCTCTCTCTCTCTCTCTCTCTCTCTCTCTCTCTCTCTCTCTCTCTCTCTCTCTTCTCTCTCTCTCTCTCTCAGCTATATTTAGATACAAAGCATGGTCATGCAACTGTGTAAACATGTTGGTTTTTACACCGGGGCAAGCGACCATAACTTTTGCTACAGATATTGGAATAATTGTCATAATTTGCTGGTCTTATCTCAATAAAAAGAACATTAAACAGACAATAATTTGTATATTCTCAGGACATTTAGAAACATAGTTTGTAAAGCAATCGTCACATTCAGTAATGTGTGACAAGGGTAACTTGCAAGAGAAGCACGTGCATCACGTGTATCACATGGGTTGTTATGGCGACTTTAACATTAGCAGTGTTATTTTTGCTTGGAAATATGAAACCTAGTTACGCTTTAAAAAAAAACACCGACATAATGGCAACAAACCCAAACATATACTGATATGCCAACACTCCTGAAGATTATAACACCGTTATCAAGCTACATCGAAATGTCGCACTCCTGCAATAAAGAAGTTGTATATCCCTAGAACTCGTTCTCCATCATCTAACCAACTTCTAGATGCCATTGAAATAAGTTCAATATCTATGTTGAAGAACCACTGGATAGATAATGAGAAGCGAACTACTAAAAACTACTGTCGGGGATGCAAGTTAAATTATTACCCATATGGTTGAAAATAACCGAGTTAATATTATTGATATGAGCACATGTGCACATATCACGTTTGCCTAGCAACCGTTGTTTCACCGCGACCTCCCGTGTTTTGTCGTCTGTGACGTCATAAAAGATTGTTCGTGACGTCACTGTAGCTTGCCGTCGCAAGAGAAGTGGGCCGTTTCCTGGTTATTTTTACGCTAATCAAATGGAATAAAATGGGTAATAAAGCAATTATTACACTCGAAAGTGTGTCATATGACTTTTACGAAACTCGTGCAAATTTATGTATAACCCTCGCTCTCGCTCGGGCAATACAAACATTCACACTCGTTTCGTAAAAGTCATATGACACACTTCCTCGGGTAATAATCTCTATATATAAAATACATTTTCGATAATTTATATATTAAAGATAAGATTAAATCTTGTATTTTAACATCGAGTCACCAATTTTGCATTATCCGAAAACTATTTATTTAGTCAATTCGAACTGTCGAAATTAGTCTCCAATTTAGATCTTGAAATGACCCACTCATTGAAGAGGCGCATGCAAAATCTACATTAAACATGTTCTTAACAATTTCGGCGGCTCTCTCAAGACGATACACTGTTTTATACAAGACGTCTTACGATTTTGATGGACAATGTTTACGAATAGCCTTTTGTCACACAATTGTCCTTCCCTAAGAAATATCCTGAGTTGAGTCAATTTTGAATAGGCGTTTTCACAATATACTTTCCGGTTTTGCTTTCAAATGAAATCAAAAATAAATATATACCTCTTTTTCAAAAATCTAAGATTCTTTAGGGTTTATCCATGAAGTCAGTGAACCGTATCTCCTGAACATTCCAGTGACCACATGAATATATCTCTGAGTCAACTACACACGTGTAAATTTATTCAGATTAATGTTACAGTATTGGCGACAATACACATCCGTACGTATTTTTTAATTGGTTTATGGTACCGGGTATTAGCCGCACAGATTGCCCCCTTGCAATACACACATATTTTAGTATATCCAGGCTTGCATATTCTATTTAACTCGTTAATAGCGCGACTTGGCTCCTCACAGGATGAGTGATGGCAATTAGATACTACAATATTGTACTGTATACACTGATACAACTTAAAAATAATAAAGAATTGAATTGACTTGATTCATTTCAAATAGAGAGAGAGAGAGAGAGAGAGAGAGAGAGAGAGAGAGAGAGAGAGAGAGAGAGAGAGAGAGAGAGAGAGAGAGAGAGAGAGAGAGAGAGAGAGATACTGCTCTTCTACCTCACGAGATGAGATAGTCATGGTATTTGTCTAGAATTGACAGATATTCTATTCATTATATCAATATGTATGTGTTTCATGTTGAAATTGACGGATTTCAACAGCAACGGTTTTAAATGATATTATACATTACAACTTAAATGTAGAGCTAATAAATTAGTTTTTCTGACAGCGAATGTATGTGTTTTCTGTGTTGATTCATTCAGAAACAAAATAATATTATTAGTTTATGATTGCGTTTAAACATCGATATTATCGACTGAGTGTTTACAATTCACAAACTGTTACTGCACATGACAATTGAAGTTTCATTACTGCCTACCTAATGTCACATGCTATATAATAATTGTGCGTTAGATCTATAAGAACAATTGAAGGTGTCAAAGTATTAACCCATCCCTAATAGTCTGGTAGAAGTGGTATGTTGAAATACACAAACACTTTAGTGCGGGTCAGTTAATTAGTTTATGGTTATCACCGTCCACTGTATAAATACGCGAATTCCCATGGCCACTGAAGGGTGACGCACTTTGCATCACATCACAACACATATCATCGAAGACCGTTATAATCATTGTATTGTCGCAATAAATTAATTTTGTAACTTCATTTGCCACATTCAATCCATGATTTTTCTTGGAATATGTTTATATCAAATGAAAAGTGGTGTGTGTTCAATATTTCAGTATGGCTATGATGAACATGAAAGGTCTATCACTAGTTAATAACTGTCAAGGCTATAGAAAACAGTTTATAATATTTTCGGTCTCATATGGAATGCACCACCATCAGCCTAATTATTTCCACGAGTTCGGAAATATTTGAAACAATAACACTTTGATGTCCAATTGAAAGTTTTCAACCTTTTAGAAAAGCTAAGACGTCACATATAGGGATTTAGAAACATTTACCTTCATTCTGTAATGCTATATTTTATACTGTCCAATAAACCACCATATAAAATCCGTAGCCACAACGGTTCATAATATCTTATATATATATTATTAGTAACCATATATAATGATTTATACCAACTCCAGTAATGTTACATGAATGAGGCTACATATATATTTCATAATGTCTCACTTCATCTTCACCTTGTGGAAATGGGGTTTTAATGAAATTGTCATAGACGTATTTACACTCACGTATAAGTGTGGATACTTATCAATACGAAACATATGCAATGAATTAAATAGTATGCATAACGTTTTCAAATTTGCTTATATTTCATATTCGTGCGCTCACAATTGTTAAAAAATGTTATCTATTTACACACTGATGTTCATACTATTATCGCCTTTAGCTTTTATTGCCTTTAGCTGGGGATGTAGCTCTGGCGATTGAGTTCATTCAACGAAGACAAAACACAGAGGGTCTCTCACATCCATGGTTTATGAATCACTCATCGTATTACAAAAGTACGGGGATCTCGAGCTCACATAAACCAAGGCCCGCTCTGATAGCAAATATGTGACCTCCCGTTTATATAGTCTAAATTTGCATAAATTTGCATACCTGGAATTAGTGTTATATAGAATTGCCATTGGTTTACCTGTACCCATGATGCCAAGAGTATATTTCTGGCTTCTCGTCTTCCGACTGATACTCTTATATGGTTATCCCTCCCCTACTATTAGACATGGCCGCTTGTGAGTCATAGTACAAGAATGTAGAGATTGTAGATGGTATGGAAGGAGAGATTTTTCTTACTTGTACTAGTGAACGAATATTCATATACTATTATAAAACATTGAATCACACACATTATATATTAATAAATATTTCACATAATGGCATCATTTTTCATCCATCGTTTACATTATTATTGCACTGTTCACAATTCATGAACATTTTATATCGATATGCATTTGTTATAATTTCAAGTAAAAATGCATTATTTTATATAGGCGATATGCTCCCGGTGAAAAGAGATAAATCTCCCGATTTATCAGTAAATACAACATGCACATGCAAGTCCGTCTCTGTGAATCGAGATGATGAATGTCACAGAGCACGTTATAGCTTAGATATATATGTATCCACACATTTCAATGAATTGTCATCTCACTGCACGCAAGATCTGCTGCTCTATGTCTATGTTCACAACACGGATATGACAACAATCCACTGCAACAGAAGTCAGTCACCATGAACGTTCGCATGATGAAGGGGTAACTTGTCATCACGAAACAGTTATATAATGTAGGGACAAAGATTTGCCCTCAGACGTTGTGATTCACAACGATAATAATCCATTATATTGTTACACACAACACACACGGTTTCCATGCAAAAGACTAGTTGTGTATGTTACAACTACACCCAATACCAAAAGAAACTTTGCATCTCAGTTGATTTTATCATATGTATGTTTTTCAATTACAAATATTTCAAGTTTTGGACATCGTACACTAAAACTGAAAAGTAATGGCATATTGTCATCAGTCAAATATTTTTTTCAGAAGTTTTTTAATTTGTTTACAAAAAATGAAATTTAAAAAAAATAAAAGAATAAATTTTTTAATTTTGACAAGACACACATGTTAAGCGACTAACGCACTACTGAAACAGTTTCTGATGTTAAAAGTCCGTTGATATTACCCATTAGCAAAGACCACCGAGTACGAGACCACCACCGAATCACAGACGAATTGATAAAAAAAAACACATTTTGATACCCCTCGTATGTTGATGCGTCCAAACTTTTTATTTAAATAAACTTTTGAAATGAATATTTTCATACATCGAATGTAAAATTGAATAATTATTACAATACTTAAAAACCCAAATCCAATCGTTGCCTATTATGTGATTTATTAAGACAAGAAGATGGGTGCAAAGTTTCTTTTGGTATTGGGTTTAGTAATGTTAGTCTGGAGTCATGATATTGACTTCGTTTGTCACTGTACTGAATATATGTTCTGCCTTCCACCACAGAAACTGCACTTGCATATCTGCAAGTTAATCCATTTGTTGAATTCTTGGCGACACACTCGAAACTTTTCGTTGCATTGTCACACTTTTGTATTCCACACAATGTCATCAACTGCACATATGCGAATCCGTCGCTAACATACGAGGGGCGTTCAATAAGTGTTGCAAGCGGGGCATTGGTGTTTACATAAACAGTGTCAGCTTATAGCAGGTGTTACTATAGTCAAAACATAACATTGACACATGTCAAAACAATTTCTAGACATAACAATTATTTAGATATAATAGCTGCGCTGACCTAGGGGTCTCCATAATCATAGATTCTCTCAAACATGAACAACGCGCTGTGATCAAGTTCCTTACTAAAGAGGGATGCAAAGCTACAGAAATACATAATCGTATGTGTAATGTGATGGGTAAGGATGCTCCTAACTTTTCAACTGTTTGTCGCTGGTCTCTTCAGTTCAAGCGGGGCAGGGAGTCCTTAGACGATGAACCACGGTCAGGCAGGCCATCTGAAGTCACCCGACCGGAAGTTATTGCCGCTATCGAAAGACGAATTTTAGCTGACCGCCGTGTTAAAGTTTCTGAACTGTCTTTGGAATTCCAGATATCAGTTGGAAGTGTTGAAAAAATAATTCATGACCATCTTGGTATGTCCAAGGTATCTGCAAGATGGGTACCCAGAAAACTCACAGCACAAGATCGCCAGAAAAGAACCGAAAGTTGCATGGAGCTCCTGGATCGTTTTTTTTTGTCTCGTCTGGTGACAGGTGACGAAACCTGGATCCACCACTGGGACCCGGAAACTAAACTGGAATCCAAGCAATGGAAGCACCCGAGTTCACCGCCTCCCCTGAAGTTTCGCACTCAACCATCAGCTGGCAAGGTTATGGCGACAATCTTTTGGGATGCAAAAGGCATATTATTAATTGATTACTTGCCAACCAAAACTACAATAAATGGTCAATATTATGCCAACCTAATGCAAGAATTGCGAAAGACAATTCGACAGAAACGCAGTGGAATGTTGACACGTGGTGTTCTGATTTTGCATGACACCGCTCCAGTCCACAAGTCAAGAGTTGCACAGGCCGCTATAAGTGATTGTGGATTCGAACAGCTTAACCACCCACCCTACAGCCCAGACCTAGCCCCCAGTGACTACTTCCTGTTCAGAAACCTGAAATCCGCTCTACGTGGAAGGCACTTCCGGGATGACGAAGACGTCAAAGCTGCCACAGAGGCGTGGTTAGGGGGGCAAACGGAAGACTTCTACAAAAGCGGCATCAAAAGTCTTAAAGAGAAATGGAATAAGTGTGAAGGTGAGGTGAAGGGTAACTATATTGAAAAATAAAAGTAAAAAATTGACTACGCGAGTTGGTTTTATATTGAGGTTGCAACACTTATTGAACGCCCCTCGTAGCTTGTAATGTTTCTTCTTTCTATCATAGTTTCTTCATTTGGACAATTCTCTTGTGAGTACCATAGTCCTTAGGGTGTACACGTTCTATAGTCCCTTCACCAGTAATGTTCGTAGCTACCTTCGGCCATAATCATAAGTAATATGAGATAGAAGAGAGCTTGAGTGATATAATTCAAAATTATGAATGCTTTAATTTACACTATCTCAAATCAGTTCCCACATTATTTTGAGCATCGAGACATATATTTATTTATAACTATCTTGATTTAGATCAGGATACAGTGGTGTTGATTTATGGCTTATTAATGGTAGAGGTTGTTTGTGCTTGCTTGTTTGTCTCGATGTCTAATGGGTATACAATATCGCTATGGATATAATAAAGATGATACGTTGAAGGCGTGAGAAGTAACTTCTTGAGACAGAGATATTTGTAAAGAGAAATGTGAATGTTATTATTCACATTGTGAACAATTTCCCCTTGTTTTACTTTTTGATTTGTCCAGTCAAGATACATACACGCTGACATGCTATTTCTTAATAATTCAATATGTTTAATTTCGGAATCAGCCGTTATTGATAGGTAATGGGGGGAAAGATCTAAAGTTGTAGATGGGAATTCGTACCGAACTATTGTAATTTGCTATTTCCATTGTCAGAGTAGTGACTGGTTTAATTTTGCGATAGTAATACCTTAACATCATGATCAGTATCACAAGTATTAGGAGCGAAAGCAGTATTATTTCCAAATTAATGACAGGTTGAAAATCAATAGAGAGCCAAGTCTCACTGGTTTTAGCCGTTGTCTGTGGTGTTTGTATCTCGTATATTAGTTGTGTCTTAGCCGTCAGCGCATGTGCTAAGAGGGCAATTTTTAAAGCAATTGACCTAATCTTGAAGAAAATGAGTGCCGCTATCGATATAGACATGACCGATAAGACAAATGAAGTTATAGCTAATATCTTTGTAGTCGAAAAAATACCATCTTCGTCTATTGTGTTGTCAAAATACAATTGATCGGCCAGTGAAGGATAAACGTTTTCCGCTAATTTAGCTTTCTTAGCTATGATTCCTAAGTTGACCTTTATATCTTTGTCTTTTTTCATGATTTTTGAAAATTCATGTGTCTTAATTGTGATATCTGGAATTTGAAATTTTAATATTTCTTGAAGCTGACTGTTTCCTGAAATATTTCTTTAGTGTTCATCAGAGAAAAAATGTGATAGCAGTTGCAAATTTGCTTGATAAGCTTTTGAAATTGTCCTGTTTTGATGACGGTGAAACTTCGAAATTGTCAATCAAAACTCCGCATTGACATGGTACGTTAACATAACAGGCAATACAACATGTTTTTCATTGTGTTGGTTACAAGTTGTAATTATTGTCGATGCATTACTTATAAAGAGTGTTCCCGATTCCGTTTCTGTGACGAAAGAAGTTATACCGTTTACTGAGTAAGTAAACACACAGTTATGTTTAACACCTGGAGAATCATTTATAAACATAGAGAAACTGCATGTTGGTTGTTTAGATAGCTGGACGCTAGTCAGATATTTCCAGTGATTAGTACCCTCCCCCTGTAAGGTGAAATCTGAGTCTGTCATTTCAATAAATTTGTCATGTAACGGTGAAATTGCTAAATATGACGGAACGTTGGTAACTTTAGTTGTGTCCGTTGAAATGTGGTTTACAGGAAGTGGGAAAGTTTGAACCTTATATACGTCCATTCGGTGTTAATTATTAACTATTGGTATCGCGATGCTAACGTAAATATGCATGTCATGTTTACTGGCTGATTATAGTTGAACCTAGTTGATGTTTGGGCGATATGAAACGTTGGGTAATTTTGACGCAGACGTCTTGATACTCGCCGCAGGGCGATTGCTAAATCTGAAACTGGTATGAGGGTCGGTGATAATGTGTTTACCATCAGTTTTTGAATGCCTATGTGAAATCGGTCAAGTGCGGCCTGAAGGTTAGATACATCCATAGTTCGTCGGGCCATATACCTAGTAAGCCACATGGATGCGCTCTCAAACAAAGGTAAGGTTGTTTGAATTTGAACAATAGCTGCATGGTTACCCGTTATGCCATTTATAGCGTTAGATATGCGTTCATTTGTTTTGGTCATAAAGGAAGTCATTAGGGCATGTGTCTCATCGAAACTATGCGTGATGTTATCTGTTCTTTTAGCTATCTGTTGCAAGTGATAAGCCAAAACTCGCACATCATGATCTGTAGCCAGACCAAAACTTCCTTTAGAACTGTCAGCAATAATATTTCTCCTTTGTCTACTGTCTGTACTCTGAATTCGTAATGTGGGAATTAGAGAATTTATATCATTTTCAATTTTCTGCCAAAGTTGTACCACTTCCTGCTGAATTGTATTAAAGTATTCAGTCGCTGTCTGTACCATATTACAAGTAGTTTGATTGCTGCTTGTACACCCTTGTGGGGAAAAGATATTGATATCATGAACTGTCGGTAACTGGACTTGGAAGGTGTGCACCCAATTCGATTTGCTTGCACTTAATTTTTCTTCGCGTATTTGGTCATAATATCTGTGTCATTCCTTTATTTGAATACTTTAATTCTGTCTTTTTCTAGTCTTCTTTCTGCGGCACTTTGCCTTTAAGTCTTTAGCAACGAAATATTCCTGTATTATATGATCTGGAATATTTGTTTCTATTTCCAATGTGGATTCTCTTAGTGGAAAATTTAGCGATTTTATTCTATAGTATGACTGTCCATTTATCTTTTTGTGTGCTAAGATCTTTTCCACATAGTAAATTTCTTCTGCAGTATTTGATTGACAAGTTGTCGTCACCAGCTTGTGTGTCAGCAGCAGTATCACCCGTCATGGTGTCAGTCTTATTCTCAGCGTCATCGGAGATCTCATCATCTTCATGCAATAATTCTGGATTTAGATTATCAGACAAATCTATGTCATCTGGTACATTTGTTGGGCGGTCCTCTGGACATTTTCAGTCTGTTTGCATGTACTGGGGCCTTTAACAATTTCTTGTCAGTGGTATTTCTAAGCTTGTAATTATAATTTGATAACTCTTCTACAATGTAATACAGTCCCACGTATTTCGAGATAAGCTTTCTGTTCTTGCCTATTGGGGTCTTACAGCAAAGTAGCCACACTTTCTGTCCTATGGAAAAATCTGGTTCCTTAACTGTTCGATCATAGTATTTCTTATACTGCTGTTGAGCATGTTCAATATTTTTCTTTACTTGATTTCTAGTTATTTCGAAACCATGTGTTAAATCATGCAACCTGTCTCTGACATTTTGATTCAAAGTTTCATTTGGTATCAGTGTAGTTTCACACGGTAAACGCATCTCCCTACCAAACAGTAAAAAATATGGGGAGTAATGCGTGCTCATTGTTGACGGGAATGCCTTGAATGCCATGAGGATATCAGGCATGCTATCTGGCCAATTTCTTTGTTCCTTATCAATATACATTCTGAGAGATTGCTCAAGGAAGGAATTGAAACGCTCAACCTGTGAATTACACTGTTGGTGGTAACTATTTGTTGAAAATTTTTCAATCTTTAAGAGTCTGCACATTTTCTTAAATAGTTGGCTCATGAAATTTGTTCCGCGACCTGTTAAAATCTGTACAGGTGTGCTGTATTGTGTTATGAATGTACGGTATAGAGCTTCGCAACTTCAACAGCTGTTTGGTCCTTCAATGGGATAGCCTCTACCCATTTACTGTAAGCACATACTACAACAAGTAGGTATTTGAAACCTTCTTTCGATTCTTGTATTGGACCTAAGATATCGCAATGAATTCGGTAAAACAATGATCCGATAGGTAAAGGAATTAAATGTGTTTTCTTTGCATGGAAGTCGCGCTTGCCTGTCTGACAATTTATGCATGACTTCACGTAAAAAGCGATGTCATTGTACATTGTATCCCAGTAAAATCGTTCCCGCGCTGCGAAATAGACACGTTCCTGACCCTGATGTGCTAGCTCGTCATGCAATGATCGCAAAACCTTGTCTTGAAGTTGGAATGGAATTACTAATTGTTTCATCATGCGGTCACGGCGATGAAAATTCCCCCGTGGATAGTAAAAATGCCAACGTGTTGCATCATCTTGGATTATGTAATCTTGACTGTGAATTAGTATGTCATCTATGTAGATGAGTACTGAACAACAATTCAAATCTCTGAGTATATATGTCATAGTAGCTTGGAAAGTATGAGGGGCGTTTTTCAAACCAAAGCACATGCGGTTGAATTCAAAATTACCAAATTTTGTTGTTATGCCCGTGTATTTCTTACTTTGTTGGTCCATGGCTATCTGGTGATATCCTGCATATAAATCAATGGTAGAAAAAATGGTAGATTTCGATGAAGCCAAGGAATCTCTCACATCTGTCATGCGAGGTAGTGGATAACTGTTAATTTTTGACACTTTATTTATCTGTCTCATATCGCAGACCAGACACGACTTATTTGGTTGTTGTACTAAGACAACTGGTGATAACCACGGAGTTTGAGATTCCGAAATGATACCATGTTTCAACATTTCATCTAGCTGCTTTTTCATCTCGAAATCTTTAGTTGGGTTGGTTCTATAGAATATTTGATTTATAGGTTTAGTGTCTCCTACCTCAATGGTATGTGTTTTCGATTTGCAAAGTCCTAATTCTGACATATCCATAGCGAAATTTGTTCTGTGAATTCCGAGAAATTGTAATAAGGTTTGTTTTTGCTCATTTGTTAAGTCAGAATCCTTTAAATCAACTCCCATTTCCTTAGCAATTTTGACATAATCCCGGCCGTGTGGTTTACTTTTGTCAGTTGTTTTAGCTTCATTTGTTTCTGTTAATTGCCCTATAACCTGATTTTGATTTACCTTGCTATAAGAAGCAATTGGAACATTTCTTTTGATGTTTACCTGTGAATTTGTTGGATTCAAAACTCTGTAGACTGACTCTCCCTGATTTACCTGTATAACACATTTTGCACCACAAATTTTGTATTTCTTTGACAGAAGTGTAGTTGGTTCGCAAATGCCTTGAGTATCATTATATTTCTGTGAAATTTTGATGGAACATAAGCTTCCAATCTGGCAGGTATTGTTATTTTTGATTTATTAACAACTCTGATATAAACTTCCTTATCAGTACCTTTTATAGGAATTTCAATCAAACCATTCTGGACTGACAACGTGTTAGTTTCAAAATCAATATGTGCTTTCTGCTCTTTAAGCCAATCCAGTCCCAAGTAAATGTCATTTGACAATTTTGAAATAACAAAGAATGTGTGAGCCATTTGGAGATTGTTTACTTTAAAGGGTATGGTTATTTTTCCAAGCACGGTAAGTCTATTTCCATCCACACTTGTTATTGCTGTAATGCCAGACTGTTCAAGGAATACATGCTTACTATCCTTCCATTTTTCAAAAAAGTTTTGAGATATGACAGAAACCGAAGCTCCTGTGTCGAGAACCGCGTCATAGTCATTGTTTCGAACGGTTATTAGAATACGGTTTTGATCAAACTCCTTAGCCTTGTGTTCCATCTGCGAAATTTTAGTATTTTTACTATGCTTAAAACTGTTACCTGTTTTGGAAAATTTGATAGATCTCTTTGACAATTTTGATTTCTGGGTGGGGCAAACATGTCATTTACGGTAATTGGTATTGTAATTTGACTGTCCCTGGTTTCGACAAACACGTTGAAAGTGACCTATCTGCCCGCAGTTATTGCACCTTGAGTTCTTTGCAGGACACTTGTGCATGGGATCATATTGATACGCGCACTTGTAGCACTGTCTAATCTGCTCCTGTGAACGAGTGGTTCTTTGGGCAGTGGACGGAAGTGCTCCGCTATTTTGGCTGAACGCAGGGCTTCGCGGCCCTGCATAGCACTCACTGACCTGGCTAGTGATGCTTGCATGTCAGCAACTCTCTCTGTGAGACGAGTTATAGCACTGGTCATATCTTCTGACCTGCGTGGTCTCAGTTCACTGGCGAGGCGTATGTATTTCAGAGTGTCCCGTAAGGTATCTGGCTCTTTAAAAAGCACCGATATCTTAACAGATTCACAGAGACGTCTGATGAGCGCGTCTCTGGTGTCTCCATCGGAGAATTTGAGGCTAGCTGCATAGCTGAGAATGTCAGAAATGTACCTTTCAATATCCTCGCCATCAGCTAATTTTCTCTGATTTAATTTTTCTAGCAAGGTAAATTTATTCTTGTCATGGCTATATCTCGATAAGTATGCTTCTTCTATTTGGCTAAAGCGAGCGGCTCTACTCAAATCATTGTGGTAGAACCACTCAGCTGCTCCTCCTCTAAGAAAGAGAGGAAAAGTAGAGATTTTCTCCTGCTCCGTCCATAGTTTCAGATTTGCATACCCATTAAAACGTAGTACCCAAACTCTAGCATCTAAATTGTCCTTATCATTAAAAACATCCAAATTCATAGCATAATCAGGCATTCTGAAAGTTCTCGATCTATGTATTAAATGCTTATCATTTCTAGTGTCATCTTCTAAATTCGAATCAAATATTGCACTTCTCGTTCATAAATCTTTTTCTTCTAACTCAAACTCTCTTAAAACATCTTCTATTTCCTGAAATTCGTTTCTAGTGGCCTCAGGTGTTAAAATGTCTGCTGGCACATTTAAGGGTGTTGATGTGAGCACCATCTAGAATCGTGTACCCCATATTTCTAATAACGGTACTCACAATTTCCTGTTCCTGAATGAGAATCCATATCCAATTTGAGGAATTTTGTGGAATCCCGGATCATCTCCACCATATCGCCTTTAGCTTTTATTGCCTTTAGCTGGGGATGTAGCTCTGGCAATTGAGTTCATTCAACGAAGACAAAACACAGAGGGTCTCTCACATCCATGGTTTATGAATCACTCATCTTATTACAAAAGTACGGGGATCTCGAGCTCACATAAACCAAGGCCCGCTCTGATAGCAAATATGTGACCTCCCGTTTATATAGTCTAAATTTGCATAAATTTGCATACCTGGAATTAGTGTTATATAGAATTGCCATTGGTTTACCTGTACCCATGATGCCAAGAGTATATTTCTGGCTTCTCGTCTTCCGACTGATACTCTTATATGGTTATCCCTCCCCTACTGTTAGACATGGCCGCTTGTGAGTCATAGTACAATAATGTAGAGATTGTAGACGGTATGGAAGGAGAGATTGTTCTTACTTGTACTAGTGAACGAACATTCATATACTATTATAAAACATTGACTCACACTCATTATATATTAATAAATATTTCACATAATGGCATCATTTTTCATCCATCGTTTACATTATTATTGCACTGTTCACAATTCATGAACATTTTATATTGATATGCATTTGTTATAATTTCAAGTAAAAATGCATTATTTTATATAGGCGATACTATACCGCAAGGAATACGAAACTTTTCATGTTTGTAACAATTAAAGAACTATTAGATTAGATTGACGATATCAAAACCAGTGTTTAATAATGCAGTATCATAAAGTTAGAGACGCTCCACGACAGTACTTTGAATACTCTGCTAATCACGCATGTGCCGGTATCATTAATACCTGTGTAGAACAAGTGGTTCCCAATGACCGGAAACTGTCTAGTCATGTACAACAGCCCTGGTGATTTAAGTTTTTGTATATACGTCCACGTATGTATACAATATAATGCGACACTGATGTACACACGCCTGTGTCTTATCTAGCTATTGTGCAGCCTCTGTGATTGTGTTTATCAGTTCATGAAAAGACCGTCAACAACCAGTCCAAATACTTTAGAATAATTGACAACAGTGTGAACGAACGTGAGCTACTCAAGCTTATTGTTCCGCGCTAATGATCTAGTGGTTTCAGGACAAAGTTTCCGATGGCGTCACCAAACTGAGTTGAAAACAGTTTAAGGGGATAATAATTGAGTATGGAAATGTATTTCAAAATGTTTATTTTTACTTTGGTATTTTAGTTTTTTTTTAGCCTTTTGGGTGTTTCAATACCCCTTCAAACATGTTACCGTATAGTACTAAATGTACATTTCTTACGTTTTATTTGTCGAATGATTCTTGAGAACTGCCACAAATACAATATTACTGCCTTGGTTAAGTGTATGGGTTCATGATTGGATATTTATATCAAACTACTTTATTAAATACCCATAACTGAATTCTACTCATTAAACGGATCCAATACTTACTGGGTTTTATCATAAAAGAATAATTTTATATGAGCAAATGAATGCAAATGACCAAAGGTCTACTCATTCGAATAACTTAAATCAAATACAATTTGTGGATGTATTGTTCTGTGGGGGAAATTACGTTCGTTCAATGATAGTTAGTTGTGGTTGGGATAATGAGGGATGCCAAATACTTATAACGTGTGAAATACTACATCAATGTAATGTATTTTAGTCGAACTAACACAACTGATACATATACGTAATATATGTACCAGTTAGTCAGTGATTCCGGGGTCTAATGCCTCGGGTGAAAAGTCTGGAAAACTGAAGCAACAACTCGATACAGCTTTGAGTCTTTATTCATACATGTGGGTTATAAAACATGATAAAATATCAATTCAAAATTATCCTAATAGAGAGATTGTACTTATTGGATTCAAGCAATGAGATGGTTAACATTATATATATATAACAATAGGCGTTATTCTACACATAACATATTATTTAAACATTGGAATATACACTTCGAAGCTTTTGTGTATCTTATAATTATCATATTATATTTTGACCAATTGCTGGGCATGTACAGCTTCGATATTTAATTTATTAAAACAAGCAAATATACAATATCATTCCAGGTGCAGAGCTGCTAGCTTGCTTCACACTAGTAACCATATTGCTTATACTTATCATAGTGAATTTGTAGTATGAAGAGTGATCACGCTGTTATTTTAATCTACACTACTCAACTAGTACTAAGCCGGCACTAATCTAATACGAGATATTGTTAAACTCTTTATACATACATATATAATATAGAGACGTAGTAAGTATAGATATATTGGAAGTGGAGTACTTGATTTTTGTAATACGTGTACTTTCTAAGGTAATGTATATTACGTATCATTGTACCCATTCTATATATTCTTTCCGTTTGTACATACACGTGCATATTAAATGAAATTGTTATAATGGAGGACAAGCAAGCCATGACGCCCAAACATATACACATGTGAAAAATCGTACCTTAAGCTCTACGTGTTTAACAAATGAAATACGAGCAATATTAACTGAACATAGAAAATGGCAAAGGTTTCAGTCCTTATTGGTAGCAATTTGTTCAATACAAGTCAAAGGCAAAAGTGATAAATACAGGACTATAGCAAAGGTTCAATTCACCTGGAAAACAGAAGCAACAACTCGATACAGCTTTGAGTGCCGATATACGAGCATGCTCCCTATTTATAAGGGCTAAAGTAATTAATTCACTTATGGATATTTCATAATCAGGTTTTTATGATCAGAAATAGTCGATTGACACTCGATTGACACTGGTCAGCTGATAACATAAGCTCCTGGCAGTGCAGTGGTGACCTATGCCCGAGATGCGATTCGTTATCTGACAAGGAAGGCATTTTACTATATAATTACCCGGAGGGGGTCTTGTCTCTCTCAATCAAATAAAGCTTGAAATACGAGATAATTTATATATGAAACATGATAGTATTTGTCTTATATAAAACTTAAAATAAAGGAATAATTCATACACTAAAATGATATAATGTAACACTGTGTTCCTGGGCGACATGTTGCTTTTGTCCTCAAAAGCACAATTAGAAAACATCAATTCATATATTGTACCAAGGAAAATGCAAAATCATATATAAATACACATTGACGAGGTAAATGTGGTGGTAATTGCAAGCACTGTCTGACGTAAACAATGTCCACTACATTATCGATGTTGGGTCAACTATGTTAATATACCCTTCATGGGATTGCAGTAAGTAAGCGGTAAAAGGTACAGAAAACATGTTCTGGAGCTTACGAGCAGCAAAGAAAGAGATTCGGAAGGAGGAGGGAACCTCCAGAGTGCGATTTGTGACTCTGTTCTTAATAGTGAAGTGAGGCCAGTCGACGGTGAGGACCAGGAACAGAACACCTGAGGTGCGTAGGTTGTCAATAGTCGACGGAGGACAGATGTCCCAATAGGTAGGACAGAGAGTCAGAGTCATGAATGGAAGCATACCACATTGAGATCCAGACGTGACCTCTAATAGGAGACAATTTTTCTTTGAGGTTTTAAGCTTTACGACCAAAACTATAAGGAGAACAATAAGGAGAAGAGTTACGAGACCTAATAATATTGAGACATGGTAATCAACCAGATCGGTAATTACGAAAGTTGATGTGGCAGTTGTGGTAGTTACTTGCTTGTCATAATCGAAGGACGGTAACTCTACTACTTTAGCAGGAACAGCATTATGCATCATGACAAGTGCCGAGGATAGTGTGCAAATTTTGAAGAACATCCAACACTGCTAGAAAATTGGGGGTATCCTGATGGAATACACCCGTTCCGGCCGCTAGGCCAGTTCGGCCGCTCGAAGTAACCCAGTTCGGCCGCTGGTTCATCCGAAGGTTAATTAATCTCGCTGATATTCTACCCATTTCGTCCGCCGCTATGTCCGATGGTTAATCAGAGGATAGTTGACTCATTTCGGCCGCCGAAAAGTGTTTCGGGAATGGTTACATGTCTTTCAAAACCGGATATATATGTCCGAAAAATAACGACAAATAATGATAAAAACGATGTGTATGTCTCTTCATATTTTATTCATATAAAAATATACTGAAAAGTGTTTCGGGAATGGGTACATGTATTCCATAGTTCATCTTACATTCAGTATACATATGTATTTCATTATGCAACATACATTTCATTATTTCTTTTTTTTATTCACAATACATATTACATTATTCACATATTTTATTCATTACGATATGTATTTCACAATACAAGCAGCATGCACAAGCACTGCAATGCAATCCAATATTATACATTTCACATTACATTGATTCAGTTCTGGTCAGTTATGTCAGTAACAGTTATGTCAGGTTTTTGGTCTCGTACTCTCTCCATAATTTCTCCAGTGCGTTGTTAAATAGTTTCGTCTTTTTGTTTTGAACTCGGGCCATCTGCCCTGTACAAACGTACTGCCTGATTGTAGGCAGGAAGGCCGCTTCCTGATGAAGAAGGTCAACCAACAGGAAGAATGTGATGTTTCTTCTCTTCGCTCTGTCGTTGAGGCGTCTGTGCCAACCTAAAAAGAAGAAAAAAATAATAAGCAAAATGAATTTCCAAAATCAAAAGGATTAACAATTAATTAATTGGTGTCATTTTATCGTAAGTAATTATGAAAATACCAGTAAGAACAGTTCAGTGGTAGATATTTTAATCCAAACAAATAAAAACAACAATCGATATGTTGTGAGTTGTATTGAGAAATGAATTCACTGCTTATACACTTGGATCTGTACATCATTTATTGGAATCAGCCATTTATCTGAATGAGTGTAGCTTCACAAGTCAACATTGATACCAGGTAAATTTGTGAATTTTATGATTGAGCTCTGAAATATGTGCAAAAAAATATTCGGACGGTGACATATTATTTCCATGGACTTGTATGATTCATGAACATGATTCAATGTATATTTTTCAGCTTGATTTGAAATAATTTCAGCTTGAACTACATAATTTTCAGGAATATTTCTTACGATAATTTTACTAATGTCATCCGATTTATCTATTTTAGTTCAGTTTATTTATGTACGTTAAATACAAATGTTTCCCATGTTATACAGATTTCACATACTTTATAAATGTGAAAAAGATCTACAAACAATATTTATTCTATACGAAATTAGCATACAAGTCAATGGAAATAATATGTTACCGACCGAATACTTTTTTGCACATAACGCATTCAGTACAAATATTGCGATCGTCTGTTCTGGTTTTGGTTTGGTCCGAATAACTAGATCTTTGTATAAAGGTCATGTGACACCCATGTGACGCCAATATTTACGATCTGCTAGTTTATATTCGTTGTAGATCATTTGCATAATGATAAAAAATACTTACCCGGCGAATTTTATTGACAAATGGTTAGCGGACATTGTGGCGGACGAAACAGGTTAAATATCAACTAGGCTAATTACATTTCGGATGTACGGCGGCCGAAATGGGCAAGATATGCAGCGGCCGAACTGGCCAGCGGCCGGACTGGGTGCTATTCATCCTGATACAGTATACCTCCTGAAACCCTAAGGGTTTAATGAGGTATCCTGCTCAGGATACCCTAAGGGTTTAATGAGGTATCATGATCAGTTTACAGGGAATTTCCTGAGCACAGGATACTTCAGGAAACTCAAGGAAACTCCAGTATACGAACGGAAATTATCAGCGCTACAACATAACGAGGACTTTGTATTTATTCACCAAATATACATAGTTATGTTACATTTCATTGTTAAAAATTAAGATAGTGTTAAAAATGTGCATTTTGATCTGTAAGTTAAATGCTTGACGGGGGATGGAGGGGGGGAGGGGGTGTTTTAAACGATTATTCAAATGAAAAGGAAATTATTTATACATAAAATAGCAGTTTTCAAAATGTTTAAATCGCATTTCTAAGAAACAAAATGAAAACTTTGTTTTTAATATTTTTCAATGTTTTATAGAAGTAAGATGCTTGTAAGAGACATCTTAAAAGATTTGATATACGAATGAAGAGGAGGATTTTGCCACATGTCTTGGCAACTTAACAAATAATGATTACCTTCACTGATTTTACCTTCTTTCTGCATAAACTTTAAACTATATTCGTTATGAATATTGAACGATAATGTTACAATTAACAGTTTATTTATTTTCTCAACGATAACATCAAATCACATTTCAGAGGGTAGCGAGATCACGATAAACAAAAGCATATCACTTATTTACTTTGATGTATTTATTATACGGTTTAACAATAATCGGTTCAGAAAACAAAATATATGGACAAACAAGTTTATAATAAATATAAATGACGCTCAAATTACAGTCAGCAATTTCATTGATTTCAATAAGGTTTGCTGTTACCTAAGAGTTTGGTTGTTGTTTAACTGTCGTCCTTTCAGGATAATTAATGTTTTCATTGAATAATATTTGGTAATCAAATCATGTATCAAATATTAGGAATTAATGTAAGAAACTTACCTTATCACCGAATCCAACAATATGAATATCCAGATACACAAGAACACAAATTGTAAACTTATAAATCCATCAATGTTAGAACTTTGAACTTTGAACCGGAAGATTACGAAACTTGTCCTACTTCAACAAAAGTCTTTTCGCTACTGGCAAAGTTTGCAAACAAATTGTTCTGACGATTTCATACTTAATTTAATTTCATTGGTTCCTTGGTTTACCCATTAACTGTCATTAGACAACTAGATTGAGAAAAAATAGTGTTCATGTTGTTACAACCAACTCATGACACCGAGACAGACAATTGTCTCAGTACCACCTGCACTTGTTTATTCAAGTAACACTGACACTATCTGGTCAGGTGTCTTACCGGGAAGCAGATATTTGGTATTACAGTAAATATCCTTTGATGCTTGAGAGATGACGGCTTGTGTTGTTATAACGGATTAACTTTCTTGGTTATACTAATGCTGAACTACTTAACGAAATCGGCCGGTCACTACAGTGGCTTAATTGCATTGTCTTAAAGACAAAGCAACACACAGACAAGTAAAAACATTTCATAGAATGAAAATTACATTTTTATAGCAATACAACATATTCAGGTGTAATCAATAAAGCATACTCAACCACTTTTGATAAAATAAGGTATAGGTTTATATTAGATGGACATGAGTGAAATATCTTGTGTACAATATATTAAGGAAGATATCACTGTATTATATCTACATCACTTGTTCAATGTATTTATTTGCTTGTATATAGCGGTTCGCCGCTAATGGCTGCAATATTGCCCAAGTGGCGTTAAACAATAACTCACTCACTCACTATAGCGGTATTAACATATAAGTCAAACGGGCTTGTTTGCCAATCCTTTTCTGTTTACTGAATAAGATATGTTAAACTCTATCCCATAATCATTGACATGGATTTGATTATCCATGAATCGGTAATATGTTTTAAACATATTCATTCATGTTAATTATACATGAATGAGGACATGCAAACAAGCCAAAGGCTTATCTGAAATTCCTGTCCTCGTCAAGATACAAGTACATACAATATAAATACGGAGGGCATCATGAATACACACACGCACATTTCATACAGTGATTACAATGTCAGAACAGTAATGAATTATTAGATCGGTTTTATATAGCATAACAGATATCCACTTGTGTAACTACGTCTAACTTTTCATAGAATACATTATATACATATATGTATATGACAAACCTAAAGTTGACTTCCAAGATAAACCGTTACCAGATGTTGATTATAGAAACCAAATTCATTAAGTGAATTTGTTTTGACCCGAAATGAAGTTAAATAGACGTTTACATAAGTCATTGTGTGGGTATATATTTCCTTCCATATGGAATGAAGTTTCTGTATATCCTTTGCACAAGAAATGCAGTGTAAATGAATATCAAAATTATACACCTGTAGTACTTCCTTCCTGTATCGGGAAGATATTTGAACAATGCGTTTTCAAACAGTGTTCAACTTTTTGCGAGACAACAATGTCAGGGTTTATGCCAGGTGATAGTACTGCATATCAAAACATACCTCTATGACATCATAGCAACACGCTTTAGACAGTTATTATGTTAATGGATTTAATTTGAAAACCGTTCTTTATGGTAACATAGACTTATCTGATGAGACTAACTTAAAAAGTGTGGATTCTGTTTGCACATTTATTGACTTAAGTGAACGTTTCCAAATGTAGAAAGCACGTGAAGTTTAACCAAATGTCATATTTGTTAGCATGCAATAGCATACATTTCTTATTTTCAATTGTTGAATGGCCATGTATATAGGTTGTGAAATTTGTTGAATTTACATATTTATTTTTTGGTATATGAAATTATTTCTTGTTGTAATGTACGTTTCATGTTATAATGTATAAATCCTGTCAATGTCACGGGAGAGATATTTATATAGGGAAACAAGTCACTGAAATAAGGTAGACTTAAAACAAGAAAAAGCCTTTACAATTATTTTCCAAGTATAAAAAGAAATGTTTCTCTTGTGTTGTTTGGTATGCCTGGTAATGACGGTTGCTGCAGCTGTTATTCAGTAATGAAACATATATTATACATGTATATACTATTTGTCAGTAACAACAATTATAGGAAATGGTTACTTTTCAAAATGTTTTGATAAATCCGACATGTGAAAAGCTAGTGTACTACGTCTTCGCTATAGTGACCAAATGAGCACTTCCGAGTTTCCGATATGTGTCGATTGTATCTGTCGGCGTTCAGATCACTGCAGCCGAGCTTGAGACGACAATGGATAATTTGACAGAATCTACTTCCGAAGTTTAAGTCGAAGTAACTAGGCATTTGTTCTGGTTTAATCATAGTTTTAACATGATTAAGAGATGCCGCGTTTGTAACCTCGACAAACTTATATATATATAAAGGGAACATTTTTTAAACAAAAGAACAAATAATTATATCCTCGAATCTGTCTATAATTTTATTCAAGAGTCACTAACATTTAACTCATCCTATACAGCATGTGTCTTTGAAGATATTTCCCAATTAGTGTTTTACCTTTGTGTAACCGTTTGATCACTGATTTTGTACATTGATCTTGGATTACAAATTTTACTTTGTTATATTTTGTGGTTTTGTGGAGCTGCACTACATAAGCCAATAAGCCAAAGTATCATCCTTTTAGTGCATTAATATTTTACCTAAATACCTAACTAATTTCCTTGTGAAATAAAATGTTGTAAATTACTGTTATTCTATTACAGGTATTCACCTTTATTCAATGTTGTGCTTTCTCAGGTTTGATGAATGAATTTGTATTACGTGTATTATAAACTGGAGAGGTATTTATAAAGGTGTAATGTATGTGGTTTAAACATATTTTTATTCATGAAGAATGTGGTTTAAGTAAAAAGCAAACTGTTGCTCATATTAGTACCTCACAAGTACATACATACATTAACAAACACACGAGAACTGGACATAAAAACAACCAGCTATAGCATAATCATATGGTTAAACGCAATATTATTCAATAAAGAATCTGTGGACATGATTGTTGTTTATGAACATTCTCTTCATGTGTAATGTATGCATTCATTCTGCTTCGAATCACTACCCGCTCATACGTCTTATGTATCAACATGTATAAATTACTCTGTATGTATGACACATTAATAAACACTATATCTCTCCTCATTCAGAGTGATACGCTCAGGGTTCATTCATCCATAACGAGGCTACTGGTCTCGCAGTTTGCATTCCCGGCTTAGAACCTTTTGATCAAAGGGGATCACAGCAGGAGGGCTAATTAATGTCACAGTGTGTATCCACTGCGATGAGTGAACTGTCTTTCCACTTACCTGGCCTAATCGACCTGTGTAATAAATTACACCTCGCTTGTCTTACATCTTTTGTTTGGAGGGGATTTAGCTATATTCTGTTTCTCACTCGAACCACTTAATAAGACAAAGAGAACTTTTGGTTGGAATAAAAACAAAATAAATAACATTGCACAGGATTATATAAATGCCAGAACCCAGACAACAAATTTAGCATAAAAAAGCAAGAAATGCCCCAAAGAACTTCATGCAAAGATAGTGATCATAAATAAATATGCAGAGAATATCATTTTATTTCTAACAAAGGACTGAACTTATTATTTGATGGTGACATTATCAAAGAAGTTTAAAATCAGAAGCATTTAGGTATACACTTCAAAGTGATTGTTCTGGGAAAGTGCATATTAATTAAACATTAGTCCAGTGATCAATTGTTTGAGGTGATTATGTCCTTGGGGATTTTGTCTGTTCGTCTTTGTAGAGTGACCATTTTTGTTTCACAGAGATTAAAATTGTCAAAAAGACTTTAACTATGAACAAAAGTCTTTATAAATTATGAGTTCTTTAATTAAATATCAGTATTTTTTTGTTTTTGAAATCAATTATGACAGTGAACCGAGTTCTTCTAATAGTGAGAGCTGGTCAAAAGTGGCACTAATTAAAACAGGATACGGCCCCACAATCACAGTCAAGTAACCATCTAATCCCCTCTTAATCTCTAAAACATACAGATGTGTGACAGGGTGAGGTGTCACCATGACACAAGATCAAAGTTAATCTGTTTGTGTTTAAAGATTAAAACGAACCAAATATTTAAGAATACATTACAATTAACTAAAAATAGATCATACTCTGCACCAACATAATATATACTAATATATTATATAATTTGTGACTTTTTTCTTGTAACATGTGTCCCTACATTCAACTGTACACGGCAATATTATAATTGTAAATTAGTTCCTTATTCAAACAGAAAGTAGTTAGCAAACTTTCGAGTCAACTCACATAACTTTGAAATTGAAAGTTGAAACCGGTAATTGAATTACTTTTCATATTACCAGGTCCTTGTTATAATGATTTCAGGAAAGCTTAAATTCAACCTAGATATTAGATAATTAGTTGTTTAAGAAGTGAAATAATTGTTAGAAATAAAATTATATTCTCTGCATTGTCCTCAACCTATCTGTTTATGATCACTTTGGTTTAAACATATAGCATATAACTCACTCACTCAAATAACTCTGCATGTAACTGCAGAAATGACAACGAAGATGTGTTTCACTTTTTCCTTATCTGTCCTATATTCAGTGATATAAGGTTAAATGCACATTTCTTTTCCAAAGGGTTAAATTCTCTTCAATTATATTTGGCAATTCTAGCTCATCAGAACATGTTAATTTAGAACTGTTAAAATCTGTACATATATAGTTTCATGACATTATCCAAAGAGATGTTTGGAATTTACATGAGTATTGATTCTCTTTTTTGTGTTTGTGCCATGCCTTGTCGTGCCTTGCTATATCATGATATCTAATCTGCTGACATCATAACACCTAGTTTTCTTTGGTGTTTTTGTTTCTTATAATATTACTTGCCTTCAACGTTTTAATAAATGTATATATTGATGTGTTTTATTATGTGTCCATTAGTACGTCACGTTTTATATGTAACTGCTTATATGTACGGGAGCGGCATTCACATAAGTGTTTGCTTGTTTGCCAATCCAGATTTCATTTCATAGAAATAAAAATATGTTTAAACAAAACATATATTTATTTCTTTGCTCTTGGTTGATTTTCTGTAAGGCTAAAAGCAATATCAAATCTGCGGATGAAGATGCATATCATTATGGTTTAAACATATTTCATTTCATAAACATGAAAATAGGATCGGCGAACATGTCAAAATGGTTATTTCAATGAATGTATGAAAACAAAGTACAGGAAAAAAGTAACAGTTTTTATATAAAGCAACAATAAGGATATGGTATTGACTTGAATTATTTTATAAATCTTGTCATTGAAAAGTTATGAAAACAACATTGATAGTACTTTTAAGGATAAATTAAGTAAAGTAAAACTAAAGTAAACTCGTTATTTGTAATAACATAATTAAAACAGGATTATCTTCTTGCTCCTCACCTGATCAGCTAACTTTACTTTTAGCTTAACCGAGTACAACAATTTACTATAACAACAAACAACAAGTTAATATAAAGGCTGTCGCTCACAACATGTGTTAAAAGTATTGTTGTTGACTTTTGTAAATTTATGATACATTGTAAAATCACCATGACACATAATTTCCTGTATTCTCAGATAAACTTTAAAAGCGTGTTTACCAATACATTTCATGAATGAAATAAATATGTTTAAACCATATTTAAACGTATATTATTTCATAACATGAAACAATTATTGGCTAACAAGTCGCTCCGCTCCGGCTCATATATGTATTTTTAAAAAGCTGGTTACAAGATCAATGAGACAGAAAAATTAAAATTTACATTATTATAACATCACACATGAATATTGTTATGTTGTTAGGTGTACCTTATAATGAAGTGGGCCGCAGCGCAGAATTTAATCATTAACTACAAGATACTTTCAAGGAAACCGGTTGCTTTAACTGATAAACTGATGTAATGAGTTCAAAATATTATTGTTAGCGGTGTCCTTCAAGGAGCTGTTACCATATAATACTGTTGTTATGTCAAAGCCTTGATTGTAAAAATACGTATTTGATCTCAAATGGTAGAAGCTTCAGCAAGTAAATAGATGCCGAACTAAGTCTTCGTTGTTGTGACCACATGAACATCTGGACGTTTCCGATATATGTCTATTATAAAAGTAGGCGTTTCAATAACTACAACCGACCTTAAGGCGACAATGGATTATTTGATATAATCTAGTCCCTAAATTAACAAGAATTCTGAGTTTCTGTTTGGTTTAACATTTAACAGTTTTGAATTGATAAAGGTTGGGAGCGTTGATGACTTCGTCTGGTAAAGAATTCCACAGCATAATGGTATTTGGCAAGAAAGACTGAGAATACCTCTGAGTTGTACAGTTAATTGCTTAAATGGAAGAACGGTTTCTTAGATTATAATTGCTTTGTTCAAATACCCTTCTTGGCCAAGATCGGTCAGATAGTCTGGAGTTATAGTCTGGATATGGTACATTGTATAGATATTAATGCACCTAATTATCTATAAATGTATCCAAATTATACAAATATCCGCCATTTAAGCTTCTTTTATTTAAATTGTTACGACCTGAATACTGAACTATTTGGTAACAAGACCTTGTCAAATCATATTAATACATAAATAATCCGTAATCCAGGCTGTTCATAAGTTTATTTCTCATAGCAAAGTTTCTCATAACATGTCTTTTAAACTGATGTTGTGTTTTTCTACATTAATGTATGTATGATTGTATTCATGATATAATTATCCTGTTTTATTGGGGAGAAACATTTGAATAGGGTAAACCCTGTTTGTTGATTCCCCTGAGTACATGAATAAATATTGTTAAAACCATATAAAATTTGAATCAGTTTATTTCAACATCTATCAAGAGACATGAGCTTTGCCTCAAGTTGGTACCCATCTTGACCACACTAATTAATCCCTCGTTAATCCCTCGTCTGGGTGAATCTTGTTTGTTATATAACATTGTGTTCATCTCCTGTGAAGACCGTCTATGAAATGCAGACTTCTTTGTTAGTGTCAATTAAGATACTCAGACAATACTAGCTAAGCAGGTGTGAACTTGTCACCTGTAAAAACACATACGGGTGGCTTATGGGCATGTGACTAATTGCCTGTCAATAGAATCGCGTCACAGCTAATGGATGATATACTGTTTTGAGTTATCCAATGAGATCAGTAGAGTGAAACACCAATGAGATTTGAGCTGAAATCCGGGATAATCAATTGGGCAAGATATTTACCACTTATCCCGAGATACTACACGTGTAAACACCTAAGAGTTGCATCAAAGGTGGATACACATGTGTCGTGTAATACCTGCATTTGATATGGATATTCATATTGTTCTTTCGGATACGCTTTTTCAAAAGGTGAGTTTTAGGTTTTTCATAATTCTATCACGATCTAGACAACAATTATAAAAGAACCTGTATAAAGAACTTTAATGCAGGCAACTAATGCATTTGATATTGATACATATCATAGGGAAGCAACAATGACCAAGCTTCAAACGTGATTTTACACATGCTGTATATATCCAAATGAGGCGTCTACATGAATTTAATGTCGTGTGACAGAAACAACTAAAGCCGAAACTGTATGACAGGGGTAAACCGCGTATGTCTGTGTTATAATTTGTAGTGTTATATGTAATATTTTAAAATTTCTAACAATTTCCGATAGTTTAATATAGTTTCCTGAAGTATCCTGAAGTATCCTGAAGTATCCTGAATCATGAAACCCGGAGTATCCTGAGCAGGATATTTTTGGATACTCCGAGTATCCTATTGTATACTGGTCCTGAAATTCGGAGTATCCTGGTCAGGATACTTCATGAAATCCCTTATGTTTCTCATGTGCAAAGAGTAAGGAGTAGAGCGAGACCAGAGATAGTAGTGCTGACAATAGAGATGATCACAGATGTATCAGGCCATGTCTGTTGAATATCAATTTGACCATCAAGAAGTGGTTCAGCTAAATTTTGAAAAATTTGTTCGTCTTTCTTAGCGCTAATTACCATACGTTTGAGACTAAGATGATCTTTATTGTCTTGTGCAATAACATTACTCATTTTGTGAGAATATAGGTGAAAGGTCGGAAGTTTAATGTTAATTGCTTTCTGAAAGTTGGTGTCGCCAGCAATGATAGATAGAGCAGTGGAATCAAAAAAATGTTGGAGAAGAGCGAGATTGACTGGATGTAGACGAGATAGCTGAGTTGAGTTCTGTTGACATGAATCAAAGGAAGCTGGATAGAGAAGTTGTTCAGTTGAGAGAGTACAATAGCATGGCACAGAGAGCACACAGAATGGGCAGCCTTGTATCATTTTCTTGTTGTTAGGACATGATAGTGATATATGTGGAATTTGATAGACGAGTACATGAGAGGAATCAATAGGAATAAGTTGAGCAGGTTGTGGATGAAGGATATAACGGAAATCGCATAAGCTTTTAATATCAGAACGTTTGTCTTGGAACAAGGTGAATATGCAAGATGAGACTGTGTCAGGAGTGAGAGTGAGTCTGAGAGGACACATCAGGACTGAGTCACCTGGGCAGGACAGCAGATCAGAGTGCTCGAGTGTTGCGTAATGCTGATTAGCGGAGGTCGGGGCAAGGTATTTAGGCGTGTCGAGTAGCTGCGTAGAACGGGAAGACGTGTCGTTGATTGGCAGGGGGAGAGAGATAATTTCAAATATGCGAAGAGGGTGTTGAAATGAAGAGATGGGAAATTTGACTGCAATGTAGATATGTGTTTTAGTTCTAGAGTAAAGAAATTTAGCCTGTGAGTAGTAGTAGGTTGGATTGGTTTGTAGCAAGGAGAATTGAGAATACTTTTCTGAAAGTAGCTTGGAAAGATGGTCGATAGTTTGTTGGAGAACATGTGGAGCGATTAGGAGAGGAGATAATTTACCCTGAACTAAGTCTACAATACCTAACTTTAACTGATCGACTTCATGCTCTACAGTTGAAGCATGCTGAATTTGAGTCGTGAGGATTGAAGTTAATTTAACGAATGTACTTTGAATAACTCTAACTTCATTTTGAACTGTTTCTGCCATTTCAGTGATTGCCTTATGATTATCCTGAATTGCTGATAGGGCGTTATTGAATCTATCGTCAACTAATTTCATGAATGAAGACAGATGCTTTGAATGTTGTTTCAATGTGTTAGCAATGTTAAGTTCGTGCTTGGTTAGAGAGTTTATATGTTTAGCCAATACATTTACATCATCCATAGTAGCGGTACCAAAGAGTGTTTTAGAGAAAGACCCTACGAAATTCAAAATACCACGTTTAGTGCGACTTTTGATAGCCAATTTTGATTCAGGTACGATATCCGAGATTTGGGTGTTAATTTCATTTATGTAGAAGACACATTTCGTTGTTATTATGTTAAGATGAGTCTGTATCTGACGTAGTACAGCACATGTTTTGTTACCGGAATGGCAAACGTTGAGATGAGGGATAACGGGAAGGGTGGGTAATTTAATTTCATAAGTGTGCACCCATTCTTCTGTTGCAAAGAATGCTGGTGTTGAAGGCTTGAACAGAACACCATAATTAAGACGCTGGACGGGAACACTGCCGAGTACAGGGGTCATGAACAGCATGAGCATCATGAGTAGAATACTTCGCCATGTAGGACCTATGAGAGAAGAAAGCAAAGGATTCTCAGTATGATGACCGGGAGAAAAACATGTTGTGGCCACCAACATTGTTCAAATCCAAGTTTATGTACACGGCGAACATTGGATGTTCTGAAAGAAGGGTGGTCAGAGCATAACTGATATCCAAAGCGTTCTTAACACATATATGAGGAGATATGAAACTAAGTTTTTGTGAAGAACTTGCGTTTGCGCTTTCGTCCTCTGTTTGTTTTTAAGCTATGAAATTCAGCTATAAGAGCTGGCTTTAAGTTGGTAGCTGGTTCCCATGTGCGTTCAGAATATACTATCCATTTGACAAGGTACCATGGAGCGCCTTTAACAGTTTTAGCCTTAAGGATTTTGTCAATGTAATAGGTGGTTTCATCATCAGTGGCTTGTGCGGATCCTGAGTAAGTGGCAGGATCAGGGGACTTTGACTTGTGCTTGTTTTTGGCTTGTGTTCGTGTGGTGCAATCGTTCTGTTGTGTGTTTTGATGTGTGGTTTGAGAAGTGGTTTGTTGTGGAGCAATGGGAATGGTGTGGTCTGGTTGAGTGACGTCATCATTGTGTGCTTGAAAGTTGGGACAGGAGACTGGGTCATTGGGAGCTTGAGGCTGTGGATGGTAGTACCTTTTTAGCCTGTTAGCATGAATGAGTGACTTATGGGGCTTGTTTGTTTGGGAGTCACAGAGCTTAAATGTGTGATTGGGACCTATCCTAGTGATATGATACGGACCAGTGAATTTACTGGTTAATTTAGCCGAGTGGCCTTTCTGAACAACACTGTTACAGACAAGAACTTGGTCGCCAACTTGAAATGAAGGTGCTTTAGCTTTAAGATCGTGGCGATCCTTGCACAGTTCTTGTGTAACAGTCATGTTGTCAGTGGCTATAGTTTTGGCTAACCGGAGATTGTGCAGGAGTGCACTCAAATGACCTTCTGCGTCTCTACCCATATTGTCTTTTGGTAGGAGAGCTGTGTCAAAAGGCATGTGCATTTCTTTGCCGAACAAGAGGTAGTGTGGTGAATAACCTGTGGACTGACACGGAGTATTGCGCATGGCCATCATTGTGCAAGGAATGAAATCAGACTAATTTGTATGGTCAGGATTGACATAAGTGCGTAATGTTTGTTCTATGGAACTATTGCGTCTTTCACATATGCCATTTGTTTGTGGGTGATAGCTGGAGGTGTAGAAGTGCTTGATATCAAGAAGTTCACAGAGAGCATTGACAAGTTTGATGTAAACTGACGACCCCTATCAGTAAGAAGAGTGCGCGGTGCACCATATCGTGTGAACGCTTCATTGAATAACAGCTTTGCTACTTCACTAGCTTCCTGTGTGCAACCGTCAGTCCAACGGGAGAACGAGTCAACAGCAAGGAGAATGTATTTGAAACCTTCTTTAGTGGCAGGTAGAGGACCTAAAATGTCGATATGTAGCCGAGAGAATGTGTCGCCAATTGGTAGAGGAACCATTGGGGCCTTCTTAGCATGAATATCACGTTTTGAAACCTGACATTGATGACATGATTTGACATAATTTTCAATGTCTTGATACATACCTGGCCAATAGTATTTATTCAGTAAGGTATGCCGTACGGCGTCCCTACCGAAATGGCAGCCACCTGCTTTGGAATCATGATATGAGATAAGCAGATCCTTCCTAGAGCAGAGTGGGACAGCGATCTGAGTGATCATAGCTGGTCTGTTGTTCTTGTTACCTCTGTGCTTAGCCTGACAAAAATGGTACAAAATACTGCAAGTAATTTATACTCAAGGGCACGACCTTTGAGACCTTGAATTTGGGCTTGAGTGTAATTTGGAGGCATTTCACTTTTTGACAGGTAATCTATGACGGGCTTTAAATCAGGACTTTTAGCTTGCTTGCTGGCTAAATCTTCTATTGTAATGTCTAGGTCAATTGAGGACACAACTACAGGTGCCTGATCAGTGTAAATGAGATCCACAGACAATGGGGTGTCATTGAACTGCTTCGGATCAGTAGCGCATCCCGTACATGAGAATTCCGCAACTCTTGCGGAAATCCGCACTTTTGCCGCAAAATTTGCCGCACAAAAATGCCGCACATGCGGAGTATTGGACGCCGCATGTTGCGCCATTTTTGCGGAATTAAGAAAAAAAAGGCCACATAAATGCCGCAAGAAAGCCGCAATATTGTTCCGCAGAGATGCCGCACGACAGCCGCAACATGCGGCGTCCAATACTCCGCATGTGCGGCATACCAGCCGCAAAAATGCCGCATGATGCGGCTTTTATGCGGAATTAATAAAAGAGTAGAAAGCTGCATATATTCCGCAAGTATGCTGCATAGGCTGTGAAAAGCCGCAACATGCGGCATTTTTGCGGAATTAAGAAGAGGAAAAAGCCGCATAAATTTCTCAAGAAAGCCATGCAAAATGTTGCAAGAAAACCACAGAAATTTCACAGAAATTTAATTGGAACGACACAAATGTTTATTCCAAACATTACATGGTGAGTCAAAGTTTGTACATCTTTCAGAAAATAATCATTAAGAGGCGTCACTTCTTCAATCTGAATGAGTAGATTTCATTATTCTCTCGAACAGTTTCAAGATTGATGCATCCTGGCTATTGATGATTCAGCGGTATCAGGAAATCACTGATATCTGAAAATAAGGATGAAATAAACAATTGATATTGTTCTTTTTTTTTTAAATACTGAAGTACAGTATCAGGCACCTGTTAAAGTTTAATTCAGAAAGTTAAATTAATATTATTTATCTTATAAGCAGTTTTGTTTCAAAAGTATTGTAGTTTCAACTCTGAAATAACCCTGAGGATATTTTTATTCATAATTAGCAATGGGTAATTAATACCTAAAAGTAATCAGTCATTGAAATAAGGATTGCCCCTGTACATGATGTATTGATATTTATTACAATACCAGTCACAACACATACATGTACAATAGAGAATAAGGATGTTATAATATTACACACTAAGTGATACTCAAACAGAATCCACAACATTATTTCATTATTAAAACTCTTTAAATATAAGAACTTGTGTTAATGTTTATCATCTGATAGACATTGTTTGATCAATTACAAACTTCATAAAATGCAGATTCTTAAAAACATATTTTATGCAAACTTACCTTAAGAAACTCAGTATGTAGAAAAGGATCATGGATCATTTGGTCTTTATTTTCATTGCAAACTGCAATCTGAAAATAACAGTCATATGAAAATTAGAAATTGCCTAAGATTTGAGAATATGTTGGCATAAATTTCTTTCAAATTACCAAATGTTTATCATGCTTGCTTCAAATTCTTAAAACACTGTTAACAGAATTCTATACTCTTATTTTACTTACTTTTTCATCTTGTTGACGTCCATCTGCATTGCTCAACTTCTGAAAATAAATACAATGCAACAAAGTCAGATATTAACTTGGATTATGTTTTTTGTTTCAGCCGAAGACTTGAGTTGGTCCTGGAGGAGATATAAATACAAATAATAATTAAAACACATTTCTCTAGACTCCATGTAACATCCTTAACATGGTAAAATCTTAAGTTGGAGATGAAATAATTTTCAAACAATTTGTTATGATAAATATATATGATTTCTTCCAATATGACAACAACAAAATTTCTTTAATTGAATAACATTTAATTTGTAAAAGCTTTCATTCTTCAGATTGTTATGAGTCATGACAGTCTACTAATCACTCTGATTTTTTTCAGATTGAACGTTCACAGTTGTTTTCCAGAAAAAAGTTATTTTCAAATTTTGTGTTCAGTCTTTTCTTTTCTCATTTATCTTAAACATTTACAACTCACCTTCGCCCATGGAAGATACTGCAGTGTAATGGAAATATTACACTAGTGTAATACTGCTGAATTTTGCTAACATTTTGTATGACAACATCCATACTTACATTTGTGAGTTATACTGTCTAGTGAGCAAGAACAAAGAATGACTATTATTTGCTCTTCCTCAAATTCATTAACCAACTATAATTGAAAATCATTACCTCTGATCGTCAGGACAAATTGAACCAGTCAGCTCTTCCTAAATGTCCAGCTTTGCATCCCTTGCAAGTTGACCAAAATGACTGAAAAATTAAAAGAAATAGAAATTACTATTGCATTCCTAATATATCCTAATATAACATCACTAATATATCAAAACGCTATAAAATAACTTGAAGTTGACACATTTTAGAAATTATAACAAAGACTAATATCAGTTATGTGACCATTTATATGTTGACAAGACATTATTCTGTATCTCTGCTTCAAATGCTACTTTTTTTTTACTATTATAATCATATCATCTTTGCTGTAGAATTAGGATTAAATGGTTAAGCCCTAGATTAATTAAATTAATAATTTGTATTAATATAATCAAAAGGCATAAGTAGTAGTGAAACTCATAAAAAAATGGTGAATGTACACACTGTTTCTTACAATTTTCTTACAACAAATAGGCCAGTTATTTTACTTTTCGTTTGTCAGGGTGGGACTGAATTTTAGGATGGGCAGTATTAAATAAATTTAATGCGGGTGATTCCAGGCTGAATAAATTATATTAATGTTATGTTGATTTCATAATTACAAGTCTAGGTTACATAAATTGTAAGTTCATGCATCTACAAGGATGTTTAAAATTAATTTACATTATTTATATGCTTCAAACAATATTAATCAATGAACTGTAGACTGCTAGAGTCAACAGTCATTGCACAACAGAGAAATTAGTTATTTAATTGCCACTAGCATTGTGTCATAGATACATTAATCATGGTGTCATGGTACACTTCCCTTTCACAAATATAACATTTCTAATTACAATATTATCAATGACAAGGTGTGAAACATAAGTGAACAATAAATAATTTGTTCAACTTTGTTGACTGTGAGCATTTATAATCGTTAATCGAACTATAAATAGACAAATTAAGTTTTTAACCCCAAAAGATCGATGTCACTTATTATCTACATTAAATAAATACATTCTTACTTACGTCAATATACGATGCGATTAGAGGTGATGGAATCACGGCAGTCCCTATCGTCTTCGTTTATACCGGAATCGTCCTTTTGTCCACATTGTCGACACTACAGACTAGGTCACGTCATCTGAGAGTTTGCTGCTTGTTCTTCAAAGAATAATTCATTCTTTTGAAACTAAAATACAAAGTAATACTTTTGAAAACAATGAATCCGATTCCATGCTTGGTTCCATTTCATAATGTGGCGCCGATATTCTTGGGCATGCGCAGAAAGCACTTCCTGCTGGAATCATATTCCACTGAATGTATGTTGACCACCCTTTGAGCATTTAGTTATAATCGTATTTATAATACAGTTTAACAAATTAATTAATGAGTCGACACTGATTTCAAGTGCAACATGAGTGATCATGCCGTGAATTTATTAAGGATGTGTTTAAAATATTAACAGTGAAATATTAGGCCGACCTAGTATATAAACTAAAACAATTTAATTAAAATATATCAGTAAAGGCAAATGATGGAAAGGTTTCTTGTTATAAATTATATTATTCAAAGGATTACAATCCATCGAAAATGCAACTCCCTCCCAACAAAGACTTGTTTAATAAACGTACTTGTAGCATGTACATTCCTTCAGCTACGGAAATAAAATAATTGTTAAAACGTTTATTCTTGTATCACTTTATTGAGATATGTTATTTTAACAAATGTTTGACCAATTCTATTTTAACTTCAGCTAAATAAGAAACAATTTGTTATGCATTGTTTATCGGTAAGACGCATATTCTGCAAGTGCGTTCGTACTGCTTCGATGAAGAGAGATCATACAAACTTTTTCAAATGGAATAATCTTGGCAGGGTGTTTAAAACGAAAGATAAAACTCCCTCCAAGTTAGAAATAATAGCAACTGAATATTCCAAAAAAGTTTCAAGTCAAAGTGGCGAAATAGTTTTATCAAATACTCTGCACTTATTCTCACGTATATGTACATGCATTTGCAGTTGCTTTGATGCAAGTAATGATGACAATGATTGAGAATAATTCTGAAACAAAATAAGAACATGACAATGTCAAACCAATGACAAATCCCCTAAATGATATTAGACCAAAATGTAATTACTGGAGTAAACTGAACTGTATATCTCTTCATTATACTTACCTAAACTCAAGATGCCTAGCTGTCTAGACTTTTAGCATCATTCGTCGTTTATCACAGACAATATGCTTGCAAACCAATGACCCTTTAAAACACGGTTTCGAACCATTACGCATTTTTAATATATTCTGCGTATATTGTTCGTTAATCTTTTGGTTTTCTTAACTTATCGCAATATGTAGCAAAGGATTTCGAGATGATGTTTCTCTTTTGAAAACGACCTTTCGACATAGATGTTTACTCCATCATCGTCGATATGTTCCCTTGATAGTGAACATTCCGATTATATGTCGTGTTTGGCACTACATGTATATTACCTATTTTGAAATCTTGCTTATTGGTTTTCTTATATTTGAATATAACTGAAATATGTATAATTGGCGATGCAGGAAAGTGATTTGAGCTGTGACCATCATCAAATGATTAATCGTCAATATATAACGTTTTTTTTTAATGTAATTTACATAAATTAGGTTTATCAATGCACCTCATGTTAATCCTTTTTTATTTAACAGTTTATTGTGCGTTCCTACGTTCCAGAATCATTACAAGTCTTAAAAATGTAAATATATAGGCCTACGCTTCTCTTCAGTTTATACTCATTGTAGTATATAACCTAAACAAAACGTATTTATTACTGATGAAGAACTTTCAAAATAAACAAATCTTTAATCAAATCCTCGCCATTTTAGTTATCATTAACTGTTAGAGGCAATTGAGATTTTGGTTTACCATTCTAATTTAAGTCAATCAATCAATGCATGTTCGCATTTATGATCGTTCAAATGAAACTAACTTCGCACTTGCACTTTGAAGGAGTTGTGAGACGTCAAGTCGTATATCGAAAACGTTTTTAACATATATATTTGTTAAGCAAAATGTTGATTTCTTTAGCGTCTCAGGGTGAGTCGTCGGTCTATAAATCTTCAAAATTGACTTTTTTAGTATTGAAGATTAACAAACGGTTATAATGTTCTCTTTCACGTGAATCTTTAATGATGTTCAAAATTTCAAAATGTGTAATTCCTTTATTTGGCAAATAATGTTCGATCTGTTTAATGTACTGTTACACGTCGACACTGTCAGCTTTTGATTTGTATATAGAGATATTGTTATTTAACGAATCAATGTCTATTTTATATTTTGATTTCAGTCTTAGAAATATGTATACATTCTAAGGGTATAATTACAATGCATTACGAGTCTTACACTGGCGTACTGAACTGAGAGGAAATACATACGTGTTAAAATTAGAGATACTAGAGATACTTTAACATATATTTTAGGTAAGAGATGCAGTGATCTAAGACCGTACAAAATAGTAACTAGGTCAAATTCAAATAATTGTTGATGCAATACTTTATTTCTTTAAATATTTTTATGTTTTATTACTTTTTCGGTGTATTTTATATAAAGAGATAGCAGTGTAAATAATGACGTTTTGATTGTCGATGACTTGCCTTTTTCATCTTTCCCGACATCTGCTTACCTCCTTGAATCAAGGACTTAGATAGATATATAAATCCTTGGTTGAATGATGCTGAAAAGGTGTAGTGTGAACAATGAATATAATCATATTCATCTGATTCATAGATTAAAGCAATAACACTGAGTATTTGATTACTTTATTGAACTTATTAATATTAAAAACCATAACACAGCGGACCGATACAAACTTTTTATTGTTATTTTTCGTTTAGGTTAATAACATGCTAATGGAACAAATCACTATTATTTTATATTTAATGTATTTTTTTGTATCTATACTGGTGAAAATTTCTAGGTCTACGAACCTCTCCAAATCATCCGCCCCATGTTTTTCTACGAACCTGTCTGGTCTACGAATTCACCTTACTGGCTTAGGTAATAAATAGATAAGGTAATACAAAAGTGTAAGAATGTTTATTTCAATAAAAACAGCTTTTGGAAAATATGGCCTTGTTCGTTTGGGTACGAATTGCAGATTAACAATTACTCCTTACACCGAAATGCGATCTCGTTTATACACAGCGCACTGCTGTGGATTACAAGAAATAGAACACTTCCGGTTATAATATTTCGTGCTTAAAGTATTCATCATAATCATCACACAATGCATCTCGTTCTGGAAAACGTTTTAAAAGGGAAAAAATAGTCACAACGTGTTTTATTGCGTAAATGGAAATCTTAAAATGCTACTAATCATGTATATTTGTAAACTTAACGTGTGACTTCGTTTGATTACGAATCTACCGAATCCCAGATTGATCAATACTCCTTACACCGAAAAGCGATCCCCCTCAACACACAAAAGCCAATTACCGGCCCTGCAGTGAAATACAAGACGAAGCAGACAGCGCACATACTTCCGGTTGTAATGTTTTGTTGGAAACGCGAGTTAAAGTTGTTTTACTTCAGCTCCATTAAACGATACCAGGAGACAAATATACATGGAAGAAGAATGGCCACACTGTATGTAGTTTGTATTCATTTAAAGAGTGAACAGGTACATGTTGCATGTTCGTTTTAACTTAGTTACAGTAAGTTACTGGTAAGATGTCGAGTTGTAGAACTTTCAGATTTGAATCATTCGCTCTGGTTTAACTAATATTTTGACCCCAATAATTTTGGCAATACATCTCCCAAGCCTATGTCCAAGGCCATTTTCTTTTGATACGCCTTCACAATAAATATATCATGACTTGTCTTTTGTGAACTCGTTTCTCAGCTTGGGCAAATCTATATTCAATATGAGGGGGAATGGGTCATTTGTACAGTTCCATAAATGATTATAAACAATCACTTTTCTTGAATAAAATCTTTATCGTTCATATCATAACTACTGTAGATAATACTATTTATTAATCCTTCCTAAATTTACAATTAAAACAAATTAATATCAGCATAGTAACCTGTTGGTCCCCCACCCCACCCCCTCCATTTAATAGTGGTCCATGTCCACAATTCATGGAACACTGTGGGTGCTTGTTTTTTATTTATTTTCTGACATTATTACACTTTTTTTTTCTTTGGTGTGAAATTTAAAAAAATACATATATGTATTTGATAAAAGGTCAACCAAAATAAATTAAAACAATTAACAGCTTATCAACTCAAACTTAACATCTACTTGGAATATAATAGAATATACATATGTTCACCATTGAAATTTCATCTAATATAAATTCATATTCCTTCAAAGGAATAAATCATAGAATCACACCTTTGAATACTAGACATCTTTATATGCTGGATGCCAGTTCACCATTTGACAGTTATTTTTCATGAATTGATATATTTATGATTGCTAACTGTAAAAAAATATGAATATATGTTATTTGTACTTATAAGTACTTGTCAAGTGATTATCAACTTGCTAATAAATTGGTCAATAAAACATGTTCAATTAATGCAAGTGTAAAGAATAAGACATTAAGTTGATTATTAGTTAATTAAACAATCAAACAGAACAAAATTTGTAAAAATAAATGTGTTTATGCAATTGTTTGTATGGATAGTAAAGTGGTAATGAAAATTCAAAAGAATTATGTTATGAATTCAGTACATTTCATTTTGCATCTAACCTTCTAGTTGGACAAAACGTTATAAACTTAATTGCATCCGTCCGTTTGTCTGTTCATCTGTCTGTGATCACATCATTTCCGGAGCAGAACAAAATAAAAGGCCTTATCGGCCTAGCTTAATGAAACTATAGGTATGTAACAATGACAGTTGTGTCTTTCAACTTTCTGGAATTTTTCATTTTGCAGTTTCCTAGGTGGCGCAACATAGAATTTTTTTCTGGAGCAGAACTTGAAAACTATTACACTTAGTACAATGAAACTTTGCATGTTGATTAATCATTACATGTAGTTATGCCTTTTCGGTTATCAACTTTCTGTAATTTTTCACTTTGGTTGTTTCTATGGAAACGCAACTTAGAAATTTGTTTCCAGAGTAGAACTTGTAAACTGTTACGCCCAGCTTAATAAAACTTGTTTTATATACTAATCATCACATGTAGTTGTGCCTTTTGTGATTTTCAACTTTCTGGAATTTTCCTTTTTATTGGTTTCAACTGAAAAGCAAGTTAAAAATTTCATTATCAAAGCTGAACTTGAGAACCGTTAGCCCCAGCTGAACGAAACTTTGTATGTTGACTAATCATCACATGTAGTTGTGCCTTTTTGGGTTTTCATATTTCTGAAATTTTTCGAGACGCAACTTAAAATTTGTTTCGGCAGCAGAACTCAAATACCATTGGGTGTTTCTTAACAAAATTTGTTATCTTGACTACCAGTAATCATAACAATCATGTAGTTATGGCTTTTTGGGCTTTAAACTTTCTGGAATTTTTTGTTTTGGCAGTTTCCATGGAATCGCAACTCCGAAATTTGTAAACTGTTAGGCCTAATTTAACAAAACGTGGTTTTATTTACAAATCATCACATGTAGTTGTGTAGAACTTAATATCTGCAAGGATTAGCTTAATATATTAATACAAAAGCTATTGATGAAATATTTTGCCACTTCAGTGACTTTCAGGATCAGTTCAGTCAGATTTATATGTGTATATTTTTATATAATAGTGTGTTTTAGGATAGGAATCAATAAAATATGGTGTAACCATGGGTAAATAATAATTAATTAATTTGACAACTATGCCTTGTCAAGTTTATGTTTTATAGAACAATTTCAAATGATTCAAAACAAAATTTCTGAAACTATTCTAAGTCAGAATTGCCGCATAAATGCCGCATTGCGAAATTGGTGAAATTTTCAGTTTAGAGTTGAAGACATCAAGAAAATTCTAAGTCGAAATATGCCGCAAAAATGCCGCAAAGACTGGTTTAAAAGCCGCACATGAAAAGGTTTAAGTTGAAAAAGCCGCAAAAATGCCACAAAGACTGGAAAAAGCCGCACAGAATATATTCTAAGTCGAAAAGCCGCACGAATGCTGCACAAATGCCGCAAAGACTTTGCGGAAAAAGTGCAGCATTTAAGAAAGCCGCACTTTAGCCGCACTTTTTCCACACTTTCCCGCATCCGCCGCAGTTTTGCCGCAACAGTGCGGAATTCTCATGTACGGGATGGCGGGATCGATAATGAGGGGAACTCAGAGAGTGGGACGGAATGAGAAGGCAAGGAATGCACTACAGGTTTGTGCGAGGGGGTGTTCACTGAGGAAGCTCTGGACATATGGACTTGTGATGCCTGGGGGTATGGGAGTAATTTTTCACTACTTGGAAGGTGCGTACTGGCAACTTGTGCATATGTATGGGCACCTGTTGAGAATTGGCCGTTGTTGGCATGCGTTGATTGCATAGAGTGGCTTGTTTGAAGCGCTTGATTGGTGTGATTGCTTGGAAGCGAATGAGTTGAGTGCTTGAATTGAAGCGAATTGGTAGATGAGGGTAATGACCTCTTTTTACCATGAGAAGGGTGACCTGGGGAAGCGTGTGTGGGTGTGCCTATGTAGGTCTGGGTACACATGGACGAGTGTGTGTGTGAGGGAGGGACGTGGAATGTACTGGCAACGAATGCATTTGTACGTTTGGGAGGCTGAGCACTGGGAATGGGTGGTCCAGGTATATCCTCAGTGTCAGGAAGGGAAGTCTGCTTTGGGTAAGTTGTTCGCGAGAGAGCATCAGCATTGACATTATGTTTACAGGGCCGGTGCTCAATGTCAAAGTCGTATTCTTGGAGCATGAGTGCCCATCGACCAAGACGACCTGTCTCAGCATTCATGCTTTTAATCCAGGTGAGAGCTTTGTGGTCGGTATAAACCTTAAACTTAGTACCAGCTAGGTAAACCCTAAATGCTTTGATACCTTCAAGGACAGCCAGACACTCTAACTGCGTAACACCCCAGTTTTTCTCAGCATGGTGTAAAGAACGGCCACCATAGCATATAACATGTTCAAGGCCATTATCATTACGCTGACTGAGTATGTACCTAATTGCAGTGAGGGATGCGTCAGTTGTGAGGATGAAAGGTCGATCGGGGTCAGGGTAAGCTAAAATGGGAGCAGTAATGAGTTTTTCTTTGAGAAAGAGGAAAGCTTTTTGACATTCTTCAGACCATACAAAAGGAACATCTTTTTGCAATAAACTGTACATTGGTGATGCAATACCTGAGAAGTTTTGTACAAATGCTCTGTAATATGCTGCAAGGCCTAAGAAATGTCGGACATCATGAAAATTTGTGGGTGGTGGAATTTGTTTCACTGCTTCTACTTTGGACATATCTGTTGAGATACCTTCTTTGTTGAAAATGTGGCCTAAATATGACACTTGTTTTGCTGCAAATTTACATTTATTGGGTATTAAGGTGAGACCTGCTTCTTTGATTTTGTGAAAGACACACTGAAGGTGATGGAGATGTTCTTTAAAATTTCATGAGAAGACGATTACGTCATCAACATAGATCAAAACATATTTCCAGTTCATTTCTTGGAGAGCTTGAAACATTGTTCTTTGGAATGCCATAGGAGCGTTTTTAAGGCCAAAAGGTAGACGGTTCCATTCAAAAACTCTGTCAGTTGTAATAAATGCAGATTTGTGTTTTGTTGAATGATGAAGCGGAATCTGCCAAAAGCCGCTTGCACAATCTAAGACTGTAAATATCTTAGCATGACTATTACCTACGGCGTCAGTGACATCTTCCAAACGTGGAAGCGGAAAAAAATATAGGACGAGTAATTTTGTTGAAGAAAACGGTAGTCTACCGCGAAACGATAAGTATTGTCCTTCTTTTTAACCATTACCACTGGTGAATGCCATTCCGATGTGCTAGGTTGAATGATCTTAGCGTCTAACATTTCATGAATTTGCTTTGAACATTCTTTCCTAAGTACTGGATTCTGTCTGTAGAAGGGCATGCGAACAGGTCTACTATGATCACTTGTTTCTATGATGTGATGATGTAAGTTTGTCTTACCTAACTGTGACCAATTATGAGCAAAAGCAGTATGATTGGCTCTGAAGAATGTCAAGAGCTGTTGTTTTTCTTGATTGTATAAGTCTGATTGACTGAGATCAAAGTCTAAGTCAACAGGTGAGGAATGATCTGAGTGGCTAGCGTGCGGGACGGATTTGTGTGATTGATGTGCTAATTGCTGAGCTGTGGTGACCTGAGAGACAGAGGGTTGGCCCGAGGGAGTAGGGTGGTCAGTGAGGGTGAACACAGCAGACGGGCTGATCTCGTTTGCTGTGGCCAGGACATGAGTGTGCTTAAGCTTGACCTTTTGTGAACTTGGATTGAGTAGGCGCAATCAAACTGATTGACCGCTAATTACTAAACATCTAGCACCCTGCAGATTGAGTTTTGATAATCTGGGGGCAGGTTCAATGAGAAGGATTTTGCCCGGGGGTGTGCGAGAGATTTTGACTGGTATGTCAGCCTGACAGTGAGGAGGGATAACTATTGTTTGTGTGGGTCGAACAAACCCAGCAGCCCATGAGACAAGAGAGACAGTGAGAAGGCCTTCTTGAAGGTGGAGACATTTATAAGGGAGATCGATAACAGCCTTATGTTTTTCCAGAAAGTCAAGGCCTAGGATGAGAGAGTGGTGAATGTGTTTCAAGACGTAGAAGGAGTGAGAAAAGAGAAGGTTGCCTATGTTGATATCAAGAGAAATTGTGCCTAGTATTGGATGCGTTTCACTTCCTACACCTATGATTTCTGAAAGTGCACTTGGTTTGTAATGAATTGGAGAATAGCCTGCTTTAAAAAGTAGACGTTCACTTACACATGATATACTCGCTCCAGAATCAATCAACCCTGTCGAACGTACGGTCTTGAGAGATATCTGTATGGTGTTTTTTGTTATAGGAGCTACCAGTGAAACTACAGGCATGTCTGGCCTGACCTCAGGTGCCTGAGAGCCAGGCGCGAGTCCCTATTGCTGCATATAGTAGCGTTTTGCTTTCCTACACGCAGTAATATGATGACCCTTATAATGACAAAATGTACATATTGTGTTGAAATGTGGACATTGTGAACGATCAAGGCAGTACTTACCACAACCGTCGCATGTTCTGGGTTGGAAGGCTGACTGATGATATGATGGAGGTTGCATATATCCTCCGGGATACATGGAGGCATGTTGTGGCATCGATTGTGTTGTCTGATGCGTGGCTGGTGTCCAGTGATGTTGCATGGGTGGAAGGTGCATCACTGGTAGTTGCATCTGGGGAGGCTGCATATGGTGAGGTGGCGGGCGGAATCTGTGGCGAGGTCGATGAGACTGTGCAGATGATTGAGGCTGTGCAGATGATTGAGGTACTGGTGTACTGGCGGCGTTGACTTGCTCTTTAGGCTTCAGCAAGTCACGGACGAGGTCAGCAAGGTCAGCCATGTTCACTGTGACGGCCTTGTCACTCGTCTGCGAAGAGATGGCCACCTGAGCAAAACGTCACACTTGTTCAAGGGTTTTGGGTTCCTTGTCGTGAACCCACTGCTTCAGGGACGGTGTAAGCCAATTCACAGCTAGCGCTACGATGACAGGTTCGGGTAGAGTGCAGCAGCTGGTTGATGACTGCACTCTGGTGAGATAGTCATCCGCTGATTCCCCTGGTTGTTGGGTCAATTTCAGGAGCCCGAGATCAAAGGAGTCCCTGGTAAATCTAGCGGAGAAGGCGGCCTGGAGGTCGGTAAAACTTACTCGTGTGGCTTCCGGCAGGTTCTGATGCCACACTTTTGCTGCTCCCTCCATGTAGAAGGGGAACAGAAGGCACGCCACTTGTTGTTGATCGTTTGCAGGTCTTTCAAGTTTTGAAAGTCCTGCCACCAGGAAGCTGCTGATTCGGACCCATTATTACGCCTGAGGTTGATGTTATTCATGTCAGGTGTGGTTGCAGTCGACGGAGATGCGGGAGGCGTTGATCGAGGTGTTGAAGTTGCAGATGACACAGTAGATGAAGGCGCAGAATGAGTTTGGGACGTAGAAGTCTGGTTGTTCACAGGAGCCGAGGTTGACTCAGTTTACGGATCAGGATAGAGAGTTTGTTGAAGAGAAGTCGAGGGTGTAGGAGACTTGACCAGTGGGATTCGGGAGGGTTGTCGAAGACGTTGCTTGTAATTCTCTGGACTTTTACCAGTCATTTGGAATCGCTCTCCACCAATTAACACAACTGATACATATACTTAATATATGTACCAGTTAGTCAGTGATTCCTGGGTCTAATGACTCGGGTAAAAAGTCTGGAAAACAGAAGCAACAACTCGATACAGCTTTGAGTCTTTATTCATACATGTGGGTTATAAAACATGATAAAATATCTATTCAAAATTATCCTAATAGAGAGATTGTACTTCTTGGATTCAAGCAATGAGATGGTTAACATAATATATATATATATATATATATATATATATATATATATATATATATATATATATATATATATATATATATATATATAACAATAGGCGTTATTCTACACTTGACATATTATTTAAACATTGGAATATACACTTCGAAGTTTTTGTGTATCTTATAATTATCATTATACATTTTGACCAATTGCTGGGCATGTACAGCTTCGATATTTAATTTATTAAAACAAGCAAATATACAATATCATTCCAGGTGCAGAGCTGCTAGCTTGCTTCACACTAGTAACCATATTGCTTATACTTATCATAGTGAATTTGTAGTATGAAGAGTGATCACGCTGTTATTTTAATCTACACTACTCAACTAGTACTAAGCCGGCACTAATCTAATACGAGATATTGTTAAACTCTTTATACATACATATATAATATAGAGACGTAGTAAGTATAGATATATTGGAAGTGGAGTACTTGATTTTTGTAATACGTGTACTTTCTAAGGTAATGTATATTACGTATCATTGTACCCATTCTATATATTCTTTCCGTTTGTACATACACGTGCATATTAAATGAAATTGTTATAATGGAGGACAAGCAAGCCATGACGCCCAAACATATACACATGTGAAAAATCGTACCTTAAGCTCTACGTGTTTAACAAATGAAATACGAGCAATATTAACTGAACATAGAAAATGGCAAAGGTTTCAGTCCTTATTGGTAGCAATTTGTTCAATACAAGTCAAAGGCAAAAGTGATAAATACTGGACTATAGCAAAGGTTCAACTATCCTGGAAAACAGAAGCAACAACTCGATACAACTTTGAGTGCCGATATACGAGCGTGCTCCCAATTTATAAGGCCTAAAGTAATTAATTCACTGATGGATATGTCATAATCAGGTTTTTATGATCAGAAATAGTCGATTGACACTCGATTGACACTGGTCAGCTGATAACATAAGCTCCTGGCAGTGCAGTGGTGACCTATGCCCGAGATGCGATTCGTTATCTGACAAGGAAGGCATTTTACTATATAATTACCTGGAGGGGGTCTTGTCTCTCTCAATCAAATAAAGCTTGAAATACGAGATAATTTATATATGAATCATGATAGAATTTGTCTTATATAAAACTTAAAATAAAGGAATAATTCATACACTAAAATGATATAATGTGTCACTGTGTTAGAACCAACGAATTCCTACTCAGTGATAAGAAGATTTACTTTTCTAACCTGACAGGATTAATAACATTGGTTCAACAACTACAACTTATGTAGGCTCATTAAAGTAAATTGATATATAAATTCACTGAATTATAAAACACATCCAGTTGTAGAATATTTACAGAGTAACAGATAACTCATCATTAACCAAATAAACAGTGTTTTAATGTGCCATAACAAAGCTTTCAACATTAGTAGCGCCGATGTATAAATTCACTTCTCATTGTTTTGTTTTTTTAATCATGCGTACTTGTCTTTATCAAGTTCTCAAATACAAAGTCAGATATTACCCTCAGTAATATTGTTCATCTTGATTGCGCAATAATCACATGCAGTATGACATTAGTGTAAACAGGAATGGTAGATGGTTAATGGACATTTAGAATATGTGATTTTCAGTTCAAATTCAAATGTTAATTCTCTCCATCGGCGTTACATGAGATAATCAAGATATCAGCTTATTGAAGACATAAAACTTTTTTCCTAAATACATAAATAAATGGCTGACAAAACACCCTCTATCAAATATACACCATTTCCTTCTTTCAATCGTAGTGTTTACTTCATGATGTAATCGTGCCATTGAGTGAATGACACAACGGCGGGTCCACAGCTAACCACGTTTGAGTTGCTGAACAGTTGTCCTCAAAACCTTGGATGACAGGAAACTATCTGGTCATATACACCAACCATGACTGTTTAATTAGAGATATACACGTATACATGAAATACATAGCACCATTGCTGTTCATGCGTGTGTCTCGTAAAACTCTATGGCGGCCTCTGTGTTTTATCTCTTTTAACAAGCTGACCCCCGACAACCAGTTCATTAGTAACTGTCGGTTACACAAGGTAATTTTACGCTCTAATAATCTCTGGTTTACAGGACAAACATCAAAATGGTACCATCAAAAAGTCCCCATTAAAGTTGAAAACAAGTTTAAAGGTGCTAAAATAATTAAGTATGAAAATGTATATGTGACTCAGTGTAATTATCAGAACTTATATTTAATAACCTGAAAAGGCAATTAACCTTTGATCTAAATACACATCTTATGTAGGCTCATTACTTGTATCAATATTGTTAGGCTAGGAAAAACGGGGAAGCGGGTAATGGTAACATGGTTCTTATTAAATGAGTGAAGAGCATTTAGAATTCGGTAGGTTATACAACGTGTGCTATGGATTATATAAAGTTTCTTTACCACTTACAATACGAAGTTTCTTAGCTCATTTTTGCCCCTATGTTCTGGCATGCATTACTCAACCCCTTCATTACTTAATCTCTAGAAATAAACACATACACATTTTAACTAATATGCAAGATGACATCTTACTGAAAATGTAATACTTCATTTTCAAAATACATTAAGTGGCTTATGGCAAAACGCCCTCTTTCTGTTATACATTCCTTCTATAAATAGTCTTGCATTAGTGAATCTCTCCGGATTTATTAATATTGTTTCTGTTCATATGTAGTTAGTAACAACAAATGAATTAAAATCAGTCACATGATTAGGTATTCCAATCAGTTTAGGAACAAATACATTCATATTCGTTGAGACGCCTTACTATAAATACTCTGCTACCTGTACTTACATGTATACTGTTATCATTCAACTGACACATTTATTGTTCATTTGAAAAATGTCCTTACAAATAAGGATTCAAAATATGGCAAACTTAATATATTTCTCGAATTCAACTAAGCAGATAACCTTAATCCCAGAGACACTTCTTTAGTTCAATACAAATTATTAAAAACCACAAACAACGCATTGAATCAGTGTTTTACATTGTAAACGCCAAGAACATTGGTACGCATGATTTAGTACTTAAGCCCTTTTTATACCTGATATTGATATAACATATCATGTTTATATGGTAACGTGTTGTGCATGAATGTACAACAAACACAGCCTATTATAATGTTTTTGTTATCAATAATGATTGTATTTCACGTCTTGGTGACGAACTTTCCGAAGGTATAAATGACACATGATGTTTTATTTCATTCAGGTGTCACCATGATTTTACGGATGATTAAATGTAGTAAAACAGTTGATGCAACACCTGGGTCTTACTGTTGTCCTGGGGTTTATGAACAAATATTTGTGTCATGTTTCCAAGGATAAAGTGTGATTAGCGATTGGAAAACATGGTACATGGAAAGTGATTGATAAACACTGCTATTTCCCTATATAAATGGTCATATACATATCGCTCCCCGTGTCGTGGACTGTATTTATACGTTATTACACATGCATCGAGGCATGGTACATGTATTTTGGAAAATACTGATGGCCGTTTTATCAAAGAACATGTATTTCGATTTTCGTTGTATTAAGATATCAAAAACAGACATGAGCTATGGTATTACATATTTTAAAATATTCTATGATAGATTGTTTGTTAACTAACATGTTTGGACGATGATATAGCCATGAAACTAGTAAATGGTTTGTAAAATGGCTCATGATATAGAATGTAGAATGTCAATGATCGTAAAGTTGTCACAATTTATTCACTGAAAGTTGTACAGGATCAGTTTGAGTCGCTAGTCGATATCACTAAGGTCTCGCTTAAACCCACTTACACTGTCTACAATTATAATTTTTCTAAACAATCACATACTTCCTTTTATCGTCGCTCAATGTCCTTTATTGATTAACTCGCCAGCTACAAAAGATCACTGCACGGGCAGTAGAGTTTGAAGCTTAACAGCGACTGTTGTCATGTAATTAGACTGCCCCTGAGCAGTTCAGCGGGGCGTGTTATAATGAGGATACCACGAAACTAAACATCAATTTCCTGCTATTCTAGTTGAGTGACATTGTTGAAATTTACAAATTATGGCAAAGTTAACATGTAGTTTCGGAATATAAAAAAAATATTTGAATATCTCGTAAAAAAACAAACTAGAAATTTCTAGATACGCACTAGAAAGTTTCTAGAAACGTTCTAGAAAGTTTCTAGAAACGTTCTAGAAACGTTCTAAAATGTTTCTAGATACGCACTAGAAAGTTTCTAGATACGCACTAGAAAGTTTCTAGATACGGGGTATGTTTATTTATCATACAATGGATGGTGTTCTCGGCAGGATAAAGGCAACGGATATTTTCGGTATCCGTTGGGGTCATATACGGATAAAGATGCAAATTACAGAGGTCAAGTGACTGAACTTCTTTTGAAAATGACGTCACAAGCATTCACATTTCGAACGCCTGTAATAACAGTAACAGTTGTAATAGCGTAATAGCTTCGTGTAAATATACATACTTCATTTCATATAGATCCACATTAATTTGAGAAATGACAAAACAAACATAGTGCAATGCACATTACGGAAACAAATTATCCTGATCAAGCAGTGCCAAAACATGTTCATCGCGAGTTGAAAAATAGGAGTATAAACACTTTATAAATACTAACAGGTAACAAAGGCGCTTTGAGTCACATATGCATTCATCGAATGTCAACCTTCACTGTTCCATAATGTGACTTTTGTAAAGGGGATTTTAGAATTCGCTGCCTAACATTCAGTTTAGCTCTCCGTGTGATGTGCGAGTCGCCATTTGCAACCGGGCGGAAGGGAAGCAACTCTCGCCCCTTCAAGATGGACTCCCTTACACTAATGATTACACGAAAGGACGCGAGTTCGAATTCGCTGTCCTCAGCTAAGATATTTTTCATTTTAAAAACGTATTTCAAAACGTATTAAAACATTGAAAATTAAGATCATGCCAAAAATAACAATTATTTCCACAGAAAGCATAATTTAGGAGGCGTTATTTTGTGTCATTTTACTGTGAGAATAGCATGCAGTTCATTTGCATATATCAATACACGTAGTTACAGTAAAGTTCAACTTTGAAATTAATGTTGTCATGCTGTTTTGCGCAAAATGAATGAAGAATGACATTGTATGATAAAGAAGTTATCATGCTCGTGTGTTTTGGGATGGTAAATATCCTGCATTAGGAATAAACACAATGTATTTAGCTCGCCAAGGCTCGCAAAATACAATGTTTATTCCTAATGCAGGATATTGACCATCCCAAAACACACTCTCATGATAACCTCTATTTATTGGACACCTGTACGTATGCATAATTTCAAGATCTACAACCTTTATGTTGTGCTCTTTCATAAAACAATTTTATAGTTAAGCTCCAAACATCGTAAATGTCGTATATGTGCGCAACAACATTCCCCATCCATTAGGTCTATTCGGTTTACGGCCGTAATAATAGATTTTTGGCTATTTCGAAAAATCTTAATTAATGCACTTTCGCGGTTTTGAGGGTACCCGTCTTTGAAAATCTTTTCCTAAATAATGGCAATACATACAGCTATGTATTGTAGCTCATTGCGAAGCTGAATAACTGCTTCTTAACTGGATTTCGCAAAAATTAAGAATTTTGACTTCGTATTTTAGTAATTGACAATTGAAAATCGTCATTTTTTTAAAGGGCGAAATTGACCTCCTGTTCAATGGGACATTACTCTGTCAAAAATAAAGATATGGCATATATACTTATTGCAATCTGATCCAGATACGTTAGGAAACGTATCTGTTGAACATTTGTAATTTGTAAAAGTTGATAGTTTTGCCACAATTTAACCATTGGCCCAAACATATGAAATTCTATGATTTTCAGCATTTCCGAGGGGTATATTCTTAGGAGAATTTTCAATCGTAAACCACTGAAGATAGCAACACCTAAAATAGCTCATTTTGAAGTGGAAACGTCACTTATTGACGGCAATGAAATTCAAACATGTATCTGTCATACTTTACATGTTAAAAGTCATAGAAGATTATCCTTTTTCAAAAATCGCCATTTTCAACAAAGTTCAAAGGATAATAACTGCTTAACTAATTAAGATATTGAAATTGTATTCACACCATCGGATGCACAATTTCAAAAGCAACAACGTTTCTTTTTAACCCTTTCATCAAAAAGTTTATAGTTTAGCTCCGAACATCGCAAACGTTGTCTAGGGGTTCAAATTTAAGCATTTTTGAGTATTTTCTTGAATTTTCAGAAGAACATAACGCATTACTTATGTATGCAATCTTAATGATGATTACATGTACTCAGGTGGAAATTAAAGCACAACTTTTTCTATGTTACACCTTAATATGAAAATATTAACCATTTTGTCTTAATCGTGACAAAGATCATGTAGAGGTCTATTAATAAGGGATTGTTCCATTTTCAGAGGGTGAGATTTTTTGTAAAAAGACAACTGAAGATAGAGACATGTTTGATAGCTCATTTTAAAGCAGAGACACTGGTGAACATGGAGGTCAAGGTTAAGCAGAAGTCTTTAAGATGCGTCAATACTAGTTATTATTGTAACCGGTCTTGTCGGGGCAAGAAGCAACAACCAACAAGTGATCACGGGGTGTGAAGGTTTATTGCACTCGTGCACAATATGGATATTTGACACCCTGTAAAACACAATTTCAAACAATATAAAATCCATCAAAACATTACATAAATACACATAATATATAGATATATACTCTCTCATCAAAGCATCACACAATATATAATATTATGTAATCAATCATCACATATACACATACAATTTGTGATGGCGGATAGTTGATAAACTATCAATTACATTACACATGACAATAAATGTATCATAACAATGGATAGGCGCTTCAAGACACACATACCAATCAAGGGAGATAATTCATGACTTGGCCCCATTTCACTTTAACAATAATGGATACCAGTGAAATACAACACACAACGTTTACAATTACTAATTATCACATTGTGATAATTATTATCCAACACATGAACATAGCATTATGCAATTGATTGCATAATAGGAAATATATATAATACATGAATAAAATACATAAGCAAATATAACATACCCTGAATGTGGTTCTGGGGTGTTTATCAAAAATCCACGTGGATACTGCCACTCATCATGGTGTCCTAAATGCAATATCAGAACTATATATACACCATGATACATATAACTAACACAACTTAAAAACCATCATGAATGAATTATTCACACATGTAAGTTACTTAAAATACTCAAACACTCAACTTACCATTCGCCCAGAATACATTCATACAAAGAAGAGAAAGAGATAAAACATAACTTTACTTTAAAATGATGAGCGCCTTGGATGATGGGGCTGGTAATCTGGCTGTTCCTCTCTGTCATGATCGTCGTCGTCGTCATCGTCTTAATCACCACCACCTGTGGCCGCAGATTCGTCTTCATCCTGCTGATCGTCATGACCAGCAGTACCAGTTGGTTCTTCTTTCTCCCTCTCCTCAGTAGGAGTCCCATCTCCTGCAACAGCTTCCATGGGCTCCGCTTCAGTTGGCCGTTCTACTGGCATTTCAGTAGACACTGAAGGTACTGGGGGACGGGCGATCAGCACAACTGATTCCTCATCAGATGAATCCTGCTTCATTGATTCCTGGTACACAGTTCTGTCTCGGTGGACGCACAGGCGTTGGTGGCAATAGTCGTCTCCGTGGTTTAGCAGTAACTGGTTCCTCGATGGTTATTGATCCAACAGGAAGCAGGAGGTTCCTGTGTAGCACTCTCTGCCGTCCTTCTCCACTCTCCTTTCCTACTTGAAAAACAGGAATGGATTGATTTGGCTGGCAGAGCACTACATAAACATCTTCCTCCCACTTGTCCGCAAGTTTTGTCTCCAATCGAAGACCACTACTTTCACAAGCACTTGATCACTTTTCTCCAACATTGCTGCTCTCGCTCGCTTGTCATAGCTTGTCTTCTGCTTGTCTCTTGACATCTCTGCTGCTGAAGAAGCCAGGTTGTAAGCATCCGAGAGACACTGTTTCAGGGATCTGGTGTACTCGGTCGCTGATCTTGCCTCTTGCTTTTCAATATCTAGACCAAAAGCTAGATCTACGGGAAGTATTGGGTGACGTCCAAACATCAAGAAGAATGGGGCCACTGATGTGGATTCGTGGCGGTTACAATTGTAGGCATGCACAAGTGGACCTACATGAGCCTTCCAATTCTTGTTTTCTGACGGATCCAAAGTGCCAAGCATATCACAAAGGGTCTGGTTGAAGCGTTCGGTCATCCCATTTCCCATAGGATGGTAAGGCGTTGTCCTTGACTTCTGGATCTTGAGAAGCTGGCACAATTCCTGCATCAATTTGCTTGTAAAGGTTGCACCTTTATCTTCCGTCTTGGAAGCCCATACGTCAAGGGGTTGTTGTCTGTGACAACCACGAAGTCATGGCCCCACAAGTAGTCGTGAAACTTCTCTCAGATAGCCCACTTCAGACACAAAAACTCAAGTTTATATGCCGAGTAGTTTCTCTCAGATCTGCCCAAACCTCTACTTGCCTAAGCAACGACTCGTGGCTGCCCTTCCTGTTCTTGGTAGAGAACTGCTCCAAGTCCATGGCCACTGGCATCAGTATGGAGTACGAAAGGCTTGGTGCAGTCGACATAACCTAAGGTAGGAGGCATGGAGAGACGGTGCGTGAGCTCCTTGAAGGCATTTTCCTGTTTATCTCCCCACGTCCAGTCTACAACCTTGGATTGCTTGTTCCTCTTAGAAGCAGATTTTGGCATTAATTCAGAAAGTGGCTTGGTCATTTTGGAGAAGTCCTTTATGAATTTCCTGTAGTACCCAGCAAATCCTCGAAACTTCCGCACTTCCTCTGGGTTGGTTGGAGTTGGCCATTGCTGAACTTTGTTGATCTTGTCTGGATCCGCTTCAATTCCACTTTCAAAAACAATGTAACCGACGTATCTCACTTTCCTTCATAAGAACTTACACTTCTTCGTTGCCAGTTTTAAGCCACATTCCCTGATTCTTTGGAACACTTGTTGCAGTCTCTCCAGGTGCTTCTCGTAGGTTTTGGAAAAGATGACAAGTGACATCATCCAGGTAGATTAGGCAGGTATTGAGGTGCAAACCCTCTAAGCACTGCTCCATGATCCTCTGGTATGTAGCTGGTGCATTAGAAAATCCGAACGGCATTCTGTTGTACTCCTAGGTGCCGAGTGGTCAGACGGTGAATGCAGTACGTTGTTTGTGTGATTCCTCAATCTCTACCTGATGATATCCACTCCTCATGTCCAACACACTGAAAAAATTGTTTCCACCAAGACTAGTAGTTCCTTTATTCTTGGAAGGGCATAAGAGTCCTTAATGGAGCGTTGGTTGTGGTCGCGAAAGTCAACACACATGCGCATAAGTTCATCTTTCTTCTTGACAAGCACCACGTTCGATGCCCAAGGACTGTGTGACTTCCAGATGACACCTGCGGATAACAAAGTCTGTAGATGGTTCCTCACTTCATCAAACATAGCAGGCGGAATACGTCTATGCCGCTGTTTGAAGGGAACTTCATCAACTAGATCTATCCTGTGACGCACCATGTTGCTGCAGCCAATGTCATCATCATCCATGGAGAAGATGTCGATGAACCTCTTGATGACATCAAGTCCTTGATGAAGTTCTTCTTGACTGGGACCAGCAGCATCTATGTCGACTTGGTTGACAATGTCACCCACACCATCACTGTCATCAGTAGGTGGCTCGGGGATAGATACAGGCTGTATCTTGCACACTAGAGCTCTTGGTGGAACGACGATAGTCCTAGTGGTGACATTCAATACATACAACTGTTGCTGGATCTTGGTAGTTGTAGATGATGATGATAGAGGGAGCAATATCCAGATCATGAGGTAGAGATGAGTTAATAGTTGATTGAAGCAAAGCGCAGGTCACTGGCAACTTGAACCCTATTGTAACTTGACCCTTGATGACCATGTTGGTGTTAGGTGGAAGAATCAAGTTCTTGTCACTTGTGCTTCGAATCAATCGAAGACAATATCCACGCTTCTCCAGCTCCTTGTCTCACAACGTGATTGTCCTGTAAGCTAAGTACCATGGAGTATGTAGGTTAGCCTTCTGTAGGAATCTTACTCCATGTTCCTCCTTACACAGATCCAGAAAGAAGCGCAACACGTTTGTTCCAAGTAAAGCTGGTACCTTGGCGTTGTATCTGCTATCTGGTACAATTAGCATCAAACAGGATATACCATCACCTGTCATACCACCTCCAACGATGTTGACGTTTACTCTCACGTAGACGAGGTACGGTAGTTGCTCTCCACCGGCGCACTCTATGTCCAAAATATTTCCTATTGGCTCTAGTGGAACTGTACTGAAGTTACTACTGTAATAACTCTCTGCCATAATTGATACTGTAGCTCCAGTGTCAAGAAGTGTTGTTACCGTTAGACCTTCAATTCCTATCACCACTTCAGTCGAGTCTCCAACCAGTCCATCTGGTACTTCTCTGTTGTAGGGGCGTGTCTCATAGCCTAAGGGTAGTCCCTTCCTGTAGGCCTGTCCGAGTTTAAAGGACGCTTGATGTGGTCCAAACGAACTCGGCATCCAACAGCGATGTGTTCGGGATACCCACATCTCCAGCACTTAACAGGTTCTCTATTTTGTGGTCCTGGCCCTTCCTGCTGGAAAACCTGGGGTGGAACTGGTGGCTGAGGAGCAGACAGATATTGAGACTGTGGTGGTGGTCCTGGTGGAGTCTGAGGCTGAAGCTGAACAAATGCTGGTAGAGCTGGAGGCTGATAGGATAACTGGTCCTGATGTGGAGATCCCTTAGGCCTTCCTTGACTCTTCCTTCCTCTTTATCCATGTTGTCCCGAAGGCTGAGAGGATGATGACTGGTGCAGAAGGACTTGTGCAGGCTGTCCATCGCGAAGTGCAGCAAGTTCACTCTTGATCTCCATCATCATTGCCTTGAGATCTAACACCTCTTCCTTGGTTACCAGGTCCCGATCCTGCGTGGACACCATCTTGAATGTGGCAGTCTCCTTCCTGATGTTACTTGTAGATGACTTGTCCTTTCGCATGTCAAACTCCAACTCTCGAAGACATAACCGGAGTTCATCGAAGTTGCCAATGGTGTCAAACTTGTGGGCAGCAAGGCTCTTTAATAGAAGCTTGTGTCCATCCCACAACTTGCTTCATGCTGGTCATGCAGAGGAATGGAACGCTGTGGGGTAATATGGTACATTGTGTTCTCTCGACAAGCCCACGCAGAGACATCTTCATTGTCTCTTGTCTAGCACCATAAAAATTGTGACATGAGAGTCTCCTTCCTTCTGAGTGTTCCGAAAGCACTTCTGAGTTTGTTGATGATGTCTTGGATGGTAGCATTGTGTCCAAGCTTCATTGCACAAAGTGCTGCCTCACCCTTCAAGGACTTCCTGAGTGCCTGTAACATGACATCCTCGCTGTAGATCTTGGACTGTAGCAGGCAATCAACCTCATATTTTCACAAGTCGTAGCGGGTGTCCTTTCCAACCTCACCACTGAAGAAAGGTAGCTTGGGGAAATGATTCAGGACTGATGCTGTCACCTGGGCTGTACCCTGAGTAGGAGATTCATCCTTAGATTCCTTCCCTTGTGTTGCAGACTAGGTCTTCACAAGTGGTCCTTCTGATTGTGCATCACCAGAAATCCATCCCTTGAAATCTTCCAGCGTATCAGCTTTAGGGTGCAATCCAATCTCGGCAAACACTGTAAGCAGGTTCTTAACTTCCTCTTTGCCCAAATTCATCGTGGAATGCTTGAGATCAACAATCACAAAAGCACAAAATCACAATCCAAGAAAATGGAAACACACAATCACATTCCAAACTTGAATTCTCACGACAATAGTGAATCACAATCACCAGCACTGATGGAACTCACATGATGGCACTCCTTTGTGTGAATGATAAACTAAGTGAACAATGTGAAGTGAAGTGCAATGTCAACTTGAATTTGAAAAATAAATTAAATTAAATCAACTTAGCAATGATTAAGTACTAGAAATATGAACGAGACTTGTGAGAATAATTACAAGTCACACAATATAAGCAATTGCAAAAGGCAATTACAATTAAAGACAAGTGAAGATTATCAAACCGGAAGTGAATTGATAACGTTTAAAGGATACATTATTATGAAAACGTGAGGAAGATTTATCTAGATTTAAATGGAACACAGTGAATGTGCAAGTGATAAGAAAACTAACACAAAACTAAGGTATATTTGTAACACGAAAACACAAAATGATATTGATAAACACAAGAGCAATGAGGGGAAGTATGCAAGTTAGGACATGATTCCACTTGAAACGCAAAAGGACTATGTAACTGTTGGGGTAATTTAGGACATGCTTATTTCTGAAACACAAAGAGAAATGTGTAAGTGTTTGGATAATTTAGGACATGTTGACAACTGAAACACATAGGGGATATATGTAAATTAATAAATACATTTTAAAGTATGATAATATATAGCAATTTGTAAATTACATGGTGTGAATTTGCAATTGTAACTACAAAATTACAAAACTAAATACATACACTAAGTATTAGCAGCAACCACTAATGGAATACCCCAGGTAATGATTTAAACTACTAAAGTAAACAAACCCAAATTAATGAACCCCAAGTAGATTTACCAAAGTACATAAACCCAAGTAAATTAACCTAAGTACCCTAATGAAGAAAACGGGAAAGAATGACTAAGGCATGGTAGTAAGGAGCAAAGGATCTAAGTGCAGTGCAGAATATAAAACCAAATAAGTCGGTCGTAAGGCAGTCCAATAATGAAGAGTTACATGTTAAATCTTAAATGGCTAATTTAAATAAATAAGAAGGCTGAGAATAGAAACAAGTCAAGCACACAAACTCACATAATAAAATGCAAAAATAATCTTAATGTGTGAATAATCGATTAACTAAATAACTAATTAGAAAAGTAATTTTCAAAACAATTAATGAATGAATGAACTAACTAATTAATTTACATGTAAGTTAAACCAACTTAATGTAGGTTAGATTAACCTAAATGTAGATTGAACTCTAAGTGTAGGCCTACATTATGTAAACAAACTTAACTAAGTACAAAATATGCTAAAGGTGATCACCAAAATGTAAACAATACAATCGATGAACAAATGTGAAGCTATATGATAATATAAACAAGCCGAATATTTACCAAGTCTGAAAAGTGTATGAGCAGTGGTGAATAATACCAAAATATGTTAAATAGCTGCAGCAAAGAAATAACAAATTCAAAAATAAACTAAGCCGGCACTTTCAAAAGGTAAGCAAATAATTACATTATTTATCAATAATTACAAAAGTATGACAATATAGAGTCTTTAAATGGATAAATTGATGTTATGGTCAATGTCACTTCAATCACAAAGTGTAATACATAATATCAAAACATAAAAAGGTAAATACCGTGATGGGAGTCCAAGAATCACAAAGTCACATATTATACACATCCAAGGTCAAAGGTCACTTTGCACATCTAGGTCTACTACCGGGCCACACGGTAGCAGACAACACACATCAAAGATCCAGGTATAACGGGTCACACGGTAACAGACGATGTCCATGTCGACGAAGCAAGGCTTATGGCATCGGTTCCCAATCCAACGTGGATAATCTGCAAAATCCTCACTGGGTGCTCCATTTTGTAACCGGTCTTGTCGGGGCAAGAAGCAACAACCAACAAGGGATCACGGGGAGTGAACGTTTATTGCACTCGTGCAACGCGTGCACAATATGGATATTTGACACCCTGTAAAACACAATTTCATACAATATAAAATCCATCAAAACATCACATAAATACACATAATATATAGATATATAATCTCTCATCAAAGCATCACACAATATATAATATTATGTAATCAATCTTCGCATATGCACATTACAATTTGTGATGGCGGATAATTGATAAACTATCAATTACATTACACATGACAATAAATGTATCATAACAATGGATAGGCACTTCAAGTCACACATACCAATCAAGGGAGATAATTCATGACTTGGCCCCATTTCACTTTAACTATAATGGATACCAGTGAAATACAACACACACAGTTTACAATAACTAATTATCACATTGTAATAATTATTATCCAACACATTAACATAGCATTATGCAATTGATTGCATAATAGGAAATATATATAATAGATGAATAAAATACATAAGCAAATATAACACACACTGAATGTGGTTCTGGGGTGTTTATGCAAAATCAACGTGGATACTGCCACTCATCATGATGTCCTAAATGCAATATCACAACTATATACACAATGTACACACGTATACTGCAGACACCATGATACATATAACTAACATAACTTATAAACAAATTCAAATCAGCCAATGAGAGGACAGATAGGTTAAATTGACAGAAATAGATTACAATAAAATGACCTAACCGACACTCCCTAGAAAACTTAACCTAAAGATGCTACTCCCAGAACAACTGGAAACTAATAACCTGCAACTTGAAATGTATGAATAAAAACAGAAAGAGATTTGACATGAATAACACTTTATTATAAAATATACATATATACAACTGGCTGCCACATTATTTTTATTATTTATGTTGATTTTGTGTCACCTGTACAGCCTAAACTACCTAAGCAAATTCCATGAAAAGTTCAGGAATGATAGCCTCTGGGCTGACAGCTGTACATTTGACAACAAATCCTGACTTCCAGCTTCCGTGTCTGTGCTATAGCCCATTTAAATTTAGATTTTTAACAATAATAAAATTGCTTGCGTACGGTCATTTCAGGTCTGTAGAAATGTCCAAAAACAAATATTTTTCACAATTTATATTTTTAATATGGGCACAATTTAAAAAATAGAACTAGAGACTTGCAACTTCATTTTAACGATAGATAATGTCATTGTGACAAAACAGTAAATCAATACGAAATCGTAGGTCACATGGTTTAACTTCCATTTACATTTTCTATATTATAATGCATTTCCATCGTTTCCCTTCAAAGCCCTGCTTCTGGCAGCATGCTCCTTGGCAAGAAGTTGCGGGGACCTTAAATCTGTTCACTGTTCATTGTAGTATTTCTAAATATCCACTTACTAACTTGCAACTTGTTTTAAAAGATGCAAGTCCTGCAAATAAATAAAGCTTATAATATTTGTAACAGGGGAAAATTGGCAGGAGCTTGCAGATGTAGCTCAGTTGGTAGAGTGTCTGCTCATCACCCGGAAGGTCGGGATTCGATTCTCGGGGCGCGTCATACCAAAAGATGTTAAAAGATGGGAGTTGTTGCTTCCTTGCTTGGCACTCAGCATTATAAGGATAGAACAACGCATGAACTGACGCTGCACTGTGACTGCCGGGTACCAATTGTACAAAACAAATTTCCGAATTTTCATTGTAATGAGGACAATAAGTGTTATTATTATTATTATTATTAAAGCTCGAATCTCTTCAATGTAACTAAAAAAACATGGACAAGAAGGATAGATTGCTATGGCGACAATTTGCCAGCCTGAAGACCGCCAGTACTGCCCTGGCAGTCCTAGTTAATATATAATTATATTTCCAAATGATTGGATACATAATGCTACCTGTATGTCTCATTTGATATCTTAGAAAAGAAATAAATTATTAGTTTAACACTTGGAAAAACGTCCTCGTGCTGTTGATGTTGCCCATGATTAGTATTTTCTCAACTGTTGATATTGCTCTTGATTACTGCTTTCTCAGGTGTTGATGTCGCCTGTGATTAGTTTTTTCTCGGGTGTTGATGTTGTCCTTGATAAGTACTTTCTCAGGTATTTATGTTGCCCATGATTAGTACTTATTCAGCTGTTAATGTTGCCATTGATAAGTAATTTCTCAACTGTTGATGTTGCCCCTGATTAGTACTTTCCTCAGGTGTTGATGTCGCCCTTGATTAGAGCTTTCTCAGATATTGATGTCTCCCTTGATTAGAGCTTTCTCAGATAGTGATGTCTCCCTTGATTAGAGCTTTCTCAGATATTGATGTCTCCCTTGGTTAGAGCTTTCTCAGATATTGATGTCTCCCTTGATTAGTTCCTTCTCAGCTGATGATGTTGCCCTTGATTAGTGCTTTCCTCAGGTGTCAATGTCGCCCTTGATTGGCGCTTTCTCAGATATTGATGTCTCCCTTGATTAGAGCTTTCTCAGATATTGATGTCTCCCTTGATTAGAGCTTTCTCAGATATTGATGTCTCCCTTGATTAGAGCTTTCTCAGATATTGATGTCTCCCTTGATTAGAGCTTTCTCAGATATTGATGTCTCCCTTGATTAGTTCCTTCTCAGCTGATGATGTTGCCCTTGATTAGTACTCTCCTCAGGTGTCAATGTCGCCCCTGATTAGAGCTTCCTCAGATAGTGATGTCTCCCTTGATTAGAGCTTTCTCAGATATTGATGTCTCCCTTGGTTAGAGCTTTCTCAGATATTGATGTCTCCCTTGATTAGAGCTTTCTCAGATATTGATGTCTCCCTTGATTAGTTCCTTCTCAGCTGATGATGTTGCCCTTGATTAGTGCTTTCCTCATGTGTCAATGTCGCCCTTGATTGGCGCTTTCTCAGATATTGATGTCTCCCTTGATTAGAGCTTTCTCAGATATTGATGTCTCCCTTGATTAGAGCTTTCTCAGATATTGATGTCTCCCTTGATTAGAGCTTTCTCAGATATTGGTGTCTCCCTTGATTAGAGCTTTCTCAGATATTGATGTCTCCCTTGATAGAGCTTTCTCAGATATTGATGTCTCCCTTGATTAGAGCTTTCTCAGATATTGATGTCTCCCTTGATTAGAGCTTTCTCAGATATTGATGTCACCCTTGATTAGTTCCTTCTCAGCTGATGATATTGCCCTTGGTTAGTTCTTTCCTCAGTTGTCAATGTCGCCCTTGATTAGAGCTTTCTCAGATATTGATGTCTCCGTTGATTAGAGCTTTCTCAGATATTGATGTCTCCCTTGATTAGAGCTTTCTCAGATATTGATGTCTCCCTTGATTAGAGCTTTCTCAGATATTGATGTCTCCGTTGATTAGAGCTTTCTCAGATATTGATGTCTCCCTTGATTAGAGCTTTCTCAGATATTGACGTCTCCCTTGATTAGAGCTTTCTCAGATATTGATGTCTGCCTTGATAAGTTCCTTCTCAGCTGATGATGTTGCCCTTGATTAGTACTCTCCTCAGGTGTCAATGTCGCCCTTGATTAGAGCTTTCTCAGATACTGATGTCTCCCTTGATAAGTTCCTTCTCAACTGTTGATGTTGCCCCTGATTAGTACTTTCTCAGCTGTCAATGTCGCCCTTGATTAGTACTTTCTCAGCTGTCAATGTCGCCCTTGATTAGTATTTTCTCAGTACTTTAAAAATGGTAGAACCCCTAGCGACAATACTGGAGAGTTTACATATATATCTCCACAGGGTTGTAGTCTAGTTGACTACTTCATTGGTACTCAAAGAGGGATTTTCTGCTTTTCACTATCAGGTTTCCTAACTTTATCCTAACTCAATTAGAGATTGTCTGCTGGAAACTATCAGCTTTAGTAACTCAATAAGAGCTGATCTTCCGTACAAAATCAGCTTTCCTTACTCAATTAGGGATTGTGTGATGTACACTATCAGCTTTCCTAACTCAATTAGGGCTTGTCTGCTGTAAACTACCAGCTTTCCTAACTCTATTTGGTTTATTTGCCGTACACTATCAGCTTTCCTAACTAAATTTGGGCTTGACTGCTGTACAGTATCTACTTTCCTTCCACAGTTAGGGATTGTCTCCTGGAAACTATCAGCTTTCCTAACTCAGTAAGGTCTTGTCTGCTGTACACTATCAGTTTTCTTAACTAAATTTGAACTTGTTTGCTGTACACTATCAGCTTTCCTAAATATTTGATGGCTTGTCTGCTGTACAATATCAGGTTTCTTTCCTCAATTAGGGATTGTCTGCTTGAAAATGTTTAGCTTTCTTAACTCAATTAGGGCTTGTCTGGTTTTCACTGTTAGTTTTTCTAACTCAATTAGGTCTTGTCTCCTGGAAACTACCAGAATTCCTAACTAAGTAAGGGCTGTACACTCTGCTGTACACTATCATGTTTCATTCCTCAATTAAGGATTGTCTGATGTACACTTTCAGCCTGCCTAACTCAATTTGGGCTTGTCTGCTTTTCCTGATCAGCTTTCCTAACTCAATTAGGGATTTTCTGATGTACACTATATTCTTTCCTTACTCAATTATGGATTATATACTGGAAACTAACAGCTTTCCTAACTCAATTAGTGCTTTTCTGCTGTAAATTATCACCTTTCCTCACTCATTTAGAGCTTTCTGCTTTTCACTCTCAGCTTTGCTAACTCAAATAGGAATTTCTGCTGGAAACTATCAGCTTTTCTAGCTAAATTTGGGCTTGTCTGCTGTACACTATCAGTTTTCCTAACACTATCACTATCAAAGTGCTAACACATGTATAAATGTATTTGTAATTTGATATTTTCCTATGTATTTTGTTTATCACATGTTGAAGTTACTTAGTTTAATTCTCATATGACACTGTCCATTTGTTTCGTGTAGTTATCACCTGGGGCTATCACCCATCTGCAGGTTTAATGGTTTATGCTTCAGTGATTATCTATTCTTTATTGTAGATCACTTTAGGCATTGTAAATACAGCAATTGTTTTATTTAGAAATAGGGAAGTATCTTGTCAATCAGACCCTATGGTGACATTCTATTTGCTTTAGGGCTTTATAGCCATTGGTCCTATGAATCCCTTAAAGACAGCCTTCTCAGTTACAAGAGGAAGATAGAACGAGATAGTAAGTGAGAAAAGGAGATAGAGTTAGACCAGAGGACGAGCGGAGACCAAACCCCAAGCTTCCTTGGTGGTCACTATGTCTCTGTCGCCATCATCATCATCGGCTGACCTTCAACTGTATCTGTAATTATGTACAACTACCATGATGCAATAGCCAAATAAAACATCATCTACATGACGTCATCATCTTATGTGTCTCTCATCATGTGCTCTCCCCAGAACGTCCGAGGTTGGCTCCCATAGCATCAAGCTAATTCCCTGGGATAAACAACGTAGGCGGGCGTTGGCTCGCAAGATGGTAACGCCTATTGTCTTGCGGGCATGTGTAAGATTGAATACGTACCCGCGTTTCAACATTGAATAGTGACCCGGGGTCACTTTTCAATGCCTCGGGTCTTTTTTCAACGTTGAATAATTAACCGACTGCTGTTGAAAAGTGACCCTTGCACGGATTGAAAAGGAACCCCTGTTGAATAATTACCCGGAATGTTTCCAGTCTGTAAACTTTTTAAAAATGTATGATAACAACCAAGATTTTCAGAGAGAGACATTGACATTTCACAAAAGCGGTCTCCAAGTATAAATTTGCCCCTGTATATAATCATATAATAGTGTTTAATAAACGTGTGATATACATATAAACTGTACACGCACAAAAAAAAGTACACACCTCGGTTGGTTTTATCAATTATGATTTTCAATTACAATTATCTCAAGTTTTCGATGTCGTACTATAAAACTGAAAAGTGCAGGCGTTTAGTCATTAGCCAGAGAATACTTCTACGTGATTATTTTTGTTTTAAATGCAATTTTAAATTTATAAAACCTTCCAAAATTAATTTGGATAAAACACAACTGTTCATCGACATACAAAACATCTTCTATGTACAAATCAACAAATGTGCCTCATTCTGCACACATTTACAATATTTCAAACATGGTAGGGGTCATGTTGGTGTAAAATTTATGCCCTGCCCCTGTCTACATTAAACAAAGATATTCTAACTAAAAATTAACCAATCACCAATGTTTTCATTCGAACTACTGCAGATCAGTGTTATTGTATTGTGCATAATCAAATGCATCTCATTTCTTTTAGAATATTGAATTAACCGAAAACAACTGTACTTTCTTTTGTACTTCAGTTTATATAGTAAGCGGGGCAAATATATACCGGGTGCGAATTAAATTGTCGTTTTGACAACTTTTTACATTGACATTCATGGTATGATAATGATCATTTTCATAGTGTACAAATGTTGGTTGTCAACATGATAATGAGCCTTGTTACTTCGACAACGAAAGTTTACATATCAAGTTCAATAGTTAATTTTCATTGGCTACACTATTATACCAATAACGTCTTTGAAAGACACACATCGATAATATACCTTCATTACAGCTACATTTGATGACAAAATATGCGTGTTGCAAGTTGACAAGTGTTCATTGTCATTCTGAGTTGTCAAATCATTGGCGCATGCGTCGTCGTTTCTTCATTTCCCTTCAAGGTCAAAAGAAACGTAACGAACAAATCAATGGTGAATTAGAAGAAAATGGTAATAATATTTATTTAAACATTATGTATAAATGTGAACCTGTTTGATTAAACAGTATTTTATGACCAGAAAATGATATAATAAATTAGGAAAATTATAATGGGAAAAGGATCAGCACACGAATAAGTTTATAAATACGTTTGTGGAAATAAATTTAAAATACATACACATGTGAATACGGTACCGAACTCAATGAGAAACAGTTGTCATTTATGAAATTATCATGTGAGAAACATTCGTCGCCAATGACACCACAGTGCTGAAATTTTATGTACAGACTCCTTGGCCAATGGGGATTCTAAATTGTAGATTTCGTGACCCCATGACCCCAAATGGGGTCACAGGGGTCACATCCTTAAAAACCTATTTTCATCTTCTTCTCAAGTTCCATAAGGTCTACAGAGCTGAAAAGTTGTGTGCAGACTCCTTAGCCAATGGGGATTCTAAATTGTAGATTTCGTGACCCCATGACCCCAAATGGGGTCACAGGGGTCACATCCTTAAAAATATATTTTCATCTTCTTCTCCAGTTCCAAAAGGTCTAGAGAGCTGAAAAGTTGTGTGCAGACTCCTTAGCCAATGGGGATTCTAAATTGTAGATTTCGTGACCCCATGACCCCAAATGGGGTCACAGGGGTCACATCCTTAAAAACCTATTTTCATCTTCTTCTCAAGTTCCATAAGGTCTACAGAGCTGAAAAGTTGTGTGCAGACTCCTTAGCCAATGGGGATTCTAAATTGTAGATTTCGTGACCCCATGACCCCAAATGGGGTCCGGGGGTCACATCCTTAAAAACCTATTTTCATCTTCTTCTCAAGTTCCATAAGGTCTACAGAGCTGAAAAGTTGTGTGCAGACTCCTTAGCCAATGGGGATTCTAAATTGTAGATTTCGTGACCCCATGACCCCAAATGGGGTCACAGGGGTCACATCCTTAAAAATTTATTTTCATCTTCTTCTCCAGTTCCAAAAGGTCTAGAGAGCTGAAAAGTTGTGTGCAGACTCCTTAGCCAATGGGGATTCTAAATTGTAGATTTCGTGACCCCATGACCCCAAATGAGGTCACAGGGGTCACATCCTTAAAAACCTATTTTCATCTTCTTCTCAAGTTCCATAAGGTCTAGAGAGCTGAAAAGTTGTGTGCAGACTCCTTAGCCAATGGGGATTCTAAATTGTAAATTTCGTGACCCCATGACCCCAAATGGGGTCACAGGGGTCACATCCTTAAAAATCTATTTTCATCTTCTTCTCCAGTTCCAAAAGGTCTACAGAGCTGAAAAGTTGTGTGCAGACTCCTTAGCCAATGGGGATTCTAAATTGTAGATTTCGTGACCCCATGACCCCAAATGGGGTCACAGGGGTCACATCCTTAAAAACCTATTTTCATCTTTTTCTCCAGTTCCAAAAGGTTTAGAGAGCTGAAAAGTTGTGTGCAGACTCCTTGGCAAATGGGGATTCTAAATCGTAGATGGGGTCAAATGGGGTCACCGGGGTCACATCCTTAAAAACCTATTTTCATCTTCTTCTCAAGTTTCATAAGGTCTACAGATGTGAAAAGTTGTGTGCAGACTCCTTGGGTAATGGGGATTCTAAATTGTAGATTTCCTGATCCCATGACCTCAAATGGGGTCAGTGGGGTCTCAACCATAAAAACATATTTTCATCTTCTTCTCCAGTTCCATAAGGTCTAGATAGCTGAAAAGTTGTGTGCAGACTCTCTGACCAATGGGGATTCTAAATGTAGATTTTGTGACCCTGTGAATCTAATCTAGGTCACGGGTCATGACCCAAAAACCTATTTTCATCTTCTTCTCCAGTTTATATGTAAAGCTCTAGAAAGGCGAAATGTCGTGTAGAGATTCTTTGGTCAAAGGTGATTCTTAATTGTAGGATTGGTGACCCTGTGACTCCAAATGTGGGTCACAGGGGTCATGATCTAAAACCAATATTATTTTGCTTGTTAACAATGTATTACCTTAAATAACCTAGATATTCAACCTTAGATAATAAATCAATAAAAGCCTGATGAGCTACAGAGCCCATGGCTCTATTTTTAAGACTTGTACCGATTATAATAACATAATCTGATATGACGGTTATCACCTTGTAACATTTGTTTGATTTATTATACCCTCGCTACGAAGTAAGAGGGGTATATAGCGGTCATTTCGTCCGTCCGTCCTTCCGTCCGTCATTCCGTCCGGTCAATTTTCTCAAAAATCGCAAAAGGTACATCAACCAAACTTTGTAAGTTGTTAACCATGTTCTTCCCATCGCGCACAGACAATTTTCAGTTTTCTGAGATTTATGTTTTGTGTCGTCACTTTTTGGACTTAGTTTTATTGTGTTCAAAGTTTTCTCGGTAACTATTAAACCTAGGTGAATTAATTTTTAGTTGTGGGTACTCATGATCATACTCTTTATCGAGTTCGAAAACCAGTTCTAAAATATTATTTTTTTACTGAATTATCGCCCTTGAATCTGTAATTGAACTTGGTACAAATTACCACTGTGATGCCATAATGGGAACAATTAGGTTACCTGAAAAGTATTATTTCTGGGTGAATGAAATTTTGTAATAACAAAACCAGTTCCCAAAAATATTTTGGACAATATTATGATGCTTGAATCATCTGTTATTCAAACATAGTACCCTTGACATCTATAATACTCAATGGACGGATATCGAATGGCGGGGGTATGTAAGACACTTTCTCTTAAGAAACAAGCATGTTCTTCTACAGTTTAAGCAACATTAAATTCAATTTAAATTCAAATTAAATTAATTTCAAGATGTTTAAATTGGGACATCCAATATACACCACATTCAACCACGTGTAACCACTTGTTTGAATTTCTGCATGTCAACAGAGAGTCTAAAACACAGACGATGCAATGCTTATTTAATTCTATATTTTGTTTTTAATGTCATTTATATATAATGTCAAAAAGGTTGTACAAATTTAATTTCGCAAATTGTGTCAATTTTAATTTAAATGCGGTACCTGCATCTGCATGACTACCTCTTTTGTAAACTCGTTTGTAAAATGAATGCATACTATATCTCTATATCGCTACTATTCTGGATTAGACCCGATTACAATGTAGTTAAATCCACAATATTGTATTGTCATTATACATATAGTATACATTATATTGATTAAATATGTATTTATATCCAGGTACATTATCCCAGTTCAAACATGTCATGAGGTGATATGTGAAACCATAAGTGGATAATCTGTATTTCAAGTTTACTGAATGATAATAAGATTTCTTTGTGATTGCTCCATTGAATGAAATTATCCTTGTGCATATTTTACATACATTTTGAGTTGAAAAAATACCATTGGTTCAGTAGCTGATCAGGCTATCAGGCTTTAAACAATAAACTAATTAAGTTTCAAAATGTATGTCTTAAATTTGTGGCCCCTGTGAATCCATATTTCATTCGACACTGTCACCAAATATTTAGTTTAGATTCCCCATTTGCCAATGAGTCTGTACACAACATTCCATCTTTTTATAACTTTCACACTGTATAGCAGAGGATGAAAACAGCCATAATGCGGTTTCGCCACTTCTGTCTTCCAGATTTCATTTTATGAATAATATGCCTATTTGTCCTATTACACTATACCTAGTGTTTTTTACACATTAAGTCAATGTGCGTGTTAGATAACATTAATGTCAATACTCAGGTAATGAAACTGGATGTTGTAAAACATTTATCCATGTGTATTTTGAAGAAATACATGTTTTATTAACATATCAGCATCCCGAGGATCTTATTAAGACGAGTAACAGTTGCGGAACCCATCGTTTGAGTAACATTATTGCCATTCCTTTGAAACAGTATCTTAAGTAAGTATAAAGTTACACCAGAGGCACAATTAATTTCTTAACTATCTACCTGACGTTATCTCGGAGAATGTACAATATCTTACATTTGAAGTGAAACGTTTTTATTCTAATATTCCCCACAAATTGGGACTAGAAGAATTAAGATTTTGGTTGGAAAACACCCAAAGTTACTTCCTGATAGATGAGCTAAGGCTTTTGCACTTGAAAATGTGCTGTGTACTGAACAATAATGGTTTGTTATTCGATGGTGTACATTGCAAACAAATCAAAAACACAAACAAATGCCCCGACATACGCAGATTAACTACTTTGATATCCAGGAAATAAATAGGGTAAGCAGTTTGAGGAAACATTAGGAAGTACAATTTGTAATTATTTTGTTGATTACTGGCGTGTGGAGTTTTAGACGACGGCTTCATATTATGGTCATTTACAAATGGTTAACAAGAGGCATTCCTTAAATGCATCATGTTGTATGTACAATAGAAATACGTGATAGTGAAATTCTCTACAGGGCATTGTTGAGGGACATTTGGAAACGGATATATTCCACAACCAACCGATACTAAACAGTATTTAATTGTTTAATCATGTCACTCTTCAGGTACGAAGAGAACTATCCCCTAGAATTTAGCCAGGCGTATTTGAACGGTATGTTCCAATGATGATGCAAGAAACATTTGACTCGGAGAACTCTTTGACTGCATAGAAGAGGATACCAAACGCTCCTAGTTGAAAATAAAATACGTAAACTTTCAACCATTAACAGAAGAGAACTCCTGAAAGTCAGCAAAGGAAAAACTGATTCCATTGATATTGCGTATGTTTCAAACCATAATCCACTCAACCCGGATAAAATACATCCATGTTCATGTGAGGTGAAAGGATGAGCGAAATTAACAACAATATAAATGTCATTAAGAGAAGCAGAGTTTAACATGAAAAGTACTGTAGCACGCCGTTGTTACTGAAATAATACGCGAAAAAGAAAATAAGTGTTACCAATGGCTAAATCATAATAATCCTCAATCAATAAAAATGCTTAAAAAAATTATGTACGGTCAATTTCCTTTATAAGGTGTTCACATCAAACTGGCAACTCGAAGGTACATTCTAATTGAAGTAATCTGACTAATGGAGGGATACCTAAACACTCAGAGTAGAGTTTTACATATGGCACCATGATAGAATGGGCAACCATCTTGCTGTCTGAACTTGCAGATGAGAGCTACAAATCTACCTCTCACACTTTCCAAAGTTCTCATAAAATTTCGAATTATACGTCGTACCTTATTTTAGAAATAGAGATGACCGTTTTCTATGCATACAGCTTATGCAGATTATGTAATGAGATGTTATACCTTCTACCGTAACAATATATATAGTACATAAAATTCAATAATAGATTTTTAGATTTTTAGAAAATATTATATGTCAAAACATGTTGCATTGCCTTTAACACAATCGTTAATTAATGCTGTATGAACCCTCAAAATCGAAAGAGACCTACAAATCTACCTCTCACACATGCATGTAAGATATCAAGAAAAGTGTTGCTTCATACGGCGCACCATTTTAAACCAAAACGAAAAATCGTTGTCTACGGCTGATCGGGTCGTGGTATTAAAATGTTTTATCCTCTAACGTAACAATATGTTGTAGGAACTTCAATAATAAATAGCAAATTTGAGAAAATATAATATGCATAAAATGTGCTGCAGGGCCTTTAAAACAATGGTTAACTGAGACAGAGTTTCAAATGTACTACTCCTTCAGACTACAGAGTATCAACATGTTACAGAATAATTGTGAGATCTGTCGGTATTTATTCGAAAATAACACTTCATTATATAAACAGAACATTTCATAGGATAAAGGGAGTGCCCCAGAGACCGAGTGCGAGTACATAAACATCATACAAAGACTCCAACGATAGACACAATATTTAGTCATATATTGATTCTTTAATTACGTTCTTCAAAATCCAAGCACATAAATATAAACATATACTAATAATAATTTCCGTTAAATGAAAAATGATCGGGTAAAATGAAATAATCTTATTAAACAATGCCTAAATTATTCATTTAATTAAATTATCACATTTATATATCTGTACTTACAGTAAAAAAAGTATTACTCATTTCATTGGTTGACGATCGATACATTTCTTTAATATGTGCCCCGTCAGGTTCACGGTGTAAAAAAAGTATGTACCCCGCTGCCATAGTAACAACTCCTAGCAAAGAGTAGGTGTCGCATAACGGTAAGATGACATTATATGATGACGCACGCCGTGTGCAGAGTTTCGAACAGTTCGATCAGCTGTTTTGGATCCATTAATTACAAACATATTTCCCTAATATTTTCTGCAATGTTGGGTAACAAATTTCACATTTCATTATTTGCACACTTAATTACACTAAGGTTTACCCGTTTTAAATCATTTTAAAGCTTGTATAGTAAAATGTTGAACGACAGTTAGATTTCAGTCGAGGCGGATGACGCTAATTTGTTTACGTTTAGGGTCAAGATCATTCAGACGTTATAACTGCTATGATATACTAAAAAGTTTAAATGAACAACTAGTTAATTCAATGAATTTAATAACGCATATACTATAAACAATCTGCATACCCTAAACCACCTCAAAATTTTGGCACTTAAAAAAGCAGAAGCACAATGAGCTCTTCCGGTTTGGGGTGTATAGAAACATACCGGGTACTTATTCAACGAGGGTACCTTTTCAATCCGTGCAGGGGTCATTTTTCAACAGCAGTCGTGTAAATATTCAACGTTGAAAATATATCCGAGGTGTTGAAAAGTGACCCCGGGTCATAATTCAACGTTGAAAAAGTACCAACCGGGTGTGTTTTCAACGCGGGTACGTTTTCAATCTTACACCGGCGCCAACTTTGTGTTAACACTATTAGCTTTCCTTACTTAATTAGGGATTTATGCTGGAAACTATCAGCTTTCCTTACTCAATTTGGGCTTGTCTGCTGTACACTGTTAGCTTTCCTAACTCAATTAGGGCTTGTCTGATGTACACTGTTAGCTTTCCTAACTCAATTAGGGCTTGTGTGATGTACACTATCAGCTTTCCTAACTCAATAAGGGCTTGTCTGCTGGAAACTATCAGCTATCCTAACTCAATTAGGGCTTTTCTGCTGTAAATTACCACCTTTCCTAACTCATTTAGAGCTCTCTGCTTTTCACTAGCAGCTCTGCTAACTTAATTTTGGCTTGTCTGCTGTACACTGTTAGCTTTTTGTACTCAATTAGGCATTGTTTGCTGGAAACTATCAGCTTTCAACTCAGTAAGGGCTTGTCTGTCTAAGCGAGGTAATGACTCAAGCATGCTTTTGCGAATATTAAAGTTCCACTATAGTGCACGTTTGTAAAGAATGACAAATTATTCACTCTATGAACATTATATATTGGAATCAAATTAGCATAAAATCGAGTCAATAAGCACTCGCAATTAGTATAATACAACTCAACGGTTTGAGTATAGCTGCAAATATAGCCTGTCAGCGCACTGAAGCATGGCGGCGTGATTGGTCACCTGTTCACCCGCTGTTCGGATCCGGAACGTTAATTAGCTTTGTAATGAATTGTCACTCTAATTACCTCAGATCATTGGGTATTTGAAGTTGACTAAATCATGTTTATACAATAAGCATCCAATTGTCATTTGCGAAATTACCAAGTTAGATATCTGAAGATTCGATATATCGAAGATTTGAATATGTTAAATCGACAGTTAAAAAGGTGCTAAAACATGTTGATAAATCATGTACGCGGAAATTCAATGCAGGGAGTGACGTCAAATACGGCAGATACGTTTCAGTGACTTCAGTAAATCGTTGATCGGCACTAATTAGGCAGTGTAATTTAAAAGTCAAATAACACTTTGAATCATTACATGAATGTTGTAGACAACGAAACGTGATCATTGATATAGGTGTTACCTTGAAAATCAAATGTCAAGGTCATGAGATATGGATTAAGGCCATTTTAACCTTTGATCGACTTTTGAAATCAGAAATAGGTTTTAAGAACAAACTTGTGTGAAGTGACCCCAGTCATGATTAAACTTGTTAGGAATAACTTGTTTCTATTGACTCCAATGATAATCATAATTGTGTGAAGTCATCCCAATGATGAGATCTCAGTTGAACTATTTGCAAATGCCATTTCTTAAATTTAATGTTCATTTGTCTTCTGTTTTAATTCATATTTATTTGCTTAAATTTTTATGAAGAGCCAATTTTGATGCCTCTGCTTTATCATAATTCAGTTTAAGTAAGTTAGATTTCATCCAAGGTTTCACATTGCTCAAACATGATTCCATGGTGATTTGGGCAGCTTTTCTTTTGTGGTATATTAATAAAAAGAATTGTCCATTTTATTGTGGCTTTACAGAAGGCGGAAGAGGGATAAGCGAGACCCTCAGTTTCGGGGAGTGTCTGCTTCTGCAGCGTGTCACAAACGCTCATCTAGTTCTAACGGACATTACATCATCACACATCATTCGGTTGCTAGACTGTGATATCAAAATAGGGAGGATGCAAGTTACTTGCAGTTAACTTATGTTGAAAATTAAAGCACGTGGTCTGGCACATGGTCAAGTCAACAGTGAAAACACGATGTCAGGTTGGACGTCATTAACATTTTATGATAATATTAACTTTAGCAAGAATTATTATGATGAATGAATATCAATCATGTACATGTAACATCATTATTTATAAATGTCTGTTATTTATTTTAAATATCCGTCTTTTCTCATATCAATCTTACCGAATAAGAATAACGATCACATCCTGACGGTAAATAATTTCCAAATTTGGAACGTGGTCGAATTTTTGCTTCGTCAACACTGAACTTCTGGCACGCTGTCGTAATTATCTATACACTGTATAGACGTGGAGGGAAGATGTACAGGATATGTATCAGTTGACGAATACGTTAAGTGGCCTAAAGTTTTGGTTTCGGTATACATTTGTGTGTACGCATGTTTGCTGCAGTCCCAGTGTTCGACAAGGCTCTGCAGCAGGGGTCCGTGAAACCTTCCTTTATCGACGACCCTTCGGGACTGGCCGCAAGTCGCACCCACCCAGGCATCTACTACACACACAATGACCATGGGGGTAGGAATAAGGTCTTCATGCTCGACCCCAAAACAGGTGCGTCACATATATAGATGTCGATAAAGATGTCAATATATATTTTCAGTTATTTTCTGAGCCTATTATGAAAGGACACGAAAAGGTACTACCATTTGTATCCATATTTAACCCTAGAAATCCTGAATATTCTCAACAACAAAAAAGAAGAAACGATCCAACCCTTACAGAAGTGTGATACCTTAAAAGATAAAATTTCACATGAATCCCTTATCAAAAGTTAAAGGCAGAGCCGGAGTTTAAAACAAATATTGACTAGGGCTACATTTGATCAGTCAAGCCAGGATGACAAATCAATTGGTAGGTGTGAACTTGCCCGTACTTATTACACTTGTACATTATACTTTCAAAAGTGACCATTTATTCCAGGACCACAAACAAATAAGGGACCCCTCCTGTCGCTTCATTCATCGGATCGTTATGACGTCGTCTTTCTATTACGACACAGAACAAAGGGCGCATATATGTATACATATACATATCTACGTCTAGATATACATATATATGTGGAGGGTAGATGTTGATATAGATGTAGAGGGTAGATATATATATATAGGTATGACTGGTAGATGAAGATAAAGATGTGGAGGGTAGGTGTAAATATAGATGTGGAGGGTAGATGTGCATATAGATATGGATAGTAGGTGTAAATATAGGTATGGAGGATACTTGTAGGTATCTATGTGCAGGGTAGACGTAGATATAGATGTGGAGGTTTGATGTAGATATATGTGTCCTGAGAAGTTGTATGTATGTATGTGTAGATATAGGTCTGGAGAGTGGAGGAGATAGAGATGTGGAGGTTAGATGTAGATATAGATGTTGAGGTTAGATGTAGATATAGATGTGCAGGGTAGTTGTAGATATAGATTTGGATGTTAGCTGTATATGTATTTATGAAGGTTAGATGTAGATATACATCCGGAAGTTAGATGTAGATAAAGATGTGGAGGTTAGATGTAGATATAGATGTTTAGGTTAGATGTAGATATAGATGTGGAGGTTAGATGTAGATATATATGTTTAGGTTAGATGTAGATATAGATGTGGAGGTTAGATGTAGATATAGATGTTTAGGTTAGATGTAGATAAAGATGTGGAGGTTAGATGTAGATATAGATGTGGAAGTTAGATGTCGATATATATGTGCAGGTTAGATGTAGATATATATGTGGATGTTGGATGTAGATATAGATGTTTAGGTTAGATGTAGATATATATGCAGGTTAAATGTGGATATATCTGTGGAGGTTAGATGTAGATAAAGATGTTGAGTTAGATGTAGATATAAATGTTTAGGTTAGATGTAGATATATATGTGGAGGTTTGATGTAGATATAGATGTGTAGGTTGGATGTACATATAGATGTGCAGGGTAGTTATAGATATAGATGTGGAGGTTAGATGTAGATATAGATGTGCAGGTGAGATGTAGATACATATGTGGAGGTTGGATGTAGATATAGATGTGAAGGTTGGAAGTAGATATATATGTGGAGGTATGATGTAGATAAAGATGTGGAGGTTGGATGTAGATATAAATGTTTAGGTTAGATGTAGATATATATGTGGAGGTTTGATGTAGATATAGATGTGTAGGTTGGATGTACATATAGATGTGCAGGGTAGTTATAGATATAGATGTGGAGGTTAGATGTAGATATAGATGTGGAGGTTAGTTGTAGATACATATGTGGAGGTTGATGTAGATATAGATGTGGAGGTTAGAAGTACATAATAGATGTGAAGGTTGGAAGTAGATATATATGTGGAGGTATGATGTAGATATATATGTGGAGGTTAGATGTAGATATAGATGTGGAGGGTAGATGTAGATTTAGATGTGCATGGTAGTTGAAGATATAGATTTGGAGATTAGATGTAGATATATATGTGGAGGTTACATGTAGATACATATGTGGAGGCTGGATGTACATATGGATGTCGAGGGTAGTTATGGTTGAAATAATGACCGCAGACCGAGTGAATATCTGTGATAACCATCGAGCGGTACGCGAGATGGTTATCACAGATATTCACGAGGTCGAGGTCATTATTTCACATACACCACATGGTTATGATTGATAAAGTGGCAAGTCATTTTTATTTTCATTAATTTAAATACGAAATAGTTACTTTATTTGCATTGAACGTTTTGAAATAGTCGTAATGTTGTAACGCTTGAGTGAATTCTACTCCGAACATTGCTTCACGTTCACGTGAACACTCCGCGAATTCACGTGCAAATCAATTCATGTACATTCATTGTTGTCAAACAGAAATTCCTAGCAAGTAACCAACTGTTTCTTTTCGTTTTTACTTTAGAAACTAAATCACCTTTTCTTTGAATATATATGCAATAAAGATGATTCAAAAAAAATAAAACAAACATTTATAAGATTGTTTTGGACAACATATTCTGTTTTAACAAGCCATTCAGTCAATGACAACCTATCCGCTGGCGCTAAGCGAAAACCGTGGCTGCACGGACGTTGTTCATTGCATATTGTAATGCACGGACATCATGAATTTCATGTAGCCAAGCTAAGTTTCTAACTTCACGTGCTGCACACAATCAAAAGCGCGTGGTTGCGAGGAGGTGGCCAAAATGGAGTGGTCTGATGTTTCAAACAATAGTACACATAATAAGTGTTTAAAGGTCTGTTCGGAGCGAAACTAAGGTGAGTTACATTGTATTTGGCACTAATTCATTTTCTCTTTAACCGTATTTGATAGTTTAGCTCATGTAATTGTGCATTTTCAAGTGACCAAACGAAATATAAACATGATGTTCTGATTGTTCACGATAGTGTTTCAACTTGCATTGACAGTATCATACAACTTTGCTTTACAAATCGTAATAATGATTTTCACCAGGGCGTGGGATGATTGTCTTTACCATTTTGACATTACCGTCTCGTATACTTTTGCATGTCATTTTCATCAGGTTCTGAACACACCCCGAACGGGGGTGGGATCCCGATCGGGTACTGACACCCCGATCGGGATAATAAAATCGTCTAAAATACGACAAAAAGTGTTGTTTTTCTTTCCTATGCCGTCATTTCACAACGGCGCATCTTCTGCAATCATTCTACATGTAAACAAACCCTTCCGAGGGCCAAATGCAAAACATTCGACATGAAACGATGCCGCACTTTGGTCGCTACTCCCTCCAAACTGAAGCCCCTTTTGTTAATTTTGACACATTATCGCCTCCAAAAGCGTCATTAAACTCAATAGTCTTGTTAATTTTAACACAAACGCAAAATGACCCACCAAACTTCTGATCTAACGCTCGTGCGTCTACGGAAGAGCTTCCGGTTCCTTGTAAAGGGGGGTAATGCACCCGATCAAAATTTATAGAGAAAACGGCATGTGAACAAAACTGAAGCAAATTTGAAGGGCGAAAACGGCACAATATTGGCGATAACGGCACCAAGGGTATCTGGCGAGAAAGGCATCGTATAGAAATATTTAGAACACGGCAAAATTTCACCATATAAAAACTACATAAAAAATGCTTAGTTAATGTTTGTAAGAAACAACTTAACATAAACATTTATCATAGTAAGTATTCAGATGATCAGATTGTTTATACAATAGATCAATTAAGTCTAATCTGCCAACAGGGATCACTAATGCAATCTCCCAAACCAAGGGGTTTATTAGACTGAGATTTATCATATAGTTATTAATTTGTGACTTGAACAATCTACTTAATTGGAGCCCAGAGTATGAGTGTTCTCTAAGTTCATACACTTTTTTTTGGTACTCATGACAACTCAGGGATTTAGTAAAAACTTCAACAATACGACCGGATGAAGTGTTTAAGCTATGGTCAGCGTACTATAGAATGCTGACTTATCTTTGTCTCATCTCTGTACAAGATTCATAAATAGGAATCGATTAATAAATCCAGTAAATTATTTTTTTTAATTAAAAGTCTATTTTGTCACCTGTGTTACTTACATGTTTTATTATATATACTATATATATTTCTATACGATGCCTTTCTCGCCAGATACCCTTGGTGCCGTTATTGCCAATATTGTGCCGTTTTCGCCCTTCAAATTTGCTTCAGTTTTGTTCACATGCCGTTTTCTCTATAAATTTTGATCGGGTGCATTACCCCCTTTACAAGGAACCGTAAGCTCTTCCGTAGACGCACGAGCGCTAGATCAGAAGTTTGGTGGGTGATTTTGCATTTGTGTTAAAACTAGCAAGAATATTGACTTTAATGATGCTTTTGGAGGCGATAATGTGTCAAAATTAACAAAGGGGGCTTCAGTTTGGAGGGAGTAACGACCAAAGTGCGGCATCGTTTCATGTCGAATGTTTTGCAGTTGGCCCTCGGAAGGGTTTGTTTACATGTAGAATGATTGCAGAAGATGCGCCGTTGTGAAATGACGGCATAGGAAAGAAAAACAACACTTTTTGTCATATTTTAGACGATTTTATTATCCCGATCGGGGTGTCAGTACCCGATCGGGATCCCACCCCCGTTCGGGGTGTGTTCAGAACCTGTTCATTGACTTCAACAATGAATAGCTCGTTTTCGATAATCAATATCAATATCGAGTGTTAAATTGATATCGTTGATTTTCTTGCTATCAACGTTTTTAATCATTTAGATATTTCGTAAATATTCCGCTATTAAAGATGCATCTAGTATTGTTCCATAATATTTTATTTGGCTTTAACACGTGCCAACATACCATAAGGGCGGATTTAAGTTCAAATCGTTTCACTTGCATACCGATCGTCAACTATATCATAACTATACTAGTTTCCAATTTAAATCGAGCAACGTCATTATACATACGTAGAAACAGAAACTACTAGTCCCATTTGCATGTACAGTACTAGTCATGACCTATTCAACATTATCAACCATTATTTGTCGTGATGTTGTGAGTCGATTATCAAAAAATGGCAATTTTCGTCAACAGTCAGTACTTCTTGATAAAATAACACCATTTATAACATTTTGGCATATGTGACCCCAAACGACACAATGGATAGCGCAGTGGTTAGCGCGTTCGGCTTCGGATCAAGAGGTCCGTGGTTCGAATCCCGCCAGGGGCACGGCAACTTTGTCTGCAGTAGAGAACTGTTCTACACGCAGTCAGGTTTGGGTGCAATGCTACACTGAATTTCATTGCAGTACCACCCATGGTTCGCTAGTTCCAGCCGTTGCTCGCAGGTTTCACCGCAATGCATAGCCACATGGCGTTGCGGGCTTTCTCCCAGCCATAATACTAGCAGCCGCGATATAAGTGAAATACTCTTGAAAGCGGCATTAAACCCCAACTCACTCACTCACTCAAAATGGTTACACCTTTAAGTAAAGTAAAAGTAAGTAGCCTATATCACACATACACTGTGACAAGTCTACAAAATTAATACAATAGGAGACATCAGAAACACCCCCCTCCCTTTGTTGTTACTTATGTGTCACTTTTGCTTGTTTCAGGGACAACCAAACGAGTCGTCATTTAGAAAAGACAGCTTCAAAGTTGACGATCAAATGGATTGCTTGAAAAGGGATCTTTCCATGTTACTGACCATTGTTTTGTGCCATTTCCTGCAGTTGCAGAGAGGACCACCGTCGATATTATGTGCTGAATTGCGGGATTTTAACAAACTAAGTGACTCATTTCATTGTACTTATAAAAAGGATAACAAGAATGTGTGTGTGAACATGTAATATGAAATTAAAATGATGGTAAATAAATTATGTGGATTCCGTCTCATGTTTTCTTTCATATACACGTATTTGCGATCTTTGATATTCTTTAAATCAGCTTATTTGTCATATTTTGTGTAAACTAAATGAAAATATTGGCATGACAAACTGACTGAAAAAAATGATTTAAAGAATGTCGAAAGTCACAAATAGAGGCAAGGGGTCATTTAGACCCGTAAGCCGAGGGTAAGTTTTTTTCGAGGTGCGATATGGTGAACATGGCGAGGCGAAGCCAAGACATGTTCACCATATCGAACCGAGAGGTCGGTTATCACGAGGTTGGTTATCTGATAACCAACCTCTTGATAACCGACCTCTCGGTAGCTTGGAGGTCGGTTATCTAAAAATAACTACCTCTGATATTGACCTGATAACCACACCACGTGGTGTATAGATATAGATCTGGAGGTTAGATGTCGATATATATGTGCAGGTTAAATGTAGATATAGATGTGGAGGTTAGATGTAGATATATATGTTGAGGTTGGATGTAGATAAAGCTGTGGAGGTTAGATGTAGATATAGATGTGGAGGTTGGAAGTAGATATAGATGTGGAGAGTAGATGTAGATATATATGTGTAGGTTAGATGTAGATATAGATGTGGAGGGTAGATGTAGATATAGATGTCGAGGTTAGATGTAGATATATATGTTGAGGTTGGATGTAGATATAGATGTGGAGGTTAGATATAGATGTGGAGGTTAGATGTAGATATAGATGTGGAGGTTGGAAGTAGATATAGATGTGGAGGGTAGATGTAGATATAGTTGTTTAGGTTAGATGTAGATATAGATGTGGAGGTTGGAAGTAGATATATATGTGGAGGTTAGATGTAGATATATATGTGGAGGTTAGATGTAGATATAGATGTGGAGGGTAGATGTAGATATAGATGTGCATGGTAGTTGAATATATAGATTTGGAGATTAGATGTAGATATATATGTGCAGGATAGATGTAGATATATATGTGGAGGTTACATGTAGATACATATGTGGAGGCTGGATGTACATATAGATGTCGAGGTTAGATGTAGATATAGATGTGGAGGTTGGAAGTAGATATATATGTTGAGTTTAGATGTAGATAAAGATGTGGAGGTTAGATGTAGATATAGATGTTTAGGTTAGAAGTAGATATAGATGTGGAGGTTGGAAGTAGATATAGATTTGGAGGTTAGATGTAGATATTTATATATATATGCAGGTTAGATGTAGAAATATATGTGGAGGTTTGATGTAGATAAAGATGTGGTAGTTAGATATAGATATATATGTGGAGGTTAGATGTAGATACATTTGTGGAGGATGGATATAGATATAGATGTGGAGGTTAGAAGTAGATAATAGATGTGGAGGTTGGAAGTAGATATATATGTGGAGGTTAGATGTAGATATATATGTGGAGGTTACATGTAGATACATATGTGGAGGCTGGATGTACATATAGATGTCGAGGTTAGATGTAGATATAGATGTGGAGGTTGGAAGTAGATATATATGTTGAGTTTAGATGTAGATAAAGATGTGAAGGTTAGATGTAGATATAGATGTTTAGGTTAGAAGTAGATATAGATGTGGAGGTTGGAAGTATATATAGATTTGGAGGGTAGATGTAGATATAAATGTATAGGTTCGATGTAGATATAGATGTGGAGGGTAGATGTAGATATAGATGTGAAAGATGGTTGTAGATATAGATTTGGAGGTTAGATGTAGATATAAATATGCAGGTTAGATGTAGATATAGATGTGGAGGTTGTATGTAGATAAAGATGTTGTGGTTAGATGTAGATATAGATGTTTAGGTTAGATGAAGATATATATGTGGTGGTTGGATGTAGATATAAATATGGAGTTTAGATGTAGATAAAGATGCGGAGGTTGGAAGTAAATATAGATGTGGAGGTTGGATGTAGATATATATGTGGAAGTTAGATGTAGATACAGATGTTGAGGTTAGATGTAGATATATATGTGGAGGTTAGATGTAGATACATATGTGGAGGTTGGATGTAGATATAGATGTGGAGGTTAGATGTAGATATAGATGTGGAGGTTGGAAGTAGATATAGATGTAGAGGTTAGATGTAGATATAGATGTAGAGGTTAGATGTACATATAGATGTAGAGGTTAGATGTACATATAGATGTCGAGGTTAGATGTAGATATAGATGTGGAGGTTTGAAGTAGATATATATGTGGAAGTTAGATGTAGATACAGATGTTGAGGTTAGATGTAGATATATATGTGGAGGTTAGATGTAGATATATATATGCAGGTTAGATGTAGATATATATGTGGAGATTAGATGTAGATAAAGATGTTGTGGTTAGATGTAGATATAGATGTTTAGGTTAGATGTAGATATATATGTGGAGGTTTGATGTAGATATAGATGTGTAGGTTAGAAGTAGATAATAGATGTGGAGGTTGGAAGTAGATATATATGTGGAGGTTAGATGTAGATATATATGTGGAGGTTATATGTAGATATAGATGGGAAGGGTAGATGTAGATATAGATGTGCATGGTAGTTGTAGATATAGATTTGGAGATCAGATGTAGATATATATGTGGAGGTTACATGTAGATACATATGTGGAGGCTGGATGTACATATAGATGTCGAGGTTAGATGTAGATATAGATGTGGAGGTTGGAAGTAGATATATATGTTGAGTTTAGATGTAGATAAAGATGTGGAGGTTAGATGTAGATATAGATGTTTAGGTTAGAAGTAGATATAGATGTGGAGGTTGGAAGTAGATATAGATTTGGAGGGTAGATGTAGATATAAATGTATAGGTTCGATGTAGATATAGATGTGGAGGGTAGATGTAGATATAGATGTGAAAGGTAGTTGTAGATATAGATTTCGAGGTTAGATGTAGATATAAATATGCAGGTTAGATGTAGATATAGATGTGGAGGTTTGATGTAGATAAAGATGTTGTGGTTAGATGTAGATATAGATGTTTAGGTTAGATGAAGATATATATGTGGTGGTTGGATGTAGATATATATATGGAGTTTAGATGTAGATAAAGATGCGGAGGTTGGAAGTAAATAAAGATGTGGAGGTTGGATGTAGATATATATGTGGAAGTTAGATGTAGATACAGATGTTGAGGTTAGATGTAGATATATATGTGGAGGTTGGATGTAGATATATATATGCAGGTTAGATGTAGATATATATATGTGGAGATTAGATGTAGATAAAGATGTGTAGGTTAGATGTAGATATAGATGTTTAGGTTAGATGTAGATATATATTTGGAGGTTTGATGTAGATATAGATATGTAGGTTAGAAGTAGATAATAGATGTGGAGGTTGGAAGTAGATATATATGTGGAGGTTAGATGAAGATATATATGTGGAGGTTATATGTAGATATAGATGGGAAGGGTAGATGTAGATATAGATGTGCATGGTAGTTGTAGATATAGATTTGGAGATAAGATGTAGATATATATGTGCAGGTTAGATGTAGATATATATGTGGAGGTTACATGTAGATACATATGTGGAGGCTGGATGTACATATAGATGTTGAGGTTAGATGTAGATATAGATGTGGAGGTTGGATGTAGATATAGATGTTTAGGTTAGATGTAGATATATATGTGGAGGTTGGATGTAGAGATATATATGGAGTTTAGATGTAGATATAGATGTGGAGGGTAGTTGTAGATGTAGATGTGCAGGGTAGTTATAGATATAGATGTGGAGTTTGGATGTCGATATATATGTGCAGGTTAGATGTAGATACATATGTGGAGGTTGGATGTAGATATAAATGTGGAGGTTAGATGTAGATATATATGTGGAGGTTGGAAGTAAATATAGATGTAGAGGTTAGATGTACATATAGATGTCGAGGTTAGATGTAGATATAGTTGTGGAGGTTGGAAGTAGATATATATGTGGAAGTTAGATGTAGATACAGATGTTGAGGTTGGATGTAGATATATATGTGGAGGTTAGATGTAGATATATATATGCAGGTTAGATGTAGATATATATATGTGGAGATTAGATGTAGATAAAGATGTTGTGGTTAGATGTAGATATAGATGTTTAGGTTAGATGTAGATATATATGTGGAGGTTTGATGTAGATATAGATGTGTAGGTTAGAAGTAGATAATAGATGTAGAGGTTGGAAGTAGATATATATGTGGAGGTTAGATGTAGATATATATGTGGAGGTTATATGTAGATATAGATGGGAAGGGTAGATGTAGATATAGATGTGCATGGTAGTTGTAGATATAGATTTGGAGATAAGATGTAGATATATATGTGCAGGTTAGATGTAGATATATATGTGGAGGTTACATGTAGATACATATGTGGAGGTTGGATGTACATATAGATGACGAGATTAGATGTAGATATAGATGTGGAGGTTGGATGTAGATATAGATGTGGAGGGTAGATGTAGATTTGCAGGGTAGTTATAGATATAGATGTGGAGTTTGGATGTCGATATATATGTTCAGGTTAGATGTAGATACATATGTGGAGGTTGGATGTAGATATAGATGTCGAGGTTAGATGTAGATATAGATGTGGAGGTTGGAAGTAGATATAGATGTAGAGGTTAGATGTACATATAGATGTCGAGGTTAGATGTAGATATAGATGTGGAGGTTGGAAGTAGATATAGATGTGGAGGTTGGAAGTAAATATATATGTGGAGGTTAGATGTAGATATATATGTGGAGGTTAGATGTAGATATAGATGTGGAGGGTAGATGTAGATATAGATGTGCATGGTAGTTGAATATATAGATTTGGAGATAAGATGTAGATATATATGTGCAGGTTAGATGTAGATATATATGTGGAGGTTACATGTAGATACATATGTGGAGGCTGGATGTACATATAGATGTCGAGGTTAGATGTAGATATAGATGTGGAGGTTGGAAGTAGATATAGATGTTTAGGTTAGAAGTAGATATAGATGTGGAGGTTAGATGTAGATAAAGATGTGGAGGTTAGATGTAGATATAGATGTTTAGGTTAGAAGTAGATATAGATGTGGAGGTTGGAAGTAGATATAGATTTGGAGGGTAGATGTAGATATAGATGTGGAGGGTAGATGTAGATATAGATGTGAAAGGTAGTTGTAGATATAGATTTGGAGGTTAGATGTAGATATAAATATGCAGGTTAGATGTAGATATAGATGTGGAGGTTTGATGTAGATAAAGATGTTGTGGTTAGATGTAGATATAGATGTTTAGGTTAGATGAAGATATATATGTGGTGATTGGATGTAGATATAGATGTCGAGGTTAGATGTAGATATAGATGTGGAGGTTGGAAGTAGATATAGATGTAGAGGTTAGATGTACATATAGATGTGGAGGTTAGATGTAGATATAGATGTGGAGGTTGGAAGTAGATATATATGTGGAGGTTAGATGTAGATATATATGTGGAGGTTAGATGTAGATATAGATGTGGAGGGTAGATGTAGATATAGATGTGCATGGTAGTTGAATATATAGATTTGGAGATTAGATGTAGATATATATGTGCAGGTTAGATGTAGATATATATGTGGAGGTTACATGTAGATACATATGTGGAGGCTGGATGTACATATAGATGTCGAGGTTAGATGTAGATATAGATGTGGAGGTTGGAAGTAGATATATATGTTGAGTTTAGATGTAGATAAAGATGTGGAGGTTAGATGTAGATATAGATGTTTAGGTTAGAAGTAGATATAGATGTGGAGGTTGGAAGTAGATATAGATTTGGAGGGTAGATGTAGATATAGATGTGGAGGGTAGATGTAGATATAGATGTGAAAGGTAGTTGTAGATATAGATGTGGAGGTTAGATGTAGATATAAATATGCAGGTTAGATGTAGATTTGATGTGGAGGTTTGATGTAGATAAAGATGTTGTGGTTAGATGTAGATATAGATGTTTAGGTTAGATGAAGATATATATGTGGTGATTGGATGTAGATATATATATGGAGTTTAGATGTAGATAAAGATGCGGAGGTTGGAAGTAAATATAGATGTGGAGGTTAGATGTAGATATATATGTGGAGGTTAGATGTAGATATATATATGCAGGTTAGATGTAGATATATATATGTGGAGATTAGATGTAGATAAAGATGTGTAGGTTAGATGTAGATATAGATGTTTAGGTTAGATGTAGATATATATGTGGAGGATGGATGTAGATATAGATGTGGAGGTTAGAAGTAGATAATAGATGTGGAGGTTGGAAGTAGATATATATGTGGAGGTTAGATGTAGATATATATGTTGAGGTTAGATGTAGATATAGATGTGGAGGGTAGATGTAGATATAGATGTGGAGGGTAGTTGAAGATATAGATTTGGAGATTAGATGTAGATATATATGTGGAGGTTTGATGTAGATATATATGTGGAGGTTACATGTAGATACATAGGTGGAAGCTGGATGTACATATAGATGTCGAGGTTAGATGTAGATATCGATGTGGAGGTTAGATGTAGATATATATTTTTAGGTTAGATGTAGATATATATGTGGAGGTTGGATGTAGATATATATGTTGAGGTTAGATGTAGATATATATGTGGAGGTTACATGTAGATACATAGGTGGAGGCTGGATGTACATATAGATGTCGAGGTTAGATGTAGATATCGATGTGGAGGTTAGATGTAGATATAGATTTTTAGGTTAGATGTAGATATATATGTGGAGGTTGGATGTAGATATATATGGAGTTTAGATGTAGATAAAGATGTGGAGGTTGGAAGTAAATATAGATGTGGAGGTTGGATGTAGCTATATATGTGCAGGTTATATGAAGATAAAGATGTGGAGGTTAGATGTAGATATAGATGTTTAGGTTAGATGTAGATATATATGTGGAGGTTAGATGTAGATATAGAAGTGGAGGTTGGATGTAGGTATAGATGTGGAGGGTAGATGTAGATGTAGATGTGCAGCGTAGTTATAGATATAGATGTGGAGGTTGGATGTCGATATATATGTTCAGGTTAGATGTAGATATAGACGTGGAAGTAGGAAGTAGATATAGATGTAGAGAATAGATGTAGATATAGATGTGGAGGTTGGCAGTAGATATATATGTGGAGGCTAGATGTAGATGCAGATGTTGAGGTTAGATGTAGATATATATGTGGAGGTTTGATGTAGATATATATATGCAGGTTAGATGTAGATATATATATGTGGAGATTAGATGTAGATAAAGATGTGGAGGTTAGATGTAGATATAGATGTTTAGGTTAGATGTAGATATATATGTGGAGGTTAGATGTAGATATATATGTGGAGGTTAGATGTAGATATATATGTGGAGGATAGTTATAGATATATATGTGGAGTTTTGATGTAGATAAAGATGTGGTGGTTAGATGTAGATATAGATGTTTAGGTTAGATGTAGATATATATGTGGAGGTTAGATGTCGATATATATGTGCAGGTTAGATGTAGATACATATGTGGAGGTTGGATGGAGATATAGATGTGGAGGTTAGATGTAGAGATAGATGTGGAGGTTGGAAGTAGATATATATGTGGAGGTTAGATGTAGTTAAAGATGTGGAGGTTAGATGTAGGTATATATGTGGAGATTAGATGTAGATATAGATGAGGAGGTTGGATGTAGATAAAGATGTGGAGGTTAGATGTAGATATAGATGTTTAGGTTAGATGTAGATATATATGTGGAGGTTAGATGTAGATATAGATGTGGAGGGTAGATGTAGATGTAGATTTGCAGGGTAGTTATAGATATAGATGTGGAGGTTAGATGTCGATATATATGTGCAGGGTAGATGTAGATATATATGTGGAGGTTGGATGTAGATATAGATGTTTAGGTTAGATGTAGATATATATGTGGAGGATGGATGTAGATATAGATGTGGAGGTTAGAAGTAGATAATAGATGTGGAGGTTGGAAGTAGATATATATGTGGAGGTTAGATGTAGATATATATGTTGAGGTTAGATGTAGATATAGATGTGGAGGGTAGATGTAGATATAGATGTGGAGGGTAGTTGAAGATATAGATTTGGAGATTAGATGTAGATATATATGTGGAGGTTTGATGTAGATATATATGTGGAGGTTACATGTAGATACATAGGTGGAAGCTGGATGTACATATAGATGTCGAGGTTAGATGTAGATATCGATGTGGAGGTTAGATGTAGATATATATTTTTAGGTTAGATGTAGATATATATGTGGAGGTTGGATGTAGATATATATGTTGAGGTTAGATGTAGATATATATGTGGAGGTTACATGTAGATACATAGGTGGAGGCTGGATGTACATATAGATGTCGAGGTTAGATGTAGATATCGATGTGGAGGTTAGATGTAGATATAGATTTTTAGGTTAGATGTAGATATATATGTGGAGGTTGGATGTAGATATATATGGAGTTTAGATGTAGATAAAGATGTGGAGGTTGGAAGTAAATATAGATGTGGAGGTTGGATGTAGCTATATATGTGCAGGTTATATGAAGATAAAGATGTGGAGGTTAGATGTAGATATAGATGTTTAGGTTAGATGTAGATATATATGTGGAGGTTAGATGTAGATATAGAAGTGGAGGTTGGATGTAGGTATAGATGTGGAGGGTAGATGTAGATGTAGATGTGCAGCGTAGTTATAGATATAGATGTGGAGGTTGGATGTCGATATATATGTTCAGGTTAGATGTAGATATAGACGTGGAAGTAGGAAGTAGATATAGATGTAGAGAATAGATGTAGATATAGATGTGGAGGTTGGCAGTAGATATATATGTGGAGGCTAGATGTAGATGCAGATGTTGAGGTTAGATGTAGATATATATGTGGAGGTTTGATGTAGATATATATATGCAGGTTAGATGTAGATATATATATGTGGAGATTAGATGTAGATAAAGATGTGGAGGTTAGATGTAGATATAGATGTTTAGGTTAGATGTAGATATATATGTGGAGGTTAGATGTAGATATATATGTGGAGGTTAGATGTAGATATATATGTGGAGGATAGTTATAGATATATATGTGGAGTTTTGATGTAGATAAAGATGTGGTGGTTAGATGTAGATATAGATGTTTAGGTTAGATGTAGATATATATGTGGAGGTTAGATGTCGATATATATGTGCAGGTTAGATGTAGATACATATGTGGAGGTTGGATGGAGATATAGATGTGGAGGTTAGATGTAGAGATAGATGTGGAGGTTGGAAGTAGATATATATGTGGAGGTTAGATGTAGTTAAAGATGTGGAGGTTAGATGTAGGTATATATGTGGAGATTAGATGTAGATATAGATGAGGAGGTTGGATGTAGATAAAGATGTGGAGGTTAGATGTAGATATAGATGTTTAGGTTAGATGTAGATATATATGTGGAGGTTAGATGTAGATATAGATGTGGAGGGTAGATGTAGATGTAGATTTGCAGGGTAGTTATAGATATAGATGTGGAGGTTAGATGTCGATATATATGTGCAGGGTAGATGTAGATATATATGTGGAGGTTGGATGTAGATATAGATGTTTAGGTTAGATGTAGATATACATGTGGAGGTTGGATGTAGATATAGATGTGGAGGTTATGGTTGAAATAATGACCGCTGACCGAGTGAATATCTGTGATAACCATCGAGCGGTACGCGAGATGGTTATCACAGATATTCACGAGGTCGAGGTCATTATTTCACATACACCACATGGTTATCATTCATTCCATACACAAAGTAGACAAATTGGTACCCATATATAAATATGTATATATAATACTAGAAAATATATAAATACAGCCACGACACAAAAAGAATGAACACCCATCTGTATGGATCCTCGGTAGCTACATTGGTAAAGGCGCTGCTCTAACGATATAGAGGTCCAGGGTTCGGATCCCACTTTCGCTACTTACAAAATTTTCATTTCTAATTTGACAAAATTTCCCAAATTTTACAAGTCCATCTGTTTCCGTAGGTTGAATATCTCATAACCGACCATGGTGGTTATCTAAAAAAAACTACCTCTGATATTGACATGATAACCACACCACGTGGTGTATATGTAGATATAGATGTGGAGGTTAGATGTCGATATATATGTGCAGGTTAGATGTAGATATATATGTGGAGATTGGATGTAGATATAGATGTTTAGATTAGATGTAGATATATATATATATGCAGGTTAGATGTAGATATATCTGTGGAGGTTAGATGTAGATAAAGATGTGGAGGTTAGATGTAGATATAGATGTTTAGGTTAGATGTAGATATATATCTTTAGGTTAGATGTAGATATATATGTGGAGGTTTGATGTAGATACAGATGTGTAGGTTTGATGTAGATGTAGATGTGCAGGGTAGTTATAGATATAGATGTGGAGGTTAGATGTAGATATATATGTGGAGGATGGATGTAGATATACATGTGGAGGTTAGAAGTAGATAATAGATGTGGAGGTTGGAAGTAGATATATATGTGGAGGTTAGATGTAGATATAGATGTGGAGTTTAGAAGTAGATATAGATGAGGAGGGTATATGTAGATATAGATGTGCGGGGTAGATGTAGAAATAGATGTGGAGGTTGGAAGTAGATATATATGTGGAGGTTAGATGTAGAAACAGATGTTGAGGTTAGATGTAGATATATATGTGGAGGTTAGATGTTGATATATTTATGCAGGTTAGACGTAGATATATATATATGTGGAGATTAGATGTAGATAAAGATGTGGAGGTTAGATGTAGATATATATGTTTAGGTTAGATGTAGATATATATGTGGAGGTTTGATGTAGATATAGATGTTTAGGTTAGATGTAGATATATATGTGGAGGTTGGATGTAGATATATATATGGAGTTTAGATGTAGATAAAGATGTGGAGGTTAGATGTAGATATAGATGTTTAGGTTAGATGTAGATATATATGTGGAGGTTAGATGTAGAGATAGATGTGGAGGTTGGATGTAGATATAGATGTGGAGGGTAGATGTAGATGTAGATGTGCAGGGTAGTTATAGATATAGATGTGGAGGTTGGATGTCGATATATATGTTCAGGTTAGATGTAGATACATATGTGGAGGTTAGATGTAGATATATATGTTTAGGTTAGATGTAGATATATATGTGGAGGTTTGATGTAGATATAGATGTGTAGGTTGGATGTAGATATAGATGTGGAGGGTAGATATAGATGTAGATGTGCAGGGTAGTTATAGATATAGATGTGGAGGTTAGATGTAGATACATTTGTGGAGGATGGATGTAGATATAGATATGGAGGTTAGAAGTAGATACATATGTGGAGGTTGGATGTACATATAGATGTGGAGGTGAGATGTAGATATATATGTGGATGTTGGAAGTACATATATATGTGGAGGTTAGATGTATATATATATATATGTGGAGGTTAGATGTAGATATAGATGTGGAGGGTAGATGTAGATATAGATGTGCATGGTAGTTGAAGATATAGATTTGGAGATTAGATGTAGATATATATGAGGAGGTTAGATGTAGATATATATGTGGAGGTTACATGTAGATACATATGTGGATGTACATATAGATGTCGAGGTTAGATGTAGATATAGATGTGGAGGTTAGATGTAGATATAGATGTTTAGGTTAGATGTAGATATATATGTGGAGGTTGGATGTATATATATATGGAGTTTAGATGTAGATAAAGATGTGGAGGTTAGATGTAGATATAGATGTTTAGGTTAGATGTAGATATATATGTGGAGGTTAGATGTAGATATAGATGTGGAGGTTGGATGTAGATATAGATGTGGAGGGTAGATGTAGATGTAGATGTGCAGGGTAGTTATAGATATAGAGTGGAGGTTGGATGTCGATATATATGTTCAGGTTAGATGTAGATACATATGTGGAGGTTGGATGTAGATATAGATGTGGAGGTTAGATGTAGATATATATGTGGAGGTTAGATGTAGATACATATGTGGAGGTTGGATGTAGATATAGATGTAGAGGTTGGATGTAGATATAGAAGTGGAGGGTAGATGTAGATATAGATGTAGAGGTAAGTTGTAGATATAGATGTGGAGGTTAGATGTGCATATAGATGTCGAGGTTAGATGTAGATATAGATGTGGAGGTTGGAAGTAGATATATATGTGCAGGTTAGATGTAGATACAGATGTTGAGGTTAGATGTAGATATATATGTGGAGGTTAGATGTAGATATATATATGCAGGTTAGATGTAGATATATATATGTGGAGATTAGATGTAGATAAAGATGTGGAGGTTAGATGTATATATAGATGTTTAGGTTAGATGTAGATATATATGTGGAGGTTAGATATAGATATAGATGTGGAGGTTGGATGTAAATATATAGGTGGAGGGTAGTTATAGATATATATGTGGAGGTTATATGTATATATATATGTGTGGTGGTTAGATGTAGATATAGATGTTTAGGTTAGATGTAGATATATATGTGGAAGTTGGATGTAGATATATATATGGAGTTTAGATGTAGATAAAGATAAGGAGGTTGGAAGTAAATATAGATGTGGAGGTTGGATGTAATTTTATATACGAGGGGCGTTCAATAAGTGTTGCAACTTCAATATAAAACCAACTCGCGTAGTCAATTTTTTACTTTTATTTTTCAATATAGTTACCCTTCACCTCAATACACTTATTCCATTTCTCTTTAAGACTTTTGATGCCGCTTTTGTAGAAGTCTTCCGTTTGCCCCCCTAACCACGCCTCTGTGGCAGCTTTGACGTCTTCGTCATCCCGGAAGTGCCTTCCACGTAGGGCGGATTTCAGGTTTCTGAACAGGAAGTAGTCACTGGGGGCTAGGTCTGGGCTGTAGGGTGGGTGGTTAAGCTATTCGAATCCACAATCACGTATAGCGGCCTGTGCAACTCTTGACTTGTGGACTGGAGCGTTGTCATGCAAAATCAGAACACCACGTGTCAACATTCCACGGCGTTTCTGTCGAATTGTCTTTCGCAATTCTTGCATTAGGTTGGCATAATATTGACCATTCATTGTAGTTTTGGTTGGCAAGTAATCAATTAATAATATGCCTTTTGCATCCCAAAAGATTGTCGCCATAACCTTGCCAGCTGATGGTTGAGTGCGAAACTTCAGGGGAGGCGGTGAACTCGGGTGCTTCCATTGCTTGGATTCCAGTTTAGTTTCCGGGTCCCAGTGGTTGATCCAGGTTTCGTCACCTGTCACCAGACGAGACAAAAACCTGGCTTCATCCGCATTAAACCGATCCAGGAGCTCCATGCAACTTTCGGTTCTTTTCTGGCGATCTTGTGCTGTGAGGTTTCTGGGTACCCATCTTGCAGATACCTTGGACATACCAAGATGGTCATGAATTATTTTTTCAACACTTCCAACTGATATCTGGAATTCCAAAGACAGTTCAGAAACTTTAACACGGCGGTCAGCTAAAATTCGTCTTTCGATAGCGGCAATAACTTCCGGTCGGGTGACTTCAGATGGCCTGCCTGACCGTGGGTCATCGTCTAAGGACTCCCTGCCCCGCTTGAACTGAAGAGACCAGCGACAAACTGTTGAAAAGTTAGGAGCATCCTTACCCATCACATTACACATACGATTATGTATTTCTGTAGCTTTGCATCCCTCTTTAGTAAGGAACTTGATCACAGCGCGTTGTTCATGTTTGAGAGAATCCATGATTATGGAGACCCCTAGGTCAGCGCAGCTATTATATCTAAATAATTGTTATGTCTAGAAATTGTTTTGACATGTGTCAATGTTATGTTTTCACTATAGTAACACCTGCTATAAGCTGACACTGTTTATGTAAACACCAATGCCCCGCTTGCAACACTTATTGAACGCCCCTCGTATGTGGAGGTTAGATGTAGATAAAGATGTGGAGGTTAGATGTAGATATAGATGTTTAGGTTAGATGTAGATATATATGTTGAGCTTGGATGTAGATATAGATGTGGAGGTTGGATGTAGATGTAGATGTGCAGGGTAGTTATATATATAGATGTAGAGGTTAGATGTCGATATATATATGCAGGTTAGATGTAGATACATATGTGGAGGTTGGATGTAGATAAAGATGTGGAGGTTAGATGTATATATAGATGTGGAGGTTAGATGTAGAGATAGATGTGGAGGTTGGAAGTAGATATATATGTGGAGGTTAGATGTAGTTAAAGATTTGGAGGTTACATGTAGGTATATATGTGGAGGTTAGATGTAGATATAGATGGGAAGGGTAGATGTAGATATAGATGTGGAGATAAGATGTAGATATATATGTGCAGGTTAGATGTAGATATATATGTGCAGGTTAGATGTAGATACATATGTGGAGGTTAGATGTAGATATATATGTGGAGGTTAGATGTACATAAAGATGTGGAGGTTAGATGTAGATATATATGTGGAGGTTAGATGTAGATAAAGATGTTGAGGGTAGTTGTAGATATAGATTTGGAGGTTAGATGAAGATATATATATGCAGGTTAGATGTAATTATAGATGTGGAGGTTGGAAGTAGATATAGATGTGGAGGTTGGAAGTAGATATATATGTGCAGGTTAGATGTAGATACAGATGTTGAGGTTAGATGTAGATATATATGTGGAGGTTAGATGTAGATATATATATGCAGGTTAGATGTAGATATATATATGTGGAGATTAGATGTAGATAAAGATGTGGAGGTTAGATGTATATATAGATGTTTAGGTTAGATGTAGATATATATGTGGAGGTTAGATATAGATATAGATGTGGAGGTTGGATGTAAATATATAGGTGGAGGGTAGTTATAGATATATATGTGGAGGTTATATGTATATATATATGTGTGTGGAGGTTTGATGTAGATAAAGATGTGGTGGTTAGATGTAGATATAGATGTTTAGGTTAGATGTAGATATATATGTGGAAGTTGGATGTAGATATATATATGGAGTTTAGATGTAGATAAAGATAAGGAGGTTGGAAGTAAATATAGATGTGGAGGTTGGATGTAATTTTATATATGTGGAGGTTAGATGTAGATAAAGATGTGGAGGTTAGATGTAGATATAGATGTTTAGGTTTGATGTAGATATATATGTTGAGCTTGGATGTAGATATAGATGTGGAGGTTGGATGTAGATGTAGATGTGCAGGGTAGTTATATATATAGATGTGGAGGTTAGATGTCGATATATATATGCAGGTTAGATGTAGATACATATGTGGAGGTTGGATGTAGATATAGATGTGGAGGTTAGATGTAGAGATAGATGTGGAGGTTGGAAGTAGATATATATGTGGAGGATAGATGTAGATAAAGATGTGGAGGTTAGATGTAGATATATATGTTGAGGTTAGATGTAGATATATATATGCAGGTTAGATGTCGATATATATGTGCAGGTTAGATGTAGATACATATGTGGAGGTTGGATGTAGATATAGATGTGGAGGTGAGATGTAGATATAGATGTGGAGGTTGGAAGTAGATATATATGTGGAGGTCAGATGTAGTTAAAGATGTGGAGGTTAGATGTAGATACAGATGTGGAGGGTAGTTGTAGATATAGATTTTGAGGGTAGATGTAGATATATATGTGCAGGTTAGATGTCGATATATATGTGGAGGTTAGATGTAGATACATATGTGGAGGTTTGATATAGATATCGATGGGGAGGGTAGATGTATATATAGATGTGGAGGGTAGATGTAGATAGATGTGCAGGTGAGATGTAAATACATATGTGGAGGTTGAATGTAGATATAGATGTGGAGGTTAGCTGTAGATATAGATGTGGAGGTTGGAAGTAGATATAGATGTTGAGGGTAGATGTAGATATAGATGTGCAGGGTAGATGTCGATATAGATGTGCAGGGTAGTTGTAGATATAGATTTGGGGGTTAGATGTAGATATATATGTGCAGGTTAGATGTAAATAAAGATGTGGAGGTTAGATGTAGATATAGATATGGAGGTTAGATGTAGATATAGATGTGCAGGGTAGATGTAGATATAGATGTGCAGGGTAGATGTCGATAAAGATGTGCAGGGTAGTTTTAGATATAGATTTGGGGGTTAGATGTAGATATATATGTGCAGGTTAGATGTAAATAAAGATGTGGAGGTTAGATGTAGATATAGATGTGCAGGGTAGTTGTAGATATAGATTTTGAGGGTAGATGTAGATATATATGTGCAGGTTAGATGTCGATATATATGTGGAGGTTAGATGTAGATACATATGTGGAGGTTTGATATAGATATCGATGGGGAGGGTAGATGTATATATAGATGTGGAGGGTAGATGTAGATAGATGTGCAGGTGAGATGTAAATACATATGTGGAGGTTGAATGTAGATATAGATGTGGAGGTTAGATGTAGATATAGATGTGGAGGTTGGAAGTAGATATAGATGTGGAGGGTAGATGCAGATATAGATGTGCAGGGTAGATGCAGATATAGATTTGGAGGTTAGATGTAGATATGTATGTGGAGGTTAGATGTAGATAAAGATGTGGAGGGTAGATGTAGATATACATTTGGAGGTTAGATGTAGATATAGATGTAGGGGTTAGATGTAGATATAGATGTGCAGGGTAGTTGTAGATAAATATTTGGGGGTTAGATGTAGATATATATGTGCAGGTTAGATGTAGACAAAGATGTGGATTTTAGATGTAGATATATATGTGATGGTTAGATGTAGATATAGATATGGGGGGGTAGATGTAGATATAGATGTGCAGGGTAGTTGTAGATATAGATTTGGAGGTTAGATGTAGATATATATGTGGAGGTTAGATGTAGATATATATGTGGAGGTTACATGTAGATACATATGTGGAGGTTGGATGTACATATAGATGTGGAGATTAGATGTAGATATAGATGTGGTGGTTGGAAGTAGATATAGATGTGGAGAATGGATGTAGATATAGATGTTTAGGTTAGATATGGATATACATGTGGAGGTTAGATGTAGTGACATATGTGGAGGTTGGATGTAGATATAGATGTGGAGGTTTGATGTAGATATAGATGTGTAGGTTTGGAAGTAGATATAAATGTGGAGGTTAGATGTAGATATAGATGTGGAGGGTAGATGTAGATATAGATGTGCAGGTTAGTTGTAGATATAGATTTGGAGGTTAGATGTAGATATATTTGGGAGGTTAGATGTAGATACATATGTTGAGGTTAGATGTGGATATAGATGTGGAGGTTGGAAGTAGATATAGATGTGGAGGTTAGATGTAGATATAGATGTGCAGGGTAGTTGTAGATATAGATTTGGAGGTTAGAAGTCGATATATATATGCAGGTTAGATGTAGATATATATGTTGAGGTTTGATTTTAAAACAGATGTGGAGGTTGGATATAGATATAGACGTGGAGGTTAGATGTAGATATAGATGTGGAGGTTGGAAGTAGATATAGATGTGGAGGGTAGATGTAGATATAGATGTGCAGGCTAGATGTAGATATATATGTGGAGGTTAGATGTAGATATAGATGTAGAAGTTGGAAGTAGAAATAGATGTGGAGGGTAGATGTAGATATAGATTTGGAGGTTAGATGTAGATATAGATGTGCAGGGTAGATGTAGATATAGATGTGCAGGGTAGATGTCGATAAAGATGTGCAGGGTAGTTTTAGATATAGATTTGGGGGTTAGATGTAGATATATATGTGCAGGTTAGATGTAAATAAAGATGTGGAGGTTAGATGTAGATATAGATATGGAGGTTAGATGTAGATATAGATGTGAAGGGTAGATGTAGATATAGATGTGCAGGGTAGATGTCGATAAAGATGTGCAGGGTAGTTTTAGATATAGATTTAGGGGTTAGATGTAGATATATATGTGCAGGTTAGATGTAAATAAAGATGTGGAGGTTAGATGTAGATATAGATGTGCAGGGTAGTTGTAGATATAGATTTTGAGGGTAGATGTAGATATATATGTGCAGGTTAGATGTCGATATATATGTGGAGGTAAGATGTAGATACATATGTGGAGGTTTGATATAGATATCGATGGGGAGGGTAGATGTATATATAGATGTGGAGGGTAGATGTAGATAGATGTGCAGGTGAGATGTAAATACATATGTGGAGGTTGAATGTAGATATAGATGTGGAGGTTAGATGTAGATATAGATGTGGAGGTTGGAAGTAGATATAGATGTGGAGGGTAGATGCAGATATAGATGTGCAGGGTAGATGCAGATATAGATTTGGAGGTTAGATGTAGATATGTATGTGGAGGTTAGATGTAGATAAAGATGTGGAGGGTAGATGTAGATATACATTTGGAGGTTAGATGTAGATATAGATGTAGGGGTTAGATGTAGATATAGATGTGCAGGGTAGTTGTAGATAAATATTTGGGGGTTAGATGTAGATATATATGTGCAGGTTAGATGTAGACAAAGATGTGGATTTTAGATGTAGATATATATGTGATGGTTAGATGTAGATATAGATATGGGGGGGTAGATGTAGATATAGATGTGCAGGGTAGTTGTAGATATAGATTTGGAGGTTAGATGTAGATATATATGTGGAGGTTAGATGTAGATATATATGTGGAGGTTACATGTAGATACATATGTGGAGGTTGGATGTACATATAGATGTGGAGATTAGATGTAGATATAGATGTGGTGGTTGGAAGTAGATATAGATGTGGAGAATGGATGTAGATATAGATGTTTAGGTTAGATATAGATATACATGTGGAGGTTAGATGTAGTGACATATGTGGAGGTTGGATGTAGATATAGATGTGGAGGTTTGATGTAGATATAGATGTGTAGGTTTGGAAGTAGATATAAATGTGGAGGTTAGATGTAGATATAGATGTGGAGGGTAGATGTAGATATAGATGTGCAGGTTAGTTGTAGATATAGATTTGGAGGTTAGATGTAGATATATTTGGGAGGTTAGATGTAGATACATATGTTGAGGTTAGATGTGGATATAGATGTGGAGGTTGGAAGTAGATATAGATGTGGAGGTTAGATGTAGATATAGATGTGCAGGGTAGTTGTAGATATAGATTTGGAGGTTAGAAGTCGATATATATATGCAGGTTAGATGTAGATATATATGTTGAGGTTTGATTTTAAAACAGATGTGGAGGTTGGATATAGATATAGACGTGGAGGTTAGATGTAGATATAGATGTGGAGGTTGGAAGTAGATATAGATGTGGAGGGTAGATGTAGATATAGATGTGCAGGCTAGATGTAGATATATATGTGGAGGTTAGATGTAGATATAGATGTAGAAGTTGGAAGTAGAAATAGATGTGGAGGGTAGATGTAGATATAGATTTGGAGGGTAGATGTAGATATAGATGTGCAGGGTAGATGTAGATATATATGTGGAGGTTAGATGTAGATTTACATGTGGAGGTTGGAAGTAGATATAGGTGTGGAGGGTAGATGTAGATATATATGTGGAGGTGAGATGTAGATAAAGATGTGCAGGGTAGATGTAGATATATAAGTGGAGGGTAGATGTAGATATAGATGTGCAGGGTAGATGTAGATATAGATGTGGAGGGTAGATCTAGATATAGATGAGCAGGTGAGATGTAGATATATATGTGGAGGTTGGATATAGATATAGATGTTGAGGTTAGATGTAGATATATATGTGGACGTTGGAAGTAGATATAGATGTGGAGGGTAGATGTAGATATAGATATGGAGGTGAGATGTAGATATAGATGTGGAAGGTAGATGTAGATATATATGTTGAGGTTGGATGTAGATATAGATATGGAGGTGAGATGTAGATATAGATGTGGAGGTTGGAAGTAGATATAGATGTTGAGGGTAGATGTAGATATAGATGTGCAGGGTAGATGTCGATATAGATGTGCAGGGTAGTTGTAGATATAGATTTGGGGGTTAGATGTAGATATATATGTGCAGGATAGATGTAAATAAAGATGTGGAGGTTAGATGTAGATATAGATATGGAGGTTAGATGTAGATATAGATGTGCAGGGTAGATGTAGATATAGATGTGCAGGGTAGATGTCGATAAAGATGTGCAGGGTAGTTTTAGATATAGATTTGGGGGTTAGATGTAGATATATATGTGCAGGTTAGATGTAAATAAAGATGTGGAGGTTAGATGTAGATATAGATATGGAGGTTAGATGTAGATATATATGTGCAGGGTAGATGTAGATATAGATGTGCAGGGTAGATGTCGATATAGATGTGCAGGGTAGTTGTAGATATAGATTTGGGGGTTAGATGTAGATATATATGTGCAGGTTAGATGTAAATAAAGATGTGGAGGTTAGATGTAGATATAGATATGGAGGTTAGATGTAGATATAGATGTGCAGGGTAGTTGTAGATATAGATTTGGAGGTTAGATGTAGATATATATGTGGAGGTTAGATGTAGATATATATGTGGAGGTTACATGTAGATACATATGTGGAGGTTGGATGTACATATAGATGTGGAGGTTAGATGTAGATATAGATGTGGAGGTTGGAAGTAGATATAGATGTGGAGAATGGATGTAGATATAGACGTTAAGGTTAGATGTAGATATACATGTGGAGGTTAGATGTAGTGACATATGTGGAGGTTGGATGTAGATATAGATGTGGAGGTTTGATGTAGATATAGATGTGTAGGTTTGGAAGAAGATATAAATGTGGAGGTTAGATGTAGATATAGATGTGGAGGGTAGATGTAGATATAGATGTGCAGGGTAGTTGTAGATATAGATTTGGAGGTTAGATGAAGATATATATATATATGCAGGTTAGATGTAGATATATATGTGGAGGTTAGATGTAGATACATATGTTGAGATTAGATGTAGATATAGATGTGGAGGTTGGAAGTAGATATAGATGTGGAGATTATATGTAGATATATATGTGGAGGTTAGATGTAGATATAGATGTGCAGGGTAGTTGTAGATATAGATTTGGAGGTTAGAAGTAGATATATATATGCAGGTTAGATGTAGATATATATGTTGAGGTTAGATTTAGATACAGATGTGGAGGTTAGATATAGATATATACGTGGAGGTTAGATGTAGATATAGATGTGGAGGTTGGAAGTAGATATAGATGTGGAGGGTAGATGTAGATATAGATGTGCAGGTTAGATGTAGATATATATGTGGAGGTTAGATGTAGATATAGATGTAGATGTTGGAAGTAGAAATAGATGCGGAGGGTAGATGTAGATATAGATGTGCAGGGTAGATGTAGATATAGATGTGGAGGGTAGATGTAGATATAGATGTGCAGGTGAGATGTAGATACATAAGTGGAGGTTGGATGTAGATATAGATGTGGAGGTTAGATGTAGATATAGATGTGGAGGTTGGAAGTAGATATAGATGTGGAGGTTAGATGTTGATATAGATGTGGAGGTTAGATGTAGTTAAAGATGTGTAGGGTAGATGTAGATATAGATGTGGAGGGTAGATGTAGATATAGATGTGCAGGTGAGATGTAGATATATATGTGGAGGTTGGATATAGATATAGATGTTGAGGTTAGATGTAGATATATATGTGGAGGTTGGAAGTAGATATAGATGTGGAGGGTAGATGTAGATATAGATATGGAGGTGAGATGTAGATATAGATGTGGAGGTTGGAAGTAGATATAGATGTGGAGGGTAGATGTAGATATAGATGTGCAGGGTAGATGTCGCTATAGATGTGCAGGGTAGTTGTAGATATAGATTTGGGGGTTAGATGTAGATATATATGTGCAGGTTAGATGTAAATAAAGATGTGGAGGTTAGATTTAGATATAGATATGGAGGTTAGATGTAGATATAGATGTGAAGGGTTGCTGTAGATATAGATGTGCAGGGTTGTTGTAGATATAGATTTGGAGGTTAGATGTACAATGTAGATATATATGTGGAGGTTAGATGTAGATACATATGTGGAGTTTGGATGTACATATAGATGTGGAGGTTAGATGTAGATATAGATGTGAAGGTTGGAAGTAGATATAGATGTGGAGAATGGATGTAGATATAGATGTTAAGGTTAGATGTAGATATACATGTGGAGGTTAGATGTAGTGACATATGTGGAGGTTGGATGTAGATATAGATGTGAAGGTTTGATGTAGATATAGATGTGTAGGTTTGGAAGAAGATATAAATGTGGAGGTTAGATGTACATATAGATGTGGAGATTATATGTAGATATATATGTGGAGGTTAGATGTAGATATAGATGTGCAGGGTAGTTGTAGATATAGATTTGGAGGTTAGAAGTAGATATATATATGCAGGTTAGATGTAGATATATATGTTGAGGTTAGATTTAGATACAGATGTGGAGGTTGGATATAGATATAGACGTGGAGGTTAGATGTAGATATAGATGTGGAGGTTGGAAGTAGATATAGATGTGGAGGGTAGATGTAGATATAGATGTGCAGGTTAGATGTAGATATATATGTGGAGGTTAGATGTAGATATAGATGTAGATGTTGGAAGTAGAAATAGATGTGGAGGGTAGATGTAGATATAGATGTGCAGGGTAGATGTAGATATAGATGTTTAGGGTAGATGTAGATATAGATGTGCAGGTGAGATGTAGATACATAAGTGGAGGTTGGATGTAGATATAGATGTGGAGGTTAGATGTAGATATAGATGTGGAGGTTGGAAGTAGATATAGATGTGGAGGTTAGATGTAGATATAGATGTGGAGGTTAGATGTAGTTAAAGATGTGTAGGGTAGATGTAGATATAGATGTGGAGGGTAGATGTAGATATAGATGTGCAGGTGAGATGTAGATATATATGTGGAGGTTGGATATAGATATAGATGTTGAGGTTAGATGTAGATATATATGTGGAGGTTGGAAGTAGATATAGATGTGGAGGGTAGATGTAGATATAGATATGGAGGTGAGATGTAGATATAGATGTGGAGGTTGGAAGTAGATATAGATGTGGAGGGTAGATGTAGATATAGATGTGCAGGGTAGATGTCGATATAGATGTGCAGGGTAGTTGTAGATATAGATTTGGGGGTTAGATGTAGATATATATGTGCAGGTTAGATGTAAATAAAGATGTGGAGGTTAGATGTAGATATAGATATGGAGGTTAGATGTAGATATAGATGTGAAGGGTAGATGTAGATATAGATGTGCAGGGTTGTTGTAGATATAGATTTGGAGGTTAGATGTACAATGTAGATATATATGTGGAGGTTAGATGTAGATATATATGTGGAGGTTACATGTAGATACATATGTGGAGGTTGGATGTACATATAGATGTGGAGGTTGGAAGTAGATATAGATGTGGAGGTTGGATGTAGATATATATGTGCAGGTTAGATGTAGATATATATGTGGAGGTTAGATGTAGATACATATTGGGAGGTTGGATGTAGATACATATGTGGAGGGTAGATGTAGATATAGATGTGGAGGTCAGATGTAGATATAGATGTGGAGGTTAGATGTGGATATATATATGGAGGTTGGAAGTAGATATAGATGTGGAGGGTAGTTGTAAATATAGATGTGGAGGTTAGATGTAGATATAGATGTGGAGGTTAGATGTAGATATAGATGTGGAGGTTAGATGTAGATAAAGGTATGCAGGGTAGATATAGATGTGCAGGGTAGTTGTAGATATATATTTGGTGGTTAGATGAAGATATATATGTGCAGTTTAGATGTAGATAAAGATGTGGAGGTTAGATGTAGATATAGATGTGGAGGTTAGATGTAGATATAGATGTGGAGTTTGGAAGTAGATATAGATGTGGAGGAAAAATGAAGATATAGATGTGCAGGGTTGATGTAGATATAGATTTGGAGGTTAGATGTAGATATAGCCGTGGAGTTCAGATGTAGATATATATGTGTGGGTTAGATGTAAATATGTGGAGGTTAGATATAGATATATATGTGGAGGATGGATGTAGATATTGATGTTGAGATTAGATGTAGATATAGATGTGGAGGTTAGATGTAGATATAGATGTGGAGGTTAGATGTAGATACATATGTGGAGGTTGGATGTAGATACATATGTGGAGGGTAGATGTAGATATAGATGTGGAGGTTAGATGTAGATATAGATGTGGAGGTTGGAAGTAGATATAGATGTGGAGGTTAGATGTTGATATAGATGTGGAGGTTAGATGTAGTTAAAGATGTGTAGGGTAGATGTAGATATAGATGTGGAGGGTAGATGTAGATATAGATGTGCAGGTGAGATGTAGATATATATGTGGAGGTTGGATATAGATATAGATGTTGAGGTTAGATGTAGATATATATGTGGAGGTTGGAAGTAGATATAGATGTGGAGGGTAGATGTAGATATAGATATGGAGGTGAGATGTAGATATAGATGTGGAGGTTGGAAGTAGATATAGATGTGGAGGGTAGATGTAGATATAGATGTGCAGGGTAGATGTCGCTATAGATGTGCAGGGTAGTTGTAGATATAGATTTGGGGGTTAGATGTAGATATATATGTGCAGGTTAGATGTAAATAAAGATGTGGAGGTTAGATTTAGATATAGATATGGAGGTTAGATGTAGATATAGATGTGAAGGGTTGCTGTAGATATAGATGTGCAGGGTTGTTGTAGATATAGATTTGGAGGTTAGATGTACAATGTAGATATATATGTGGAGGTTAGATGTAGATACATATGTGGAGTTTGGATGTACATATAGATGTGGAGGTTAGATGTAGATATAGATGTGAAGGTTGGAAGTAGATATAGATGTGGAGAATGGATGTAGATATAGATGTTAAGGTTAGATGTAGATATACATGTGGAGGTTAGATGTAGTGACATATGTGGAGGTTGGATGTAGATATAGATGTGAAGGTTTGATGTAGATATAGATGTGTAGGTTTGGAAGAAGATATAAATGTGGAGGTTAGATGTAGATATAGATGTGGAGATTATATGTAGATATATATGTGGAGGTTAGATGTAGATATAGATGTGCAGGGTAGTTGTAGATATAGATTTGGAGGTTAGAAGTAGATATATATATGCAGGTTAGATGTAGATATATATGTTGAGGTTAGATTTAGATACAGATGTGGAGGTTGGATATAGATATAGACGTGGAGGTTAGATGTAGATATAGATGTGGAGGTTGGAAGTAGATATAGATGTGGAGGGTAGATGTAGATATAGATGTGCAGGTTAGATGTAGATATATATGTGGAGGTTAGATGTAGATATAGATGTAGATGTTGGAAGTAGAAATAGATGTGGAGGGTAGATGTAGATATAGATGTGCAGGGTAGATGTAGATATAGATGTTTAGGGTAGATGTAGATATAGATGTGCAGGTGAGATGTAGATACATAAGTGGAGGTTGGATGTAGATATAGATGTGGAGGTTAGATGTAGATATAGATGTGGAGGTTGGAAGTAGATATAGATGTGGAGGTTAGATGTAGATATAGATGTGGAGGTTAGATGTAGTTAAAGATGTGTAGGGTAGATGTAGATATAGATGTGGAGGGTAGATGTAGATATAGATGTGCAGGTGAGATGTAGATATATATGTGGAGGTTGGATATAGATATAGATGTTGAGGTTAGATGTAGATATATATGTGGAGGTTGGAAGTAGATATAGATGTGGAGGGTAGATGTAGATATAGATATGGAGGTGAGATGTAGATATAGATGTGGAGGTTGGAAGTAGATATAGATGTGGAGGGTAGATGTAGATATAGATGTGCAGGGTAGATGTCGATATAGATGTGCAGGGTAGTTGTAGATATAGATTTGGGGGTTAGATGTAGATATATATGTGCAGGTTAGATGTAAATAAAGATGTGGAGGTTAGATGTAGATATAGATATGGAGGTTAGATGTAGATATAGATGTGAAGGGTAGATGTAGATATAGATGTGCAGGGTTGTTGTAGATATAGATTTGGAGGTTAGATGTACAATGTAGATATATATGTGGAGGTTAGATGTAGATATATATGTGGAGGTTACATGTAGATACATATGTGGAGGTTGGATGTACATATAGATGTGGAGGTTGGAAGTAGATATAGATGTGGAGGTTGGATGTAGATATATATGTGCAGGTTAGATGTAGATATATATGTGGAGGTTAGATGTAGATACATATTGGGAGGTTGGATGTAGATACATATGTGGAGGGTAGATGTAGATATAGATGTGGAGGTTAGATGTGGATATATATATGGAGGTTGGAAGTAGATATAGATGTGGAGGGTAGTTGTAAATATAGATGTGGAGGTTAGATGTAGATATAGATGTGGAGGTTAGATGTAGATATAGATGTGGAGGTTAGATGTAGATAAAGGTATGCAGGGTAGATATAGATGTGCAGGGTAGTTGTAGATATATATTTGGTGGTTAGATGAAGATATATATGTGCAGTTTAGATGTAGATAAAGATGTGGAGGTTAGATGTAGATATAGATGTGGAGGTTAGATGTAGATATAGATGTGGAGTTTGGAAGTAGATATAGATGTGGAGGAAAAATGAAGATATAGATGTGCAGGGTTGATGTAGATATAGATTTGGAGGTTAGATGTAGATATAGCCGTGGAGTTCAGATGTAGATATATATGTGTGGGTTAGATGTAAATATGTGGAGGTTAGATATAGATATATATGTGGAGGATGGATGTAGATATTGATGTTGAGATTAGATGTAGATATAGATGTGGAGGTTAGATGTAGATATAGATGTGGAGGTTAGATGTAGATACATATGTGGAGGTTGGATGTAGATACATATGTGGAGGGTAGATGTAGATATAGATGTGGAGGTTAGATGTAGATATAGATGTGGAGGTTAGGTGTAGATATAGATGTGGAGGTTAGATGTAGATATAGATGTGGAGGTTAGGTGTAGATATAGATGTGGAGGTTAGATGTAGATATAGATGTGGAGGTTAGATGTAGATATAGATGTGGAGGTTAGATGTAGATATAGATGTGCAGGGTAGTTGTAGATATATATTTGGAGGTTAGATGTAGATATATATGTGCAGTTTAGATGTAGATAAAGATGTTGAGGTTGGAAGTAGATATAGATGTGGAGGATAGATGAAGATATAGATGTGGAGTTTGGAAGTAGATATAGATGTGGAGGAAAAATGAAGATATAGATGTGCAGGGTTGATGTAGATATAGATTTGGAGGTTAGATGTAGATATAGCCGTGGAGTTCAGATGTAGATATATATGTGTGGGTTAGATGTAAATATGTGGAGGTTAGATATAGATATATATGTGGAGGTTGGATGTAGATATTGATGTTGAGATTAGATGTAGATATAGATGTGGAGGTTAGATGTAGATATATATGTGGAGGTTAGATGTAGTGACATATGTGGAGGTTGGATGTAGATATAGATGTGGAGGTTTGATGTAGATATAGATGTGTAGGTTTGGAAGAAGATATAAATGTGGAGGTTAGATGTAGATATAGATGTGGAGGGTAGATGTAGATATAGATGTGCAGGGTAGTTGTAGATATAGATTTGGAGGTTAGATGAAGATATATATATATGCAGGTTAGATGTAGATATATATGTGGAGGTTAGATGTAGATACATATGTTGAGGTTAGATGTGGATATAGATGTGGAGGTTGGAAGTAGATATAGATGTGGAGATTATATGTAGATATATATGTGGAGGTTAGATGTAGATATAGATGTGCAGGGTAGTTGTAGATATAGATTTGGAGGTTAGAAGTAGATATATATATGCAGGTTAGATGTAGATATATATGTTGAGGTTAGATTTAGATACAGATGTGGAGGTTGGATATAGATATAGACGTGGAGGTTAGATGTAGATATAGATGTAGATGTTGGAAGTAGAAATAGATGTGGAGGGTAGATGTAGATATAGATGTGCAGGGTAGATGTAGATATAGATGTGGAGGGTAGATGTAGATATAGATGTGCAGGTGAGATGTAGATACATAAGTGGAGGTTGGATGTAGATATAGATGTGGAGGTTAGATGTAGATATAGATGTGGAGGTTGGAAGTAGATATAGATGTGGAGGTTAGATGTTGATATAGATGTGGAGGTTAGATGTAGTTAAAGATGTGTAGGGTAGATGTAGATATAGATGTGGAGGGTAGATGTAGATATAGATGTGCAGGTGAGATGTAGATATATATGTGGAGGTTGGATATAGATATAGATGTTGAGGTTAGATGTAGATATATATGTGGAGGTTGGAAGTAGATATAGATGTGGAGGGTAGATGTAGATATAGATATGGAGGTGAGATGTAGATATAGATGTGGAGGTTGGAAGTAGATATAGATGTGGAGGGTAGATGTAGATATAGATGTGCAGGGTAGATGTCGATATAGATGTGCAGTGTAGTTGTAGATATAGATTTGGGGGTAAGATGTAGATATATATGTGCAGGTTAGATGTAAATAAAGATGTGGAGGTTAGATGTAGATATAGATATGGAGGTTAGATGTAGATGTAGATGAGAAGGGTAGATGTAGATATAGATGTGCAGGGTTTTTGTAGATATAGATTTGGAGGTTAGATGTACAATGTAGATATATATGTGGAGGTTAGATGTAGATATATATGTGGAGGTTACATGTAGATACATATGTGGAGGTTGGATGTACATATAGATGTGGAGGTTAGATGTAGATATATATGTGGAGGTTGGAAGTAGATATAGATGTGGAGGTTGGATGTAGATATATATGTGCAGGTTAGATGTAGATATATATGTGGAGGTTAGATGTAGATACATATTGGGAGGTTGGATGTAGATACATATGTGGAGGGTAGATGTAGATATAGATGTGGAGGTCAGATGTAGATATAGATGTGGATATATATATGGAGGTTGGAAGTAGATATAGATGTGGAGGGTAGATGTAGATATAGATGTGCAGGGTAGATGTAAATATAGATGTGGAGGTTAGATGTAGATATAGATGTGGAGGTTAGATGTAGATATAGATGTGGAGGTTAGATGTAGATATAGGTATGCAGGGTAGATATAGATGTGCAGGGTAGTTGTAGATATATATTTGGTGGTTAGATGAAGATATATATGTGCAGTTTAGATGTAGATTAAGATGTGGAGGTTAGATGTAGATATAGATGTGGAGGTTAGATGTAGATATAGATGTGGAGTTTGGAAGTAGATATAGATGTGGAGGAAAAATGAAGATATAGATGTGCAGGGTTGATGTAGATATAGATTTGGAGGTTAGATGTAGATATAGCCGTGGAGTTCAGATGTAGATATATATGTGTGGGTTAGATGTAAATATGTGGAGGTTAGATATAGATATATATGTGGAGGTTGGATGTAGATATTGATGTTGAGATTAGATGTAGATATAGATGTGGAGGTTAGATGTAGATATAGATGTGGAGGTTAGATGTAGATACATATGTGGAGGTTGGATGTAGATACATATGTGGAGGGTAGATGTAGATATAGATGTGGAGGTTAGATGTAGATATAGATGTGGAGGTTAGGTGTAGATACATATGTGGAGGTTGGATGTAGATACATATGTGGAGGGTAGATATAGATATATATATGCAGGTTAGATGTAGATACATATGTGGAGGTTGGATGTAGATACATATGTGGAGGCTGGATGTACTTATAGATTTGGAGGTTAGATGTAGATATAGCCGTGGAGGTTAGATGTAGATATATATGTGGAGGTTAGATGTAGATATAGATGTGGAGGTTGGTTGTAGATATTGATGTTGAGATTAGATGTAGATATAGATGTGGAGGTTAGATGTAGATATAGATGTGGAGGTTAGATGTAGATAAAGATGTGGAGGTTAGATGTAGATATAGATGTGGAGGTTGGTTGTAGATATTGATGTTGAGATTAGATGTAGATATAGATGTGGAGGTTAGATGTAGATATAGATGTGGAGGTTAGATGTAGATAAAGATGTGGAGGTTAGATGTAGATATAGATGTGGAGGTTAGATGTAGAGATAAATGTGGAGGTTAGATATAGATATATATGTTGAGGTTGGATGTAGATATAGATGTGGAGGTTAGATGTAGATTTAGTTGTGGAGGTTAAATGTATATATAAATGTGGAGGTTAGATATAGATATATATGTGGAGGTTGGATGTAGATATAGATATAAACAGCTGTAGCTCAGTCGGTAGAGTTCGGGGTTCGATTCCCGGTCGCATCATACCAAAAGATGTTAAAAGATGGGGTTTTTACTGCCATGCTTGACACATAGCATTATAAGGACAGAACAACGCTTGAACTGGCGCTGCACAGTGGCTTCCGGATGCGGAAAGCACAAAATGAATTTCTGATGTTCTTTGTATTGACGACAATAAAGAGAGTTATATTTAATCCACCTTCCAAATATATATCTTCATGTACCCTGCACAACTATATCTTCATACTACCCTCCACATCTACTCTTTACAACTATGTCCACATATGCTCTCCATATATATATATATATATATATATATATCGTAGAGGGAAGATGTACATCAATATAAATCTCACTAATAAAGATTGGGAGTGGGTGGGCCCCAGAGGAAGATTGATTTTGAGGTGTAATTCATTAATATGTCAATAGATATGTCGTCACATGTCCGAAAAGTTTAAGGAGAAACAAGAAAATAAACTGATACAGACTCCCATCTATACGTATGTAGTCATGATACAGACTCCCATCTATACGTATGTAGTCATGATACAGACTCCCATCTATACGTATGTAGTCATGATACAGACTCCCATCTATACGTATGTAGTCACTGTTGCGACGGAATTTCTGTGATGGGTGAACACGAAGGAGAATGATTTGGCATGGTAGGAACTTTCTAAAACCAAAGTTTTTTTAGCACCTTAGATTCTATACCTATTTTGTATTGAGGGTTGATGAGCTTGATAGCCCATGCTTTCAGGCGACTTAAAGGCCACCTTGACCATCTCTGGCGCCGCAAACACGGACTGGGAGAGTATCGCGGTGGGGCCATGCAGCGCTAGTGGGGGTAGCACGTGTATCTACATCGGGGACCTCGGTTCATCTGCAGGAGTCGCTCAAAACGACATCTACAAGGTGCGGGAACCTGCAGTGGTGCGCGACCAGGCGCTTCCCCTCCTCCAGAAATTGCACTTCACGTGAGTTCGTTTTTTCTTTCCTAATGTTATGTGAGTTTGCAACTGGGCCTGATTTATGTACATATATAATTACAATTGCATTAAGCATTATTTCTACAGCGTTGTTTTAAAGGCGCTGTAGAACGATGTTCTTACTGAAAAAAAGTGCTCTCACAAAGATATAACCAATTGTTACCAATGGTTAAATTACGCTCCTAAATCAATAAAACGAGTTCTAGATGAATGTACATGGCTCGGTTAAGCCATGCGAGTCGATTTCCTGTCGAGCGGCCACTTTTAATGTGTTCACATTAAAATGGCGACTCGAAGGTAGTTCATGTGATCTGACTGATGTAGCGATACCTTAACACTCAAGCGTAGAGTTTTAAATATGGTACAATGATGTAATGGTCAACCATCTTGCTGTCTGAACTCTCACATTCTCATGAGATCAACAAATCTACCTCTCGCATTGAAGAGTTCCACACCAATGTCGCTTTATAGGTTGTATATCGTTGTTTTACTGTGTAATTACAATTATTGTTGGTCTACAATGGAATGTACTGCTACTTCGTGGTGGTGATAACACGAACCAGGCAGACACTGTCAGATTAATGTTGTTGCTGTTCAAGAACACTGGTTCACTTCAGGAAACTTGCATTATTTGAAAGATGTCCGTGATTTAAAAACAAAGAGTCGTTCCCATCTGTGAACACCTTTGGTACAAACTCTCCATTAAGATCGGAGAGTAATATTGTCGAATCTGTTCATCAGCTTCAATACGACCTGTCAAATTTGATTTCATCATTAGTGTTTTTCAAACAAAAAATCTCAAAGTTAAAAAATACCCCTTCTGAAAATGTAAAAAATCGGGGGTCCTATTTTGTGTCATTTTATACCCTCTCTCACGACCGCAAATGACTGTTCGTGGTCGATGTTATTATATATTTATAAAGACCATAGTGCTGTCTTACTCTCTTGACAAAATCTTTAACATTGGTGAGTATGTTTTTGGGATATCTTTCCCCTGGACGTTGGGATTTTTTGTTATTTAGAGTACTCACTGTGAAAAATATATTGCAAATTTGAAACAGCAATATATACTAAACTATACTAAACATTGCTTTCAAGTGCATGATGTGCAGATATGAACTCTCTAATGCATGTACCTTCAGAGGAGAAGAATGTCAAAGGTGATTTGGGTCGAACAATTTGAAAAAAGTGGCTAAAATCATAATGGCGGCAAAATCACATGATCTACAAATTCGTCATTATTGACCTTTATATTTGCATGGATATTCCACATCTTTTAAAAAAAGATGCAAGTCTCTGGCTGCATTTTGAAAATGTTCCCATGTTAAATATCGAAATTTAGGTTCGAACTGGACCTTGAATAGCTGGGCCGATTGGACCAAAAGTCCCGAGTCTCTATTGAAACCTTTCAACCTGTGAAGTTTGGTTGTATTAGCTGCAGTGGGTTTGGCTGAAGTGTGCTAACAAGTTCGATGGGAATTATAATAAACGCGCCAATAACAATTCAGCACAAAGCACACAAATCTCTGACATAGACTCAACAGCAAAGTGTGGACAATTTCGAACATTTGTGTTTCTATTGTTTTTCGTGTTATAAGTTATCAGGATTCTGTGAAAACAGGTTTGTGTATTATCAGCCAGTATAAAACATTTTGTAACCATATTCTTTATTCATAGCGTAACCATGTTTCAATTATCACTAAGTTTTTGGTATCAGTTAGGTTTTTTTTTTCTTATTCTTATTCACTTAGTTATGCCAAAGGGCTAGGGTCACCGAGTCACACCCCAAAGCTAGACTCCTGAGCTCAATGACTTGTATGATACTTGTTAGAACATGTTTATTACCCTTGACTTTCCAAATTAATCTGCAATATTTATGACCATTTTACAACATTTATTTCATCATTTGACAATTACATGTAAAGACATAGAGTATCACGAAATGCAAAAAGTATATTATGATTATCACATACCATATACGCATTGTCAAAGCTCATGAATTCTTCAAAGATGAAATTCTAATTATACCTACTTTGATTTTACCATATCTTGTTAATGTTGTCAGTAAAAAAATAGGTAACCCAGTCATTCAGCATACCTATAGTTACATGTACCTTAGTCTAGCATGTGTCTGGGCTCATAAATACAAGACTCCTGACTTCATTTACATTTATAGTAACTCCTTGTACATAGAAAGTTGTATATACCTCGTTATTACCACACTTTCCATCAGAATAGAAATACAAACAACTTTTAGAAACAACAAATGTACAAAGATTGAAAGCATTTGCAATCTTTCTGAAACGCAACATGCCTGTATGAAATGTAATAATACTATAATTATGAAATGTAATACTATAATTGTAGATACATCTGTCCATCCGCAAAATGTATGTGTGATTGCACTCTTGGCCATGAGACCTTTTATACCGAATAAACTACTACTACCATTACTACTACGACCTTGTAGTATAATGTCTAACAATGTTATTCGTTATTTTCAAAACTGGCTTGTCAATCACACAACCTTACAAACGTTTAATCGCTCATGCAATTTAACAATTTTTCAAGTATGTTTATACCTTGCACCAGTTTATATATTCTGCTACCTTATGTTCTATTTACATCAACAAAACAATTTGAGGTCAACATTTACTCGTCGAGGGAGAAAATATCACAGTGCTAACACAAGTATATATGTATCATTTGTAAATTGATATTTTCCTATGTATTTTGTTTATCAATATGTTCAAGTTACTTAGTTTTATTCTCATATAACACAGTCCTTTTGAGTTTTGTAGTTATTGTAATGAATGTTATCGACTAGCATGTGTCTTATCTGTTCTTATCGACTGGAATGCACAATAAACGTATCGTCAACGTATTGCCGTGTTGTTCGATATGTCACATCGTGTCAGAATAGTGGGTTTTGAAGCTTACAAACTAAACATTTGAACTTTAAGTGACCCGAATGAGGAGTCCAGGTCTCAAAGAGTCGAAACGGCAAGTTTTTATGTAAAGGTTAAAGGAGAATATTTGTAAAGATTTATATTCTGTTATAGTAAAATATACTTTAAAAAACATATTCCCCCGAAAATAATATGGAAAGCCGTGTTTAATTACTAATTACGCGCTATAACAACCGCGCCTACTGTTGTCTGTGCGCGTATGCATATTTGCCGGTAGCTTTCGGCAGGTTTAGGCTGTGACGTCAGAGATGCTCTACGGCCCGCTTTGGGTCCTTTGCGCAGTGAAAGCGAAGGCATTAGAGTAGATGAAGAATCGGTTGAATACGTAGAATTCGGGTAGTTTCGGACTTGATATGGTATATTGTGCAGCGTCGGTGTGCACTTATTCATCAAAGTCTGGACAGAAGTTTACATATTTTTAATTTTCAAGTGAAAAGACGGATGCAGTGCGGCGAAAGGTTTGGATAGTGTCAAAGAGGAAAGAGGGACCGAAAACCGTCGGAATCTGTCTCACTATGTTCAGAGCATTTTGATCCGTTATATTAAAACAGTTTTATTAATAAGAGATAGTTAGTCTTAGAGCACTCGTAATTAACAGTCCTTTATAAGGATATAACTTATAACTTATAATGCCTTCTTATGGGATGTGTCATCCTCGGTTACCCAGAGTTATACATGCTCCAGCGGAGAGTAACGGAGCATATATAAAACCCTGGGATGGGGACGTGTAGGCCTTAAAACTTAGTACACAGTTGTATAATTATTTGTAATTGGCTAATAACTGTATTAGATAAATTTCAATTTAATATGGCCAACGTGGCAGCTCAAATGGTATAATCAGACACACAAAAAATATTTCCTGGTTATAAATTATTTGAAAACTATAGTAATATTCAACGCTAAAATGATATCTGTCGCTTATATTACACCCCACCACCCCCACTTACTAAATTCAAAATCTTGCCCCAACTTTTGAACCCTTCCTACGTCTATGATGGATCCTGTTTTTTTAAATATATTTACTAAAAATGCATTTCCACTGATTGTATATGTTCACAATATCATAACAAATGATTATTGCAAAAATAATAAGTTTCAGTGTTCAATCCTTGTGGGTGCTTGGTTTGTGTACTTGTGATAGGAGAACACGTAACTGTCTAGCAACTCAAGTTCAAATAATTACTGTCTGCAAGGCAGAACTATAGTAGAAAGCACACGTAGAAAGTGGCTCAAAGTCAAAGCCCCTCCCCCCTCCAACTCGGTTAATAGTAAGCCCTGTTTATACGGCAAGCGTTTGCATTTGAGTAAATCATTACACATATGAAAATTTAAAATTCGCCGTATGGACGCATTTGCGCAAATGTATATTTTACTACCGTAAGCAAATTTTCACCTAGTCAGCGACGGTTGCATATATTATTTAACAATTCTAGTAACAGTTCGTCGTTTACAGACATAGTGACTTCACAACGGTTGAGAAACTATATTAGAGAATTTAGAAATTCTTAATATTGTTTTTCAAATTCTCTTTATAGGATAATCTCCTTCTTGCACGCAATGAACTTCGAAATCTATCTGACTTATCGATTTTCATTATAATTAGGGCGACAAAGTCAAACCAATGTTGGCAGATATAAATTAATGTCTTTTATTTAGTTTACATCTAATACATATTAATTGACAATATTTTAGAAATTCTCTATTCATATATTAAAAGAGTTGGAATCCCATTTTCTTAGGCAGAAATTAAACACGCATGAATGCATAGTACATTTACTTTTACTAACATGGGTATTTTACTATCATAAGCAATATTGCATATGTGCACTGCAAAGTTCGCCGTATAAACAGGGCTTTACACTACGTTATTACAGGCTTCTAATATCGCGAGTTCCTTATTATCGTGTTAGTCCGCGGTTTTCGTGACTACCAAATCTCTCACACAGCTATGTGTAGATCTTACTGTCTATCTTACTTGATTAGGATTGAACAGTGGTTTGTACGTTAGATCTAAATAATAACAATATTTAATATCAATACGTTTTTAAAGCAAACATGATTTGAATAATCGAGAATCAAGATGGTCTTGTGCAACTGGTTACTTCAGCGGTAGGCCTACAGTAGGCCTATATATACGAATAAAGCAGTATAATTTGTAGTAACGTATTTTAATTAACTACATATAAGTTGTTGACACCCATGTTATCTACATGTAGACAATAACTATTTAATGTACGGCATAATCCACTTATTGTGAAATTGTAACGTTAGAGTTTGCCAATCCCTACGTACGAATCTGTATTTCCAACTCTCTCACTGTTTACTTCTGAAAGCTCATCCTTACTTGATTCCTGGTGTTCAACTCAATGTTGATTCACAATAGGTTCATACTGATAAGGACTGGTGTTATGTTTGTCAGATGGTTGAAAATCAACGCTGCCATCGCTATCCGAGAAAGCCTTAACAACACTATGAAAGTAGAAAATACACTGTCTCAGCGCGCGGGAGAGCATCTTTGACATCATATCACGTGACTGCTGCCAGCCTGATTAACTCTCGGGGATTTCCGGAAAACGACTCGCACCGAAAACGTTTTTTCAACGTTTCTACATAAAATGTCGCATTTTAATAATTTTTTTGACACACTTTGTCTTAAACAATACTGTTGGACATGTTAAAGGATGGATGAAATGACCTATGGTCCAAATCGGATTCATTAAAATGGGATGTCAATTTGACAATTGCTCGATTTTAAATTTCTGAAATCGGTCCATAAATTACTTATATACGGCTTTTTAAAAAACCGCCTGATTTAGCCCCGGCGACCAGAATGAAAGTCTGCGGGGGTGTGACCCGTGAAGGGATGACTTCTGTGACGTATGTGGAGGAATTTGATTTTCAGCGATAGTCACAATTCAACGTAATTTCGCAACATTTTGATTGTTAATTTCACAAAGATATCTTCAATAAACCAACTTAAATTTCCCATATATCGAATGTTTACATATCCAACTTGGTAATTCCGCAGATAACAATTACACAATTATTACATAAACATGTCTTTTTGGCGATGTAATACACCTCATAAATCATTTAGCGGCAGTGATAATTATCATTAATTAATTAACGAGACATCGGCGGAGAAGCTATCTAGCCGCCCCGTCTATCGTTTATCACAGTCACGCCTCAGTGAGCATTTTCAAAAGGTTTCGCCGAACAAATTGCGATAGTGTTAAAATGGGTGAATTAAAATCGTCTTAATTATCAATTGCAAGTGTATATTGTCTCGATTTTATGCTCAATTGATTCCGATATACAATATACGTATAGGTAATCATCTGTCATTCTTGAGAAAAATGCATTTCATCTATCCTTTAAAACAAAGTTTTTCTCTAATATTCTCCTTTAAGGTACCAAGACCGAGTCTGAGTACCTTAACCGCCTTATGAACTGAGGGAAGATTGCATTTAAAAAAATAAAACAAAAATATAGCAGTTCAAACATACTCACACCCCTCTATGAAAATGAACTGGTCCAAATGACTTCATAGGTTTGTGACAGGATTTGGAAACCATTAATAACAATCGTTTTAAAAACGAATTTTAGTTATGTGTTAAGTAATCAAAAGCTGAAAAAAATATGTTCCTTTAACATTAAAAACAAAAAGTTGACAGTAAATATTAGTGTCATCATCAGGCGACGCAGCCGATCACGTGACATTGTGCCCGTGCATTTCGTGACACTTGTGCTTAATGCTGAAATGTACACGCTTGCACACTAAACTGCTCGACCAATGACAACATGATCAAAGTTATCCCAAACACAACACAATTTCAATAGTTACAAGACCTTTTGCACGTAAAACATATTGCTACATTAATAATAATAAAAATAAGTAATGCAGAAACTGGCAATTTTACAAGAGGCAATGAAATAGTGTAATCAATTGGTCATGGAAAAATCATTTTAACTTCAACTGGTTCCGTAGCCTAATGGTATGCACGTTTGGTTACAAATCGAAAGGCCAGTGGTTCGATCCCCGACTTTCGAGTGATATATTTGGAAAACTCTTGTGTTGGAAATTATATCAATTTTATAATGGGAAATGTTTGAGATTTGAAAAGAAATTAGTTTAAAATCTAATGTTGAGGTCTTTAAATCAATAAGTTACAGATAGACCTGACTTGATGTAGCCAAGGTCCTACCTCCAGGTTACGGAACGGTGCTAAACAAAGGGATAACGTCACCAGAGGTTTATAAGAACTGACACAGTCGATTTTCATGAAAGGAAGCGAAAGTTCGTCGACCGCATGTTCACGAAATTAGGTGACGAATACAGTGAGTTCTGAGAAGAAGTCAATATCTTCGAAATTATATATATAATTACTTGTCTAGACTTTCATGATGGCGACTAGTGATAGTAATACGCCTCGTATGAACTGGGATGTTGTTGATCTCGAACGTGAATGGAAACGTTTTAAACAACACGTCAATTTACATTCAGAGGACCTTTGTCAGGTAAAAACCAGATTCAGAAAGTGAACTATTTAATGACTTATATTGGTGATAAAGGAAGGGACTTGTTTGAGACATTTACATGGGCCCCAGGTGAAGGTGATAATCCTCCAGAGAGTGAAACTTTGACTGGTGTTTACGGAAAATATGATCACTATGTAGCTCCTAAAAAGAATAAAATTCGATCAACAGTTTTATTCAACAGGCGCAGACAGGAACAGAACGAGAGGTTTGGTAATTTTGTGACAGATCTGAAGATTTTGGTGAACGACTGTGGTTATGCAGAACCTGGTAGAATGCTTAGAGATGCTGTAGTTCTCAGAGCATACCATGACTCAGTCAGAGAGAAATGCCTTGATAAAGGTGATGAACTAACACTTGACACGTATGGTATAGTATGGTATGCACAATAAACGTATCGTCAACGTATTGCCGTGTTGTTCGATATGTCACTGTTATCACCTGGGGCTATCACCTATCTGCAGGTTTACTGTTTTATGCTTCAGTGATTATCCATTCATTATATATCACTTTAGATTTTGAAAATACAGCAATTGTTTTATTTAGAAACAGGGAAGTATCTTGTCAATAAGACCCTATGGTGACATTTTATTTGATTTAGGACTCTATAGCCATTGGTCCTATGAATCCCTTAATTAGAGCCCTCTCAGTTATAACAGAGAGAGATAGAATTAGACTTAGACTTGGCAGACCAGATATCCAGAGGACAAGTGGAGACCAGACCCCAGGGGGTGTGGCTCTTAGCCGCAACAAGCTTCCATGGCGGTCACTATGTCTCTACCGCCATCACCATCACCATCATCAGCTGACCTTCAACTGTATCTGTAATTATGTACAACTACCATGATGCAACAGCCAAATAAAACATCATCATCATGACGTCATCATCTTATGTGTCACCTAATCCACAACGGTCTCATCAGGTGCTCTCCCCAGAACGTCCGAGGTTGGCTCCCATAGCATCAAGCTTTTCAAAATAAAAACCGAAGATGTATATTCAAAGATTCGACGTATCTTTCACACATAGTGTAAACGAATCCTTGATGTAATCCATAGTCTTCTATTTCATAAATGATACCACCCTTTTTTCCATAGAGTTTGGTTATGTATTCACATGTGTATGTAAACTTAACATTTTAAGTTAAAGAAGAAACAATTATATCGGCTTTTGTGGCCTGTTTTCTAATCGTTTTCCCAATATAATGTTCTTATATATTGCATGCTATGTATAAATATATATTATTTTCTGGTCATAAAAAAACTGTTTAAATAAAATAGGTTCACATTTATACATAGTGCTGTACACGCTTCACAAATGAAATAAACATTATGAAATGAATTAGTATAAAGGTCACAGAAGAAAGTACTCAATCCTTTGATGAAGGAATAGTTAGAGGAACATACTGAACAACATTCATATTCATGTTTTTATTTCTGATGAAACAAACAGTATTTAGGTATTCATGTTTTCAAATTTAAAAAGGACCCGACGATATATATGACATGGGATTTTAAATGACAAAGCCCTCCGCATGTGACAAGAAATATAAATAATGTTCTTATTGCTTATGGATGCAAGGAATTTCAATTACAATATTTACTATGATCTTCGATTTATATTGATTCACTGTTGTGTTCATTACGTTTTTATTGACATTGAAGGGAAATGTAAAAAAAACGACGATGCATGCGCCAACGATTTGACAACTTTTGACACACAAGTATATTGAACAATATTACTGGACAGGGGCGAATTTATACTGGTTGACCGTATTACTGAAATGTCAACGTCTCTCTTCGAAAATCTTAGTTGTTATTGAGGTCACATCGAAAAAAAATTCAAAATTTACAGAATAGAAACATCCCGGTAATTATTCAACGACGGTACCTTTTCAATTCGTGCAAGGGTCATTTCCCAACAGCAGACAGTCGGGTATTTATTCAACGCTGAAAAATGACCCGAGGCATTGAAAAGTGACCCCGGGTCATTATTCAATGTTGAAAAAGTACCCGTCGGTTATGTTTTAAACGCGGTACGGCACTGACTGAGAATTCTGGGAAATTACGACTTTAGGCACCGTTTCCTTCCGACACGACTGACGGGTTTCAGTTATTAGCGTGGGATCATCGTATCACTGCGTTTGTTTCGAGAACAGGAGGCGTTTTATTCCCATGTTTCTTTCAAATTTGGACTTTCCATTACATAGGGGATCTTGCTATACATGTTTCTGAAAAACGCGGCTTGTTAGGACACCCAACAGCAACGTTTCGTCATTGTTTAAAGTCCAAGAAGTAGTCCAGTAGAAATTGCATTTAACCCGGACATTTAGTATAACAAGCAAATTTTATGACAAAATGACCCAGAATGGGGTACTTGATCACCATGAAAAACCCAACCAAAATCAACCTTGGGGAAATTGTCATTTTGGGGTAAAAACCTGAAAAAACTAAGAAAATTGCTTAATATTTTTTAAAAAGAAAAACAATTAGTAAAACTATCAGATTTTATGTCTAAATGAACCCACATGGGGTACTCGATCACCATGGAAAACCCAACCAAAATCAACCTTGGGGAAATTGTAATTTTTGGGTAAAAACCTAAAAAAACATAAGAAAATTGCTTAATATTTTTTTTTAAAAATTACAATTAGTTTGAATATCATATTTTATGTCTAAATGAACCCACATGGGGTACTTGATCATCATGGAATACCCAAACAAAATCAACCTTGGGAGAATTGTCATTTTGGGGTAAACACTTCAAAAACATAAGAAAATTGCTTAATATTTGAGAAAAGAATTACAATTAGTAAAACTATAAAATTTTATCTACATGAACCCACATGGAGTACTTACTGGCCATGGAAAACCAAACCAAAATAATCCTTGGGGATATTATCATTGTAAAACTCTTTAAAAAGATGGGGAAATTGCTAAATATTTAATGAAAAGAGTTATTTTTAGTTTAATATGAAAATTGTGTGTCTATATGAACCAAAATGGGGTACATGTTCAAAATGGAAAAATCAACCTTGGGGAAATTGTAATTTTGAGTATAATTATCCAAAAAAGATAGGAAAACACTTTGAAATGTCCACATATTTTGCGAAGAGTTATTCTTAATACAACAAGGTAATTTGATTTCTAAATGAACCAACATGAAGTACTTGTGTCCTATGGAAAACCGAACCAATACACAATCAACCTTGGGGAAACTGCCTTTTGGCGCAATATCCGAATGTAAAATGTAACAATCAGTAAATCAAGCACAATCTGCGAATTAGTGAATCTGTGGATCACAATCAACCTGAAGGGAAGTTCTAATTTTGAGGTCAAATCTTATAAAAAGATATGGAGATATTTCAATTTTGTTTTAAATCTTTGAATACTTTTGCATTTAAATGTAAATTATTTAGGTCAGTGACTGTTTTATAAGATACTGGATAGAAGCCTGCAGTCTGTCGAAAGCATCGTTGTAGAGATAAATGCCGGTTTTGAACATGCTTGAAGAAAAACAAGACATCCAAGACTATCTGTATTGCAAATGATGACCAGAGGTGCACATTTTGATGGATACGCAAAACAGTATTGTTTTGAACATTATTGGTGTTATTACTAAGAAGTGTAAATACCTGACAAATCTGGCTACGAGTGCTTGATGTCTTTTTCACTATAAACAACTAAGAGATATTTTAAAAAAACAGATTGGTTTATAATTTCAACAAGGGTAATATCATTAAAACATTTTGTTGGTGACTATGTCTAAAAGTTTGAAATAGTCTCTCTTCTTATGTGGATCGATCATGATGTGTTCTACAATTAAAGGATATCCTTGCTTGCTAGCTTCATAACTGATGGAGAGACATGCCTGAAGAATTAAAGAAATAATATTGATTACTGTTACAAATAATTCACAAATAATCAGTTTGTTTCATTTATGATACCATTCGCTAAAATGTGACCTGCTCACCAAATTTGTATTTACTTTAAAATAAAAGAATGCCTTCTTGGTATTTAGTCAACTAAGAATGTGAATCTCATATGTAGGATATTTGTCTTGTTTTGACACATACCATGTTTATCTCATCGTGTGAGGTAGAAATATTATATTTTCACTTTTGTATCTAACGAGATGAAATAAACATGGTATATGTGACGTCATAAGCCAATTCGCCGCGTGAGACCATTGTTTTCTGACGTCAAATTATATCAGTCACCGTTCACAGTGAAATATAGTTAAAGTTATTTTCACTGTAGCCTGATAGACTGTTTATTTCACTGATAAATCCCAGTATTTCACTGCTCGTTATATAATAAATTGAAGATACTTGACATTTCTCGTCGAATACCATGTAGGCCTATATCTCATCGAGTGAAGTAGAAATGCATATTTTCAAGAGGGGCGCAGCCACAAATGTAACTGTATTATTTCTACTTCACGAGATGAGATGTATATTTGAGTATTCGACGAAACATGTCAAATGTTCTATTTATTTGATTTAACAAATCATGCATAGTTCGTAAATGACGTTCACTTTATGAGATTGCCACTCCTTCCACGGCCATCCTATGACGTCATCCTAGTGTTACGATGACGTCATATGATTGAAAGTGTTATTTCACTGAGTAGAATAACATGTTATTTCACTATTATATATATATAAATTACTTTAAAAACAGAGAAGCTAACATTAATTTTTTTGGGCTGAAGTTGATTGATAAATTTATTAACCGACCAAAAAAACCCATATATACAGTTTTGCAATGATGTATTCTATTTAAGATAAATCCTGATAACTTTTCATCATTGACAAAAGTGATACAATTTGCTTGAAATATGGTTTGAGTTCATATTACCAATAATAAATACAATGTTCGAAATTTAAACAGTACCGATCAACAGACGCATTCTTCAAAGGAAATTAGTCGTCATGAAGCAGTACCAGGAAGATTACATGTGTAGCTATTAAAAATTGTCTAAATTATTTTATTATTAGTCCATTACACAATGTTATACTTGAAATGGGATTTGAGTAATTTCATAACATTGTCATTGTCAGTTCCATTATATTTCATAATGATTGAGAGTTTAAAAAAGCATTAAGAATAGGTGACTTTGATACAGAAATTATCAATTTAGCATGTTGATATTTTAATTTATTAAACACTGAAAACCTGGCTATTTGAAGGTATATTTCAAAGCCGTATGTGTTTATATAAATGTAATAAAGTATTTCCAGAAAATATAACCACAGTTCTCATCTTATATGTCATATTTCACCGCTTTGAAACTTCTGTATTCAACAACAATGTCGGCCATTTTAGCTGTTGCTAAGAAGGGAGACAACTCAGATGATACTGGTCAGCCAACTGATGTTATATGTACAGTAGCTGACTGCATCATTGGGGTACATTTTTAAATGGTCACAACTTTTTCTGCCCAAGGTTGATTTTGGTTGGGTTTTTTTCACAGCATCACAGGGACCTACTAATCATTTTAAGAAACAAATTTGCTTGTTATACTAAATGTCCGGGTGAGGTAAATTTCATGTCGATTTCTACTGGACTAAAGGTACACTATGCCGACATCTTAAAATACCAAGGATTTTTTTTTTTTAAAACCTTAATAAGATTTGAACAGATATACATTATTAAGTATGATACTAATGAATAAGATTTTATTAGAACTATTTCTTCACGAAATATATCCCCATCACAGACATTTGACTTTATCTGGCAGAACTATTTTGTGTTTGACTCTGTTGAAAATTTGGTATCGTTTCTTATGCCGTTCAATGTATATTGATGTATGAGTGCACTGCTTAGTGAAACTTGCATATGTAATGATAACAATTTGGAATTCATATTTTGGTCTTGTAGTTAGATATATCTTCCTTCCAGGTCCAAGCAAAAGGTATAATTTAACCCCCTGTGAGGTAAGATGTCAACCGCTTGTAAAATATCATCTTGTTTAGCCGTTGATAAAACATACTGAGATGTTGTGAGACGAATTTTAGTTACCCGATAATGTACAGGACACTTACAGGTGGACGGAGCCGCAGAGCGAGTGTATGATGGTTGACGCGGCGTCCAATGTGTACATCATCTCCATGGTTGAGGGCGGGGGGTCTGCCGCCAAGCTGCCTTACTCGGCCTTGGATGGACATACCGTCGCTCTCACACACCTCACCCCTCTGGCCATCTATTCTGGGCATCACGATCCCCTCGGCTGTGATATCTCACCCGACGGCAAAGAGATTTTACTGAAAGGTAACCATTGCAGAGCGTTCTCACAAAATATGCACTCATTGTGTTATAACCTGTCGTGAATTTTCCTTTGAATATTTGTACTTTACTTGGCTTGTATGGGTTTTTGTTTTTTGTATATGGGTTTTGTAGGTTACATTAACACTGAGTGGCACGGTAAACCTTTTATTCCATCCAACTGCATGTTTATACTTAATACTATATATCAGCGAACTGAACATGCAAATAAGCGTGTGGACATTTGCACTTTAAAAGTGATAGTATTATAATAGTAATAGAAATATTTTCCATATTCATCAATACCGATTTTTAAAAAGTTCAGTTTCCAATACACTGTTTGTTTATTTATCAATGGACTAAACTTTGACCAATAAAATAATATATTTACAGGAATAAATTGTATCTCTTATTCGTAATTTTCATTATCTTTCCTTACAGTAAAATACTGGTTTCTGATTGGCTAACGGTCGTAACATTTTTCTTTATGTACCCTGTCAGTCTCACGGTGTACAAATTTCATGTACCCCGCTGCCAAAGTAACAGCTCCTAGCTGAGAATAGGTGTCGCATTATGGTGAGATGACGTTATAAAATGACGCACGCGGTGTACGGAGTTTTGAACAGTTCGATCAGCTGTTTACGGGTCTATTACTTACAGACTTATTTTCCCAATAGTTGCTGCTTTGTTGGGAAACAAATCTTATTTTGCATTGTTTGCACACTCAATTAAATAAAGAATAACTCGTTTTAAGTCATTTAAAAGTTTGTAGTAATACGTTATACGACTTCTAACATTTCAATCGAAACGGGTGACGCCATTTTGTTTACGTTTAGGATCAAGGTCATTCAAACGATATCAGCTGATCGGGCTTCGGCAAACAAAACGCAATGAATATAATAATACTAATTTTATTGACATGACAGAAAGATAAATACGTTGTATACTTCTCCCTCGGGTAATACGGTCTCATGTACCATCTTTGTACCAGTGTCACCCTCGCCTGAAGGCTCGGGCGACACTGGTACAAAGATGGTACATGAGACCGTATTACCCTCGTGAGAAGCATACAACTTATATTGTATGTGTATCAAAAGTTACTGAAATGTACTGACTTGGTTTCTTTTATGCCTGTAATCTACATTGTTGATCTACTGTCATTATGTAAAGGTTAAGGTACGAAGACGAGGTCTTGGTGCAAGTAGATAGACCGCAGGGTGCGTCAGGTAGAGCAGATAGACCGCGGGCGAAGCCCAATGTCTATCTGCTCTACCTGACCCACCCTGAGGTCTATCTACTTGCACCAAGACCTAATCTGAGGACCTTAACCGGCTTACAAACTGAGGGAATATTTACTTTTAAGGACAAACCTGCATAATTCACATTTGAAAAATACCCCCACCCCTCTATAAAAATGACCCGTACAAAATGGTTTCATTATAAGGCAACATCGTTTCAAATAATTTGAGTTCGTTAAAAACATAATCTTTAGTAATAATTAGCTACTTTAATAAACATTTGCGAAAATGTTTTCATTTAATATTGTATAGTAGAAGTTGACAGTTTATACAAATGTGTCATCTCAGGAGACGCTCGACCAATGTCAACATCATCAAAGTTATCCCACACACAACACAATTTTAATATTTACAAGACTTTTTGCACATAAAACGTTAACGTTAAACGTTAAATTAATGAAAATAATAATACAGAAACTGGCAATTTTACAAGATACAATGAAATAGTGTAATCAATTGGTCATGAAAAAATCATTCTAATTTCAACTGGCTCCGTAGTCTAATGGTCTGCAAACTTGATTGCAAGCCGGAAGGCCAGTGGTTCGATCCCCGACTTTCGAGTGATATATTTGTAAAATTCTTGTGCTGGAATTCTAAGATTAATTGATTTTTTATGATGGGAAATGTCTGAGATTTGAAAATAAATCAGTGTAAACATCAATTACTAATGGTTGTGGTCTATCTGTGATTTAAAGACCTCATTAAATCCAAGATAGACCTCATATGAGGGCCTTAAATCCAAGATAGACCTCATATGAGGTCTTTAAATCCAAGATAGACCTCATATGAGGTCTTCAAATCCCAGATAGACCTTATATGAGGTCTCTAAATCACAGATAGACCTCATATTAGGTCTCTAAATAACATATAGACCCAACCTAACTCACAGATAGGTCCTACCTCCAGGTTACGGAACGGCGCTTAACAAATATGGCTTGGCGCAAGATGATTTTTGCATTTTGGTTTTTAAGTAGATGTGCAAACTTCGGCATGCTTGGGTTTGAATATTAGTGTTGTGGAATATATCTGCATCGTATATCATAGTGCAACGGGCATTGCAGCAATATGTGATACTCATCGTCAACAACGTTTACACAATGGAAGCACATGGCTAAATTTATATCATCATCTTTACATCTTCTATAGGCTTGTCCATTAAGTTTACTAATGTCACACCTAAATTTTGTGAGAGATCTTCGGAGTTGTATGGATGTTAATACATTTAAATAAGTTTCATGGACAATGTAATTTTTAAATAATGAATAAGTTTTCAAATATTTCGAGCTTGCAATCTCGGATGACCATTCTTGGTAATATATATCCCTACGTTGTTTGAATAGATTAAGGAACATTGCAGGATCTCCAACTGTTTGGTGAATCCATACATGTGCAAAACCATATCGGAATAACAATAATCTAGATGATGAGGTCCAGTTAGTATCTCCATTAACATCAAGGATTTTCAGCATTCTATAACAACGATTAGAATGCCTTGTAATTGGTTGTCTCAGTAACCGTAACCAATAAGATATTGCCATCAAAAATCTTAAACAATGTATCAGGGGAAAGAGATTTGAAACGGCAACTACATTTTTTGATAGGATGCAATGCCTTCTCGGCTTGCTTGCATAAAACTTCACAGGCCTTCCAAAACAGATTTCAGCATGAAAACGTTATTCCAAGATATTTATAGTAGGAACCGATTCCAATCATTCAGAACCAATAAACCATTTTTCACTTTTTGCAAGTCCACCACCTTTTTTGAACGCAACAATCTTAGTCTTGTCTGAATGTTGGATTAGCAATGAAGATGCTAACATTAATATCCTTAAAGAAAGGTATACAGATTATAATATCATCTTCAATCCAAAACGTGCTAGTATCAGCAATGTGTCTAACTGATAATGGGGACGGTGACTCTTTGTGGGTTAAAGCCAAAGGCAGGTCATTAAATATTTCACAAGATATTATTATTTGAACAATATATCTTCCACCAGAAAACTCAAATATCTGGAATAAGAAAGACTGCGATGCTTTTATAGACTTAGAACACAAGCTTGCACTTTATGCCCATCAAGGCACCCTTGACTTTAATGCGCGGACTGGGAAGCTAAAAGACTTACCGCAGTCAGAAATTCATAATACACTATCACCTCTATCCGTTTGGCGAAACGAGAAAAATGGTTCTTCAAAAATGAATTGATCTCTACTGTTAATACATACAGATATCTTGGTATTATATTCTCTTATACTTCTAAAATGAATCAATGTACAGCTGATCTAGCCCTACGGGCCAAACGCGCATTGATGGAAATTGTACATAATTTAAATAAGTTGAATACAGTTGACCCTTCTGTGTTTTTTAAAATATTTGATTCACAGGTTCAACCTATCTTACTCTACGGTTCCGAGGTGTGGGGACTAGAACGATTTGAAAAAATCGAAAGTGTACATATGTTGGCATGTAAAATGTCTCTTAATGTTGGTAAACAAACGCCAAATGCTATAACGTACGGCGAATGCGGCCGGTATCCATTATATATCAACGCCTTATGTCGGGCTGTTAAATATTGGTTGAAACTAATTGAAATGCCTGATAGTAGAATACCTAAGAAATCTTATGATATGTTGGTAAATTTAGATAACTATGGATACTCAAACTATGTATCATCAATGCGAATGTTGTTATTTAACCATGGATTTGGTTTTGTGTGGATTAGTCAATCAGTTGGCAATAAGTTGTTATTTCTTAAAAGATTTAAGGATGTTGCTATAAATATGTTTTATCAGTCATGGACTAGCGTTTTACATAATAGTACAAGATATAGATTGTATAAGGAGTATAAAAGCCTTTTGTCTCCAGAAAAATATTTAACTGCAATAACCGTGAGAAAATATAGAAATGTATATATAAGATTAAGAGCCGGATTACTAAGACTAAAAGCAAATGAAGGCAGATGGTCCAATATTGATTACTGTTTAAGAATATGTCCACTTTGTAATTTAGACGTGGAAAATGAATATCATTTTTTACTTGTATGTGAAAAATATAGTGATCTTAGAAAACAATATTTTCCACCCTATTTTTGTACTAACCCAAATATGTTTAAGTTTAAATGCCTCATAATGACAGACAAAGATGCTATGATGTTTAATATTTGTAAATATGTGTATCACAGCCTCCTTAAAAGGCATGCAACCCTAGGGTTATAACTTTTGTATTATTGAACTTGGAATGTGTTATTATTTGTACATGTACATGGGCCTATGGCCTAAACACATGAATAATATAAACATACTTGACTTGACCTCTACCCCCAACTGAGGATCCCCCGTTATGCATCCCTGTCCAGAGGAACAACACTGACCTAACCGTTAATAAATTCGGCAAGGAGTTACTTCAAACTTGTGCTATTACAAAGACATGTATTCTATACGGAAGAACGGTTGGAGATAAATGGTAATTAGCATCTCCGACTTAGTCGGAGCTGCTATCAGTTTTTGCGCAGTTTCCGCCGCCGCCGCCGCCGGTGCGTTTTGTATTTGCTATAACTTTTTTCCTAGAAGGTTTTGAGAATTCATATACATAACTTCTTAATTATGCCCCTGCGGAATTTTTTGGACATGTTCATATTCAAGGTCAAAGGTCAAGGTCACGAGTTCTGAAATCGCTAATAAAAATCCTTGTAAACACGATAACTTGAAAAATATTTGTACTATCAGGCTCTTATTTGGTGTACATCAACTATGGAGAAAGGCCAAGATTTGAAAAGGTTTTCGCTAACATCCGTCAAAGGTCAAGGTCACAGCGAGGGCACGACTTAAGCATGCTTTTGCAAAAATGTCTTATTTCAACTATTAACACTTTGAATCATTACATGATTGTTATACACAATGAAAAGTGATCACTGATTGTGTGACCTTGAATTTAAAAGGTCAAGGTCACGAAATATGGTCAAGGTCACCTGTTCTGAAATCACTAAATAACTTTTTTCCATGAAGGTATCAACACCTCATATATATAGCTTTTTTCTTGACACCTGGGGAAATATTTTGACATGCTCACATTCAAGGTCAAAGGTCAAGGTCATGAGTTCTGAAATCACTATAAAAATCCTTGTAAACACAATAACTTGAAAAATATTTGTACTATCAGGCTCTTACTTGGTATATATCAACTATGGAGAAAGACTGAGATTTGAAAAGGTTTTCGCTAATATCTGTCCAAGGTCAAGGTCACAGCGAGGTCACAACTTAAGCATGCAGTTGCGAACATTCCTTATTTTAACTATTAACACTTTGAATCATTACATGATTGTTATACACAATGAAAAGTGATCATTGACTGTGTGACCTTGAAAATCAAAGGTCAAGGTTACGAGATATGGTCATGGTGACCAGTTCTGAAATCTCTAAGTAACTTTTTTCCAAAAAGGTATTAACACCTCATATACATAGCTTCTTTCTTATAAATCTGGTGAATGATTTTGACATGTTCACATTCAAGGTCAAAGGTCAAGGTCATGAGTTCTTAAATCACTACAATTATCCTTGTAAACACGATAACTTCAAACGTTTTTGTACTGTCAGGCTCTTATTTGGTATATATCAACTATGGAGAAAGACCAAGATTTGAAAACGTTTTTGCTCAAATCTGTCAAGGTCACAGCGAGGTCACAACTTAAGCATGCAGTTGCGAACATTCCTTATTTTAACTATTAACACTTTGAGTCATTGCATGATTGTTATACACAATGAAAAGTAATCATTGATGGTGTGACCTTGAAGGTCAAAGTTCAAGGTCATGAGATATTGGTTAAGGCCATGTTAATCTTTTGATCCAATTTTGAAATCAGAAATAGGTTTTAAGAACAAAGTTGTGAAAAGTGACCCCAGTGATGATTCAACTTGTTAGAATAACTTGAATAATGAAAACAATTTTGTCCAAAAACATTCCCATTTTCTTTATGCTGAGGAGAAGGCGGAACAGGGAAAGGTGAGACCCAAAGTTTCGGAGCTGCTCTGCTTTTGCGGTGTCCCGCAAACGCTCTTCTAGTTTAACATGTTATCAATATAATGAATGCAGTGCAGTTGACTATATCGTTACCAAATACGAAGATTATGACAAATTTAACTATATGAAAGTATTACCTTTCACCCACATGTCTGACCACTGTTCTCTCCAAGCCAGCATTACCATCACGTGTCAAGGTCAGTTGACTTTTACGAAGTTCAAGAAAAAGAGAATAAATAATAAAACATCCAGGAACATCAATAAAATATCAAAGTTTGTGTGGTCAGGAGAGTGTGAAATCAAATATATAAACAGACTTCTATCCTCTCAATGTAAATCTCTTGCTGATAACTTTATAATGAAAACTCCTGAAAATGATTCCCAGGAAGAAGTTGATGCTATGACATCTCAGTTTTCTGACATTATCTTGTCTGCAGCGAATGGCTCTGTAAAACTGGTACACGTGAAGCGGAAGTCAAAAAAGAAGAAAAAGTGGTATAATTTTCAGTGTAAGGATTTGAAAATTGTCGTTCAATCAGCTTGGGTAGACCACGTTAAAAACCCATTCGACAAAACGAAGCAACATAAGTTTTACAAAGCACGCAAAGACTATAAAAGATGCGCAAAACAATCAGAAAAACGATATACGGAAAATCTATTGGAGCAACTTGAATCATTTTCTGCGACGGATTCCCGAGAATATTGGACGCTGGTCCGCGAGCTAACAGGAGGACAGGAGCCAGATCACAGCAACAACATCTCTCCCACGGATTGCATTGAACATTTCAAGAATCTCAACTGTGATATTCCTAACACCAGTGATTTTCACCATAGTGTATCAAGGCCAGTTAGATATATATATCCATCAACTGACCTAGACTTTAATTCTCTTAATGATAATATAACAGCCCAGGAACTCATTAAAGCTTTACGGAAATTGAAAAATAGAAAGTCAGGCGGTCCCGACTTACTACTTAATGAGATGATTTCTGTGTTGTCAACCGTTATCATCGATCATTAATTGAAACTATTTAATTACATCTTAGCAATTGGACGATTTCCCTTGGATTGGCGAACATCATATATCATACCAATTCACAAGAAAGGAGATTTTAACGATGTCAACAACTATAGAGGAATTGCCCTTGGAAGTTGTCTTGCAAAACTATTTCTTTCAATTATCAACACAAGAATGACCTCAACTCTCTCTCTATGACTCAAGACAGGCCGGTTTTCGATCGGATCACAGAACAACAGACAATATATTCATATTTAGAACTTTGATTAAAAAGTTCAAACAGGCGAAGAGAAAACTATATACCTGTTTTGTTGACTTTCGAAAGGCGTTTGACTCTGTATGGAGCGACGGACTATTGTATAAAATGTATAATTATGGTATAACAGGTAGAATATTTAATCTCTTACATGACATGTACTCTACTGTGAAGTATTCTATCACAACGCAAGATGGAGTGACAGAACCAATTTCTTCCATCAATTGGTGTTAAGCAAGGATGTGTTTGCAGTCCTAACCCTTTTTAACATCTATGTGAACGATATACAGGACTACTTTGAAGCCCATAGTGACCACGCTCCTCTTTTGGATGGTCAACACCTCACACATTTGCTCTTCGCAGACGACCTAGTTCTTTTTTCAAAGTCACCCTTCAACAGAATATAGACGATTTAAAAACATTTACAGAAGATTGGAAACTCACTTTAAATCTCTCTAAAACTAAAGTATTAATTTTCGGCGGTACCAAGGCAGATTCCAGACATGTGTTTCACCTTGATAAAACGGCTATTGACTTGTGTGACTCATACACCTATCTTGGTGTGACTCTTCATAACAATGGTACTTTCAAACTTGCTATTGAAAGCCTGAAAGGAAAAGCAATGCACGCCTGGTTCAAAATCCGCCACAGCCTGACTCCAACAACTCACTTCCGCCCCGATGTCATTCTTCGTCTCTATCGGTGTCTCATATCACCAATCGCCACTTATGGATCAGAAGTTTGGGGCAGCGATATATTTAAATCGACATCAGACCCGTTTCAAAACTGGAATAAGCCGGCTTGTAATACAATAACCATTAAAACAGCTAAATCAATTCTCGGAGTACCAAAGAGAACCAGTAATATCGGATGCCTTAGCGAGCTTGGGCTCTACCCTCTATCTATAGAGATACTTTCTAATGTATTGAACTACTACAAACGATTATTGCGAATGGATCAAGATAGGCATATATATGCTGCCCTACTAGAAGATAAGAGTCTTTCAAAATCATCCTGGGTCTCAACAATTGAACAACGTCTTAAAATATCATTCCCTTCATCAAACATTTACAGTATCTCAATTCATGGAATGTTTAAAAACTGAATTTATTCAAATATACCTCCAGGAAACTGATCAACTACCTGATAAAGGAAAGAAATTACGCCTGCTTGGGCATATTGAAGACTCGTTTGGCTACAAAGACTATTTAAACATTAAGAATAATGACCACAGAAAAGTATTAACTAAGTTAAGACTTAGCGCTCACCAGCTTGAGATTGAAAGAGGAAGATATAACAACACGCCTGTAGACAAACGACTCTGTCAACAGTGCAGTCAGGGTGTTACAGAAACGGAAGAACATTTTATATTTGAATGCCCAAAGTATATTCATTACCGCTCGAAACTAATTTCATCAACTGGTCTCGTTGGAGTCTCAAGGAAAGAGCTCCTTGATCCGGTGACGTCACCATGGCAGGTGGACGTGAATGTCGGCTCTCCACATGAAGTGAGCATTTTTTAACAAAGACCTACTACTGAAGGTAAATCTGGGATAATTATGAACTGATAAGTCCGTACAAGCAACATATGTGTTTCTTGATGAATGAAAACCCAGTTACATGCTGATGACTAGACTATAGTTCTGACCGCCCTACCCAGTTAACGACACACGTGGTCCGCCATTGCACCTCTCGGGTATCTTTTGTCTCCCGGTCTACCAAATCCCTACAGTCTCTATAGCCTAGTGATATTCTATGTCCATGGATGGATTCTGCTTCTTTAGCAAGTAAACGAAACCGTGAAGAGGTATTTACTTCACCTGAATCAACTGACCTTAATAGTAAAAGACAGTGCAACAACTCTACAGATAGACTCCCCAGTGACCTTTCTAAGTTAGATTCATCTTATGAACACTCTTCATCGACAATGAGTGAGTCGGGAGACATGCATGCACATTCAGGGCATTCCCAAGAAACAAAAAATTTCATAAGCAAGTTTATTGCTGCACTGCAAGATAAAAACGTTCTATCTCTCATAGGCCGAGCGGTGAGTGAGGAAATTAAACCTACTCTAAGGGAGGAGATACATGTTATCATAATCGAGAATCAGTACCTGGAAAAAGAAATAACATCATTAAAAGAAACTATTAATGAAAAGGATGATGTTATCACTACACTGTGTGACAGCGTAGATAGGCTGGAACAGCATTCCCGGGGAAACAACGTCAGGATTATGGGCATCCCTGAGTCAGAGAGTGAAGATACTAACACAATAGTGGTTGACCTCGCCAAATCCATTGGTGTGGATATCACCACTGACGATATTGATGTTAGCCACAGGGTACCACGGTTCCCCCCCGAAACCCCAGTCTCAACCTAGGCCCATTTTTGTGAAATTCCTTGCTAACACTACTAAGAGAAGGATTGTCTCAGAGAGGGGTAAGCTTAAATTTCAGAAGATGTGGGAAGGCAAGAACATATTCGTCAACGAAGACCTTACTAGAAAAAGGGCAATACTGGCAAGACAGGCAAGGGATCTCGTTAAAGAAAAGAGAATGGAATCAACTTGGGTGACAGGGGGAGTAGTGATTGTGAAAATGAAGGATGGAGCCGTTAAGAAGGTGTCCACTAACTCCCATTTCAATGACATCTGTGAGTTAACAAGGCTAAAAACTGTTTTCAGACTCAGCCAACACACCACATAGCTTGTTTTCACAGACCTAACAATAAGACTAATATCCCTGAACACACCCTCCCTATAGTATAACCAGCGTCAGAATATATAGGCTACTATATTCCTAATGATGTCAAGAATCAACGGAATTTCTCTTGGAAACTATATCCACAATTCTACAGCTTGAGTATTTACTATGTATTCTATAGTATGTTTTGCAACGTCAGACCAAACTTATGTACCACACAATTGAAAGCAATTCTGGAATGAGCATGGTTATATCATGTGTAAGTGTATATGTGATCTGTGAAAGTGTATAACCTGAATGTCCAGTGATATCTGTTTATAACATAGATATATTCAGCGCTTCGTGGACAGCTATTGGATGCTTCAACGAACTTATATGTACTCAATTATATGGAAACATATATTAGCCTGCGTTGTAAACTTTACATATATAAGTGAAAACAACAATCGCTCTTTAAAGCATTGACGATCCTTTGAACGGTGATAAAATTGGCAGACTGTATCTATCGGATGTCTTCTAGCTATCATCTAAATCCAATCAGAAGTTTAATAAATGTGACCAGTTGCTAACAGTTGCTATTATGTTGATCAACTGTCCTATTGGAAGAGTTTATTTTTGCATTTGAATTAATATTGTGACATTTTCCACAAGCTCGTGTTGTTTTTTGTTTTGTTTGGTAACTTGTTTTCGGTTGGTTTGGTTTTAATTTTGAAGGCGTTAATTTTCTAAGTTTTTGTAAATTTACATTTCGTTAGTTTAAACTGTTCCCAGACGGTAGCCTACACTGTACCGCTGTCTTCGCCTTAACAATATACTTTGGTTACTTTATCTTTATTCAAATATTTACTTAAATAGTGACAGGGTCTTATATAATTTGATAGCATATCCACCTATCAAAATATGACATGATAACCAACATTTAAAACGCATTCATTCTAAAAAATAAAATATCTGGATAAAAATATACATTATAAGTACTTACAGCACAGTGTATCCAATATTCACAGTTCTCAATACAGAAAGGTATCCATCTGTCTTCGTCCTGTCTACACACACACACACAATTCATCTCTCAACACAGCTCTACTAGCATGCTCCACACGCCCCGTGCATGCATGCATGGTTACGTGTGTTTACATTGACAACCTTTCGTTGGTGAACATTCAACTGATAAATACCGGTTGCTTTTGATTATTGTTCATGTTATAGTAAACCGACAATAGAAAACTAATCGTGTTAATAAAATAATTATTTCATTATCCACTTATTTAAGTAATTTGTCTCATTCTCAATACTTTAAAGGTTGCTGTTGCTTACAGAGATTCACATGACAACTTTTAATGAAATGTAAACAATTCAATCTTAAATAAGGGGAATCCAAATGTTGAATTTATATAGTGTTTTCATTTGACTACTTATTTGCTTATTTGTATATTATTACACTTTTTCTTTTTGTTTTTTTTTGTGTAGGTTATCAGTTAAATCAAAACAGTTTTTGATTTATGCTTCAGTTCTTTTCTTTTATCAATTTGGATATCTATTTTGTATGAATTATAGGATGGCTTGATCTGTCACGTAGTCATCAGTCGTCAACGAGCGAGTTTGGTCGAGTTGGACCTTACATGCTTTCACTACCTGTGCTTTTATTTTTATTTTTTCTCTTTTTCTCATTTTCTTCTTCCTGTGTAAAGCCGTTCATATCGGATGGTTCACCTTACGTTTTCCGGTTTAAGCAAATTTTCAGGAGCTTACATCATGTCAATACAGAAACTTCGCCATGTTTATATGTTGCAATAATATTCCCTTGCAAAAAAAGAGATAAAAAATTTCTATTTAGCATACCCAATCCTGTGTCACTGTAAAATACTTATCGCTTTAACTTTCAAGATAAGTGTATTGACATACTGTTACACAGACACAGGATTGGGACATTTCATGCAAAAGTTAGTTGCAACTCCAAGTGTAAACTAGACTGGATAACTTGTTTTTTGATAATATCTGTTTATTGCATGGGAATATCTGGTATTAGACTGACACTTTTGTTACTGTTATGTGGTGATGTGCATCCGAATCCCGGCCCAGAAAATTCGGATATTAGCTTTGTTCACGTAAATGTTTGCAGTCTACAAGGCAAAATCGATATCGTTTATGCAGAACTAAATCATTTCGATGTTATCTGTATTTCGGAAACGTGGCTACACTCGGGTGTCAGTAATGACGATATCGCGCTGTTAGGGTATCACCCACCCGTACGTCGGGACCTACCATCACGTGGAGGCGGAGTCGCTAATTATGTTAAAGAAAATCTACACTTTAAACACAGAACAGAGTTTGAATTACCGGGACTGGAAGCAATTTGGGTTGATATAACCTCGAAAAATAACGTTTTGCGTGTTGGAAACTTCTACAGAGCTAATACTCGCGCTTTTTATTGGGATTTGATAGATGATTCTATCGCTATGGCAGTAGACACTAACATCAAAACGATTGTCTTAGGTGACTTTAATACTAATTTGTTAAATAATGCCGACATCAACATTACTAGTTTAGAAAGACTTTACGGCTTGACCCTAATTATCGATGAAGTAACGCGCTTAACAAGTACATCGAGAAGCTTTATAGATTTGATTTTGATCTCATGTCCTAATCTTGTTATATCTTCTGGTGTTACCCAAACTTCTGCAGTGATCATTGCGCAGTATTTGTCAACCTTAAGTTTAAAAAATCGAACAGGAAGAGTTACACGAGAACTATATTTGACTATGACAACATTGACAAAAATGGATTGCTGACTTCCGCTAGAGCCTTAAACTTGAGTAATCTTATCACCGAGGGCGTGAATGAAAGTGCTCAGAATATTGTTGATAGTTTATATAACCTAACTCAAAACCACATACAAAATAAACAAGTACGAATCCGCCCAAATGATGAACCGTGGATGAACGGTTATATTCGTCGACTAATGCGAAAACGAAACCGAGCTCATAAAAAAGCGAAGAAAAGCAATGTGCCAACTGATTGGCAAAGTTTTCGAGCACAGCGAAATAACGTTATTTCGGAAATTCGAAGATGTAAAAAGGATTACAATACTAAGCTTGATTAGAAATTAAACGACTCGTCGGATAGTAAACTTTGGTGGAAGATTATAAAAAACTACACAAGTAAATCGAATAAATCAAAAGCTTTTCCTAGCTTAGATCAAGATGAGGTTGTATTTGAAAATGATGTTGATAAGGCAAATTTATTAAATAACTATTTTGTTAAACAAGCTACTGTTGATAATGCAGATGAAGAAATAGATGATAATGCGATACCTGAACCCGAAAACCGACTTGAAGAGATACATAACTGAGAAAGAAATTGAAGATGTAATATCTACTCTTAATATTCGCAAAGCAATAGGACCCGACATGATAAGCAATCGCGTTATTAAATTCCTAGCCAGGACAATTTCAAAACCGCTTAGCTTACTATTCAATTTATCTTTATCTAAATCATCATTCCCTTCAATTTGGAAAATAGCTTCGGTCGTTCCCTTACACAAAAAAAGGTAGTCCCCATGAATGTTCAAATTATAGACCAGTTTCCCTAACAAGTTGTGTGTCTAAACTCTTTGAAAAATGCGTCCATAAACATGTTCATAACTTTTTCTTAGACAACGGAGTCATCACTCAATTTCAATCGGGTTTTACACCTGGCGATTCAACTGTTTATCAATTAACGCATCTATACGACTTCATAACCAAAGCTCTCGATGAAGGTAAAGAAATAAAAGAATATTTTGTGATATAAGTAAAGCGTTTGACCGAGTATGGCATAAGGGTCTCCTATGTAAACTACGGAGAGACGGCGTGGGAGGTTCGCTCCTTGAATGGTTTGAAAATTATCTGTCTGATCGCAAACAGTATACAGTTGTAAACGGCTCTCAATCAGGGCAGAAGTTTGTATTGGCTGGAGTACCCCAGGGATCCGTGTTTGGGGCCCCTTTTATTCTTGGTATTGTAAATATATTGATATTGTAAATGATATTGAATGCAACATACGACTATTTGCTGATGATACCTCACTCTATGTCATTATAGACGACCCAAACGAAGCATATAACATGCTGAAAAATGATCTTGATAGAATTTCTGATTGGGCTAGTAAATGGAAAGTTAAATTCAATCCTACAAAAACTGAAACCATCCTTTTTACAAGGAAACACAATGAAACATTATTGCAAAATTTGACTATGAGTGGCCAAATCATTTCAGAAACATAAACATCTAGGTTTAAATTTTCAAAAAGACGGCCAGTGGCACTCTCATATTGAACAAATGGTTAATAGAATTGGTCCGATGATCAACTGTCTACGTAGCCTCAAATATCGATTAAGGCGCAAAAGTCTGAAGACGTTGTATAGTTCCTTTATCCTTCCAATCTTTGACTACTGTGATCAAATTTGGAATAATTGTACTAAATCTCAAGAATTTCTGCTCGAAAAACTACATTTGGATGCTTTGAGAACTATCTGCGGTGCGGTGAAAGGTACAAGTCATCACAAATTATATGATGAAACTGGATTCAGTTCATTGGCAATAAGACTATCCAACCACAAAATGTGCTTATTTTATAAAATGCATGCCAGTTTGACTCCGAGTTACTTATCTGATCTCATCCCGCCTACAATTAACCATCAATCAAATTACGAACTAAGAAACTCCGATGCCATTCAAGTTCCTAATTGTCGAACAGATATATACAAACGATCTTTCTTGCCGTCAGCTGTTGTAGAATGGAACAACCTGCATGACAACCTCAAGGAATCCGAATCGTATGCAATATTTAAAAATAGATTGTATAAAGATAACACCAAACTTCACGACATTTTTCAAAACTTTGGATCGAGAAACGAACAAATTTTACATTGCCGGATACGATTGGGTTGTAGCAACCTAAACGGTCATACATTCGATAGATTTATCAACGACGACTCGCGATGCTCCTGTGAGATTAAGCCACATTGGTTAATTATTGTACAATCTATAATATGCATTGTTTGATATAATTGTCTTACACTGAGATATATTAATGCTCTTGTATATATTTTACTTATAATATGTATTAACATTTGTTAACTTCTTTGTACACTGCCCATAATGGGTGTTTTCTGTACAATAAATATCTTGTATCTTGTATTAATCGCTAGTCCCCACCTTTTACAGTATATTTCAAGAACATCTATTTTCGTTTGTAAGTTTAAGACACTATCTCCTAATAAGGCGACGTCGTCAGCGAATAATAAGATAGATAATGCATCAAGAGTTTCATCAATGAAGGCCCCACTATAGTCACTATTTACAATATCATTTACACGTTCCTCAAATGAAAAATGAGACTGGTGACAGTATACAACTCTGTCTGACGCCAGCAGTTAAATACATCTGTCATAGTCTGCTTACTGAATCTTACAGCTACTCTCACATTCGTATACATGTTGCGAAGGAGAACGCTTATTTTAACATGGAAGCCATTATTCAGAAGAACATACAGTAACTTATTTCTATCAACAGTGTCGAACGCTTTTTTGAAATCTTCAAATATACAGTAGAACTTGCCACGCCTTGTTCTTACATATTTATGAACTAAATTGCATTAAGTGTGAATATATGGTCAACGGTATTATAGGTTTCTCGAAAGCCAGCTTGTGATTCAGAAAGTAATTATTGAGTAGTTATCCAGAATTTTATTCTCATGTCAAGTATTAATGTAAAAGCTTTACTGATAATGTCAAGAAAAGCTATTCCCCTATAGTTGTTAGGATCACCTTTATTTCCTGTCTTGTTTACTGGGACAATAAGGCCAGAATTAAGGATTTCATTGAAAAGACGTTTGTAGAATGGTAACAATACATGACGAAAACGTAACCGTGCACACTCGACCGCCAAAAGGCTAAATCGACCCTCGGACTGGGTAAATTTTCGTCATCTCAGAAATAAAGTAGTATCAGTTGTGCGCACAGCAAAGAAAAGGCATATTTCTCAAATCGACAGTAAAATAAACGACGCGTATGGCAGTAAGCTTTGGTGGCGTCTTGTAAAAAACTACTTAAAATGCACGAGAAACAACACGATATTCCCGCCTATTAAACATGAAAATGTAGTTGTTGATAATCTACCAGATATAGTAACAATTATGAACGATTTCTTCTGTATGCAGGCTGTTGTTGATAATCCTGACCAAATATTACCGGAAATACCGACGAAAACAAAAGATATTCTACTTTCTGTTGATGTTACTAAAGCAACCGGATACGATGGAATCGCCAACAGACTATTAAAACTCACAGCAGAAGTTGTATCAAAGCCATTGACTGAAATCTTTAATACGTCATTAAATTGGTCTACTTCCCGGACCCCTGGAAAGTAGCTTCCGTAATACCTATTCATAAGAAAGGTGATATAAATGAGTGTAATAACTATAGACCAGTAGCGCTAACAAGTTGTTTAGGTAAGGTCTTTGAAAAGTGTGTCTTCAAATATGTTTTCAACTATCTAAGAGATAACAACTTACTAACAAATCTTCAATCCGGATTTATTCCAGGAGACTCTCCCTCAAACCAATTGACATATCTTTATGATTTCATTGCTAAAGAACTAGATAAAGGGAAGGAAATAAGAGCAGTTTTCTGTGATATAAGCAAAGCTTTCGATAAAGTATGGCACAGGGGATTAATCCAAAAGCTGAAAGCATATGGTATCGGCGGAAAACTTCTTTTATGGTTTGAAAGCTATCTCGACAAAAGAAGACAATGCGTTGTAATAAATGGGTACAGTTCGGAATTACAACCAGTTAAAGCCGGCGTCCCGCAGGGTTCCGTACTTGGACCACTTCTGTTCTTAGTTTATATAAACGATATTGTAGATGATATTAACAGTAACATTCGACTATTTGCTGATGACACGTCACTTTACGTTGTTATAAACGATCCAACAGTAGCTGCTCATTGTCTGAACAATGCTTTAGCAGTAATATCTGAATGGGCTAAATTATGGCAAGTTGATTTTAATCCCAACAAGACAGTTTCAATTCAATTTACTCGTAAGCTTACTCAAAATATTAATCCTGTTCTATCTATGGCTAACACCAACATAGATGATGTTTCATCGCATAAACATTTAGGATTAACTCTTCAAAAGGACTGTTTGTGGCATGGCCAAATTGATAACATCATCCAAAAAGTTAGTCCAATGATAAACTGCTTAAGGAGCTTTAAATACCGTCTCAACAGAAAAACTTTGCAAACAATGTATAAATCATTTATCTTACCAATTTTCGACTACTCCTGCCATGTTTGGGATAATTGCACGAAAGAACAATCACTTCTTCTAGAAAAGCTAAACTTAGATGCAATCAGAACTATTTGCTGGGCTGTGCGCGGCACAAGTCACGAGAAACTATACTCTGAAACAAATATTTCCTCATTAGAGAGTAGACGCCGCCGTCAGAAATTAAATCTTTTTTATAAGATGGTCAATAGATTAGTTCCGGATTACTTGTCAAGTTTAATCCCACCAAATGTATCTTCTCTAACTGACTATGAACTGAGAAATACTTCTCATCTTCAAACTATCAAATGCAACACAAGTCTTTATTCTAAATCTTTTATCCCAGATACGATACATATTTGGAATTCTCTTCCACAAGATATAGTAAATGCTAATACTATAGGGGAATTCAAGAACAAACTTAAAGAACAAAACAACACATTTTTTTATTTCAACATCTGTTGTAGAGGGGGGGGGACAACAAACATCTTCGATGGGTCTAGATTTTGCCAAATTGTTCACTCACGTCTTCGGTTTGGGTGCAGCGATCTGAACCGAGATAAGTTTAATAGATTTATTTCAAATAGTTCTGAATGTAATTGCGGGTATCACACTGAAGATGCTCTTCATTTCTTTTTTACTTGTCCCACTTTCAGTGACATAAGAGCCGATGCATTCTTCTGCAAAAAAGGCATTTAACTTGTCTTCAATTTTCTATGGACATCCAGGCTCATCAAAACATCTAAACGAAGAAATATTGAAGTCAGTACATCATTATATCGTTACATCAAAGAGATTTTCAGATTTCACATAACACGATTAAAAAATATATATATATATATAATTTGATCTTGCCTCCCTGGACTATCCTTATTTTTATATCATTTTATTAAAAAGTGTGCTATAGTTTCAAAATCATTGTTTCAATTTTGTCTTTGTATATTGTATGTGTAATGACCTGTCCATGTGTACTCACTTTGATTTAACTGTATTTTGTTAGGGAGCGGCATTAACATAAGCATTATTTGCTTGTTTGCCAATCCCGTTTTCTTTTTGAAATAAAAATATGTTTAAACCACATGACAGTAGCTTTTAAGGCCTCTGTCGGGAAACCTTCTGCCCCTGGGGATTTATCATTTTTTAAAATTTTGAATTGATTTTCTTCATCTGTGATTTCATCGCATAGCATATAGTCACAAACTTTACACAGTTTGTAACATCATGGTTATGGTCTGTGGGTGTTGTGCGTGTTCGTGTGTCGGGTGTCAGTTACAGAAAATCAATGTCTCGACATGTCGATAAAGCAGGCTAAAGTTTTGTCAATATCGTCATGGATGAAATCGTCAAACTTCTGGGTAAATGCGTTCATATGACTGCACATAGCATTAATAAACTCACCGGCCTGCTCCTGTCTCCACCCGTACCTGTCGAATGCATGTGACTGTGTGTGCGTGTGTGATTCACATGCAGGACCGGCTGGTGGGTCACGTGACAATAGCAAGTTTACTGCAATCGGGAGGTTGTCAGATTTAGTTCTTGTAATAATTTCAAAATCTTGGTAATATTCATATAAATCTGTATTAGTTGATATATCCATATATATTTTTACTTTAGATAAAATGATATGTAAATTACTACTACTATTAAGGATAAATTAACAAAGTTAAGTATACTTGTTATCTGTAATAACATGATTTAAACAGGAAAATGTATCCTTAAAATTACTATCATTCTAGTTTTCATAATCTTTTTAAATTACAAGATGACAATTCAAGTCAATACCATGCTCTTTTTTTTTGTTTCTTTATATAAAAACTGTTACTTTTATTCCTGTTACTTTTTTTCCGTTACTTTTTTCTTGTTACTTTTTCCCTACATTTCTCTTAACCTGATCAGCTAACTTTGAGTAAACCTATAACAACAAACAACAATTGTGGTGCTTTCAAAAATATTTATTTTAAAGGCAAGGATTGGTAAACAGACTAGCAGTTTATCTTAAAGGTCTTAAAAGGTGACATCGTGCTATTAAATGTGACATTGTGCTTGTATATTATATGATAAACTCCCACTGTACTGTTGCATAGACTCCCAAAAAATTCATAAAATCGCTTATGGGCACTAATAAATTATCTACACCTCCAAATATGACATTATGCTAATGTGACAGTGTGTTTGTATAGTTGGTAAATAAAAAGACTTGAAAACTGTAACTTTTTTCATAGCAAAAACTGTTACTTTTTTCCTAGCAAAAACTGTTACTTTTTTCTGTTACTTTTTTACCTGTTACTTTTTTCCGAGCACCAAATTTCACAGTCGAAAATATGTCTCCATTAGAAAGTTTAAATCCATCGATATATTCTAGTTGTTTAAGATAGAGTACAATAAGTTAAATAAATTTGTCGTTCATTTTCCGTTTGAGTATTTTCTGCGATTCAGCTTTTCACAATAATACACATTTTAATCCCTCCATGAAAAAACACCTGATATAAAAGGCAGACCGCTGGTGGTACCTTTAAAAAAGTGTGACAATGTCATTCTTGCATCACGAAATGACAGGCAGAGGTTTTTAAAATTCTGCAACTGATCAAAGACAAATCAGGATTATTTATGAAAACAACAATTTCTCAAACTCTTGTTCTGTTACTGATCAAAGGCAAAAAGGGAATTACTTATGAAAACAACATTTGTTCAAGCTGTTTTTCTGTTACTTATCAAAGACAAATTGGAATTATTTATGAAAACAACAATTTCTCAAAATTCACTTTATATTAACTACTCTACAACACTCTATAACAAAAGATCATTGTAAGCATACTCATTAGAAATAACATAATGATCAAAGACAAATTCTATTATGTTGGGGATTGTGTCCGTGTTGTTGTTTTTCGGTGGGGGATTATGTCCAGTGGGGATTTTGTCATAGGGGATTATGTCCTTGGGGATTATGTCCAGTGGGGATTTTGTCCGTCCACCTTGCTGGTACCCTTAAATCCCGAAATTATATCATAAAGACTACTATTCAAACTAAAATAACATTACATTTTGTAAAGTAAACTTGTTATCTGTTAATACTTAAATGCACTGGGATTTAATTCTGCTCTCTCGCCTACGCAGATTATATGATTTATGTTCAGCTTAACTGAGTAAACGCTGTAGCTGTAAGAGCACCTATCTCCTTAGAAATGATCAAAAAGAGAGATGATAAATTTAAGTTCAACTCACAAATTAAATACATACATTGTATAAAGCCATACAATATGTAAAAGGCGTCATCTACCTATTCAGGGTTACGAGAGAATATGACACATTAACATTTACGTTTTAAAAGATGTAATAATGCAAAGGAATAAATAAAAATAAACAATAGTGAAAAATATACTCGTAGAACACGTTAAAGACAAAATATATAGTGCTTGTATATTCCATCATACTTTGTTAAACGTGTTAAATAAAAACAATCAAAACTATTACTTCTTCCCAAGTAAAAACAGTTACCTTTTTTCTGCTATTCTTTTCAGGTTACCTAACAGTTATGTCAAAGCTAAGTTTTGTAACTAATTTCATCAACACTGAAACGAATGTAAATCACAATCCTCTACATGTCATTAGTATAATACGTTTAAGCTATCTACATCGAACGTTATTTATTACACTTTTCATTGAATTTACAATAAGTACCTGTAAACGTAGGCTCCCGAGTGAAACAGGTAGAACAATGTAAAAAAGGATGAAAGATTATGTACAGTTTGTAAAAAGGCTATATATGTAGCAAATAAAACTCATCACATACGCAGGTCATCTGCCTGAGCTTCTAATACTCTCTTAAAATGTAGATGGACAATATTGTATTGTTTTGTCTGTCAAAAGTAAAAACAAAGTGCCATGTCTGGTATACAATGTATACTATATAGTATGACGCATATACTCGTTAAGTATATTACTTAGAAATATGTATTGGCCATAAAGTATATATTAAGAATTATGATGAACAACTGCACTGATTACTGATCATCCAAAAAGTTAGCAATAATATACATTGATGACTTTCACTGATTAGGCATGTAAACTAGGTGTGATAAAGTGCCATATATTGTCGGCAACTGATGACAGTGGCGACGCAATGCCTGGTTGAATGTATCTTTTGCCGACTGTTAAAGTGTCACTCTCAGCGCGTGAATTAAACAGTGGTCACACTCATTAGACCTATACCTCTTTTAGAAGGTGACCATGACGCATCAAGAAAACATATTGCCCACAATTAATTACCGTTACATAATGTGTGGCTATATAAACTGTTACTCTCTGTAAGTCCACTATGTAATCCATAACTCTAACATTCCAACTAGGTACGAGAGCTACAGGGACAGCTACAGGGACACTATGTCCGCTATCGATTTAACTATCACAACCCCGGACATCGCTAGTAATACCGAGTGCCAGGTATATGATGATCCGTGGGGAAGTGACCACTTTCCCATACTTATTACCCTTAATAATTTCTTACCACCAAATAATTCAAACGTTGAAAATTGACCCCCAAACCCTAGATTTCATTACAACAAGGCTGACTGGGATAAGTTCCAAACACTTTGCATCCAGTTAAACCCAGCAGACCTTGAAAATAAAGACCCCGAATCCTTTTCCAATAATTTTACTAAAGCTATTATAAATGCTGCCAAACAATCCATCCCTTTCTCAGCATCCAAAATTTCTAAATCTACAGTTCCTTGGTGGACTCAGGAAATTAAAGTTGCACGCAAACAGCGTAAAGCGGGCTTTAAGAAGGCAAAGCGCAACATCTCACAATTTCCTATTGCTAGGCAATTAAAAAATAAAGTAAATACACTCATTTAACAAACCTAAACAAAACATTGGGAAAACTTCTGCGAGGACTTGAATGGCAGGGCCAATTCCAAAAAAAATTGGAATAAAATCCGAGCCATCCGATGCGGCAAACGCAGGAGCAATATCCAACCAATAAATAACTATAAAAAAACTAAAGACAAAGCTAATGCAATCGCATCACACTTTTCAACCGCAAGCAGCAACAGCAACAACTCTCCGGAGTTTCTTCAACACAAAAACAACACCGCATGCATTGCAAAACAGCTTACAGATAACAAACCAATCAACCAAACATTTACTATGGAGGAGCTTCATTTTGTACTAAATAATAGGAAAAAGGGAACGGCCCCAGGGCTAGACCTAACTTCCTACCAAATCATAAAGAAGCTATCCCCCTCCACCCTAAATACTCTTTTAAATCTATATAATACAATTTGGCAACAGGGCAAGCTACCTACCAACTGGAAGGAAGCTCTAGTAATTCCAGTACCTAAACCTAATAAACCCTCCGTGGACCCAAATTCCTATAGGCCAATATCCCTAACTTCAAACTTATGTAAAGTAATGGAGTCGATGGTAAAACCTCGCCTCCAATCTCACTTAAACCTTAATCCCTTAAACAACGACTAGAGTGGCTTCACCCCTTCGCAACAAAACAAGCAATACACACTCACAATATTCCTGGATTTTTCCAAAGCTTTCGATATAGTGTGGCATAATGGCCTCATCCAAAAATTAACTAAAAATTGCCTATCAGGCAACATAATTAATTACATCCAGGATTTCCTACACAACAGGCATATAACTGTCAGGATTGAAAACCAAAAATCTGAAAACTTTCTTTTGGAAAACGGCACCACACAAGGCAGCATTCTTAGCCCCACCTTATTCAACATCATGGTAGATGACCTTTTCGAAGGCATCTCACCAAAAATTAATTTGCAGACGACGGTGCACTATGGGCACGTTGTAAACATATTCACACTGCTACTACTTTACTCCAATCCGCACTAAACAAAGTCGACCAATGGGCTGACAAATGGGGCTTTAAACTAAATGCGGGAAAAAACATAGGGGTAGTATTTAAACATAAAAATATGCGCCCTACCTCTATCTAAAATATAACAAAATAAATTTCCAAAAACAAACTAAATTTCTAGGGCTAATCTTTGACGAGCATCTCGCTTGGGAAGCTCATGTCAAAGACCTTAAACTTAGATGCTCGAAAGACCTTAATGTCATGAGGGCAATCTCGGACACAGGCTGGGGAGCACATAGGCAAACCTTACTACAACTCTATACCTCCCTAATAAGGTCCAAACTGATCTAAAGCGCCCCTATTTATAACACCCTAAAACCTACTCTGAGCAATATCCTAAACTCTAACTAATACCAAGCATTAAAAACGGCAACCCGTACACAACATAGCACCTCCCTCGAAGCTCTGCAAGCCCTAACTGGTGAAATTCCCCCCGAACTGAGACGGGACCAACTCACCTTAAACTTCTGGGCAGCAACTTCAGAGGACCCCCTAATCAGGAATTTGCTTAGCAGCAGTTCCTCTAAATTCAAAACAGCTATATTCAATAAATACCCTCTCCGTGCACCCATAGCACACTGCATACAACAACTTATCTCTCAAGCAAAGATGGAGCACGTTCAACTCCCTACCAAAAACATGGTGCATCATCCTATCCCACCGCTGCGGGCACCAAAATAAATCTCCATCTTAGCAAAATAACTTCCAAACAAAACCCTAAACTCGCGCAAGCAACCGCACTACAATACATCAAGGAACACTGGTCCGACTGGTGTCTCATCTACACGGACGGGTCTAAGGACCCGGGCGCATGCACAACAGGTGTAGACATCAACTTCAAGCATCCATAACCCTCTTCTTACTCTAATAGGCTACCTAACGACCAATCGGTCTACACGGCAGAGCTTATGGCCATCCAAATTGCTCTAAACCACCCTAACTTACAAAACCAGGACAAAATTCCATCCTTTCGGACTCCCTCAGTGCTTTAGAAGCACTCAAAATCAAATCCACCAAAAACCGTCCTGGTTTAATCTCTAAAATTCTCCACAGCATCCATTCTCTTAACAACCAAGGCAAGGCAGTAAAGCTCCTATGGGTACCAGGCCACGTCGGCATATTTGGCAACGAAAAATCCGACAGAGCAGCAAAGGAGGGCCTTAAAATTCCAAATTTCTTACCTATCCATCATTCGAAACAAGAGGCAAAAAGCCTTTCAAAATCTTATACAAAGCATGTATGGCATCAGCAACACACAAAATCAAGCAAGGCGCAATACACCAAACAAATTATCTCCAAACCCCTAGGCAAACAAAAAATCTTCTCCAAAAATAAAAACATTGATAGGACCATAATTAAGCTCCAAACGGGGCATACCAAATTAAACTCTCATCTCCATAAAACAAAAATAAAAGCATCTCCCGCATGCCCAAACTGCCCACAAGCAGAAACAATCCAACATATTCTCACAGAATGCCCACAGTATGCGGCCTTCCGCCAAATACTTAACCAAACTCTCAGGGCCAACAACATCCCTCTACACAACATCTATCTAATATTAAATCCAAAAAATAATCTAAGCACCTTTCAAGCATTAGGCACTTATATCAAGGATTCGGACCTCCTGGTCCGAATCTAAAAACCTAAAAGCAATCAATTCCAAACCAAACAATTTTAAACTCGATACCTTAGGCTGTCGAAATGTTCCTAATCAAAGTTTTGGAAAAAAAGAGAGGGTCCCATGGATTCGAGAGGATATATATATATGGGTGATATTCATTGATTTGAAAAATCTAGCGTACATTCGTTACAACATACAAAACAATGACAATTGGCGAGTGTAGAAAGCTTTGCTACGGCATAACAAGACATTGTTGATTAAATAATTCACATCTAAAAACGTTGTGAATATTCAATCACTACATCAATATTTGAATGAAAATACATCATTTCATTCGTAAATACGTCTTTCAAATAAATGAGAATTGATATATACTAAATATCACTTAATTATGGTTTAGGAAATAATACAATTTGATAGAAAAGAAAAATCCCTGCACGTGGAAAACGTCAAGCAAGGGAGATAACTGGTTTGATAAGGAATGTATGATTGCTCGCACAAGGGCAAGACGCCTATTACGTGCAGTTCATGCAAGTAACAGTGATTATTTGAGGGATCAATACTACAAGATCACTGTATAAGGGCTTGTGTAAACAGAAATCCACATGTGCTCGAGAAATGATGTCAAATAAACTGTCTGATGCCCTACTCCATAACAATAATAAACTATTTTGGTCATACATTAAGACACAACCACCAGTTAGCATAAACTGTATTACTCCCGAAGAATGGGTCCTACACTTTAGTTCATTATTCCAAGGCACAAAAGGCTGTGAAACGGAACTTGAGTTTTATGAATATGTCTCTAATTTTGTTAACTCCATCAGTGACAATTTCATTGAGGTTACATCTGATTATATTTATTTAGATAAGAATATTACTCTTGAGGAAGTACTCTCTTCAATTGATAGTATGCAAACGGGTAAGGCATCAGGCCTTAGTGGAATTCCTGTTGAATTCTTTATGAAAGCACCCCCCTTTTGCTGAGATATGCTAGTCTCATTATTCAACTCTATTTTATCCTCGGGTGTGTACCCACGGGAATGGACACTCGGGGTCATCTTGCCTATTCATAAAAAGGGAAGTATCAACGATCCTGCTAACTATTATTAGAGACCAGCGGTAAGATATTTGCCAAAGTTCTAAGTTTCAGATTAAATAGATGGGCCGAAGATGAAAAGTTTTTCGCATCTGAGCAAGCGGGTTTTCGTAAAGGTTTCCAGACTACTGACAATATTCTTATCCTTGATACTATCATCTCCAAGTACTTATCTCTCCATAAGGGTAGAATATACTGCGTTTTTATTGATTTGAAATCAGCCTTTGATTCAGTTTCACGACAGGGTTTGTTTTATAAGCTTTGGACTGGTAATATTAAAGGTAAAATGTTTCGTCTCCTCAGTAATATGTATAACAATGTCAAAGCTTGTGTCTCCATGAAGGATGGAAACACTATTTCCTTTGAGTGTTTGTTTGGAGTTAGACAAGGTTGTCAATTATCACCATTTCTTCTTCGTTCTTCATCAATGATATTGTTGACTATTTGTCTTCAGATAACCAAAGGTGTATAGACATAGATTTGATGGAACTCTTTATTCTGCTTTTTGCTGATGATATTGCTATGTTTGACAGTACAGTTAGAGGTCTTCAAAAGAGAATAGATAAGATTTCAGCATATTGTGATAAATGGCAACTTAAAATCAATGTTGACAAAACTAAAGTTATTGTTTTTCGGAAGGGTGGCAGACTTAGAAGATACGAAAAATTTACATTAGATAATAATCAGGTTGATATTGTCTCCTCATATAAGTATTTAGGAGTTCAGTTTTCATCTTCAGGTTCGTGGTTTATTACTCAAAAGACATTGTCAGAACAGGCAGTTAAGGTATTATCTATACTTCGATCAAGGATTCATAACTTTAATAATCTTTCTCCTCAAGTTTTAATCCATATGTTTGATGTAAAGATTATTCCAATTCTTATGTACGGCAGTGAAGTATGGGGCTTTCAGCCCTCACCCAACATCATCCGTGTCCAAGATAAGTTTCTAAAGTATATTTTACATCTTGGAAGAAGTACACCGAACATTGTCGCTAGGGGAGAACTTGGTCGCTATTCACTTAAGGTGAACCAGTATATTAAAATAATACGTTATTGGTTGAGATTACTTTACCAGCAGGATAATACTATACTTAAACATATTTATTCCTACCAATATAAGTTGGCAGAAAAAGGAATAGATTGTTGGGCCTCTAAGGTCAAGGAGTTATAATTTAGTATGGGCTTCGGACTCTCATGGGTTGAGCAAGGTGTCGATAGTGTGAAAGGGTTTCGTAATTTGTTCAAACAACGATGCAACGATGTTGAGAAACAATCATGGTTGGGAAATATCTGGCAGTATTCTAAGTTAAAGTTTTATGTACAAATTAAAGAATGCCATGTATATGAAAACTACCTATCATCAGTAAATGTTTCTGCTTATCGTATTGCTCTATGCAAGTTCCGTTGTTCAAACCATAATTTAATGGTTGAAGTTGGAAGGAGATTGAACATTAAACCATAAGATAGATTGTGCCCTTTGTGTATTGTACCTGTGCAAGAAACAGAATTTCATTTTTTATTACAGTGCCCTTTTTATTCGGACCTAAGGAAAAGCATTCTTCCATATCATTATTGTGTATTACTATCTAAAGAAAAATCTATTCTGCTTTGTAAAAGTGATAATGAATTTATCATAAACTGCCTCGCAAAATATATCTTCCTTGGACTCAAAAAACGAACAAAGTTTTTAAACATAAGTTAATTTTTGCCAAACGTTTGTACATCACATCAAATGGTGCTCCATAATATTGTTATATTATGTATTTGAATTGTAATATGGGCCGGTGGCCTTACTTACTTCTGAATAAACTATTTGTAACTATTTGTAACTATATACTAAATATCACTTAATTATGGTTTAGGAAATAATACAATTTGATATCACAGATCACATGAAGTGTAAATGTAAACTTGATAAGGCATATTGATAATATAAACACTATTAATCTATATCTTTTAATTATTATTCCTACAAATTGTGAGATCATTTGAATAAAGGTCAGAATAAAGATCATATCAAATATTATTTTACTTTCAAATTCTATCATTTATATCTTATTTGTATAAAGTTACTTGAACCATTACTTTAACCCATTGGTTTATATGCTGAATGCATTTACACCTGATGTTGGATATCTGTCCGGTTAAATTAAAAATTTGACTCATCTGTGTTTATTATCAAACTTCCCGTATCCTGTGACGTATGTGCATGGGGACACTAGACTAGAAGGTTTACTATCTCGTATATTCTTGCCAACGGCAGCACATGAGTTAATTGAAACAAACATAATATTTGCAGCAAGATGGCAAAGATTGTTTTGTTTAATCGTGATTCATGAGCACTTAGGTATTCCTATTATACATAAGATGAAAAGTGTATTAAGTGTAATATAGTTGAACATTCATTTATCAAATATAAGCGTTGATTTGATAAAGCATTACAATTAAATAAATAATGAAATTCATTTCCGATCTAGATGGAATTACATAATGAATATATTCGTTCTTGACGCGGGATATTGTGATATCGACCTTTTTCAACTGGCAATTGCAAATTAAGTATTACTAACAATACTAACACACTATTGGTTTGTACACATTTTCGTATAAGATATTGATCAAAACATGGGGGATCCTTAATTACAGCATAGTAGATTTGTTAATGTCTGCAGAATTTATCTTTTAAAACAATGAATATCGTTGTAACTATCCATTCTTTACAGAAATACTAGGGATAATGGAAAATAAATATTTGACCACATGCTTTAAGTATAGTTTTAACATAATTTAAAAAAGGATATGACTGGCCAAGCAAACTCTTGTGGTGCTTATAGTTATGCATAAGGCTTTTATATTTCCGGACTGTGAACAAGATAGTTTACACCAGTACGCAATAATACGTTTTGCAATTTGCATACATAGGGGTTCTCTGCCGAGTTCACCGTAAAGGTTGGTGTTGACATCTTTAAACCTGCTTAATGAACGCGCTGTTTATGTTTTCATACCCCCAAATTTCACAACCATAAAGCAGAATAGGAAGGATAAGTTTATCAAAGGCAGGTAATAGACATCCAAAGGTAAATTCAGGTTTCTAGCACAAGTAAAGACATTGAAGCTTTAATACTCACATCGGCAGCATGCGCGATATCTGTTATCATCCTGTCATTTCTGTGAAATATATTTCCAAGGTATTTAAACATATCTACAATATCTAGCGAATAATCTTTATAATACAAAATGTTTTTGTTCTTTTTAGCTGGGCCCTTTCCAAATGTTAGTATTTTAGACTTCCAGGTTTCATAAATCACAATAACACAAAAACTAATTAAGTGTCTTTTGTAGTTCAAGACTGTTCTCAGCTAAAAGTACCGTGTTGTCGGCATACAATAGACCTAACAGTTTTTTTTAAACAAAAAACGTCATCGTTGTCAATCTCGAGACTTGTAGTAGACAAGTGTGATGTTTGCAACAACACGACGGCACATGATGATTTTCGAGGCGACTGAATTTGGGGAACAATGGGTATATTCTGTGATGATAAGCATGCGGGTAACACCAAATTCGCAAATGGAAAAAAAACGTTTATTTTGTGGAGAGTTTTGCTTATTGCAGATTCGTGGTGAAGGTAATAAGCGAAACATTTATATGACTTATTTGAAACGTCTAGCGCACATTAATTAGAAAAACAATAACTATTGGCACTACGAGTGCTGTATTAATTTGCATAGTTGTATGAGAGGGGATTTTCAAATTATTAAGATGGATGTCAATCAGTGAAACGAATGGTATAAATAACATCAGCGTGACAACTTATTAACAGTACAGACATCACGATTTAAAGTCATGTCTCTATATTGAAAAATATTTCTTTTTGGATCCGGAACTGCAGGGGTTAATTTTCGACAATATTTTTTTGTGATGTTATTTTATAAAATTCAGATAGTTATACTTACCTTGGAATAGAATTTCATAAGAATAGGAAATTTAATACTCCTATAAAAGCCCAGAGATCAAGGCCTCCAAGTATGTAATGGCTGTTATTAAAATCACGAAATCTACATTTACCACCAGACTGTTTGTTTAAAGCATTTGATCATATGGTTGTACCAATTTTGTTATATAGTTGTGAAATACTGGCCCCTTATAATTTTGAAAAACTAAAACTAGTTCATTGATTATTTATAAAAATGATATTATTTATGTAAAGGTACCATGGCTAATATGCTATACGGCGAAACGGGCGCCTTATAAGTATTATTATTAAAATGAGAATAGTATCTTATTGGGGTTAACTTTTTAATTATGAAAATAACAATAAATTCTCATGTAAAGTGTTTTCACAATTATTTGCAATTGATAACAATACTGAATATCAACCTGTTTTGCTACATTATGTAATAACAATTTTGGTCTGTCATATATTTGGAATGATCAGAATTAAACCGATAACAATGGCAATACGAAAAATCTCTATCATCTAAAGGGAAAACATATGATTTTATAAAACCATTATATTTTGTTAGAAACAAGAATTAAGTAACTACGAAAGTATTGTTGTACAAGACCGAACTATTTAAAACTCCATAGCTTCTTTACGGAACAATTATTAATAAGCTCAGTAAATACATCAAATGTATCTTTGAACAAGTTTTTGCCTCGTTGTAGTATTGTATTATTACACATGTAAAATGTACTATGTACATTTAGTGAATAAAGAACTCGAACCTGAGCTTATAGCACTCCAGGGGAATCTCGAGCTCTTAACAACAAAGACACACGCTCTTAACAATTGCTTTAGATGATTGGATCAAGATGTTTATATCCCTTTTGGGACATTCGATTGAAATCTTTATTTCATGGCGCTTGAACTTCTCTCAATTCACATTTGTTTGTGGTAGGTGCAGTTTCTACTTAATTATATTCAAGTTATCCATAACAAGATTGGCATCTAGCACGTGGACGTAATTATTCAAATATATTCGCTAAGTTCATATTTGGGAGGTTTCACTGTGAAAGTAGGTGTAATAATATAATATACAGTATTTATCCATATGCCGCCTATTTTGCAATGTTGATATCCGTTACAGTGAGCAGATACACTAGCTGTCACGCTTAGCCTTACAGCAAATTGCATCATTTAACCATGACCATGAATACACAAATGAAAATGTGTATTAACGGTCAAGTAATTACTGCTTTATGATGTCTCAGGGTGTGGAATCTGCACTGTGTGTATGTGCTTTGTTAATTGACTTCATTGGAAATTCCGTTCAAGATTAAAAATGTAAATGATGGGCCGACCGTGAAAAGGGTAATATCTTTTGACACCTTAAACTAATATAAAGAATATCATTGAACATGACGCAATTATAATGACATCAACACACATTTGGAGGTATAAAGGGTTTACTTATGTAAGAGGTTGGTTGTTTGGATAATAAAAGTAGCTAATTTCCCATCAGACAAATCAAGGGATGAACCGTTGTGTGTATAGGGACATGTATATGAATAATGTTCTGTTCTGTTGTATGACATATTATAACTTGCACGTTAGACCCGCAGTCTATACCCATTTGTGTTTCATGCATTATAATCCAACAGTTCAATCATTAATAATTTGAATAGAATCGACGACACATGGAATAGATAACGAATTGTGAAATTGTAAACATGTTAATATTGTTATTAGAAGAAGTTGGAGGCTTGAAAAGACAACACTCCTTCTTATACTATATAGGTAAACCATCATAAGATAACAAATGTGGATATTTGTTCAATAACTTTTTTAATTTGTATTGTTGTCTATCGATGTGTGCCTAACGTTATTTATCATTAAGTTTGTCAAACCTAGTCTATATTGTATTGATGAATGATACTGCCATAAACATTGTCGTGTTGGAGAAAGCTTTAACCATTCTTCATGAATCATATCGTTAAAGGTTGATATGCGTGCCTTGTAAGATTTATTCAGACATTTTAAATTTTCGTTTTAGTAATTGGCTGGAAAATAACGATATACCGGCTGAAGTCCAAAATGGCTTCCGCTCTACAAGAAATACACATGAACATTTGTACAGCTTGTTCTCAATTGTTAATAACAGGAATCAGCATTTGTTTGTAACATTGATGACATGAAAGCGTTTGATAAGGTCAATGGGAATTGTTTATGGTATAAGTTGTTATAAATAAATAGCAATTGCTTTGCGTGAATCTGATTCGCTGAACACTCTCAAAGAGATTCAGTTCATACCTGCATGAACTAAATTTCGTGACGTCATATCACATTTAGCCACGCCCCAACGACGTCAGGTTCGTGGCAAGTTGCGTTGTGCATTTTCATTGAGTGATGAACACGTTGAAGGCGGGGCTAATATTTGGTGGTTTCATAAATAGTACAGCTCTAATTGTTGCAAATTTGTGTATTTGTAGCAATGAAACCTTTTCAAAATGTCACGGGTTCAGGTCTTGTGCCTCTTTAGACGAATAAATAATGACGGGGAACATCGCCAAGAGTCAATTACCAGTTTATTGCCTGTGAAAATGTAGAACAACAACATTAGTAAGATGTTGTTAACACGTCCAACATAGTCGGCTGGTGACATGAAAGTCATACATATATTGGCAATAAACAATACAATTATAGTTATGAAATAGTATATGATATGATAGAAACACTATAATTGTATAATAGATAAAATATATGTGACGTCACGCAATGGCGTCACGTCCGGTATATTTACAACTTATGTGACGTCACGCATTAGCGATCAGTCAGAAAATATATAAAATAGATGATTTAGTATACCTTGTGTATAAAATCATTATGATCAAACGTTCACACACTATCATACGTGCAATGCTAGTGCTTAAGTTAGAATGTGCTAAATACGCGAGAATATGTTTAAACTACGCGATCGTGATTAATGACTAACTTAATGCTATTACAATATTTATGGTAATAATATTTTTGTTACTAGCAAAGACAATGAAAGATATGTAGAGAGGGTGCTTACCTGTGAAAATGTAGAACAACAACATTAGTAAGATGTTGTTAACACGTCCGACATAGTCGGCTGGTGACATGAAAGTGTCACACATCACAGGCATGGAATGCACGTGATTTGGCGTGTAGCCAAATACGGGTAGCACGTACAACTCCCTACATATAGACAGTGGAGAAGCAGCCTTCTGATGGAATAAAGGGAAATAAAAGGCTGTCGACGACATCTTCCCCCCCCCCCCCCCCCCCCCCCCCCCCCCCCCCCTTTGGAAAATGTTGTCCTCAACATGTAAAGAACAAAGGAATATGCCAATGATCAGAGTCATTGGAAGACGGAAAATAGCCATAAGAATATTGGTGAAAATATCCACGAATTATGCTTTCAATGGCACTTATGCCTTTGAAAGGAACAACAGAATATAAACTAGACTTCAATGAGAAGGAAATCACTGAACGAAACATACAAAACCAACTGAACCAACCCCAAATACAATAAATAAACTATATACAATATCAAACAAAAACTTCCTCCTCTTCTGGTTCTTGTGATACGACGACCCCGAAGTTTGTTACCCACTGATCACTCTGCATCCAGGCAGGACGGGTTCTGAGTCGGGTAGGCCTCCCCGACTGCAGAGTGTCCATTTGGGCAGCTGATGTGGGTTCCACGGCAGGAGAGACTGCAGCATCTTCTATATCCTCAGGAGTTCTTGAGGGCGACGTTGAAGTCGACCTTCCTGGAATTGAAGTGCTGTCAGGAGAGATAACTGCTGCTGGTACTCTGGTCTCTGACCGGCTGACAGAAGATCCTGAGCGATGGGTTGGAGTAACAGTACTTGGCATCAGATCTGTTGCTCTTGATTGACTCCTTAGTCTGGGCAGCAGAACTATCTCGTCTTCATCCTGGCTGTCATCTTCGGATCTGTCTGAAGCTTGAAATTCCTTCACTCGGAGTGATACTGATTTCTTGCTTCTTTCAGATTGGCGTCGTTCTGTGCTGGGCGTGTCCTGACGGAGGGAAACAGATTCCAGTGGCAAGAGCATGTTGCGATGGAGAGTCTTTACTGGCCCTTGACCACTCTCTTGCCTCAAAGTGTAGACGGGAATGTCCTTGTTGGGTTGCTTCTCAACGATGTAGACGTCTTTTCCCCACTTGTTGGCAAGCTTGCTCCTTCCTGTAAGTCCGACAAGTCGCACTAGGACACGATCACTTGGTTGTAGAAAGGACTCTCTCACTTTCTTGTCATATTGTTGTTTGTGGTGTGTCCTGCTCTCCTTGATTCCTTGGAAGCTATGTTGTACGCGAACTGTAGGCGTTTCTTCAGATTCGTAGCATACTGAGTGCACGTAGCTTGATCATGTCCAAGTTCGAATCCAAGAAAAGCATCAACTGGGAGTCGAGGGTGCCGTCCAAACATGAGGTAGAAGGGAGTGAATCCTGTACTCTCGTGTCTCGCCGCATTGCTGCTCTCTTATATTCTATATATAGGCGCCGAAATATTTAGGCAGACTAGATTTATATAATATTGTTTTATATATTGATATCGTGTCTCATAGGCCTCATGGCCGGATGCTGTTTTTATTATTGTGTTTTTATACCTACTGTGTTTTTTACTGACACGTTAATAAAATATATTTCTTATTCTTCCTCTTAATTCATTATGTAATTAGAGTGATTACACCAAGCCACTAATAAATGCATGGAGAGCTGAAGTAAAAAACACAAACCAGGTACTCTCTAATTACATAAATTAGCGATAATTATTATCTACCTGAACGAAGATACACGCGTACGCATTTAACTCTCCTTGGATTATCAGTTTGGATGTAAGTTGGCTCATTATCCCCCTCCCTCATTAATTTCTCACATTTTTAAAATCGTTTATGCACATTTATAAATTATTATTATAAGTTATATATAAACATATAATTAAGAGATCTCAAAACAAGGTTACACATGCCTTCATATATATATATATATATATATATATATATATATATAGAGAGAGAGAGAGAGAGAGAGAGAGAGAGAGAGAGAGAGAGAGAGAGAGAGAGAGAGAGAGAGAGAGAGAGAGAGAGAGAGAGAGAGAGATATCATGCTTGAATAGTTACTGAGTAGTAAAAGCAAAGTCGTTATTTTAATGTTTATGTAAGAAAAATGCTCCCAAAATGAAGTCGACTAACTAATTCTAGTGATTGAAATACTTGTATTATTTACACATAGTCGCTTTTCAGTAGAGACAGTATATGAACACATGCACTTTATTCATTCGTTCATATGGCATTTTGAACTGACATTTTAAAATCCTGCACAAATTTACTTAAACTAGTAACCCACAGTTGACTTTGCAGTGAAGCTATCACTTATTCAATTGCAATTAATGTATTGCCACAATAAACTAGCTCTCCAAAAGGATGTTCACAATCCCGCTACGGTTCGTTAATCACCGCACTACACAGAAATTACCCCCTAATTAATTTAGTGCTACAATATACTCGCGATCAGAGTATATGCAGTTCACAATTCCAACACCGTTATCCAAACATACGTTTGGTTTGGTACATATAAAACAATATGTCAGCACGAATCAGACTATATATTAAACTGTCCAATTCTGAATTTAAATTGCGAACGATATCCTCCCACAACAAAATGCTATAATACAAAATAATATATCTAGATTTGTATCTAGTTTACGTTCTATCGCCAACAACTATAAGTTATGATACAAAATAATATATCTAGATTTGTATCTAGTTTACGTTCTATCGCCAACAACTACAAGTGTTATCATAGAGCTTCCAAATATGCTAACAGATGTTTAGTAAGTATGTATTTGGTTTGTTATTTATCCACATATTCATGAAATACTCAAATAACTATTAATTGTTATAAGTTGACTGACTACAGACGTGTGCCTGTACATTTTAAATTGTACTTCTGTAAATGTTTTTGTAGTACCGAACGTGGTTCTTGAGTTGAACAGTACAGCTTTGTATTTGAGAACAAAATAACATTGGAATGACATACCATACCACCATTCACGCATTAAAGAAAGAAAATAATTATTTTTATTTGAAGGTTTTATACGTAGTTGTATTGTATGTCTAGCATGTGTCTGTAATCTTTGCAATTATATAAGAACGCAATGTTATCATTGTGGTAACTGTTTCAAGGTTAAAATGATTTGTGCCATCAGCATAATATTTTTTACCCAAACCCAAACAATGGTCGATATATCTATGATATATCTTGACAATGACTACTGTATGTTTTACTGTCTTTTGATAAACCCTGATATAATTGTTGAATCACGTGTCACATCCATAATCAACTATAAGTTTCTCTGAAAACAACTACAAGTAAACAAACCATGTTTTTTGTTACAAAAGTTCCATGCAACGACATTGCAGGCGCTTACATAATATACATAAACCATATCACGCGATCATGGGATATTAAACAACTGTCCCTTTACATTCACAGAAACACTTTCTTTCTTCACACTCCTATGAACAGATACCACTCTACTCAGCGACTTTAATCTACATGGGCAAATCATACAATAGAAACCATACTTACCCACATTGACTTATCTTAAAACATAATGACTGTCACATCACACAAAAGTCTGAAAAAGTCTCTAGTACTGTTTATCTTTAGTCACTTTAATCACACACAAATCCGACTAATGCACCCATAAATATGCAACATAGTTACATATAGAGGTGACTACACGTTGCTTTTCTTAGTTATTTTACACTTTATATTGTAGACATTGTGCATTATATTTCTCACTATAGACACCCGAGCTCTCCCACCTGAATCTACCACTAGGTACATATAACCCAGCTCCCAGCATAACTCTTCACTTGTATCCTCCTTACATCAACTTCCCCATACCATCCAATTTACCATGGTGCTTCCAAACAGTGCCTTAGTAATCTTACACCCATGTCCTTACCCTGGGCCATCTCGATCTATGTCCATAACCCCGAGTCACTCACTTACTTACTAGTTCCAATCTTCACCAATCATGTTATCACTCACCCTAGATCGACCCAAATCTCTACGTTAAGGTAGATTACAAACTGTGCCTCTACATGTACATCTACAATTAAATTGAAACCACAGTTCAAATACCTACTCATAAACCTGCTCACGCCACCCCCGCCCTCCCTTCCTGGATCTAAGCAAATAAACATACATATCAAACCCCTAACTCACAGCCACTCACCTCCCAAGGTTATCACCACAAACAAACATACACATGCAACCCCCTCTCAACCTCCAACTCAACACAGGCAACACCAGCCGTCCCAACCTCCAATCACAGACACACCCGCACTCATGCCTCTCACCAACCAACTTCACACTAAAAACCGGAACTTCACAACCCCCACCACCAACATACACATTTTTTTAAAATTGTAAATAAAGCTGTATAATCAACATTAATTAAGTTAGTATTATTATCAGACTACATTCATGTACGATATGAATGTTCATGCTAATTCCAAAACTTCATTCCTTATTATGTAAGTGTTATTGAAGTGTTAAATACACTCTGAAATAATATAGTTTATTTAACATACAATAGTTCATGCAAAAATTTACAAGAGTATACAAGAGTATACAAAAGTTTACAAAAGTTTACAAGAGTATCCTGAGTTTGGAAACCTGGCGTACACTGATCAGGATATTTTTGGAAATTCTGAGTAAACTGCCGTATACTGTTTTGGATAGTCAGTTGATTATACAAAAACTATGTGCTGGTATAATCAAAATAAAATACCATTTAATACCAGCTATCGAGCGGTAAATTAAGCTTGCTTTATTAATTCTGTTAAATTGTGTTTGATTATTTCTAAAGTTTGCTAAATTTTCCTTTTAAAAGCTTAAATATTATTAATAAAAGATGAATAAACAGTTATCAGATACCAAAAATTATGATGTAAAAACTATGTTATTTTCTACCCCAAGAAAAGTTCCATACGATAATGTTAAGTATAAGATCATTGATATTTCTACTATTTCTGCTAGTGAAGGTAGCATGTTATTTCCTTTAAAACATATAAACTTTTTTTATTAGAGGATGTGTTGGAGGAGGATTTTATGTGCGATTGCAATTATCAGAAGAATTAGGTGACACACTATCGAGTATTATAAACAATGTAAACGTCATTTGATTGAGCACTACAAGGTTGAAATAGATGAATTGAATGAATTGAATGAAAACCTAAAAGAAGGAAATGCGAATGCTAAATTAGAAAATGAAGAACGTATTAAGAAATTTCCCATCCTGGAAAAAATGTATAAATGTTATAACCAATTGGAGGAATTAGTAGAAAATAATGGTGACATCCTCAAAATTTATGCACCAGCTATAAAACCGATATTAATGTGTTGATTGCATCAATTAAAAACTGTTACTCCAAGCTTTTCACTGTGACGAATAATTCTGCGGAATTTATTACTGAACTTGATAGTAACTTACGTACATTATCCAGGATTAAGGATTATCCATTGATTCATTTTGTATGGGACCTACTAGCATTAAATTAAGAATAAACATTTATGAAGGATATTGTACGAATATGTCCACTCCAGAATTTAAAGATCACGTTTTGTAATCTTAAAGTAAATCTTATAGTATTGAAATATTAAAATATTTAAATATAGTATAAACATATATAAAAATAATGGAAAACTGCCAGTCTGCTATTCAAGTACAATTGTACTTGAATTGAATTTAAGAACATTGTATCTAATAAATTACAGAATCAAATCTCCCACTATCTATATTCAGTTGAGCATCCATGATAACATAAATATAAATAAATAAATAAAAAAGCACAGGACCGGCATTTTCTTCTTCATTTGTGATAGCAATTGTCATCCCTTCAATACCATTTTCAATTCGTCTACCAAAGCCATGTAATTCATCATCAGTTGTTCTTAAGTCAAGCCATAACGCATATTTATCAGTTTGAAATTTACCAATATTCAGTAAGATTTAGATTTAGATCTTTAGCAACCATATTCGTTAATGGATTTAATTTTATACCGGGCAGTTTCTTAATTGCATCCCATAAATTATGTTTATGCATATGTTGACTGTACAACTGATTTGGAACTCCTTCAATGGTCATTTGTACAGTTTTTATTTTAGGATTATAAAATGATTCAGTCATTATATCGAAACCAGGGGTGAGTTCTTTGAATAACATTAAAATTCCTTTCATCGACTTAGCTGGTACATTTATATTGATATTGCAAATGCAGCTTGATAGAAGGGCATGTGAGTTTCTAACAATTCAAAATCTAGAGGAAGGTAAAACCGATGTCCAAGATTACCGGATATTGTTTTATCTTTAGCAATGGAATCGTCGCCGAGTTCGGATCCAACCCGCAATCTGGTTACATTTCGATTTTCAGTTGTATCAATTCCCTGATAATGTAAATTATTTTTTTCATGAATAGACAATACTTCATTACTACTTTTAACAGTAGTTTTTCTTTACTATAGCTCGGTCAATGATTTGTACTATGGTACTGTTTGCATATTTGACACCATCCGATGTTAATAATAAATCAAATGCTAATCTGACTGTCCCTGGAACGATGACGTCATGTGTTCCTAGATTTGGGAACCAAATCAATAGTTGTTCATTTTGATTAATTGTACTCGGGTTGTTTGGAACCCTTTAAAGCAAGGCTCTCTTAATTTACGTAAAGGAATGAGTTTATAACCGTATTGAGACATTTTATATATATTCTTTTATTCCTTTAAAATTAGAACATCTAATTTATAAAATGGACAATCCTGGTCGTATTGATGGGCAGGATGAATGTTACGAACTGAGCATTTTCGATAGTCTAAGCGCTATGCTACGATTATCAAATAATGGAATGAACCTACAACAAGAATTACAACGAGCACAGGAAGGAACCCAAAGTTGGAGACGTATTAAACAAACAGTGGATGATTTTTATGAAAAACTCGGTAAACATAGTGGTGCTATAAAATATAACAACTTTAAGATAGACGAACGTACAGGAAAACTTGTGGATCTAGTTTACACAAGAGGATAAAAAATGCAAGCCACTCCCTCAAGGGTTTACGACAGAAACTAGGTGTAGATGTTATTTGGAATGAATTAGTGTTTCCATATTATACAATTCCAAAACAAACAAAACTTTCAGAAAAGACTCCGAACACTTCAGAGCTCAAGGTTACAGTTGGATGAGGCAGAAACTTCTTTCACTGAACAACCAATACAATCCGCTAATGAAGCTGTTAATGCAGTAGACAGAGCCATACAAACTATACATGACCCGCCTTTAAATACTGAGGGATTACAACTTAACATAAGAGAATTGCGAGGGCTTGACCAGGCTATGAGAACTCAGAGAGGTGAATTAATAAATAACTTATCCAAACTAACTCAGTTAGATAGACATATTGAACATGAAAAAAAAAAATTAACCCAAGCAGAAGGTCAAAGACAAACTGAACTTATTAAAGGAAGAATTAGGAATCTGGAACTTGAAAGGTCCACCAGGTTAGAAGCCGCATCAGTAAATAAGAGTACTGTGCTCACAAATTCAGCGTATTAACAGACTATTCGACATATGTTAAATGAAGATGAACAACTTGGTGATCACCTTCAAACTTTATTTCGAGAACAGGGAATAATCATGGCCAGCATTCTAACAGCTATAGGATTTATCATCTCCACCTTGGTTGTTTCTATAACTGGGGCCCCAGTCCGACTACTCCGAATACCAAATAAACTAAAGGAACGGTTACAGTATCTAGGTCACCAACTATCTAAATTAGCAGGAAAAGCTGCAGACACATTACCAGGCATTATAGGAAGTATACTATCGTGGCTTTTTAACTTTCTATCAAAAACAGCAACTTGGTTGTGTACAGTATGGGCAATAATGGTGGCTTTTGGTGGTTTTGATGATTGTTTTGCATCAAAGCTAGAATAAGCAGATAATAACTAAACCAATAACTACCCCACCAATTATGATAAACTTTTTCTTTTCTCATGAAACAGTGTCTGCTGTAGTAGGTTTAATGGCGTATGCTGAGGTTTTTCAACACTTGTTATGTTGATTTTAGTATTAAAACCCAATCTTATATTATCAGTTGCAACAACTATTTTATTATTATAACCTTCAAGTTGACCAATCTCTAGGTTTATATCACTAGGCGCCATATACAAACCTATCCAAAAAAACATAATATACCTTCGAAATAGCATATTGTAATAAGTCTTGGTATCTTTTAATGGAGGCAGGAATATCCACTGGTCTAGAAATAGCATCTTCTATATTTGTTATAAACTGTTTCTGTGTATCAAAAGATGTTCCTTCCGAATGAATACTCCTTCTAGTTTGATCTTTCCATAGCCCCCAAAATCGCCCAGACGTATGTTTTAATAGAATCATTCAATCTTTGAAACCCCAGGTTTAAGTGAATCTGTGCGATTTATCCAGAATAAATGACTTAGTGTTGATGAATTTGTTTTATGAATACAACTTGCTGTTTATTGGAATGTGTGTATTTGTGTTTAATATTTTTAGCTAACCCTCCATATTTCATTGCATACACGTCTCGTATATCAAATTTTAACTTAGGTTTTGGTCAAGTATCAAAAGACCATTTCTGGGGGAGTAATTATCAGAGACGTGTGAGGTATGGTTTTTATCATGGGGGTGGTCAAAGCTCCGGCTGTGCACGAATATATACCCATCCCATTATTCTTTCAATGCGAACGCCAATTAGCTGTCTTTGGGATACCAAATTCATTGCATATACGTTTGTATACTCTGATGTTTGAAAAAATTATTATTCAAACTCCATTCTTTATCTTGTGGTGTGGTTCTTCCATCACGTTTAATATACGTCTAACCTGATAATATACATGAAATGTAAATAATACCTTCGTTAACCAGCTTTTTGATGAAAGATGATCTTTATAAGACATCCCACAGCCAGAACTAGCACACCAGATGGCGAAGTGATGTTAATTATGCCAAATTTGCATGGGCTTCCTATTCCAGGCATCTATCTCTTTTTCATTTAGTAACGTTACCTCATGGTTTATATATCTGGAAATTTTGCAGTAAATTTAAAACCTTTAGCATCTAATAATATTGGTTGAGAGATATGGTTCATTTCTTTTTTAGACCTAGTAAATTCAGTTTTAGAGTTTGGGTAGTGTTCAATGTAATCATAGCTATGGTGAATTAGTTTACCTCCCGGACTATAAGAATCATACACACCACCAGTGGTATATATTGCTTTATTATTGTATTTGTAGGCCGAAATGTTTGTCATTTTATCTTTAAACATATTAAAGAGCCATCAAGGATGTTAGTGTTTCAAATTGAAACTAATTTTTCGAAATATACTTATAACGTCATTCGCCAGAGAAATCTTTTATCTACAACATGGCATATGTTAAATAATTTTCATATCACGACAATGTATTGCAATTTGGTTTCAAAGAGAAGTACGACTTAAACTAGCGCGCTCTAAGGGTATCTGACGTCATATAAACAGAATCCCCTTTTTTTGTGAATACGGACTACACAAACAGTTAGCGCTCCTGAGCGTGGAGGTTCGTTTCTAGCGCAAGTCGCCATAACAACCCATGTGCTGCACGTGCTGCACGTGTCTCTCTTGCAAGTTACGATATGGGTTATATAAAAAAGGTCGATAATACAGAAGGTTCAAATATTTTTAATGGTGACGGGGTAGAAGACACAATTTATGGCTTCCAATATAAAAATGGTGATTATAACAAAAAGGAACTCCCTCAGACATTGGAAGAATTTGATGATGTTGATGTCAGTGCTCTCAGAGAATTGACCAAATCAAAGATGGTAAGACAATATTATGACACCTCTAATCTTAAAAAAATGACATATATTGTGGAACCAAACTAGGAATTAGCTATCCGTGTAACTCCTGCACATACAATGATAGGAAGACTAACATTTCTCAATAAAATAATCAACAGTGGAAGTTAATTAATATCCTATGTACCACAAAAAGGGGTGTACAAGTCGTTAATTATAATGGACTAGGTTTTGCTAGAAATAGAGATGTTAATGATACTATTCCAGTTTATCTATCAATTATAGAAGAATTTCCCCAAAAGGAATATGGAGAATATCTCTACATGGAATTAGATTTAGGAAATGTACCGGATGACTTTGTAACAATATTGCCAAGATTAAACATAAAATGGACTGTTGCAAATAAACCATTTTATATTTTTATTACATCCGATAATATATATCAAAATTTGGAAGGTGAGGTTACAGTACAAAGCCCTACTGGGAGTAAGATCAAGGTAAATAAAACACAGGGGGTAAGCCCTGTCCATGCTAAACCGGAAGTTGGACGTCGTCAACAACCATTTTCTCGACAGACAGTAGTTTTTCAACCCGGGTGGGTCCCGAAATTGGTTAGTTTTGAACATTTTCAAATGAATGATGTTAACAATATCAACTTGTTTCAACTCTTGAATTGCTTTAATTTACAATCGCTTCATCTGAGGAACATGACATGTAATATATAGTTTAGAATTTAAACATTTTGGAGCCAGTCAATTGTCGTCAGGGAGAAAATCCGCGAAAAGGCGACTTTCTACATGAATACATCGAATCTACATGGATCAAGCCCATGTTTTGTGTAATTTTATGTCGAATGTGATAATTTAGGACTTGCATCAAAGTTAAAGCTTTCATATATTGATAGAAACCGAGATATTAGCAAAAAAAACTGTACACATTGATGGTAGTTGCTCCATCGCTTTCCAGGTTGTTGAAAAATTAAAAAACTAACTGTCCATGGAAATTGCTATGCAGGAAACCCTTTTTTTACATTCTAGGGGTTAATAGTACATGTAAAGGTGCAACTTGACTTGAATTTTAGTTGCTGCTGTTCATACAATTTTGTTGACAATTTAATTGGTAAACTAATGTACAAGCTAAAATTTAAATTTGCGTAAATGTCGAAAAAACAAAAGAATACAAGTTTAACATATAAATTCATCGACTATATGGTATAACTACAACTTATTTTTTTAATAATAGTGTCATTTGTGTCATTCTTACACCTTGAAATGTCGTTATCTAGAAAAATAATGTAATAATAATTTATTACTATCCCTTTATCCAAACCACGATGTAATGGATGTCATCTTCAACTACAGTTTGGCCATCCATTAGTCTAGGAATGATATCCCCTTTGACTGTTATCAGCAATATAAGACATTGTGATAGTACTGACATTGAACAATTAATCTGTCGACAGTTATTTCCAAAATTTAAATTATCGGGGGAAAATATTTGTTGGATATATTGAACCTGTTGTTTTCACCATTTATATTTCTGCATTATATAATTGTTAATTTCACCTTTTTTAAAAGTTGATTGTTATTAAAGTTCAAAGGACAGGCGGAAATGAGCATATCCTTTCGAGCAACATGTCATCAATATGTTAAGACTAGATATGTTTGTAAATATTTTCGCATAGGTTTAGTACATGTTACTAATTAAATTAGCTTTCTGCAATCTTTGTTTACTCAAAAATATGCTTTGTAAATTATTGGGACGTGACCTTAGTTGTGAAATCACTCACAAATGACAAATTAACAAAATATTTCAAGATGCATTAAGCTATTTTTTAATCCTGGTCATGTAGCTTTACATTTCGAAATGATTCAGAGGGCCATGCAGTCCATCAAACCAGTTCACCGAAGTTTCAATCTTAAACGTCCTGTAATCTTGCTAGGTGATTGTAAATACCTGAATTTTATTTATTATTTATCCAATCATCATGTCTTTGAGAGAGGACATTGTATTTACACATATGTATAATTCACAAATGAAAACAGACGCCTTTAAAATAATTAATGATGCATGGAATAAAATCTTTGTCGTAATTTTTTTACTGTAATGGTAATGTTTTCTATGCCTTAATATTTACTGTACATAGAATATTATTCAGAGAGCAACGCCTGCAGAAACATGCAGTTAAAGAAGAATGTTCTGAGAACGCATTTGACTCTATTCTCTTCCCACAGACGTTACTCCCTTCAGATTTTCAATCCTCACCTCTGTTCTATATAGCTTGAAATCGAGGTCTTCAGCAACATGTCCTAGCGGGGGAAATGGGAACCTCATATTGAATCCCCGCTTCTTACAACTCACCTAACAGCGGCCAAGTCGACTGAGTGACTTCAAAGATCTGGGCATTTGACTGCAAAAGCTTTTGCTCATTAGCATATTTCCTTCGAATATGCCTGATGTAAAAAACATAAATGAACTGTTTTTGGTATTTGTCTCTGATTTGGTCTTCTTTATTTGTAAGCATGTTTATGATTAATAGTTTTCACAAAATCAAATACCATATCTCGATGAAAACACACGAAACGAGAAAATGTTTATCTAACGTTTAGTTTTTTTTATCATGACGTGTCATTGGCAAATGTCACTTTTACAATGGCATCACTGATTGCACAACTAGATTCAATTGCAACCAATGAAGACACTTCATTTCTGCTCTCGATTTCAAGCGATAAAGAACAGAGGTTAGTATCGGAAATCGGAAGAGAGTAACCTCTGTTGGAAGAGAATGATTTGACTCCAAATAACAGAAAAAGTACTGACCAAAAAAAAACATGTGCAAACCCGGGTTTTTTCCATAATGGTAAAAAGACAAAAGTCAAGGCAAAAGTTTAATCACCAAAAATGCACATGCAAAATGTTGAACTACGATTGTATAAATTTTCGGAGGAAATATTGGTGACACTGTTTCCATGAGATAGGTCAAGGTTAGTAACTTCTGTTAAAAGCGGGATTCGCTTGAGAGTATCATAAAAAGTCAGATTTAGTGGCATTCTCAAGAAACATTACTCAAGTCATAACTTCCTACACAAGGTCTACTTCATTAGGATAGTTAAATAAAGTTACTGATGACCATCATTTTCATTCTGCATAAGGTTTTCCTGTTACCTACTGACAACTATCAGACCAACTACCCATACAGTTCATTTTCAACAACGAGTACAGTGTGTTTGTCAACAGGAGCAACCACCATGGATGTGTACAGTTTTTAATTGTGCTAGTATCTCGGCTTCGGTTAATCTGTGAATGCTATAACTTTGATACGAGTTCTAGATTATCATATTCAACTTAAAACTACATGAAATATCTGCTACATCCATGTAGATTTGCTGTATTCATGTTGAAAGTCGCCTTTTCGCGGATTTTCTCTGACAACGACTGACTAGTTCCATAATTTAAAATTCTAAATTATTTATTACATTTCATGTTCTAAATATGTAGCGATTGTAAACTATAGCTATTCAAGCGTTGAAACAGGTTGATATTATCATTCTATTGAAAATGTTCAAAACTAACCAATTTCGGGACCTACCCAAGTTGAAAAACTACTGTCTGTCGAGAAAATGGTTGTTGGCGACTGCCAACTTCCGGTTTAGCATGGACAGGGCTTATTGTGGACAATTTTGGTTAAATAGAATAACTGAAATTAAAGATGAGATTATTAAAGAGTGCAATCAATTCAAGGAGCGTGAACTTAGATATGAAACAATAATGAACACAACCGAAGGTTTAGAAACAGGGACCATGACACTAAGTGCAGTGTTAGGTGCCTCTGGAGTGGGAATTCTATCTACGGTTGTAATGACTCCAATGGCTATAGGGTTAGAGGCTGCTGCGAGTACGACTTGTATTTTAGGAAAAACATTAAAGGTTGTTTCGCGAAAAATGAGAACTAAGTATATGAAAAATAAAGAAATATGTGTAATGGTAGATTTTAAACTAATAAATATTTCTTATCTCATTTCTAAAAATCTTAGACGATGGGAAAATTACTGATGAAGAATTTTCTCTCGTTTCGAGTGAGCTTTCGAGTAATTACGAAATTAAAGAAGAAATAAAATCAAAATTTGTGAGCTCTTCCAAAGAAAATGTACTGAAACTATTTAAGAGAAAAAAGAATGTTTAGAAAGAAATGTTATATTATTTGATTATTAATTTATAATCAATCAGCCTGGGTATTTTCCTGTCTTACGACATTTGCCTTTGAAAAGTGAATATATTTATATATATATTTAATTTATATATATTTATCGTCAAACTTGCTGTTGTCAATACCAGCTGGTTGAGTGAGATCACTACACAGGTTTACCACCAAAATGATCAATATATGTAACGAATTGAAGTGAGGTAAAGCAGAGATTTTTTTATGGTTATCTTCATACTAATTATACATTAATTAAGCAGGAAGGAATTAAGTAGGTGTAAAATGGCATTCCTGGATCGCTTAATTAACATCTAATTAATGCGAAGATAATCATAAAAATTCGGAGCGAAGCGTATAATTTTGTATGGTTATCTTAATATTAATTATACGTTAATTAAGTGATGAGCCAGGAATGCCATTTTACACCTACTTAGCTCAAGACGTAGAGGGGTATCTAGCCATTCTTATTCTGAACCGAATCCTCCTGCTCGACAAGAAGCTAACCTGATAGTGCTGATGTACTTCAACATTTGCTGATGCTAAGCGGATACCCCTCCAAGTAAATGCTAGCAGAGCTAGTAGAGATAGCTGCGGAGTAGATCTCTTCAATGGGAAGGGCCGCAGCCTTGGACGTTGGTACTGGCCTAACCGAATGAGCCTTCAACCCTTCTGGTGGACGTAGCCCATAAGGATGACCGACACAATCCATCTTGAAATAGTTTTGTGGTGGGAGTCCCTGGGCTGGCCCCACCATAGCAGCAAAACAGCTGCTTATCCTTGCGGATAGAGGCAGTTCTGGAAAAATATTTCTTAAGCGTTCTTCGCACATCCAGAATATGAGGGCGAAAACAAACAACCCCTGATGTTGCAGGCAGTTCAATGGGAGCGGTGACATGGAAGGTATACAATAAGAGTCCTGCAGTCTAATGCTGACTCTGTCTTTGTGAAAGACAGTCAGCAAGGGATCAGAAGACATCGCATGGATGTCCCCTACCAGCCTGCTAGAGGAGAAAGCTTCTAGGATAGCCACCTTCCATGTCAGCTATTGCAGTGAAAAACGGGAGTGTACTGTATCCTGGAGAAGACTGGTGGAGCGACCTCCACTGAGGCAGATGGTCCTCCCTGAGTGTGAACAGGACCCAGGGATTTGAGGTTACCCTTGACCATTCGGCAAGGAACCCTGATAGGCATCTGCCAACAGGGATCTGACAGAGCAGACAGTGAAACCCTGTCTTCAGCAGCACCCCAGCCAGAGAGACTTTTCCAACGCGAGCCTGCTTCCCGCCCCTAGACTTATTTCCCAGGTACTGGATCAGTTATTGCAGCAATGGGACCCCCCCCCCCCCCCCCCCCCCCGCCTCGGGTGCATTGAAAAACGATAATAACGAGGTAAGGAATGCGACAATGAATGAAAAAACTCTTGTTACAACTCCTACAGTGTTGAGATCATATTCCATTATCTTCTCAAAATCTCAAACGGAAAAACTCAATTTAAAAAATGTCTGGACTCTTCAATGACAGATTTATAAGTGGTGAGATGAGAGTTACCCGCGCTTGGCTTGGTTAGCAACCGCCAGGGTTGGGGACCACCTTGGGTTGTCCAATGTTTTTATTTTTTAGAAATTTATTATTTTGTACAGTTATTTATTAAAAATAAGTAAATTTCATCTGTCATAACTCCAAACTAGGATGTTATGCTATATATACCCCAAGAATGATACCTTCTTAAAAAGAATTAGAATGTGGTTGTCCAGTCGTCAATTTTTTTAATTCTTGGCACTTTCTTTTTGAACAGTTCAAGATTGAATTAAACGTGAAATTTATTTGTGAGTCATCACAATTATCTGAACTGTGTGCTTTTATGAGCAGACCCAACACATTCGCCGTCCCAAAACATTTTTCCTTCAGGTTTTGTGAAACTAGGTAATCTAAACTGTCATTGGCGCATTCTGCGGCGTGAGGTAGGTCTACATCGACTGCTTCCTGTGAAAGTGTATATGTAGTTTGGATAAAGCCATCTATACCACACGTGGTTGCGGGTCGGCCACGTCAAGATTTAAAATGCTGACAGTTTATGTTGCTTTCTGGCCCCTCATCACGTCTCACGGTCTTGCTTGTATTGTTGTCGCTTGTTGACAATACACTCCTCTTCGTCTGCGCTTTCTTGATCTTCTTTTTAACTGTAATGGGCCTAGCCCGACCAGGGGTAGCACCACGTAGCATAATATCAAAGTGACGTGACGTTAGGTGAGTGTTGACGTGATGAGAGCACGACCAGAAAGGACACATTTATCACTTGCAGGGGCTTTTATAGATTTAATTCATTGTGTGAATTATTTTTTAGGAGTTACGGTTGTCTCCCTTTTTGAAAGCGCATGCGCATTGTCCTCTTTGTATCATGGCTAGATGGCAGCCGCAGCAGACAGCTTTACGTCAAAACGCTATGCAGTAAAGTTTTTATGCATTATCTGAGAAAAAATGGCAGAGAAACAGAAAAGAAAAGGTGCGGGAGGTCAAATGAAGTCATTAATTGCGTGGGAGAAGGATGGTCAGGAAGACCCATCGCATTTAGATCGCACGCTGTCGACAGACGACGCGCCTGTTGGCGGGGAAGACAGTTTTGTCTTGGTGCCTAAACCGAAACTTGTGAAAGAACTTAAAAAGACTTGTATGGATTTGGAAAAGGAGTTGGAGATGCTCAAATTGGAAAGGAAGACGGTGGAATTAAGAAAACAGATCGAATTGGAAAAACACATGCTTTCAAGCTATGAAGATGCGAGTTACCTCCCTTCCCCTACAAATCTCGGCGAGCAAACTTCCGTCAGAAGACAGGAACAAAACGTGGATGGTCGTCCTACGACGAGTGTTAGTCAAACTGGGTTTTTACGAGGTGAGATGGCAAAAAACAAACATTTGAAAATAACAGACTTTATTTGGGAAGAGAAATACGCTCCCGACATGGAGTTTAACATTGGAAATGTGGCTAGATTAAACTTGGGAAAAAAGAAACCTAGTTTAACTGACATTTCTATTGAACAGTGGGGATATGCCAATTCTAGAATTATGGCAGAACTTATTCTGCAAGGAAAGCTGAATTCACAGTTAGACTACCTAAAGTACACACAGGACACGTTTCGCTTAGCTTCAAGGTACACATGGCATAGCATACTGCTATACGACAATGAATATAGGGAGAGACAAGCTCTCGAAAACTTCGAGTGGGGTACCTATACCTATACCTATATTTTAGGCTCATTCCCAAATTTGCTCAAGGTGCCAAATATCAGTCTAACGGTAACAATGAAATGCCTAGGAAAAGGGCACCAGGGCCTTTCACACCTGCAGGCAGAGAGATTTGTAGGAACTTTAACCGTGATCAATGTTTCCGTAGAGATTGCCGCTGGGCCCACGTGTGTTCACTTTGCCTTATGCCACATGCAGAAATCGTTCATGGGAATATGGGTAGCAGGAGTTCCAATTTTGAGCCAAATCCTAATCATCCAAAAAACTTTCAGAGAGTGGACACTGGTCAAGGGTTCAGGGGAGATCTGACCTTGACCCCTCAGAATCGAGCCTAGTTTATGAAGCTTGGGATGAACTCCTTCCAGTGAACTACCCTAGACGGACATATATACTTGACGGTATTCAACATGGATTTAAATTGAGGGACACTCTTGAAATGAGTAAAGAAAAAGCTTTTGTTAAGAATGCCATATCATCAGAACTGTATCGAGAACAGGTGGAAAAACAGATTATTGAGGAGTTGGACTGTGGAAATTATGTAATTTTGGATTATCAACCAGATATTGTTAGTTCATTGGGAGCTATCCCTAAAAGCAAGGATAAAGTTAGACTCATACATGATGGGAGTAGGCCAGATAAGTGTTCTATGAATAGCTATATTACTGATACCAGTGTGCAGTATTCAGACCTAAGAAAAGCTTGTGATTTGATTAAGCCCGGTGACTGGCTAATGAAAATTGACTTGAGACATGCATATCGGTCTGTGAAAATACACCCAACTGAATATAATGTGACTGGCTTATGTTGGAGATTTGAGGGAGACACTACAGGTACCTTCCTTGCGGATACAAAATTACCCTTTGGTTGTGCAAAGAGCCCCCAAGTTTTTCAGACGCTGAGTGATGCTGTGTGTGCTATGATGTTTTCACTTTATGGGATAGTTGTCATTGCATACCTAGATGATTTCTTGGTAATTGCAAGTGATAGTACCACATGCTTAAATGGCCAGAGGTTACTTTTACGCCTTTTACGCAAGTTAGGATTCCAGATCAACTGGTCTAAAGTGGAGGGACCCTCTCAAAAGCTACAATTCCTTGGTGTAGATATTGACACTGGTGCCTTTACCCTTAGTCTGCCAAATGACAAGTTAGGCAACTTTTCCAATATGATAGAGGAATTTAGTTGCAGAAAAAGGGCAAGCAAGAAGCAGTTGGAAGTATTGATAGGTAGGCTTAATTGGGCGTGCCAAGTCATCTCTGGTGGTCGAACATTTTTACGCCGAATGTTATCCCTGAAAGACAGTGTTAAGTGCAGAACTCACAAAATAATTCTATCAAAAGACTTCATGACAGACTTGGCATGGTGGCAAACATTTCTAAAGACTTTTAATGGAACTGTAAGGATAAGGGACCTTAGAGATGTGAAATATGTTTATTCAGATGCTTCTGATCAAGGCTGTGGAGCATGTCATGATGGAGATTATTTTTATATTAACTGGGCTACAGATTTGCCTAGCTTACAGAATCATCATATTAACGAAAAAGAGACTATAGCTATTGTGGCACTTGCCTTTAGATGGTCAAAAGTGTGGAAGAATAAGCAAGTAGTTGTCTATGTCTCAGCTCGTGCATGGATCAATAAAGGGTCTTGTAAAAGCAAACGAACAATGACATTCTTGAAGGGACTTTTTTGGTTAAAAATCAAGTATAATTTTGCCTTAAATGCAGTTCATATACCAGGCAAAATGAATAACAGAGCTGATACAGCGTCTAGGCTTCATGAAGATGGGGGGTTCTCTAGACTGTACGAATGTATGCCAAATCTTGCATGTGGCAGTTTATCTCTAAATGAAATGTGTCAGCATATGTCTTGTGCTTTTATCAGGTCTAAATGGAAATGCCAGGTGGAAGAGAATCCTTGCAGCTGCTTCAAGGTTCAAATCAGCAGCCTGGGCAGACTCGACAAAGAGGGTATACTCCACACATATGAAGACATACAAAACATTTTGTGCGATCCTGCAAGTCGATGAAGTGCCTTTACCGCCGGAACTTGTCGAGTTGTATATCGCTTACTTGGCAGAGGAGAAAAGTTTGTCATATGGATCTATCATCTGTTACTTGAACATAGTAACACAACTACACAGAGCTCAAGGTCTGCCAAGTCCAGTGTCTGACCAATGGGGCGTAAAACAGACATTAACAGGGCTGAAGAGAATCAAAGGTGCTAGTCAGTCATGTGTGAAGCCTATCACCCAAGCTATATTACTGTTAATGAAAGGCAAGTTAAACTTGCGGTGTGTAGAGGATATTGCCTTTTGGGCGGCTTGCCTTGTGGGATTCTTTGGATTGTTGCGGCCGAACAATTTTCTTTTGAAAGAAAACTCACAGAAGTTTGTGCGCCGCAGTGATCTTATTGTAAAAGCCGCAGGTTATGTACTTAACCTACGTTTCTCAAAGACTGTGCAATTCAGGGAGAGAGTAGTTCAGGTCCCGTTGCCTTTGGTCAAAGACCACCCTCTCTGTCCGGCTACTGCCTTGGCAGATTATATCAGAGTGTCTCAGGGTGAGGATCTGATGGGTCCCCTCTTTGTGATTAATAACATGCCTCTAAAGTATACAGGGTTCCTTCAGCACTTGCGCAGAGTGTTGCACTTGTGCGGTTTGAATGGGTCACAATTCGGTGGACACTCCTTCAGAAGGGGTGGTGCGACATGGGCAGTACGAGCTGGACTTCCCTTGAAAATGGTTCAGCGACTTGGTTACTGGGCAAGTGATGCCTATGTTCGATATATTGACTCATCAATGGAGGACCTTCATTCAGCAGTTCACAGCATGGTGGACAAAGTAGCATTTTAAGTTAATTTCTTATTGTTCAATTTTTCCAATGTTAAGAAAGACCTTTCTTGTGAGTAAGCACACACTATTTTTGACTATTTCTCCACTTATCATTTCAATTCCTAAACCTTGAATTTGGGCTCTTTGGGTAAATATTCACCCTTTTTGTCAAAGGTTCATGTAATCTTTAATTGCAAATTGTTAGGGCATTTTCAGCATTAAAGTTTTTGAGCCCAAATTCTGGTTTGTTAGTTTTTATTCATATATTATGCATACCCTAAGGCTTACAAAATATGCTTTGTGAGTAACAGAGTAAAGATTTAATTCATTGTGTGAATTATTTTTTAGGAGTTACGGTTGTCTCCCTTTTTGAAAGCGCATGCGCATTGTCCTCTTTGTATCATGGCTAGATGGCAGCCGCAGCAGACAGCTTTACGTCAAAACGCTATGCAGTAAAGTTTTTATCCCACCCTTGCCCACCCAGTAGCATTATTGGTAGCCTTCCTGGGCATTGGTAACGCAGGTAATTGCTACCTCAGCCTTGCATTTCATTACTTGTTGCATATCACATTATCTCTAGTCACTTAATACTATATTCAGCAGTTACACCATACCCATTGTATGGGTAAATATTCACCCTTTTTGTCAAAGGTTCATGTAATCTTTAATTGCAAATTGTTAGGGCATTTTCAGCATTAAAGTTTTTGAGCCCAAATTCTGGTTTGTTAGTTTTTATTCATATATTATGCATACCCTAAGGCTTACATAATATGCTTTGTGAGTAACAGAGTAAAACATATCGTCATGCTCTCGGATAATACTGACAAAGTTGTCGGGCGATATTGAAATGACCTTCGTCTGTCAGTCCGTCTGTCTCGTCGTCCGGGTCTCGTTTCCAGAGCATAACTCAATAACTCTACGGCATAGCTCAATGAAACTTGATATGGTGTCATGTGTAGATGTGCCTTTTGGGGTTTTCATGTATTTTGAAAATCATTACTCGTTTCCATGGAAACATAACTTAACATGTTGCAAACTTTTTATGCAAGCCCGGTGTGTAAAGGATGATTTGCCTGGTTGCAGATAGTTTAGTGTGTTTATCATCATGATTTATCTTACTTAGATTTGCCTGGTTGCAGATAGTTTAATGAGTATATTAATTATGTATTATCCTACTATCGGTTTGTCTGGTTGCATATAGTTTCGTGTGTATATGATCATGTATTATTTTACTATGTTTTTGCCTGGTTGCAGGCAAGGTGTCAGTGATGTATTACCGAGTAGTTGGCGGAGATGTGTTGAATGCACTTGGGTCGCGACCTGAGTACCTGCCATACCACCAGGAGCAGCTAGGAGAGGCGATTGCATGGACCCCCACCGGTGACGGGTACTATACACTCTCTCAGCACCACCATGCACCCTTCTATTTCTACAAGCGTCAGGCTCCCGTCAGCACAGTCAAACCAATTACCAACCCCCCCAGTGAGTAACGTCTTTGTGTGCAGTTCACTTGTAAATTTTGTATGTCTGTCTGGAGCTGAGAATGTTAATGAATCATTAAATGTTAAAGAATGGATTGAGATTGTTTTAGACGCTGGGTTTAAATATGATCATTTGCATCTTTCATTTATTTGACCCAAAAGAGTATGAGTGCATTTAATAATGAAAGGGTATATAGGATTGCATAATTTACAATCGGATAAATTAATGCCTAATGATTTAGCATAATGGATAATTGCATCATATTGAAGAAAGTCTGTTTTAAGAGAATATACAGTGTACAGTTGTTCTCTGGAATAGAATCTACCATGCTCATCCAGTAAATCATTTACGAATAAAATACTCTGTTATAACTGTTGTATATAGGTTTATTGAGTCATTTTTTTCGCGCCTTTTTTGACAATATTTAAATGACTTTGACCTCATTTATTCCCCCATAGATACTGAAAATGTTGACCAATTTAAGTGACAAAAATAGGTCAACTGACCTATTCTATTTCCCACAGGTGCTGAAAGGATGTCATAATCTATTTTTAGGTGACATCGTATCTGTTGCCAAGGTTGATGCATAAACACTTTAGTTATTGATTTTCTTTTAACATGTAAGTGTCAATCATGACCTGAGACTGACCAATTTAATTGAAAAAAATAGGTCAACTGATCTATTCTATTTCCCACAGGTGCTGAAATGATGTCATAATCTATTTTTAGGTGTCATCGTATCTGTTGCCAAGGTTGACGCATAAACACTTTAGTTATTGATTTCTTTTAACATGTAAATGTCAATTATGACCTGAGACTGACCAATTTAATTGAAAAAAATAGGTCAACTGACCTATTCTATTTCCCACAGGTGCTGGTATGATGTCATGATCTATTTTTAGGTGACCTCATGTCTGTTGCTAAGGTTGACTTATAACACCAGGTATTATAAAAAAAAGTTAATCAATTGGAATGTTATATCACATAAAGCTTGCACAGCTTGACTTTGTTTTTCACAGATATATAGTTTTTTCCATTTAGTATTGTCAATAATAACATCATCAAATCCGCAATTAACATAGTCTATTTGTGATGAAGACAGACAGACAGAATATTTTATTACAGTCTCACCTTGTACATCTGATATACATATTATATAAAATGTGGGTAAAAATATACAAGACACTCCTTCAGGAGTTACAAGAGACTATTTAAAAACAAAGTCATATATACTTAAATATAATATTTTAAAACAAAAGTATATGTACATAAACATTCTTAAAATCATACATCAGTAAAAAGGTAATAAATACTTATTTGTATAAATATAAACGACGTGTATCTAAAATATCCTTGCAGGTTTTGGCCGATATCAAAATCAATAAGGGGTTGGCTAAAACATGTCATAACTTTTCATCCTCAGATAAAACATTGAAATAAGGTATAAAATCGTTGCATTTTGTAAAAAGGGAAATCCTGATTTCATTATACAGGGGGCAGTGTAAAAGAACGTGTGGTTCATTTTCTGTTTTGTCCTTGCAGTGGAAGCATATCCTTTTGTCTGTGGGCAAATTTTCATACCTTACAGTCTCCATCTTTAACGGGGCAACCCCACATCTGAACAGTGCCAGTGTTCACCTGTTCGCTCGACTCATACTGATGTTCACATAACTTTCACATGTGTAGTTGACTTTAAAAGTCCTATAAATTCGTTATTTATTTCTCCCTTTTCCATTCTGTCCACTTTCTTTCTGTAACTTTGCCTTCCAATCAATCTTAAATATCTCCATTTCACAGCTCTCCACATTTCGACTCATATATTTTGTACAGTATATAGCATCGGTGTTTAAAAAATGTGAAAGTTTGTGTTCCTTGAATTTTTTATGCACTCTTTTGTTCCAGTTGCACTTGTTTTTCCTTGCAAACTTATCTGCCCAGAGAAATAACGATTTATTCGTCCTGTTTTCATCCATCTTGAGAAATCGGCCCCACTGTCTTGCTACTGTTTTCCACTGTCTTACAATGGGTGGGCTCCAGGCCAGCTCTCCCTGAATCGCTGCATTTGGTGTGTATCTCCCAACACCTAGAAAGTACCTCATAGCTCTGTGCTGGACTGCGTTAACTGGAGATCTGTCTGCTGTGCCCAATATAGCTGCTCCATACTCTAGAGTAGACCAGACCATTGCATCGTATAACTTCTTAAAAGTTTGATGCTGAAACCCACCTAGAGCTTTCGATCTGGCAATCAGGAGTCCCAGTGCCCGACTTGCAGATTTAGCTGCTGTTTTCGCCATCTGATTATAGTCCAAGAACTCTGTCAAGTGCAAACCAAGATAGTTGTAACAACTCGTCGTTTCCAGCGTTTTAGTGCCACATTTGAATGTCACAGACGATTTCGGAACAGAGGGAGTTCTAAAATGTACGACGTTCGATTTCTCCTCATTTATGCTGATCCTGTTGTTGTTACACCATATATGTAGCGTGTCTAGAAGTATGGCGAGGTCATCTTCTGTTTCTGTCAAAAGAACGAGGTCATCTGTGTAGGCCAGGATTCCTAGTTTCTTATTTCCATCGATGGATATCCCGATATCAAGACTGTTGATATCACTGATGAGGTCATTAATAAATATGTTAAAAAGAAGTGGCGATAAAACGCAACCCTGTTTCAGACCTGCACCTACAAGAAAGTAGTCAGTCATATTACCATTTAACCGCACACACTGTTTTATATTCATATAAATGGCTACCACAGCTTGAAACATCTTGCCTTTTAGTCCGATATCCGCCAGTTTGGTCCATAGAATATTCCTGTCTATTGAGTCATAAGATTTACTAAAATCGATGAAGGCAGTAAAAGTAGATTGACGTTGTGACTTGCGCGTATCAATGATTGAAGTTAGTGTTGACACGTGGTCAATGGTGGAACGTCCTTTACGGAATCCATTTTGCTGGTCACACAGGATATCGGAATCTTCCGCCCAGCTACTGAGTCGCTCATTCAGGACACCACAATAGAGTTTACATATCGCCGGAGCCAGTGTGATACCTCTATAGGACATAGGATCCCTGGGATCAGTAGTTGACGACTTGGGAATTGGGCTTATTATTCCTTGTCCCCACTTGTCCGGTACAATACCTGCATTAAAACACACATTGAACAGTTTTTGCAGCACGGGTACAAGATTCTTCCTATTAAGAATTTCCACTGTGATGTTGTCATATCCGGGAGCCTTGCCGCATTTCGCCCGTTGGATAACCGCCGACATCTCATCTAACGTGATGTCATTATTCAGTGTGACGTCATCTACCTGCTCCTCGGTTTGGGTACTTCTACATTCAGGTACTAGTATCTCTTGTCGGTCTGTCACAGAACTGTTCAGCAAGTTTGCGTATGCAGTCTTCCAGGTTTCCATGACAACAGACGTGTCTCGGCAGATACTTCCATCCTCTGTGACTACTTCCATGGGTATATTCTTCACTCTCTCGTTCCCAACTCCAACTTTACCGATTCTTTTCCAGAATTCACCGCTGTTATTGTCACACATTTCTTCTAGCTCTTGTTGAACCTGTAAAATATATGATCTCTTAGCCTTCTGTACAGCTTTATCAAACGTCTTTCTCTTTCTTTTGAAATCTTCCTTGTATGTGTGATTGCGTTTATGCTTATGTCTACACCACAGTTTTTCAGCCTCGCACATATTGTTCCAAAGCTTGCTGAGATCTTCACTCCACCATGGTTTCTTTACCCGTCTCTTATTGTTGTTTTCGGAATTAAGTAAAATAGTTCTCTTTACTAATGTCATATCCATCTCATTATGAAATATGCGTACTAATTCTTCGTACTTTTCATTTATATTTTGCCGTGATCTCACATTGCTTTCAAGTTCTTCAATCACTTTAGATATTGCAGATATACTCTCGTCTGATGTTAGGAAATCAGCCGGGATAGATTTCATGTCGTACGACTCCCTGAATATTGGCTCTTCTGTTGTCACGGTTACCTGATCCTCAGCCGCTATCTGCAGGCACACTTTCCATTCCAACAGGGAGTGGTCCAACTTCAGAACTTGCTGTGCATCAATCATGTCCACACACTGAGCAGACTGAGCTAAGAAACTAGGACGAGTAACCTTGAAATCGGTGAACTGTTGTAGACACTCGTAAGGAATCACACAATAATCCACCACAGAAGAACCCCTACTTGAAACACATGTAAAATCATTGCCCTCTGTGTTTCTGCCATTTAAAATACAATAGTTAACATTCACTAAAAAATCAATCAACAATTTACCATGTGCATTCAGTACGTTATCAACAATGTGTCTATAGGGTAAAGAGTCAATGCCTTCAATAAAATCAGTTTCATTCCCACACCTGCTGTTCAGGTCTCCACATATAAACATGACTCCCTTGTTCTGGTAGGAGTGTAACTGAGTCATCAATGTATCGTAAAAATCACATGCACTCACATTTCGAGTTGAATTGTCGGGAGGCAAATAACATACACACATAGTTAAAACAATTTTACCACTGCACTTATCAGACAGACATAGCCAGAGTATGCCTTCACAAGATTTGTCAATAACATCAACATTAAATGAGTATAACAAAGTGTTTTTGATAAAAAAGCTGACTCCACCCGAGCCTTTCTTTGCATTTACATGCAAGTCTTTTCTATTATGACCGAACCATGTCTAGCCACATAGCGTTATAGTCTCTTCCTTCTTAAGGTGAGTCTCTGCAATGCCAATCACATCTAAATCCCTGGAAAGTAAACATTGAGAACGCAACACATTATTGTCACAGTTTATGTCAGTTAACCAACCCGCGACGTTCCAAAACCCGCATACCACCTAGCGTCGATTGGTCCTTCCACGTTGGCTCCACCCCCTTCGGTCACGTCCCTTGTTTCTGTCCTCGTGATTCGGTGACCTTTGACCTTCATGTCGATTTCGCCCCGCCTCCATGTTTACGTTTTCCTGACCACGTGTAGAGGTTCTGGTGCTGGCAGACCAGTCACGATCGTCACTCCACTCACCATGTTTCCGATTGTCTTCTCCATAACCTCTATCATGTTCACAAGAGTAAAGCCTGTTACCCTTGAGAACTATCTACTCCTTCCCCACTGCGTTCACTAACACACGCATGTTCGCCTCTTGTACACGCTGCTCACGCGACTTGTCAGATGAAATGTATATGTCCTTGTAGTTCCTACTCGACTTCAGTTTCATCTTGTCTTTTAGAATGAGAACTTTATCCTCCATAGAGTTACACTTGGCTACAATAACACCGGGGATATCACTGCGATGTGATTGTCTCCTTTCAGTCCCTCACTGATCACTGCGTTCACCTTGTTTATAACATGTTCATTACTAGATGATTGCACATTTCGTAACACAATGTTGAGTGGGTCAACTGCAATCCGTGCCCTCGTCATGTTTTCCATGCTCTCCACTCGTTCACTCAGATCGCCGACTTGCTACTCGAAATCGTGCTTGACGAAATCTACTTCTTTTCTCACCTTCTGTATATCTTTAAAGTTCGTGTCTATTTTATTTTCTAGCTGGGTGAACCTATCTTTGAATGACGATGAATGATTGTCAAAAATAAAATAAAATAAATAAAATCTTGACCATGAAATTTCATTTCGCAAAGGTGAATAATATCTGGGGTTTATTTTTCTTCAACATTTATATCTATGAAGCAGACTTCAGTGATCATCTATGCTCTTTATTAAATAACTTTTCATTCAATATAAATAATAAACATAGATCACCATTGAAGTCTATTTCATATACTATCATTAATTCACTCTATTACTGGTCAAGGAGACACAGTTTTAAAAGCATTTTGATGATCAATAGAATACATCTGTTACAACCAAGAGTACTGACCATTGAATTTGCTCAACGGTCAAATAATTGATTTTTCAGGGCAATAAATATTCAGGGTAATAAAACGACCCTAAAATCAATACCAATAAAAATAGCCTCTGTGTGTATTGATATTTCCCTAAACCTGCTTTCAAGATATTGATCTGATAGTGAAAATGTCCACAAGATTAAACAGCGAAGTAAAATAGTATAGTAAACTTCAGAAAATATAAATTAACAAGCCATAGAATGACATTTTGAATGAAAATATTTATTTACATGGAATACATGTTGTAGTATTTCTAACACTTTTGATAATATCTTGACCCTGGTGTATAATGAAGGTCATTAACATAACTACATAAAATTGGAAGACGTCCAGTATAGTGAGTTTGCCCTGCAGAAAATGTGATTGATTCATCTGTTTTCACAAATACAAAAAGAATATGAATCTTCACACATTTTATTTGGCCCGTTTCATTGAGAAGACTTAAGGCTAGAAACACTCCCTAAGTCTTCTTTACAACCACGAATGTCTATTGAGCTACTTCTTCTTTTTCTTCTTCTTCTTCTTCTTCATCATCCTCACTACCGTCTTCAGATTCGTCATCACTGTCATCAACATCTTTTATGATTTCCATGATCCATGGCTTGTACTTGTAGAGTTTGGAAATAACTTGTTCAACCATACTTTCAGCAGTGTCTTCCATAGAGTTAAGAATTTCCAAGGCATTGGGACCATACCTCAAGCCAAAGACATAGGCAACAACCTGCCCACACATTTCTTTGAATTTTCTCCAAACTATATTATTCATTTTTTTTTCAATCATATCTCCTGACATGTTTTACTTTTCATACCACTGTCTCTTTTTATTCAATAGATCTTCATTCTCCCGACCAACTCTCTTTATCAAACTTCTTATAACCTCTTCTTCAACATCTTTGCTAGTCTTTTGTAATTTATTATGAAATGTCTTCATATAATCATCATCAACATCATCCTTTTCCACTTCTGGGCATTGTTTGTCGTGGAGATGTTTTTGTAAACAAATACTATTTAGAAACACCTGCCCACAATAACAACAGCTTTCTAGAGATTTCTTTTGGGGAAAGGCGTCATCAAACTTTCGTTTCGTTGGCTCATTGGCAATTCCGGGAGGTGGACCATGGCTAGAACTTTCATTCCCAGGACACCAGGTTTTTCTGTGTTTCATGAGGTCCGTAGTAGATTGGAAGACTATTCCACAACTATCACAAGAAGGCATATCGCAGAGATTTTCGGCACACGTCTGCACGCTTCGGGGGGTAGACTCTTTCTGAGGATTGTATTCCAAACTACTCACTTTACAGCCATTAGGACAAAGTCTTTCGTCTGCTGGTGTATCAGGTTTTAAATCAATCAAAAGATGGCCATAGGGTTCACTCGTAGCCTCTTCAAATTTTTGCATGAAAAGGTGAGATCGGGTTGGATACATTTGACGACCCACGGTCATGATGGATTGTTGGTCTACCGGATTGTTAAACATGACTATATAGTGACAATTTCTATGTTGCGTTGGGTCCTTATTATAGAAAAGGTTTTGATTGATGGCAATGACAGAAAGGTTTCGATGATGACTTCCCTCTGTAAATAGATCTGTTATTTTAGGATCTTTACTAGCCGTAGACATGAGATCATCCAGAACGATGACATTTCTTACTCCTGTGTCAAAAAAGTAGACTTGATCCAAATCAACGGGAATACCTTGAACAAACTCCACAGGAGGATACACGGATTGTAGTATACTATTGTAGAGAGTTTGCCAGCGACGATAAAGCCATAAGATCAGTTGAGGGTAAGGTTTAATCTTGAGGCTTTCCAAAATACGTTGAACCAAAGAACTTTTCCCAGATGGACCCGATATAGACATAGTAAAGGGGTGACGTAATGAAACCTCTTGCGGTGGTTGTTGTTGTTGTTGTTGTTGTTGTTGTTTTTGTTGTTGTTGTTGAATATGTCTTGAAACACATTGGACAGGAGTACATTTTGACAGCTCAGTGTTTGATATCCAACTAAATAGAAGTTCCTTCATTGGGGCATTTTATATCATTTGTAAATGGTTAAAAACGTGTTTTCATTCGTTTCCTTGGACCTCCTCTCATTTTGATTTCCTTTAACCGTTTTAAATTTGCCTGTACTCTTTTTTCCTGAGCTTGGGCTTGCTCAACGACTTGTTGGGTTGGAGAGACAAAATTGATTATGTGTTGTTCCGAAGGCATGGTCAGTGCCTGTTCTTTTTGTTTCCTTTCTTCCAAAATTTTAGGCCATTCTGGATCATAAAGCTCCAGTGTTCTGTCAACAGACATGATGCCTTGTCGTTCACCACCTCTCATCACAAAGTCATAGGGTTTCAATTTACCCTGGACTTGGAACATATAATAGCGAGTCCATTTCTCAGTGTCCAGCACAAATAGTTTATACTGACTCATGTTTATGCGTCCTTCCTGAGTGTTCTTAAGCAAATGAGGTAAGCATGATGTTGGTCTGTTATATACTTTTGACTATCCTGTAGCTCTGGCCCACACATTTGTCATGATCAAAGGTTCGTGTCTCACTTCATCCATATATTTTTAAATGAATGATATATGAGGTGTATTTACAATTAAAAGTCGTTTTTCCACATCATCTGTGGTGACAGGGTCGGCCAAACGTGTTAGTTTAGACAGATAGTTATTATAAAGATCTGGTTGAAGATATCGTCTTTTTTCATTTGGTGTTGCCATCTAATAATCATCGAATAATGGCTACAATGGCTAACACCTGTTCACAATTCATATCCGTCACTTCTTTTATGGTATATTCATAGTCATGAAACAGAATTAGACTCTGCAGAAAATCATAATGTCTCAATATATAACGTGCCATGTTAGAACCATAAAGAAAGTGGTTTCAAGTGAAGAGTCACTGTGACTGTACCAGTTACAAATGTATCTGGTTGACCTTCTTCGTCACTGATGTTGATATAAATGTTGGTGAGATCACGTACTTTGATGGGTACATATTGATATCTATTGAAAGTAAAAGATTTTCGATTGTTTAAACATAATCGTCTATGTAATGGCTCTTGGTTTTCACCCACATAAGTTGTATCACAGATAGAAGAATGTACATAAATCTCTTTGGATGTTTTTTTTCTTGTCACACTGCCGAAACTAATTTCAATGAGTGCGATCATCCACTGATGATCAAATTGTAATGATTCATTCAATTGAACTCGAAAGCAATATGGCTTGTTGTCGGGATATCTATCTTTACTGTGACTACTTCTTAAAATAATGTATTTATCCATTGTCACTTTTGAGATTTAATTTTAGGATTCGGTAAAAGATAGCAAAGACTACTACTCAATAATGCTGTCCATAAATTAGAATTTCCTTTTTCTAAGGACAAATTTATAATACAAGTAATGACCACAATATAAATAATGATGATTTGTGAGAAAAATACTGTTTCGTTTTTGACCACTGTTTTCCCAAGTAAAGTCCAAGTCTCACTAGATCTACTGCGTGAAAGAGGTTGTGTCTCAATGGGGTCTTCCATCCTTATGACTACGGCTTAAGTATATTTTCTTCTTTTAAAGGGTCTGATACTGTTTCATGTCTTTCTCAAGAATCCATGAGTTGTATTTCTTTGACCAATGTAACCATTTCACCAACACTTCTTTTTGTTTATTCCGGGTTCGCCTTTTGATAATGTCTTGTATCCTATATTCTTGGTCTGGGTTTTCAGTCAAGAATTGCAATTCAGCAGCATAAAATGAACCTTCAATAGGATCACCTCCCTAATCTTTCAGTTTGTACAAATCATTGTCTTGAGACCAATAGCGTCGGGTAATGGTAAAGATTTCACCACTCCATTTTTCCTGATATTCTCTATCAAATTTACCATTCAAATGACTTATTCGAACTGTATCTCCCACTTTGAATGTGAATTTTCTTTTTGCATTCTTCCTGGGTGGTTTCTGTTGCTTGGTTTTGATCAAATACTGTGATAACCTCACTTCTCCTTCATTATGCCTATTGACACTAGCAGGATCTTGTCCCAACTTACGATGAATTGAACTATTATAACTTTTCACAATTTTAGATATGATATCAATGTATCTGTATGTAACGTTTTTCAGCATATATCGATACAAACACATTTTAAGAGTTTTTATCACTCTCTCAGCAAATGGAGATTTCGTCTCATTGAGTGTAAACAGCTGTGTTACCTTGTGTTTTTTCAAAAACGTTTTGACCCATTGATTTTTAAATTCTGAACCCATATCAGATTGGAAGATAACAGGGCGACGCACTTGTGTTTCCAACAATTTTGTCAAGGCTTTCACTACTTCCTAACCTTTTGTTGACCGTAGTGTATAGATCCAAAGGGAAAATAAATCAATGATAACCAATACATATTTTACACCATCATTATATTCAGCTAATGAAACCATATTCATCAAATCGGCTTGCCAGTGACTATCTATACCTTCCAAAACATATGTGTTTCTTGGAAACTTTCGTCTCACTCGATGAGTCATAGTGTATTTTTCCTGACCTTTCAACCATTTCCTGATGCGATGAAGACCAATCTTAAATTGACCTTCAGCTTTCACAGCTTCAAATAACTTCTTTGGTCCGGCATAACTACCCGCATGTTTTGGATCATAATAAATCTTGCTCAAGTACTTTTCCCAAGGAGCCATATGATGGGTAAATGGGTCTATCCTATTGATTTCACTCTAATTATATATCTACAAAAAGAAGACCAACACAAGAAAAATACATACTTTATGTTTATTACAATTTCATGATATACCAATCACACTGTTGAACCAAGGTAACATGTTATGCCAGCAGTATCACTCTTTTGGTTAGGTTGTGCTACCATATACAAATAGTCACAGTCTGGGGACCACTTCTCGTGTTCCACCCAGGCGTCATCAGTAGACATCCATTCATTGAGACGAATACCACATTTAAAACAAATACATGAGTCACCACGGCTCAGATAATAGAGTCCTGCATGAGCCAACTCTCTAGGATTTTGTTTCATTTGAATTGGCCAGTCTTTAAAAGAATCAAGTCGCTTCTCAAATGATGTCCAATCAGATTGTACATGTAATGATCCACTGCAATCAGCAACAACAGTCTCGTACCCATAGGAATCCATCATTTACTAGAGAGAGAAATGTAAAACACGTCTTTACAGTTCGAAGTCTAGAACTATACTGAACTTCACCAGTTGATATGGTCACTAGGATTACATTAAGAACATTGCAAATGCTCCATTTGACCATGATGAAAATGTTCATCATCTGCACCAAGATCATCATCGTAATCACTATCATCATTATTACCATCATCAGAAAATGATGGTGACCTTAAATCGAGGTACGTTGGCGGCGATTCATTTGATGTATTGAAAGATGTTGCAACCTCATATTGTGGTCTTCCATCAGATGCTGTGGTTTTAATATAACCAATTGGATAATGATCAGGTACTTCCCCTTAACCAAACTGCTATACCCTGGAATCAGTAAGTCCATCTGCTGATCAAATCTTCTGTAATCATGGTCTACTTCTTCACGGATCAAGTGCACCTGTTTTTCCAATTTCTTCTCTTCAACAATAGATGTGACATTAGTAGATACTGATTTTGAGGGTCCATGTTCTTTACCTATTTTGATTGATTTCTGAATCGTCTTGATATCTTGCTGTCTATCTTGGTCTACAACTGCAGCGTCACCTGTGGCCTTTTCTTCTTTCTTCATTTTATTTACCTCAGATGTCGTTTCCTCTCCACAATGGTTTCGTTTGAGATGAACATTTGAACACATGTCCAAGAGTTCAGGTACAAAGTCTGGCATCACATCACAACAGTCTCTCAATTTTGTCCACTGATCTTGGGATAGTAGAATATCTTTTGAGGAAGGTACTAGTTTATCATCATTAAACTCCCAGTGTCTGAGATCCACACCATGATCTTCTATGGTGGCATAGACACTGGTTCCCACATGTGTATAGAAACTTGTCTTACCATACTCTTCTGAGAACTTGAACACTCCTGGTAGTTCAGACCAGTGTTTCAGGGTCAACATAATCCCTCATTTGGTAGGATAGCTCTTGTCATTAGGGAAAGCATCATACTTGCGGATATGTATACTTAACATTCCATTCCAAGTCTAAGCAGTCACATACACATCTCCTCCCAAGTCCAAATGACAACGAGGATCCTGCATCTCTGTCAACTGCTTATCTGCCATAGTGGCTAGTCCATATCTCTCCATAGGGTCCTGGGGTAATTTTGCCATTTTCTATCTTCAAGGTAAACAGCACAGAGCACCAATAGCGTCAAGAACATAAGAACACTTCTCAAGCTTCGACTGAGAATGAATGTTTTCATGGAACAAAGTGGCCTTTTATCATACCTTGAGAGGGCATAAATGAGGTCAGTTTGACCGAATTTTGTCTATTAAAAAAATAGGTCAGTTTGATCTAATTTTGTCACTTAAATCGGTCACACCAAGAGGTCAACATTTTCAGTATCTATGGGGGAATAAATGAGGTCAAAGTCATTTAAATATTGTCAAAAAAGGCGCGAAAAAAATTACTCAATAAACCTATATACAACATCTAACCAGCTTTTGTATAAGATAATTTTGTTTCCTACTTTAATGTCATCATTATTCCATACACTTTGAGAAAGTAGATCATATTCACTATTAACGTGTTTTTTGTATTCATTTATTTGAATGTAATGACTGGAACAGACACGCCGCAGTTTGCCAGTGGGAAAATGACAGGCCTGTTAAAGGGGTTCGAGTTGGACGGAGTGTCCGGTCTAGCTGCAAGTCGGGTACATCCTGGTGTTTTTTACCTCCACAACGATCAAGGAGGTGCCAACAGGATCTTCGCAGTCAACCCGGGGACAGGTAACATCTCACAATATGGCTTTCGTCCAACGCACTCATTTACACACACCTTAACAATTCAAGTCAACCAGAACACATTCAACCAGAACACATAAACACACACACACACACACACACACACACACACACAGACAGACACACACACACACACACTCACACAAACTATTAACCATTCCAATCAATTAAAAAACTCACATTAACACATTGGTAACCATTCACATCAACTATAATACACGTATCCAACCACTAGTAGCCTATGAAGTCAAATAAAAGACACATATCCACAACTTAGTAACCGCTCCAGTCAACAAAAAGACACAAATCCAAACATTGGTAACCATTCAAGTCATCCGCACAATGGTAACTAAGCCAGTCATATAAAAGACACATATACACACATTAACAACGAATGCAAACTATCTTAAATTATATATCAGCACACTAGTAACCATTCAGGTCAACTAGTACACGCATATCCTCACACTAGTAGCCAATACAGTCAGCCAGAAGACACAAATCAGCACACTAGTAACAAATACAGTCAACCAGAAGACACACATCAGCACACTTGTAACCAATGCAGTCAACCAGAAGACACACATCAGCAAAGTAGTAACCAATACAGTCAGCCAGAAGACAAACATCAGCATACTAGTAACCAATACAGTCAACCAGAAGACATACATCAGCATACTAGTAACCAATACAGTCAACCAGAAGACATACATCAGCATACTAGTAACCAATACAGTCAGCCAGAAGACACACTTTAGCACATGAGTACCCAAAACAGTCAAATAGAAGACGCACATCGGCAAACTATCAATAGATAAAGTCAACCAAAAGACACACATCAGCACACTAGTAACCAAAACAGTCAACCAGTAGACGCACATCAGCACACTAGTAGAAATTATATTCAACCAGAAGACACACATCAGCACACTTGTAACCTAAATTGTCAACCATAAGACACACATCAGCACACTAGTAACCAATACACTCAGCCAGAAGACAAACATCAACACACTAGTCACCAAAAGAATCAACCAGAAGGCACACAATAGCATACTAGCAACCAATACAGTCAACCAGAATACACACTTGAGTACACTAAAAACCAAAACAGTTAACCAGGAGACACACATCAGCACACTAGCAACCAATACAGTCAACCAGAAGACGCACATCAGCACACTAGTAACCAATACAGTCCGCCAGAAGACACACATCAGTAAACTAGAAACAAATAACGTCAGCAAGAATACACACATTATAAACCAGAAACCAATAACGTCAGCAAGAATACACACATCAGCAAACTAGTAACCAATACAGTCCACCAGAAGACATACATCAGCAAACTAAAATCCAATAAAGTGAGCCAGAATAAACACATCAGCAAACTATTAACCAATTTAGTCAACAAGAAGACACACATCAGAACACTAGTAACCAATACAGTCAACCAGAAGACACACATCAACAAACTAGTAACCACTACAGTCAACCTGAAGACACACATCAGCACACTTTTAACCAATACAGTCAACCAGAAGACACACATCAGCACACTTGTAACCAATACAGTCAACCAGATGACACACATCAGCACACTTTCAGACAACAAAGTCAACCTGTAACCAATAGAGTCAATCAGATGACGCATTTCAGCACACTAGTAACCAATACAGTCAACCAGAAGACACACATCAGCACACTAGTAACCAATACAGTCAACCAGAAGACACACATCAGCACACTTGTAACCAATACAGTCAACCAGATGACACACATCAGAACACTTTTAGACAACAAAGTCAACTTGTAACCAATAGAGTCAATCAGATGACGCATTTCAGCACACTAGTAACCAATACAGTCAACCAGAAGACACAAATCAGCACACTAGTAACCAATACAGTCAACCAGAAGACACACATCAGCACACTAGTAACCAATACAGTCAGCCAGAAGACACACTTAATTACTCATGATGAGGTCAGTATGTAAATATAAGGACTCTCGGACCTCCGATGGTGGTCTGACCTAAACGAGGTCTGACCTAACCATTTCAATCTACTAAACGTTACACGTCCACACGCTAGCAACCAATACAATCAACTGTAAAACATATCAATCAAGACATAAAACATATAGAAGCAGCATAGAAAACTCACGGCGACGAGACAGCCTGTTTTCGAGTCGGATGGTCTAAATTCAAAAGCACCTTGTCCGGTCGTCGTATATATGTTTTGCTCTGAAATAAAAAAAAATTCACATAAAAAAAGGTGGGCTTATTTCAGTCTGCTCGAGGATTAGTCATCGAGTTATTATAATAGGTCAAAATGAAAGACATATATGGACGAATTGATAATACAAAGCAGAAGCCCTTATTGTTATTGCTAGGATTATTATACCTTATTCTTCTGCCATTATTCTACCAGAGCTACAGGTCGCAATTAATGGGCGATTTTGATGAAATTTAAGTATGTTATGTAGCTCAAATGGTACATAGTGTCCATAAAAATCTTGGAAAATGTAGTTAACAAATGGGAGATAAGGCAAAAACCACCTTTTTTTACAGCAGTTTTTATAATCCAATCCTTATATTTTATTTTTTAATATCTTATTTCTATTCTCTGCAGGACATACGGCCTCTTGGTCATCCTTTTCTTTTAGTTAGGAACAGTTTCATTTCATAAAAAAACAGGTCCCTATTCTACGCTTTCACTCATGGTTTCTGTCAGTCTGTCATGTGTATTCAAGTGCATTTGTTCTCATGGTCGTATTTGTGTGTTATTCTGAAAGCTCATTAATTCAGCATTGACGCTCTAAGCATATACAGCTCATTTGTAATACTAATGCCATATCTTCATGTACATTAGGCCCAAGTTACTAAATTCAAGACTGTCATAGTGTGATCTGTCGTAGCCCAGTACATTACATGCTGGACTTTTTCATCTAGGGTTCGATTCCTGCTGCATATCTCAAAAGTTTTGCAGAATTATTTAATAAACTTTATGTCTTTTTTGTTGCAAAGTCATGTTTAAATGCATTAATTTAATTGTTGAATTAGGAAATAAACGATTTGTTGTTATTTTAGTGTATGTAACTTCATCCACGGATGTGTCATGTCAATGCCTAAATGACAGTGATTCCAACTAAGATATTTTTCCTGGATATGTTTTTATACTCTCGAATCGGAGATTCAGTGTTATTTTAGTCTGTCTTAACCTTAACCTTGGCTATATAACTTGTGATTGGTCAGTGATAGGCCTATATGATACTTCACAGTTGTATGTATTGTGATGAGATCTTTCAGAGGAGGTCATACGGTTTGACCCGGTGACCTTTACCTTGGACACTATTTAAAAAACTTTAACTTTGGCTTAACTTTTAGATCAGGTCATACTTTCTTAACCTGTTACCTTTCAAAAACCTTAAAAAGCATAATTTTGTATTGGTCAGTGATAGTCCTTTGATACTTCACATGTGTATCCATTGTGATGATTATTGATTTAGATGAGGTCACACACAACGTCGTGATCTTGACCTTTGATGGGTCAGTGATATGCCATTGATACTTGAAATTGGCATCTTTTATATCAGGTCATATTTTCTTAACCTATGACCCTTACCTTGGCAAAGGAAGCATTTTTCAAAAACCTTCACCTTAAGAATAATAGTTAATTGGTCAGTGATAGGATTTTGATACTTTACATGTGTATCGATTACGATGATTATTTTGTAGATAAGGTCATACATTTTGAAATCGTGACCTTGACCTTTAGGCTGGGAGACTTTAAAATCATGTTAATCATGGCAATAACGTTTGATTGGTTAGTGAAAGGCCATTGATATTTCACATTGGCATATGTTGTGATCAGACAAAGTATATAATATTAAATCAGGTCCTGATTGTTGACCTCGTGACCTTGACCTTGATCTTGGCCCGCCAAACGCTGCCTGCAGCTTTAATTTTTACTTCTTATCTCTTTGAACAAACATTAAAAACATTATTTATGGTTGTAAAATCTAAACATGCAACCTTCTTCTGATAAACTCATTCGCCGTTGTTTACAAACCTGAAATATGTTAAAACGTACATGAATATATGTTTTAATATTCTGTCAACATGTATGATGTATTTAACAAAAAACATGTACAGCACTAGCCAATCCAGTTTCGACTTCGTAACATCTAAAAAAAATATTCAAATATTAACAGTCGAAATTCTTTCACAATGTGTGGTACAATTTCCCTGATAATTCTTAGAATGAGCTGTTAATCACAGGACAAAAAGTGGTGGAATCCGCTTGCCGGAATCTTCCGGATTCTTCCAGATTCTTGAGGATCCACCAATTTTTGTGAGAATCTGGAAGAATCCGGCAAGCTGATTCTGCCACTTTTTGTCCTGTGAATATTATGTCTACATGTGTGAATTCTATCGATTTTCAGGTGTGACAGTTATCTATCAAGTAGACATTTATTTGTGAAAAGTGAAAACAAGGAGCAAGGAAACAAGTTGCCTTGACCAATAACCATGTTTACTGTTATGGTCGTGTTAGTTTACAGTATTTATTAATATTAAAGTTATATATGAAAACCATGTGTCAGTATATACCGTAAATCCTTAATCAGACGCCAGACTTCTATTTTTTCGAACCATCTACATCATCATCTTCCCAGGCAGATTAGTTGAGGAACTTGGCAATGGTTGCATGTATTCGTTGTTGCAAAACAAGATGAATGAGGACATAATCTGCCGATACAAAAGGTGGATATATGAACAACCGAGACAAGAGTCTGTTGAAGTCTTGCGAGAATGGGTTTTGCTTTGACTGTTGCCTCTAAGATAAAGCATGAATCAGAATTCAGAATCTCACAAATCTAAAACCACATCAAAATCAGATACCTTTTATGGAGGGCAAATAAAAAACAAACCATTCTGCTTCTTTTGCAAGGCAAATACACACAAAATATGGCATTGCAACAAGTTCAAAGAGCTCACTATAGTTCAGCGATTGAAGATTGTGAAAGAGTTGAGTCTCTGTGAACGATGTTTGCTTAAAAAACACAATGGCAATTGTCTTAAAGAGATGAAGTCCGGTATTAGTGGCTGTGGTGTTACTCACAATCGCCTCTTGCATAACAATCAGGGCAACTTTGATAAAGGTCAACACAAATCTACACCAATCAACAGCAACTCGTCCAGTACCGTGACCACAACAATGTCAACAGCCAAAGTGCCACACTTTTGTTATCTTCGTACAATTCCAGTTATTGTCAAAAATGGCAATCGCAGGCTCCTTGTCAAAGCACTTCTTGATGATGCCAGCACACAAACTTACATCAATGAAGATGTTGCTGGTGAGCTCCAGCTGCAAGGTGAACCAAAATTAGTGTCTGTCAATGTTCTCAACAGTAGAACAAGAACATTCAACACTATGTCTGTTGAATTTGGATTGGAAAGTGTTGATGGCTCTGTTGATATTAAAATTGCAGGTTTAACAACCAATAAGGTCACAGGTAAAATGAAGGCTATTAACTGGAACAAGGTCAGTCAAAAGTTCAAACATTTGCGAGGTATTAATTTTCCAGAGGTTAGTCAACGTCCAGTTGTAGATTTTCTTTTTGGCCTTGACAACTTAGAACTTCATTTCTCCCAGGGTGATGTTACCGGTGGTCCTGGAGAACCAGTAGCCAGACTTACTCCTCTTGGCTGGATTTGTGTTGGTAATCAGGACGTCACAGATCAGAAAAGTTAAACACCTTCCATACACAGCTCATTGCTGGAAACTTGACCAAGTTTCAGATGCTCAAGATGTTATGAGCAATGAGAATCAGATGGCTGTAGAATATGTTGAGCAGTCTTGTATCTATACAAATGGCAGATACCAAGTTGGTATACACTGGAAATCACCATCCACAGATGTGCATGATAGTTATGGCATGGCTTTCAAACGTTTGGTCAGCTCTGAAAACAAACTTCTGAAGGAAGATGGTAAAAGTGCAATAATGTACCAAGAGATTCTTGATCAATATCTCGAGAAAGGTTACACCAGGAAAGTCAATGCAAATGAAGTTCAGCAAACAAATGGTACTTGCCACATTTTACCGTCATCAAACTTGACAGAGATATAACCAAGGTCCAGATCGGGTTTGCCGCTTCTGCAAGGGTTGACATCATTTTACAGGGTCCAAAGTTGCAGAACGACCTTACTTTAGATTCATGTGGAGATCGTTAGACAAACACCTTCAACCAGAAGTGTATGAGTTTTTCAAGGGTCGAGTTTGGCATGAATAGCCCACCTTTTCTTGCTCAGTATATTACGCAACAACATGCAAAACAACATGCTTTTGAATGTCCATTGGCTTCTAAAACTGTCCCGAAGTCCACATACATGGATGACAACATGGACTCAGTCCAAACAGAAGACAGAGCTATACAGCTGTGTGGAGGCTTGCTGGTATGCATGCATTAAAATGGATGTCAAATTCATATGCCGTTCTTGAGCAAATTCCTGTTGGTGATCGGCTTAAAGAAATAGACATAGCTAACACTGAGTTGCCATCTGTAAAGACCATGGATCTTTTCTGTAATGCTGAAGGTGATTTATTCCAATTTTATTACACTCTCGTTGAAGATTCTACTGTTGTGAAACATCGAAATGTTATTCAACACTGTTGTGAAACATTGCACGTGAAAGCGATCGCAGTCGGAAGTACTTTCCAGTAGTCACATGGTCTTTGGGATCGCACTGGATTTCTTGGGACATGTTTTTTCACACGACGTCGTTATGCTTAATATTGTACGGATGCTTCCCTCACAATTTACCAATCACTTTGTTGATTCAGAGTTAGTTCTCTTGACAATCTCGTTACGGCTTTCGCGATTTGACCGCCATTTTGCTTCGTCATGCAACTTGACTTAGCCTTAGTTTATGTAAATTCACAAGGAATAAACTTCATGTTGCACCCACGTATCCTGTGACAGTCGTCAGTTGAGTATTATTGCGACTACATTGTAATCCTTATAGGTACATTTTGATATTTTCTTCTCCTTTTGGGGAATGATTTGATTGTTTAGAATGTAAAAAAATAGCTTTGTGTCGACATGTAAGTTTCCAGGTTGTGGAGGCATTGTTCATGTCTGTCTGTTGTTTACAGAAGATACCATACCAAACTAAATGAATAAAAATGCTTCAAGGTAAGTATCAATGCTGATATAAAATGTTAACGTTTGCTAAAAATGCCAGAATTCCATTTTTTGGCGTTCCAATGTTTGTGCCGACAATGTTAACTTCATCGACAACAAGGACAATGCTCCTCACAATTTCACATGATCAAACTAGCTGCAGACCTGTATGTAACCTTTCTTCCCAGTATCATTGTCGTCAGGGTGTTACAGAGCCTAGTTTAGCAAAGCAACTGTAGCTACGTAGTGCTAAAATTATCTGAATCGCGCTTGAAAACAGTCGCATTCCGATGACGTCACAATCACCTGACATCATTCATAAGATCTAGTTTATAATCGATAATACGATGTTTTTGTTTACTCGCCAATTTGCGCTTGCTATAGTTTCAACATAGAGACATTGAAATGAGTGTTTTGAAATTGTATTGTTCAAAACAGAAACTGTTATTAACAGATATTGTCTTGATCTATTGGTGGTGTTTAGTGAGATGGCGTAATGCGTCCATGGTAAGAGATGTATCCCTACACACATCTACATGAATTAAGAATGTACTTAGATTACACATTTCATTAATTTAGAGTGTGTAATAAATAAAATACTAAACTCCGTCCCGTTTAATAACATATTTATGAAACTCGTGGATGGTATTGGTATCAAACTCGCTTTCCCTCGTTAGATACCAAAACCATCCACTCGTTTCATAAATATGTTATTAAACGGGACGTCGTTTAGTATTCTCTATTTCGCTTTCAAAAATATCAGTTACCACAATAGAAAATGACAAAGAGGCATCTTCTCAGAGCAACTGCAAAGCTCTTTGACCCTCTTGGAATGTTAGCACCATTTGTCATTAGAGCTAAAGTGATCCTGCAAGAGATGTGGACTGTTGAAGTTGATTGGGATGATGCCTGGCCCCCTGAATTGGAAGCGAAAGCTTTGGCTTGGTACGAGGAGATTAGACATCTCTCATCACTTGACATTACCAGGTGTATCCAATGGACTGCAGAGTCAAAGATTCTCGTGTTGGTGATTCTTCTCAAGATGCATATGGAGCGGCAGTCTATGCAGTCTTTATTGTTGAGGGTGAGGTTGTTTGCAACACATCAAAATGTCACGTTGCACCTCTCAAAGCTATTAGCATTCCTCGCTTGGAGTTGCTTACTGCAACACTTGGAGTCAAACTTGCTCAAGCTGTTGTTCCAGCCCTAGGTGTCAGTATGAAGTCAATTACAATATGGTCAGAAAGTCAGAAATTTGGTGGATCAAGAGTCCAAGTAGATCCTTCAAGCCTTTTGTGGCTAATCGTGTTGGTTTTATACATGAGACTGAAAATGAGACATGAAAATGTAAATAATACAAGACATTTCATCCATGTATTCAAGCAGAGGTGCAAAGACATCTATCAACAAGAGTGGTTAAATGAAATAACGTCATCAACCTGTGTACATTATTATTCAGAATTTAAATATTGCATTACTACAGAACTCTATTTGTCCGTAATCAAGTCATCACAATTAAGGCGTGCACTCACCAAATTTAGATGTAATGCCCACAACTTTGGAGTTAAAGAAGCACGATTTGCTAAAACTACAAACATGATAAATACTCAATGTCCATTTTGTAAGTTATCTGAAGAAGACGAATACCATGTATTACTAATTTGTCCTAGATTTTCAAAATTACGAATGCAATACCTACCATATTTTTTCTATAATCAACCATCAAGAATGAAATTCTGTATGCTATTGCGCACGGAAAATACTGATTTGTTATTTAAGATAGCTGTTTTGCTGTACCAAATATTTAAGTTACGAACATCTTGTTAATTGTAACCGAGTATTTATCGATGTCAATATTATTGTACAGGTTGCGCAAACGTGTTATACCATCATTTTACACATGTACTATTGGCCTCATGGCCACCTTTACAAATAAAAACTGTATGTCTGTCTGTCTGTCTGTATACATGAGACAACAACACCTTGTCAATGGTTCTACGTGCCTAGCAAACTGAATGTTGCTGATATTCGAACCAAAGGAGTACCTGCACGGCAGTTGTCTGACAGCATATGGTTGCATGACCCAGAATTCATCACTTTGTCAAAGGATCAATGGCCTAAACAGAACACATATTTAAAAGTTAAATCAACATATGAGTACAAAACCAAATCAGGACCTATGTTTTCCTTGTTGATTCAAGCAGATTGTGAAACATGGCGTTTACATCCCACAAGGTTTTCTGATTGGGAAAGTTTTGTCGAATTTACGCTTGGGTTTTGAGATTCATTTCCAATGCAAAAGCACCCACTATCTTTCGGGTTTTTTCACCCCTTTCTGTTGAGGAAATTAAGGATGTTGAAACTGCTGTGTTTAGTATTTTTCAGAGAGAAGCTTTTTCCAAGGAAATTGAAGCAATTTCACACGACAAACCTTTGCCCAAGAACAGCAAGATCATTGGTCTGAATCCTTTCCTTGATGAACACAAGTTCTCAGAGTTCGGGGAAGATTGCAATTTCGCAGACGTTTAATCTGATGACACCAAATTTAATTTTCAAATCATTTTGCCAAGGGGTAATTGGATCACAAAGCTTATTGTGAAACATTTCCATGAAAAGTGTCATCACATGGGTACCAATTCTACTCTTGCTGCATTGTCTTCTAAGTTTTGGATCTTGTCTGCAAGAGAGGAGATCATAGATTGGGAACATCAGTGTTCCTGGTGTCGGAAACAAAAAAACTAAACCAAGGCATCAACTCATGGCAAATCTTCCACAGAATAGACTCATGTCATCAATGAAAGCTTTTGAGAACGTTGGTGTGGATTTCGCTGGACCATTTGTCACAGTGCAAAGACGTGGTAAACGCCGTAAAAAAAGGTGGCTTTGCCTTTTTACTTGCCTTGTCACACGTGCTTAGCATTTAGAAATGGCATATGGTCTTGACACAGATTCATTTTTTAATGCTTTTTTCCTATTTGCACACCGAAGAGGAATGCAGAGAGAAGTTATTTCAAATAATGGCACAAATTTTGTGGGTGCTGTTAAGGAGTTAAAAACTCTTTTTCAACAGTTCAATCCCGCCAGGGGCACGGCAACTTTGTCTGCAGTAGAGAACTGGTCTACACGCAGTAAGGTTTGGGTGCAATGCTACACTGAATTTCAGCGTAGTACCACCCATGGTTCGCTAGTTCCAGCCGCTGCTTGCAGGTTTCACCGCAGTGCATATAGCCACATGGCGTTGCGGGCTTTCTCCCTGCCATAATACTAGCAGCCGTGATATAAGTGAAATACTCTTGAAAGCGGCGTTAAACCTCAACTCATTCACTCACTTCAACAGTTCAACCACAACAAGCTTCAAGCCTCTATGGTCGCAAATAAAGTGTTGTGGAAGTTCAATCCACCCAGTGCCCCTCATTTCGGAAATGTGTTTGAAGCACTTATCAAGTCGGCCAAACGAGCTGTTTTCACTATACTGGGTTCAGGGGATATCAGTGAAAAAGCATTAGTCACTGCATTCACTGGGGTAGAACACCTCATGAATTCACGTCCTCTTACATATCAAAGTGACCAGAGATTTACCTCCATTGACGCCAAACCATTTTCTCCATGGTCAGATGGGTTCAGATTTTGCACCAAATGTTAATGACACCCATCAAGATCCTCAAAGAAGGTGGCGACGTGTTCAGGAACTGATCAGACACGTATGAAAACGCGGGATGCAACCGGTGATAAAAGTTGAAATTTTCCTGTACAGTGTATTTCTTTTTGCATTTCTTCTGGGTTTTTTTATTTTGATATTTTCCTAATGATTGACATGGGTGTATCATCGAAAGGGGTATGTTCTGAAGACAATTTACAAAACATTGTTCACAGAACACTGAAGAGGGATGCTTCGCATCAACGCAGCTTTTCACCAAAGCACAGCTTACAAACCTCGTCCAAGTCGTGAGAAAGCCTTGAGCGTCTCAGTCACGCGGTTCTTCAGGCAGTTAGCAATTGAATTTCACACGTAAAGACGTGTGTTGGTGGCTCATTTAGCATTTTAGTGTGAGGCAAAGGCTGACATGATTTTGAAGGAGATACACACGTAAATACGTGTGTTGATAGCACATATATGTGGTTTCAGGCAAAGTCTGAGATCATACTGACATTTGAGATATTTACTCTTAGATTTGTGGTTCATACCACGTTTGGTTAAACATTTGAGGTTTATTTATTTGGAAGCTTTCAAGCTATTTGAGGGACCAATTTGTACATTTCATCTGTTTATTATCATTTCTAACATCTTTCCATCACATCACATCACATTTTTCAATACAATCTATAATTCACATTTCCACTGTAAATATTCATCAAAACAATTGTCATTTTCATAATTATGACACCCAGTAACATTTTATAGTTATTTTGGTTTGATAATTCTACGAAACTAAAGTTTGGTTTTCCCACGCTTTCCATGATCCCATTCCTTTTCAGAATAATGGCTAGATCTACACAACTACGGTTGTGCATCTTGCACTGTAAGTCCTAATTAATAAATTCACACCAACTAGGGTATTACTACAATTACAAATTGGTAACAAGATACCTGAACAAAACAACAACTTTATAAGTGTGTGTTTCATACAAGTTTAATTCTAAATTTTAAAAAAATCTATGTTCCAGAAGACTAATAGGCTAAGTCTCTGTCCAATGTAGTGGGACTACACAGACTAGAGGTATTGCACCCAAAGGTAATCAGAATTGGCCAGACCTACTGGTTTGGTTAGGATAACTACGTGTAGATATGAAGGTCATGTGAAACCAATGTGACACCAATATTTACGACCTGCTAGTAAAACCCATTTGCTGCTAATGACGCAGAAAGACGTCTTTACGCATGATCTCTCATGACCAGTGTCGCCGTTTAGTGTCTGTCTTTTTGTGTGTTGTCTTAACGAGAGACGCCAATCAGCGCGCTGATATACCCCTAATTATGTCCTTGATATAACGAGAGACGCCGTTGGGCGTTTACACACTGTGCTGATTGGGAGTATGATTTGATTATTAAGCACAGATTTCTTAAGTAAATACTGCAAGGCCTAAATCAGCCAGTAATGGAGACTGTCAAGAGTTATGCATTGCATTGGGAAGTTGACAGCTGACTATAACTATGAAAAGATGCGGAATAGATCGATCTTTGCTTTATAGACGGATCTGTTGTCTTACAAATCCTGCATTCGAATGACAGCGACATCGAGGTCGTCATGTTTGTTTTGAGCCCCTGATGAAGTTTTGGAAGGAGGATTCTGATTGGATTATTAAGCTGTTGGACTATGCAGCGAGCAGAGAACCTAGCACAATATTTAAAAGGAAATACTGCAATGCCTAAAATAGCCAGTTGGAGACTGGCACGAGTTATGCCTTGCATTGGAACATGCTACACCATAGGCTTCTACTCGAGGCAGGCTTCTAATCAATGAAGGAGTTTATTTCAAAATAAGGCTTGTATGACTACTTTAGGACTGCAGGCTCCGACTGGAGGATTTAAATTCGGTTTAACCAGTGTTTAATTAAGGCAGGCGCCTCACAGGCCATATTTTCATCTTCTTCTCCAGAACAAAACGACCTTGAAGACTGTAATCTTGTGTGTAGACTTTTTTGCCAATAAAGAGTGAAAGAGGGTGTAGCAAAACTTAAAAGTGGTGCACCCCTTTAAGGTCCGTGATAAAACATGTCAAGGGATTGTACTTGTCACCTTCTCTTCAATGTCCTTGCTGGAATTGTAATACTTGGACAACAAATTTTATCAAAATTTAGTGTCTAGTCATGTTTTTGTTATGCACTGACGTTTTCAAGTCTGAGATTTGTCAGGGCTAGGGATTGTGCTGAGAACAATCTATTTAAGTCTCATTATAAACAATATATATCTCGATGGCCTACAGAGCCCATTGCTCTATTTTTAAACGTACTCTCCATTCCCAGACCAGAAAAATTTAACGATTTGCTGTCAAATTTGTCCTGCTTTTTTCAATCGATATGTTGTGCATTGTGTTGAAGGTGTAGTGCTGGCAACTTACACCATCTCAGGTGCACTGAATCAGGACTGGGAGGACATCGCAGTCGGGACATGTCCTGGTGGTGGGGCCAGCTGCATCTACATTGGAGACACCGGTAGCTCGGGGGGTCCGGCAAGCAACATTATCTACAGGCTCCGGGAGCCCGCAAACCTGCAGGATGCCACCCTCCCCCTCCTCGACAAGCTACATTTTAGGTACATTTAGATCTAATGTTCAATAGTCAATTATGCACTGATCAAAAAGGAAACGGAAAAAACACAACATTCTATTTAACTACTGAAAGCAAGGGCCTGTGAATGGAAGTACAATACAGGTAGATACAATCATGGAGATACATTGTGCATCCGCTCAGTATGGCAAAGGTCACTTGCTATATGTGTCCAAAAGATGTTGCTAATTTAAGTGCATGGAATGATCATCATGTGCTGCTAACACTGCCCGACACCATATCACCATTTATCTTAGCATGCCATGTCCCACTTTGGGAAACATCTGTTTGGATCAGTTCAGATGTACGGTTGTAACATATGGCCCCCACAGCATACCACTCCCCCCATCGAATCTCTCTACCTGTCTAATGTAGTCAGTTCAGATGTACGGTTGTAGCAAATGGCCGCACACAATACCACTCTCTCCACTGAAGTTTTCTACATCTCAAATGTAGTCAGTCCAGATGTACGGTTGTAAAATTTTGCCCCCACATCATACCTCTCCCTCCACCGAATTTCTCTACCTGTCTAATGTAGTCAGTTCAGATTTTCGGTTGCAGCATATGGCCCCCACACCTTACCACACCCTCCACCGAATCGCTCTACATTTCTAATGTAGTCAGTTCAGATGTACGGTTGCAGCATATGGCCCCAAGACCATACCAATCCCTCCATCGAATCTCTCTACATTTCTAATGTAGTCAGTTCAGATGTACGGTTGCAGCATATGGCCCCAAGACCATACCAATCCCTTCATCGAATCTCTCTACATCTCTAATGTACTCAGTTCAAATGGACGGTTGCAGCATATGGCCCAAACACCATGTCACTCCCTCCACCGAATCTCTCTATCTGTCTAATGTAGTCAGTTCAGATGTACGGTTGTCGCATATGGCCCCACACAAAACCACTCCCTCCACCGAATCTCTATCTGTCTAATGTAGTCAGTTCAAATGGACGGTTGTAGCATATGGCCCCAACACCATGTCACTCCCTCCACCGAATCTCTCTATCTGTCTAATGTAGTCACTTCAAATGGACGGTTGTAGCACATGGCCCCACACCATGGCACTCCTTCCACCGAATCTCTCTACGTCTCTAATGTAGTTAGTTCAGATGTAAGGTTGTAGCATAATGCCCCACACAAAACCACTCCCTCCACTGAATCTCTCTACCTCTCTTATGTAGTCAGTTCAAATGGACGGTTGTAGCATATGGCCCCAACACCATGTCACTCCTTCCACCGAATCTCTCTATCTGTCTTATGTAGTCAGTTCAAATGGACGGTTGTAGCATATGGCCCCAACACATTGTCACTCCCTCCACCGAATCTCTCTATCTGTCTAATGTAGTCACTTCAAATGGACGGTTGTAGCACATGGCCCCACACCATGGCACTCCCTCCACCGAATCTCTCTACGTCTGTAATGCAGTTAGTTCAAATGTAAGATTGTAGCATATAGCTCCACACAAAACCACTCCCTCCACCGAATCTCTCTACGTCTCTAATGTAGTTAGTTCAGATGCACGGTTGTAGCATATGGCCCCACACAAAAACACTCCCTCTATCTAATCTCTCTACCACGCTTATGTAGTCAGTTCAGATGGACGGTTGTAGCAGATGGCCCCAACTACATACCACACCCTCCACCGAATCTCTCTACCTCTCTAATATTGTCAGTTCAGATGTACAGTTTTAGCACATGGCCCCCACACATTGTCACTCCCTCCACCGAATCTCTCTATCTGTCTAATGTAGTCAGGTAAGATGTACGGTGTAGCAGATGACCCCCACACCATGCCGCTCCCTCCAACGAATATCTCTACGTCTCTAATGTAGTCAGTTCAGATGGACGGTTGTAGCAGATGGCCCCCACACCATGCCACTCCCTTCAACGAATCTCTCTCTGCGTCTCTAATGTAGTCAGTTCAGATGCACGGTTGTTGCATATGGCCCGCACACCATGGCACTCCCTCCATCTAATCTCTCTACCTCTCTAATGTAGTAAGTTCAGATGTACGATTGTAGCAGATGGCCCGCACAACGTACCACTCGCTCCATCGAATCTCTCTACCTTTCTATTGTAGTCAGTTCAGATGTACAGTTGTAGCATATGGCCCCACACAATACCGCTCCCTCCATCGAATCGCTCTACCTCTCTTATGTAGTCAGTTCAGATGTATGGTTGTAGCAGATGGCCCCCACTACATACCATTCCCTCCATCGAATCTCTCTACATTTCTTATGTAGTCAGTTCAGATTTTCGGTTGTAGCATATGGCCCCAAGACCATACCACTCCCTCCAACGAATATATCTACCTGTCTAATGTAGTCAGTTCAGATGTACGGTTGTAGAAGATGGCCCCCACTCCATACCACTCTCTCCATCGAATCCCTCTACCTGTCTAATGTTGTCAGTTCAGATGTATAGTTTTAGCATATGGCCCCAGACCATACCTCTCCCTCAACCGAATCTCTCTACCTGTCTAATGTAGTCAGTTCAGATGTACTGTTGTAGCAAATGGCCCCCACTCCATACCACTCTCTCCATCGAATCCCTCTACCTGTCTAATGTTGTCAGTTCAGATGTACAGTTTTAGCATATGGCCCCCAGACCATACCACTCCCTCAACCGAATCTCTCTACCTGTCTAATGTAGTCAGTTCAGGTGTACGGTTGTAGCAGATGGCCCCCACTCCATGCCGCTCCCTCCACCGAATCTCTCTACCTCTCTAATATTGTCAGTTCAGATGTACAGTTTTAGTACATGGCCCCCACACCATACCACTCCCTCCACTGAATCGCTCTACCTCTCTAATGTAGTCAGTTCAGGTGTACGGTTGTAGCAGATGGCCCCCACTCCATGCCGCTCCCTCCATCGAATCTCTCTACCTCTCTTATGTAGACACTTCAGATGTACAGTTGTAGCATATGGCCCCACACAATACCACTCCCTACACCGAATCTCTCTACCTCTCTAATGTAGTCAGTTCAGATTTAGGGTTGTAGCATATGGCCCCCACACCATACCACTCCATCAACCGAATCTCTCTTCCTCTCTACCTCACATTTGTTGAAAAAGAAAAACAATGAGAACTGAAGCCATCCATCGGCGATGTTATTGGGGAAACCTTGGCAACATCATAGTGTTTATTAGTTATTTGTATATGTTATGTGTAACTATGTAAATATCATTGTATTTGTTTTATTATCAATAATTTGTAAAATTAGATTAAATATAGCATATTTTCATTTCACGTAGTGCCAAGAAAGTAAGATGGTGGATGTTGCCAATGGATCGGTGATAGAACTTTCCCTTTAAGCTAAGGTCTAACAGTTTACAAGTTCTGCTCCGAATACAAATTTCCGGGGATGTGTTTCTATGAAAAGTGCCAAAGTAAAAACTTCCAGAAAGTTTAAAACCCAAAATAGTCAAGATAAAAAAAAAAATGTTGAGCAACACCTAATGGTATATGGTTTTTGAGTTCTGCTTCATAAACAAATTTGTGTTTCCATTGAAACCAACAAAGTGGAAAATTTCACAGAGTTAAAAAATACAAAGGCACAACTACATGTGATGATTAGTAAATAAATAGAGGATATTTGACATTTCTCATTGAATACCATGTACATTTCATCTAGTGAAGTAGAATTGATTATTTTCATGAGTGGTGCAGCCACGAGTGTAATTAAATTAATTCTTCTTCACGAGAAATAAACATGTATTTGACGATAAATGCCAAATGTTCTATTTATTAGATTTAATAAATTATGCATGGTTTGTAAATGATGTTCATTTTATGAATGGATCACCCATGGTTGCCTTACTTTATTGCAGTCTTCTTATGACGTCATCCTATTGTTAAGATGACGTCATATGGTTGTAAGTGTTATTTAACTGAGTAGAAAAACATGTTATTTCACTCAGTGAAAATACGGCTTTTATTTTAACCGATAATTGCCATATTTCACCACTGAAAATATAAGAAAACAAGTGTTTTAAGCTAGGCCTAACAGTCTACAAATGTATAAGTTGCGTTTTATTGGAAACCACCAAAATTAAAAATTGCAGAAAGTTGATAATCCCAAAAGGCACAACTATATGTGTTGATTGGTCAACATGCCATACCATAACTTTCATTAAACTAAGAGTAACAGTTTTCAAGTTCTGCTCAGGAATAAATTTCTAAGTTGTGCTGCTTTGGAAACTGCATAATGAAAATTTCCAGAAAGTTGAAAGACAGAACTATTTGTAATGATTAGTCAACATACCTAGTTTTATTAAGCTAGGCCTAACCATTAGTACAAATACAAGTACAAATAACATTTTAATAACTTTTTACGGCTAGCATTCATAAATATATTGAATCATGAAAGATATCTGTCAAATGGTGAACTGGCATCCAGCATGTAACTAGATGTCTCGCACTATACAAAGGTGTGCTTCTATGATTTAATCCTTTGACGGAATGTGAATTTATATTTGATAAAATTTAAATGATAAACATATGTATACACTGATTCTATATACTCTATTATATTTAAAGTAGATTTTAAGTTTGATTAGAATGATATTTATTGTTTTACTTTAGTTTGGTAGACTTTTTATCAAATACATCATTTTGTTTTAAATTTCAGACCAAAGAACAAAACAGTACAGTATTATCATAATTTTTTTTTTTTTAAAACAATCACCCACATATGTGTTCCATGTTCAATGTATTTTGGGCATTACCCACTATTTAATGGGGTCTATCATAACTATTCCACTCGCCATGTTATAAAATCTAAACAAAGCTGATACTCTGTACACAGATTTAGAAGTCGCTTAAGTGATTATATGATTAAGATAGTGTTGTGAGCTTTGAAAACCAAGGTTGATTGCGCATGCCCAAAGCCAAGCAAGATTTCATGTTTAGATTTCTATCGTAGTGTTGAATTAAAATGTAAATATTTTCCCCTTCTTATAAACAAAGTTAAACTAGTTGTATTTAATACTGCAGAATGCTGGTGAAAGGTTGGTAATGTTTGATAGCCATTATATTTCCTTCCAACTCTTGTTCCCTTTACCGCTGATTCTCTATTACGCGGCTGCCAGTATTTGGCTCCCAAACCTCATGTTATAGCGAGGGACCACTGTATTCCTCAATGCAGCAAACTTCTCAAGCTAAAGATGTGTTTATTTAACTTTGATCATGTAAGCTAGTCCCGTCAATCCAAAGAAGGATACTGATAAGTACACTACAAAGCTAAGATTATTACCGCATATGTTAATGAATCACTGCCCTAATTGGAAATTAACATTACGTCAATAACACGAGTTTATCGAGATAAGCTTATCAAGGTTTTTTTAACAACACATTAAGAAATGTGCATTCTCTGAATATCATGTTTTATATTAATTTTAAAAATAATATATAATTACATTTCATTTTACACTTGTGTTTTTCAATTACTGCTTAATTTATTATATCACGAGGCTGCATTTTGTAACACCGGTTCCTTTGCATTATGAATGAATAGGTTAGCTGTAGAATTTCATTGGTCCACGTCACTGAATTTATCGATCTTTTGTTGGTACCACTTTTGGCATGTCAACCTATTATTTTTAAATGAATTATCAAATATATTTTATGTATTTATCTAACTCCATATAGTAATAAAAACCTCAATGATACATACTAATTATAAAAGTATTTATATTTCCTGTTTGTAAGCAATGAGTTGACATCGATATTTTTAATTTGCTGTTTCCGGTTGCAACATCGTGAGTTCGTCAATCAAGCTTCAAAATTGCTTCTTCTGAAACATAGCCCTTGTGTATAAGACGACCCCCTTCTTTGACCCCATATGTTCTGGTATAAAAAAAAGTCGTCTTATACACAGTATGGTATGTAGTGTTTCTATATGTTGGGTCTCAGGGGCACATTGAGGCATTTAGAAAGAGGAATGTACATGCATGTAGTAGAACAGAAGTCTAGTTTTTACAGATGGTAGATGGTCCAAAAGGTGGACATATTTGTGGTTGTATATGTGGCTGTTCATACTCATACATATTATACACATACATATTATACCCATTGATATCCATGTCAATGCTGAATTCATACATACATACAGACATACATACATACATACACACACACACACCACTGAAAATCCATTTATATACATATAAACACATACATGTGAATGTCCATATAGTATGCAGTGGTAGTTTGGTGATACTGTTTATATAGTAGTTTGCTCTATTCCTGAAAGTCAACATTATATTGTTGCATAGAGTTTGTGAAGGGTGGTTAAAGCTCAGTATTGAGCCAGTGAGTCAGGGATAGGTACAGAGACTCTCCTCCAGGCGGTGTTTGATTCGTCTTGTCGCTTCGTCTGGTAGCACCAGGTCTATGTTGTTTATTGTAGCTTGTAGGCATCCATTTTGGACTATAACATTTTATCTGATTACCAGATGAGTTCCTTTATGTCATCTAGGTTTGTCGCTGTTGAGCGGGTAGCGCCTGCCGGCCCTTCCCTTTGTTTATGTGATGACATGGTGTTCACAGTTTTCGTGTGTAGTTGGTCGTATTGAAAGTCGCTGTACCAGGGTGTACAATTTGTGCAAAATGTTCGTGTTTGATGCTACTCTAAACTCAATAAAGTTCTGCTTCAAAATACCTCAGGACTCTGGGTTGTGAATTTTGGTTCGACCTCTAAATAACAATAATATTGATTTATCTCAAACCACTGTTGATATGAGTAAGGGCACAGTAGGGAACATTCTCAAAATATGCGTATTGGCGCCTTGTCTCTGTAAAAACAAGTTTTAAAAACATGTGTTTAAGAGCTAAAGATATTTAAATATCAGATGTAATATCGTTTTTGTGTTTAGCTATCAGACCGCTCCCTCCATCTATATTTGCACACAACACCCAATATAGATTCATCCCCTCTAAGTATATCTATATATGTATGCCACACCCCATATAGATTCATCCCCTCTAAGTATATCTATATATGTATGCCACACCCCATATAGATTCATCCCCTCTAAGTATATCTATATATGTATGCCACACCCCATATAGATTCATCCCCTCTAAGTATATCTATATATGTATGCCACACCCCATATAGATTCATCCCCTCTAAGTATATCTATATATGTATGCCACACCCCATATAGATTCATCCCCTCTAAGTATATCTATATATGTATGCCACACCCCATATAGATTCATCCCCTCTAAGTATATCTATATATGTATGCCACACCCCATATAGATTCATCCCCTCTAAGTATATCTATATTTGTACGCCACACCCCATATATATTCATCCCCTCTAAGTATATCTATATATGTATGCCACACCCCATATATATTCATCCCCTCTAAGTATATCTATATATGTATGCCACACCCCATATAGATTCATCCCCTCTAAGTATATCTATATATGTATGCCACACCCCATATAGATTCATCCCCTCTAAGTATATCTATATATGTATGCCACACCCCATATAGATTCATCCCCTCTAAGTATATCTATATATGTATGCCACACCCCATATAGATTCATCCCCTCTAAGTATATCTATATATGTATGCCACACCCCATATAGAATTATCCCCTCTAAGTATATCTATATATGTATGCCACACCCCATATAGATTCATCCCCTCTAAGTATATCTATATTTGTACGCCACACCCCATATATATTCATCCCCTCTAAGTATATCTATATATGTATGCCACACCCCATATATATTCATCCCCTCTAAGTATATCTATATATGTATGCCACACCCCATATAGATTCATCCCCTCTAAGTATATCTATATATGTATGCCACACCCCATATAGATTCATCCCCTCTAAGTATATCTATATTTGTACGCCACACCCCATATAGATTCATCCCCTCTACGTATATATATATATATATATATATATATATACATTTGTTACACGACGTCACTCAAAACATTACTCAACAATAAAGGATCTCAGCTTCCATAATTAATTACCGTTAATCAATTTCTGTACTCTTGATGTTATGAATATACTTGAGAAGAATAGTTAGCGATAAATGTAAATTTTGAAATTGTTTATGTTGATTTATTTGCACATTTACACACTGATTAAAAATCAGTAATAAACTTCCAATATACCTAATCTATTTTGACAAGTATATTTACCATATGGGTAAATTAACCATCTGAAGTGACGAACTTTAAAATCTACCTCAGTTGTTAAGTGTTCTTATTGTCATTTACAGCATGTCGTCATTAGAACGATAGTAGAACTACTGCTGATGTGAGGTGTATACATCTAATTACATATAACTTATTTGAGTGGTATTTTGTAGGTTTGAAGTGAAATAAGAACAATTAATTTTGAATAAATGAGATTGTTTATCCATAAATGAGTGTTCTTATTTGACTTTCATTTAATTACATATAATTCCAATAAAAAATTTAATGAAGTAAAATGAAGTAAGACTTCTAAATAAGAACTTTGTAAATGTGAACAGGAATGGCGACTCGACTCGTAGTTTGTGCTTACTCCTTTTTCAGGTCTGAAATATATGCTTATTCGATCTCAGAGCAAACTTTTTTGTAGAGTACAAAGTACCAAATACACAAGACAAATAGACATATCAAATAGATAAGAATGTGCCTCATTTAAGCAAAAAATATAACTTTTGTCATATGTTCAATACTATGCCAGGACCCCTTTCAATGCCTAACAGAGTTTTAAGTTGTCAGTTGTCTCCAAAGCCCTTTAAAGGCGTTGGAGCACGCTATTCCTAATGAATTGAAATATAGTGTTCTCACACAAATGTTAATAAGTGTTACCAATGGCTAAATAACACTCCTGAATCAATAAAAAGAGTTCTAAAACGAATGTAATTGTTTGTTTAAGCCACTCGAGTCCATTTCCCTTCGAGCGGCCATTTTAAAGTGTTCACATGAAAATGGCCGCTCGAATATGGTACAAGTGTTCTCACTGAAGTAGCGAGAACAAATCAACCAATAATATAGTTTTTAATATAACACTATGACGGAATAGTCAACAATCTGTCTGAACTCTCAAAATCGCATGACACCTACAAATCTATCTCTCACACTGAAGAGTTCCATAAAATCCTCCCTTTATACGTCGCCCCATTTTATACCATTACGGATAACCGTTTTCTATACATGCGGCCTGTTTAGTCCAGTCAAATTACGATAATACCCCCCAAAAAATGGTACAGAAATGATTTATGCGTTTTTAGAATTATTAAGTGTATATGATTAAATGGTTAAAAGTCCTCCACCTAATCATGATGCTAAATCTGATTTTTTTGGGTGAAAAAGATGAAAAATTATAATTTTCAGGGATATTTTTAAAAAAATACTAAAATGATATTAAGACATTTTTTTTTTACTGATTTTGATAAAGAAGACATACACTATATGTGAAAGTCATATATACTGGGTTATGCCCAACAATTTAGGATTTTTTTCTAGTTTCTTAATTTTTTAAGGGAAAATGGACAACATTTTGGGAATTTCGAAAGTATGTTCAAACTCAAAATTTAATGCCTTTTTTCAGTTTCAGATATTATATTATATTATTATTATTTAGTATTTTCACATTAATTAACATGTATTTACTTTTAAACATTTGAATTGTCCAAAATGAGTATGATAACTTTTGTTACCTGAATACTTGGTATGTGTTCCTCAGTGGTGGTCACATTATGTCTGGTTTTGCAGAATTTTCACAGCTGGCCCCTTTGCATGTATTACATGCTACACTGCACAGGAGTCCGACTTTCCTACAACTGCAACTTGAACTTCGACATCCCTTCTTACATGCACATCTGACAACTTTCAACAATGAATCTGGTGCGGGTACTTGGCTCATTGTAATCGGCTTCAAACAGTTCCCATCCAGTTTCCATCCCCAGTCTAATAGGTTAAGATTCCCATCCTGTCCCTTCCAGTCTTGTATTTGCAAGGATACTCTGTAGCTATGATATCTCGCTGCTTCAGATGTTGGGGGAAGACTCTTTTGATCCACAAACTTGAAACTCTTTGCGACCTTTTCCGTGAATTTCTCCACCCTCAAATTGTCAAGGCTATGACTGTGTTCTCCTTTGAACAGATATAGCAAAGCTTTTTCACCAGCATGACCAATCTCATTCTTTGTTGCCCTGGATGGATGTTTGTCAAATACTGCAGCAATATTTCTGAACTCCTCAGATTTCTCATGAATTTTCAGAGCAACCCCATTTTCCAATACCAAAAACTTTTAAAGTTGTGTCACATCCCAAAATTGCATGCAGGAATAGAATATCTTTGCAAATACTCTCTCCCAGTTTTTCTTTAGTTTCTTGAATGTCCCACATGGAAGTTTTCTTTGACGTCGGTTTGGCCCTTGGTGAGAAATAGACTCTGAAGGAATCCATAGAAACATGATAACAGAGTAAGATGAGCAAATCTGTATCGTCTCCGTCCAGTGTTGTTCTCGTTTCTGCCGACTGTATGATGACTGTTTTGACTATGAGGAGATCTGCATCAGAAGTTGCATGGAACGTATCAATACCAGATTCCTTGAGATGGTCACTCAGCATGTTGATGAACTTCTGTTTGTTTTTTAAATTAGCTAGAAATGTTTTCTTCCTTCCTCTAAACATTGTGTCCTTGCTAAAGTGAACCTCAGTCCCAACATATCCCCCTACACGCCTCTGGTGAGTGTTGTCCTTTGTACTTGGGCCATCAACATACCCATCAAACACAACTATGACTTTTCCAAATCTGCTTTCAACAAACTCTGTGTACATCAGACAAAGCTGACTATAGGTACAAGCCCTTGGCCATGGTAGCCACTGCAACAGACAACCCCCGTCAATCACAAACTTCATATCACCGACATCTGGTTCTTTGCATCCTGGTTTGACTTTTCCTCGAATTGCATCTGCTAGAGCAGGCTTGTCAGCTTCTCTGAGAAGATGTGGTTATTCAAAGAGGTTGGGATGAAGATTCTAGACTGCATTTTCAGAATACACAAGTTCTAAGGTTTCACGTAGTCCGGTGTCAGACATAATTTGTCCAATGCAACCTAGAAAGCTCATTTCTACATGAAGACCCCCTAATCTCAAGATGAACTTGCGAAGATCACTTGTGTCTGGTTCAACAGAGATGATATTTGTGGCTTTCCACCACAGTGGCTGATCGAAGGTTAGTACTGGAGTGACGTTGTACTTCTTTGCCTGGTCTCTTACAAACAGCAATGTTGTGTAAATGCAACTTTCATCATTCGGGTTCAGGTCGATCATTTGCATGAAGTTCATGCAACTCGGACCAGGAAATGTGCCATTCTTGTGAATCATTTGCATAGTTCCATTCCACGAAGGCGTGAGTGGACGAAGCAGCCAAGCTGTCTTCCACAGTGTGTTAACATTTGCTGTTTTATCATCACATTCAATTTGAGAGAGCATGCCATACTTCAGATTAGACAATTTCTTTGCATTGTAATAATGTAATTTGATTGTTCCATTAGCTTTGAGATCTTCGTCATTTGACTTTATAATTGGCACATGTCTATGTACCTTTGATCCTGGAGTAGCAGCTGCAATAATCCCCATCCCATGAAAAGTGCCATATCCGTCTATGGTCCTGATGTTATGGTCCACATTATCAGCAACAAATTGGATGAATTAGCCTGTTGTGTATCTGGTATTTCGGTGTTGTTAGCAAGACTTGCACTGCGCTCAAACTTCTGTACATCGGCATAGGAACAGCTGAAACCGAGAGCATGTAGTGTATCAACCAAGTGTCTAGAAGTAAAAAGGTGATGACACTGAACCCCAAGAGCTAGTTGCAGGGGTGATAGGAATTTCCTGGGTCTCACAGCCTGCATGATTGCTTGTCCTATTGCAGCTTGCTTGGTCATAGTGTTTTTTCCAACAAAGAGGGTTCTTAGAAGTAGTTGCAATGATTCTGGAACAAATGAAATTCCAATTTCTGGAGAATTGATTTCATTAGGTGATGGAAATACGTCTGTTGGAATTGATACATTTTTAATGTCACTTTTAAGCAATTTTGCAGCTGTCTCAATTATCTTGGCTTTCTCTTTTTCTGGATCATCACTTTTTGGAAGTGAGAAGAAATCATGGATAACTTTTGAAGCTGTTGCCCTGATAGTAATAATACTGGATTTTCCATCACTTTCAGAGATCACAATATTTTCTCCAAAATGATCAGCAAGTCTTGCTTTCATGTGGGTGGGAGTGAATGGTTCCCTATCCTCATCCAGAAAATTCTTCATTTTATCAATTAGAGCACTCACTGTTAGAAGTTCCTCCTCATTTTGCTCTAGATATGCAATCACTTTCAGAAATGCAGATTCACGAACAGAATTCTTCTGTCTTCCCTTCCTATTCTTCACTAAATCATGAGATTCAAGTTCTTTTCCAGTCCTAAATTTGATGCTACAACTCTGATGGTAAATTGCATCTGAAGCATGCAAATCTCCTGAATATTCAATTATTGATAGAACTGTGTTTCCCCATTCATCATTTCTTTCTTTGCACTTTTTATACACCTCATGCTGAAAATCTACAGTTCTAACCGGATAGGATTCTTTAAAAACTTTCAGTCTTTTTGTCTGACTAATTGATTTCCCACAGAACAAACAGTCCTCCCTGAATTTAAATTCCAAACCATGTGATCTTAGGGTACGCTCTGGAACACTATCAATAGATTTTCTCTTTCTGGCAATTCGTTTTGGGTCTACATATGAGCGGCGGCATAATACATGTATTTGTTGCCCAGAATTGAAAACAAAATGGTCATCACCTCTTTCATTAGCAGCTTTCAGTAGTCCTATACATCCTTTGTCAGTCAGGGTAACTGAATCCTCATTTGATAACAGTTTTGAGCAGATACAACATTTGCCTTCCATTTTGCAACCTCATTGAAATTTTTTTTTCAAAATGATAAATTAAAAATCATCAAAATTCACACTTTTCACCAAAAAAACCCACTTAGCATCACAATTGAATGTAGGGCTTTTTATATTTTATTTGTATAATCAATCTGATTGACTTACACTCACATTTATTTCTGTACCATTTTTTTGGAGGTTACAGGTTTTTTCCCTTTAATTTGACTAGTTGGGTCGTGTAATAGGATGTTGTACCCTCTAACGTAACACGATATTGTATAATATTTAATAATAAATTGAAAATCTTAGAAAAAAATAATGTGCAAATAATAATAATTATTTGAAACCAACTGTAACAGTATATTCACAAACTATAACTAATGAAATTGACATTAAGGGAGCAGTAACGGAAAGACAATATTCCCTCCATAACATTTCAAGTGAACAATACTTTATTTTGAAAATCAAGACGGAAATTCGAAATTACATGATTTAATCAGACTAACATAATTATGTTTAAATATGAAAAAGACAAACGCAAGATGATTAGGTGTCTCCACAACTCGTGGATAAGTATGAAACGAAGTGATCAGCGCTTTATCATGCTATCTCCTACGTAGGAGATACTATCACCTACGTAGGAGATACTAACTCCTACGTAGGAGATACTATCTCTAACATAGGAGATAGGCTTACTATGTCCTACGTAGGAGATACTAAGTCCTACGTAGGAGATACTATGTCCTACGTAGGAGATACTATGTCCTCCGTAAGAGATACTAAGTCCTACGTAGGAGATAGTTTGACAGATTTTTTTTCACCGTGACACTAATACGCTTTCGTATTTGCGCAGGTTATGTGGTGTTCATCAAACAATAAATGGACTTGTAAAATTTGGAACTTACAAATTTAAGTTCCATAAACAACGAAAGTTGTATTCGAACACTGAACCGCTTTGTATTTTATACCGGTATAAAATAAAACCACCGCGGGAGGTTTTGTACTGCGATACAATCTCCAAGGGAGATCAACTACGTCGGAGAAATGATAGTGGGAGATCGGAGTTCTGAGATGTCAATGCCTTTCTTTGAAAATCTCAGGTGTTATTGAAGTCACGTCATCAACAATTTATGATTTACAGAATAGTTACATTCCGGGTTATTATTCAACAAGGGTACTTTTTTAATCCGTGCAAGAGTATTTTTTCAACACTAGTCAGGTAATTTTTCAATGTTCCGAGAAAAAGATCCGATGAGTTGCAAAGTGAATTAGGGTCATAATTTAAATCGAAAGAGTTCCCGCACAGTATGTTTTCAAAGTTGGTATATTTTCAATCTTACACTGAAAACAACGGTGTCTCCTCACTTTGTGGTATGTCTTCATACTGTATTCTCATCGATTCTTGCTCTCCTTATAGCAACATGGTGGCGCCCCCTGAGTCAAATAATTACGATTTGTTTTCTCAGTTTGAATTTTTATTACATATGTGGAAAACGTAAAATTTATGTCATAGGATTTATCCTAGCCCAATAAACAGTATTCTAATATCTTTATTTTCAATTTGCTTTTGAATAATATTTTTATTTAAGTGGATAGACAGTGTAGACACAGATTTGGAAGCTGGTAAAGAACAACCTATTAATAAACAGTGACAAAAGTCTATATCATCTGTTGTCCTGTTCTTATAATTTAATTGCTCTTACTCTTATTTTAGATATAAGCAGAACCGATATTGACTGAATTACATTTCATATTAGGCTAGTCATTCAAATGGTGTGTATTTTTCTTCATAAAATCATATGTGTGTGTCATTGTTCTGCTTCATACTATTTTGAATACACTATGTTTCAGCTGGGGACAGCAAGACTGTGAGTGTTTAATGGTGGACACCAGCGGCAACACATACATAATATCGCGAGCAGCTGGAGGGGGTCAGCTAGCCACTTTACCTGCCTCTGCGTGGTCTGGGGGCTCCTTCTCCATCTCTTCCACACAAAAGGTTGCACTGCCCTCCACCCACCGCGATCCCCTGGGTTGTGACTTGTCAGCAGACGGGTCAGGGATATTATTGAAGGGTCAGGCCGACGTGTTCTATTACCCAGTGAGTGGAATGGACGTTGTGGTCGCTTTGCAAGGTGCCCCCGCCCGCTTACCCTACACCCAGGAGGAGTTGGGCGAGTCCATAGCCTGGACTTCTTCGATGGATGGCTACTACACAGTGGGACAGGGACACTTTCTACCCTTCTACCTTTACAAGCGTCTGTAGACTCTACTCCTCCAGCCTATCCTAGTGTCCACACTTACATACATACTTACAGATAATGTTTCAAAAATTAAATATGATTTCGTTAGCTTTTAGAGACATGGTGTACCTGTGTTTCTGTCGTGTTATCACTATTTTGTCTAACTATCTTGCATTTTTTAACTTATTCTTTCTTTTGCCCTTGAGTGCATTTGGTGGCTCCAGTTCGCAATTATTAACCACAAAGGTCACACCCTTTAAACCTATGTTTGTCTTCGCTCTAAAAAAAAGTTCAAAAAGGTGACAGATTGCGTGGACACACTGACCACAACCCACACTTATTTTGACTCATTTTCTTGCAAACTTAAACTTCTAGAAAGCTGAAATCTTTATTGTAACATGACTTCGGTGTATCCTTGATTCTGATTGGTTGATTTAATACATCATGTTCCCAAGATTCGGCCCGACTCAAAATTTCATTTTTCTATTTCTCTTAATAAATTTGATGTGTGCCTTACTAATATTTGACAGGTGTCATTGTCATTTTCTAACTTGTGTGTACCCGTATAGGTCACAAATAACTCTCAAGATAAATTAGTTTCAAGTAACTAAAATGTTTTCAACTTGTTAAATTTGTCCAAGTTTGACGCCTTTCATACGACTGTTTTTACCGAATGCCGTGCCATGGTGTGACCTAATAGTAATCAACTGTTTTGACGTCACAATGCTAGCGTCATTGTCGCAATGGTCTGCGGCAAGTTTTCGCATTTGTTTTGACATGATCCTACCTCTTACAAAAATGGAACAGTTGCAAAGTCCTTTCCGCTTAGAGATAGTGACGCAAAAAGAGAGTTCGCTTCAAAACGCCTGATAACTAACGGTCATGTGACAATATAGATAAATGGTTGCGTTTGTAAAATTTCCGGGATTCATTGATATTCAACAACCGTAAATTTAGTTTAAAATTTGCCTCCTGGGAGGGTTTTAAACCGAAATTTGAACAACTCGCTCGGCTCCACAAGAGGTACAGTAATTAAAGGTGGGTTTACAAATTAGTCCTCGTCTAAGGGGCAGTGTGAACTTGGTTTCTTATTCGTTATTGGACATTGGACATTCGGTTTTTCCAGTCAGGTTGTACCGTAAATTACGACAGAAGGGCGATTGGTTGGTAAAATCAAGCCAATAGGGAAAATAAATGTATAAATGGGTACCAAGGAATATTTGCACCACAATCTAAGGGTACCCAAATGAAAGATAACTCAATATCCTAACCAATTACCATATCAAAAATAGTTTAATGTGCCTCATTGTATAGGATATTGAATTATCTTTCATTTGGGTACCCTTAGATGGTGGTGCACATATTCCTTGGTACCCTTAGACTAGTTTGATTGTGAAAAACTCATTTAACAGTTAATATGTATACTACCGAGTGACGTTATTTTCCATTTACGGTATCACAGCCCCTATCAAACATCATGTAAGATACCTCATTGGATAGGATATTGAATTATCTTCGTTTTTGTACCCTTAGATGGTGGTGCAAGTATTCCTTGGTAGCCATTTAAATAATTAGTTTCCCTTCTTGCTTGATTTTACCAAACCCATCGCTCTTCTTGTGTAATTTACGGTATAATCTACCTACCGCATTAGATAGGAAATTGACTTATCTTTAAAATGAGTATACTTTTGTTGTTATATATACTCGCCATAGTGCTTTTTCATGTAATTGTTTTGAATAAGTAACTGGAAAAATCGAATGTCCAATGTCCAATAACGAAGAAGTGACCAACTTCAGTCTGTCGTCAAGCTCTTCGATCTGAACTCTGAATCACAGGACTCTGACTTCGTATATCGCATGCACACAACACTAGAGGAAGACACAACAGGTTGTTCCTTCAGAGATTCCCAAGACAAGACTAATTACAGTTTATTAAAAAAAAACACTCATTTTATACAAAGCATCGACCTTGAGTTAATTCAGTTATCGTCTTTTCACTGGTCTCTGACATATTGGAATAAAAAATTTAAAACTTTAAAAAAATTATCGCCAAGGAGGTCTATACCCTTCAATTCTTACACCCAGCTAGTAGCCACTGTTACCTCACCAAACTAACCTTACAGTCAGAAGTACTTGCTACATCAATTTCTCCTCACTTACCTGTCTTAGATCAAAGGACTATTACTTCCGATGCTCTACGTCCTATCTCTACGTCCTATCATGAGTCGTGGTTTCTTACTTACTTCTAATTAAATCTTCCTGTCAATGACAACTTATTGTTTATCAACATGGTTAACCAGAGGCCATGTTTTGAGAGCACCATTCTGATCACAACTACCATGTCCTCCAAATATACTGAATTTAGACCTAATTTATGTCTCCTCCTCAACATAGGAGCTGTTCTGAACCAGCTTCTAGTTTATTTTCAAACCCAATCTGATGTTGTACACAAGCTAGGATTACCAACCAAGAAAACTAAGAAGTGCAAGATATTGTTCAACTCCAAATATTCAAAACTTGAAATTGGTCCATCCTTGGGTAAGGGGGGCTAAGGTAAATACCCCCCGGGTATCCAATCCAACCCGGGGGTAAGGGGGGCTGAGGTAAATACTCCCCGGGTATCCAATCCAACCCGGGGGTAAGGGGGGCTGAGGTAAATACTCCCCGGGTATCCAATCCAACCCGGGGGTAAGGGGGGCTGAGGTAAATATAACCCGGTTATTCAATAAAACCCATGGGGTAAGGCGGTGCTGAGGTAAATACAACCAGGGTCTCCATTACAACCCAGGCGGTAAGGGGGGCTCATTGAAATACAACCCGGGTATCCATTACAACCCGTGAGTAAGGGGGGCTGAGGTAAATACAACCCGGGGTGCTGAGGTAAATACAACCCGGGTATTCAATACAACCCGGGGTAAGGGTAAATACAACTCAGGTATCCAATTCAACCCGTGGGGGGGGGGGGGGGGGGGGGGGGGGGGGGGGGGATGGGGGCTGAGGTAAATACATCCCCGGTTTCAAATACAACCCGTGGTGTAAGGGGGCTGAGGTTAATACTATCTATTTTATTATTTAAGAAGCTGATAACTGTCAACAATTTCAAATAAATAAATGAATGGTATAATTCTTTACAAAATAGGGAAAATGAATAAATGAAAAACAGTTGCAGCAAATGATCTGTTGCAAAAACCTTATTTAAAATTGATATCAAAGTTATTTCAGCACTTTAATAGGAACTAAATAAAACATTAATTTAAAAGGAGAGAGACTATAATACAATTTTTAATAAATTAGGAGACATATGATTTATGCCTTGTACTTCAAAGTTTAACATTATTTGATATACTGATCACTTTTCATTTTATGAATTGAATTTATTTTCTGAATTCTATTCATCTCAAATTCGATAAATGATCTCCAAGTGCTAATGTAACACTTGAATACCCTGTGTATTCACCCACCTGCTTGAATTTAGTGTCCTTATTTTGCTTTATGAATTATTGCAGATTGACCTCTTGGTCAGAATAGGGATTTTGCATCTTACAAAATCTTAAATAATATGCATTTCTAATTCTAATATTTTGAAAATAAGGCGTCTGAATGGATAAAGCTATTCACTTGAAGTCCACTGCCCATTAGGTTATTTTTCATCCTTTTATTTAAAGCAGTATATGTTAGGCCTATAATTAAAGAAACATAATCTAATCTAGAGGCTCCAATCTAGTTTATAATTAAAAAATAATTGTATATCAATGTCATCATTAGCAAAATGATTCACAACAAACTCTAACACAGAGCATATAAGGTTTTCACTTATATGTTAGAAAGACATGTTTAGTAGTTAATCTATTGCTTTAATTGACCATTGTCAATTTGTGGTGCTGCTTTTGATTTATGAACATACAGATAGGGATCTTAGATAATAATTTGTTTAAAATTTCTAAGAAATTTTATTTCATGAGACAATGAATTCCAGCTAAGAAAATAGTTTTTAGGTTTTTAGGTTATTTTAAAAGCTTTACAAATAGTCAATAAAAACCACCAATGGAACTTTTTACAAACTGTAGTGGATAGACAGATGAAAAACAAGAAAAGAGCCTATTTAAAGTTTATATTCAAGGTATGACTGAAATATACATGAATTAACAATGAAGACTAATAATACATATTTTTATCATATTCCTTTTACTTTAATAGCTGAATTTATTTATTTTATTTTTTTAAATACTAACAACTTTTTAGTATATGAATTAAATTTACATTTTTAATTCTATTAGCTCAAAGTAAAGAAACAATGTCTCAGTACTGATATAACATCACCACATGATCTGGCATGAATGTTTGAATACCCTAGCTCTGTACCCAACTCTTTGAATTCTGTATTCCATATTACAAATATTTGAATTATTGCCATTTTAATCAGGATACAAAGCACTTTGTGGGGATTTTCATCTAAAATAAAGTTTAAATAATGTGTATTTTCTAATTCACATATTTTGTGTTATTTTAATTTAGATATACAAATTAATTTAGATAAACAAATATATTTCTAATACCTGATCACAAGCAAATAAGTATATTGAAAAATGCATACACATTTCACATCATACTTCAGTCATTATCCAGTATAATCTACCTGTTAAATTCAAACCTACCTCAATAAATTCTATTTTGATTTCATTTAAATGTTGTTGTTGCTGGTATTTTTATTAGCTGATGAATTTTTTTCTTATATTTAGTGTCTGATTTGCTTAAAACATATTCTGATCATATGGCTGATTAGTAATATAAATAGTTGCACTTCATTGTTTTTTAAACTTTCCAATAAATAATATAAATTTGTCATTTGCGAGTTGTGGGCAACTTCAAAAGTGATATTTACTGCAGTTTGTCAATGACCAGAGTTATTACGAGAACCAGCGATTTCGTAGGAGGAACCGGTTCCTACACCCGTTATTAACAGTAGCCTACTGGCAGTACTGGGGATTTCCGATAGGCGTAATCATCATTTCAATTGAGATATTTTGGGGGACAATTGGCTTCCACACATGCTTTACTCTTCCTGGCCACGTTCTTCAATCCTGCCACATACTTTTTCCAGTACACGATGGACACTACGATTCGACATCGCCATCGTTTTTGCTGGTCATCAGTGCGCAGAGGCGCATATATCAGGAACTAGTTTATGGTTAGTTCCCGGAAGTAAGATGTCTCGCAAGATCTCGTGACCTACTTACAGCGCCTATGGGGGCTGAGGTAAATACTCCCTGGGAAACCAATACAACCCTGGGGGGTATGGGTGGTTGAGGTAAATACAACTCGGGTATCCAATAAAACCCTGGGGTAAGGGGGGCTGAAGTTAAATAAAATCTGGGTATCCAATACAATCCGGGGGGTAAGGGGTGCTGAGGTAAATACTTCCCAGGTATCCAATACAATCCCAGGGGGGTAAGTTTGGCTGAAGTAAATACAACCTGGTTATCCAATACAACAAGGGGGGTAATGGGGGCTGAGGTAAATACCCCCCGGGAAACCAATACAACCTGGGGGTAAGGGGGGCTGAGGTAAATATAACCCGGGTATCCATAACAACCCGGGGGATATGGGGGGCTGAGCTAAATACAACACGGGTAACCCATACAACCCGAGGGGTAAGAGGGGCGGAGGTAAATACAACCCGGGTATCCAATAAAACCTGGGGGTAAGGGGGGCTGAGGTAAATATAACCCGGGTATCCATAACAACCCGGGGGATATGGGGGGCTGAGCTAAATACAACACGGGTAACCCATACAACCCGAGGGGTAAGAGGGGCGGAGGTAAATACAACCCGGGTATCCAATAAAACCTGGGGGTAAGGGTGGCTGAGGTAAATATAATCCGGGTCTCCATTACAACCCGTGGGGTAAGGGTGGCTAAGGTAAATACAATCCTTTGGTTAAGGGGGTGCTGAGGTAAATACAACCCGGGTATCCAATACAACCCGGGGGTAAAGTGGGCTAAGGTAAATACTCCCCGGGTATCCATTACAACCCGTGGGTAAGGGGGGCTGAGGTAAATACAACCCGGGTATCCAATATAACCCGGGGGATAACGGCTTGCTGAGGTAAATAAAAATCGGATCTCCATTACAACCCGGGAGGTAAGGGGGTTGAGGTAAATACAACCCGGTTCTCGATTACAACCCGGGGATTAAGGGAGGCCGAGGCGAATACAACCCAGGTATCCAATACAACCCATGGGGTAAGGGGGCTGAGGTAAATAAAACCCAGGTATCCAATACAACCCGTGGGTAACCTGGATCTCCAATACAACCCGGGGGTTAGCTGGTGCTGAGGTTACTACAACATGGATATCTACGGTGGCCATAATGGGGACATAAAGTATTTTTTATAGTTTATTGTATTTCTCTCATCGAAACCACGGAAAACTGTACTGAAAATACAATACAATCCTTTGGTTAAGGGGGTGCTGAGGTAAATACAACCCGGGTATCCAATACAACCCGTGGGTAACCTGGATCTCCAATACAACCCGGGGGTTAGCTGGTGCTGAGGTTACTACAACATGGATATCTACGGTGGCCATAATGGGGACATAAAGTATTTTTTATAGTTTATTGTATTTCTCTCATCGAAACCACGGAAAACTGTACTGAAAATACGGAAAACCTAGAAGAAAACACGATAAACTCAAATTGAAACACGAAAAACTCCAAATGAAACACAAAATACTCAAAATGAAACTAGAAAAACTCAAAATGAAACACGAAATACTAAAAATGAAAAGTAAAAAACTGGTTCATGAAATTCTAAGAAACTACCCTTCTCTGCCCAAAGGGACATCATAATAAATTTTAAAAGACATCTTTACAAATGGAATTTTCTCGAAATTGCAAATGACAAAAAACTAGCTGAGGTGCAAACCCTTTCCACCGCGGTGCAAACTATTCTCACCGCGGTGTAAACTATTCTCACCGCGGTGAAAACCCTTTCCACCGCGGTGAGAACCCTTTCCACCGCGGTGCAAACCAATTCCACCGCGGTGTAAACCCTTCTCACCGCGGTGCAAACCCTTCTCACCGCGGTGCAAACCCTTTCCACCGCGGTGTAAACTATTCTCACCATGGTGCAAACCCTTTCCAGCGCGGTGTAAACCCTTTCCACCGCGGTGTAAACCCTTCTCACCGCGGTGCAAACCCTTTCCACCGAGGTGAAAACCCTTTCGAACGCGGTGCAAACCCTTTCCACCGCGGTGAGAACCCTTTCCACCGCGGTGTAAACCCTTCTCACCGCGGTGTAAACCATTCTCACCGCGGTGTAAATACTTCTCACCGCGGTGTAAACCCTTTCCACCACGGTGCAACCCTTTCCACCGCGGTGCAAACCCTTCTCACCGCGGTGTAAACCCTTTCCACCGTGGTGTAAACTATTCTCACCGCGGTGAAAACCCTTTCCACCGCGGTGAAAACCCTTTCCACCGCGGTGCAAACCCTTTCCACCGCGGTGAAAACCCTTTCCACCGCGGTGTAAACCCTTCTCACCGCGGTGCAAACCCTTCTCACCGCGGTGCAAACCCTTTCCACCGCGCGGTGGAAACTCTTTCATCCTGCATAAGTCATCAAATATAGAATTATAGGCGAACAAATGGTGTAATATTTTAAAAATGAATTGAAAATGATATAAAAGTAAAGTAACTTTGATTTTATTTTTATGGTTCCGATATAACTCAAAGGTTATTTTGGTTTATTTTAAATCTTCAAATGTATGGTATGTACAGACATATGAAATAAACAATATAATTTATCACATTGTGTTTTAATTCAGCTGTGTGATTTTAGCTATACTATATCAATATAATTGTTCACGTCATTGTAAAAATATGCCAGAGGTTTGTTCGGCCCCGAGCTTTGTATGCATCAAGTCAGCAGATTATAACGGTCCCACATCTTCATTTCGTACTTCGTATATTACGGTTTTCAACTTGTTGTCATCATTATAAAGAGAAACTGATTTTAATCACATACTTTCTTGCACACTCTTGAACCATGTACACTTAATAAGAAGATGAAAAACAACTACAGCACTAGCCAGGGGCGGAGGGGGTGGGGGTATAATAGATTAATTCTTAACGTCGATTTGGTTTGTCTAAACCTGTACGTAAATACTTCCTTAGACATACTTTATGTGACTGAGTATAATATATTTGATTGATCAAAGCAAATTTTATATAAATCGGCCCACTCTGATTACCTCTGATATATATTCATCAACATAATTAAGATGCAGGTTCGGAAGTCTATGGTATCAACACTGGTATATTATTTAGCCATTCAATAACAAATTAAAGGAAATAATAAAATCATAAACAAAATACTTATTTTACTGGGTTATACTGTACACATCAAATTGAAGCAGTGTGCGAAGAGTATACTATATACATTGTAGCTATATCACAGTATTATATTGTATTATAAAAAGTGCCACGGAAATAGTTCTAAAGGGAAAAAACAGGTTTTGGGGAAATTTACTAATATAGTGTGAAATCTGTGCATCGTCATGAATCAGTAGTATGATGGTAATAGGATGGGCGCCCTCAGTGTATGGAGCTTAGCTTACATTCGAATAAGTTAATGGAGAAATCTTTCCTTTAAGGCTTGAATGATTTTGCTAATATTTATTAAATTTGAAAAATAATGTTTGTAGATTATTATATATGTGTACACCTAATCAGTTTATTAATAATATCACTGTGTAAGCGTAGTTTAGCAACAATTTAACACTGATAACATATTCCGATTTTAGCTCTTCAGGCCTAAATGTTTGGGTGTGTGGTATAGTGGACAGGATGCATTGTATATTAATAAACAGATGCTTCATTGAAACAATCATGTTATGCCTTTAAAGTATTAATGGTTTTGTTTGAGTGTCCGTTATTGTTGGCATTGTCATTGTCATTGTCATTGGCGTTGGCGTTGGCGACTGAGCATAACTCCAAAACTAGTTAACAAATCCTCACCAAATTTGGTATACTGTCATTCCATATCATGTAGATGTGCCTTTTAATGGTGGTATCACCTACATTTAAATTTTGTCTGGCTTTGAGGGCGAAAGAGGAAGGAATGTTTACTTTGTTTACAGTTTAGTTATAAATGCATTTTTTCACTGTTTGTCTCATGATTTGAGATTATGCGTTCCCCATTTGCATTCGATAGGATTCACTTACTGTCAACATTTGTTCAATCATCATTATATGTCATCATGGTGAATGATAGGAACTGATTGAGGGAATAACACAACAAAAGAATTAGCAATTACCTTTTTGCATTTTGATTGTTACACACTCTGCTAAACAATCACGATAAAAACGCATAGCAAATTTGCTAAAATATACATGTTTAGATACGAGAGCAGCATGATTAGACCCAGCTTGTTAAAATGTGAAAATTTCTCTGTATCAAATCGTTTTGAAGAAGAAGTCTTTTAAAGAGTTTAGGGTGGACCTCTGTCACATCCATATTCGACATGGGGTCAGGAACAAAAGAACAAATAAAATTGTATATGTAATAAAACTTTTAATTCGAAAATGTCATCTTCCTATCTCAACTGGTTCCGGAGAAGAAAGTCGTTTAAAGGTTCTCTTAATAATGCCTGCCACGCCCATATTTGATGGGTGGTTAAGTTCAAATGAACAAACTTTGATCCCCTATGTGCAAGGTACCTCCCCACAAAACTTCAGCTTTGGGGATGTTGCAGTACAGGAGTAAGAGTCGAAAGTATGAAAAGTTTACGGTCAGACGACTGAGGGACGGACGCGGCCGCACAACGGGCCATGCCATAAGCCCATCTGGCCTTCCAGCCCTGATGAGCTAAACATCCATGTCACTTACAAGAGAGATCTGCAAATATTATCGATAATCGACAACGTTAACACGGTGTATTTATCCCCGTACACATAGATCCTTCATAGACATACTTTAGATATATCAGACCTTTGTTTTTACCATTGTTTCAACAAAAACATATTAATGATTCATTTCCAATGGCGGCATAGTTCTTTGTCTCTAGTAAATAATTATTTCGCTTAGAAAAAGTTCTTCTAACGCCCTTAAAATAGCATGAGTACCATTAGTGTGATGATAATAAGATGTGCCCCTTCAGTGTACGTAGACTACAATCGGTTAAGTAATTTGAGGTAAAGAAATATTTTCTAAACCACTTAAATGACTCCATTCTGCTAACATTAATGAAACTGTAAGTTTACTCGTTCAAATAATATGTACACTATATGTATGACGAGGCACCCATTGTGTTTCAAGATACTTTATTTGGTGTAAATACGTGGTGAATGCGATATATGCTGATTTCAGTTCAAATAATTCACTTATCTTGCAATTCAGCCCCTATCGCCCAGTATATATGATTACTAGTTTCAAATGAAAGTCGGCAACACCCGAAACCGAATTTTCACGTCTCATTTACATGCACAGACGACCCAGTAATTATTCTCAACCAAAATTTGTCCTATCATCTGTTGTAAACAAGTTTCAAAAATGACATGTGACTGAATGACGGACGTCAATCTCAGTGCATTGACACTACTTTTACCGTTACATAATTACATTGTTACGCTAATGAATCGATAAACTTTTAAATTTTAATTTTCAGCAACAACACTACATGTACTTCAGGATGCAAATTGCTCGACAAGGGTAATGTTTTACAGTTTTCTGTTAAATTTCAGTAAGGAATAAACTCGCCGATATTTGCGGGTCGGGTGTCGTCGGAGGCCGTTAGGCCGACGATGATACCCGACCCGCAAATATTGGCGAGTTTGAGGAGTTTATTCCACTTAAACCTAAATCCGTTAAGTATTGGCGTGCTAGTTTGTTATGCAACTGAATGATCGATATTGGCGTCCTACATACTGCGCATGCATTTCAATGTCCGTGCAAGGACAAGAAGTGTGCTCGCATTCCTTGAATATTGGCGTCCTATTTACAACTCACGATATGCATGATTTGTGTGAGTCTTGGGAGGTATAAAACATCGCATTTCACTCGTATTCCTGTTACTCATACATCATTGATCATGACGGATGCAACTCAAAAAGACGATTTTTATTACGTAAAAAACATTCACTGAAAAATATATTTCTTCGGATTTTGAGAATGTTCTTAATAGTGAAAATAATTTTAATATTTGGTTGAATAATGAGTTTCCACCAAAGAACGTTAGCAACAGCTCGTCACATGGTGATTTATTTGTCGCTTCACAAGAAATAGAAAGACAGATTTATTTGAGAACTAATTGTTATGGTGATGGTCTATGTGCGGCTGGTCGGAAGATAGAATACAACCCCCATGTCGTCACTGCCAGCTGTAACATTGAAAATCAAGCAAGATTTCCTGTGCGTTCACACATGAAATACATGCCTCTCAGGTAATGATACGTTTGTCAGTCTAGAATAACACAACTCTCCTATAGCTAAGAAATACAACACTGTGTCTAACAAGAGTATCTTAACAACATGATTCTAATAGAAAAGTAGTTAAAACTTCGTTACTATTGTTACCAGGTATAGACTATTTCTTACAATAAAAAAAATTCGCCGCTAATGGCTGCAATATTGCCGAAGCGGCTCTAAACAATAACTCACTCACTCACTCTTACAATAATTTTATAACATCAACATTTAATCAATTTAGTAGTTCATATCGTTTCATTTGTTTAGACACTTAATTTTGCATAAAACAATAATGAGATTTAATTTGAAGCTATTCTAAGATAACATTATACTGAATATCGTTATTAATTGAAAAACATACTCCCATGTTTCACAAGCAAAGGTTGTCTGATAAGAAAGAAGACAATGTGTCAGTAAAATTAACAATATGATATAAGAGAACCATAATCCAGCCGTTTTAGAAATAAAAAAATCCATTCACAAAACGTTTCGCTTCTTTTGGATATTTGTGTTTGGTATTTTGGTCTCCAAAAACATGTTATGTTACAATGAGAAATAAAAGTGAATATTGGTTGCTGTAATGTGAGTAATTTCATTCAACTGGTCAAACTTTAGTATCTGCCTTCCAGTCAAAAGTCACTAGTAACAGCACTATGAACCTGACTGACAAATTCTGGTCATTGTTAACTGTAATGACTTCTCTAAAACAAAGAAAAGAGTTTAATTAACTGGAACTGGTTTGAACTGGAAAGAATAAAAAAGATGCCTTAAATAATCGAATGTTAAAGCCTTTTCACCAAAAATTGTTGAATAAAAGGGACAGCATTTCACCAATCAGTTACGTCTTTATTTTGCAACATAACAGATGTTTTGATGTCTGAAAGTCAACTTGGTAACAAAATGATGTTTCTGATATCTGAAACCTCAATGTATTACGTAGTTTAGGCAGAAGGACAAATCCTAGTTTTTTAAATGTCAACTTGAGTAATTTTTCTTTGAGGAAATCTGTCACAAAATCTAATTTTCTCAAGTCGAGAGTAATGAATTCTGTCAAATTATCGTAACGTAAACGAAGTTTTTTTCCATATGTATATAACGTGTCATTAACTTAGCACAATACGTGTAATTTAAATAATAGCTGTCTTTAAACCGTTCGAAATGAAATATTTCTATGAGTCTTTCATGGGCATTTAGAAGTGGTATAAATAAGAAGAGGAGGACTTTCTGGTTCACAACTTCTTTAATGTGAAAACATATGGTTCTCTGAGTATATACTATAACATTGCGTTAAAATGATTAAACTGATTGTGTTGTTTTTACATTTCAGGTATAAGAGGGCCACCTTCGACATGTTGAAGCTCTAGACGACGTAGTGCAGAGAAGGAAGACTGCAACAGCGGCAACATGCACGGCAGCAAACCCAGACACACAACCCTTGCTAGAAATTCGACTATGTGCATCACGTCATCACACAACCAATCTGACATGCAATTTCTTATGGACTGAAATGGTGTCCGGATCACATTCAAAATTATATAAAATACTGTATTTGACAAGTGCTTATAACATAAAATAATTATGTTTGTAAGCTGTATTTGCTGTACATAAAATTCAAATGTAATAAAACTAAAAAATATGGACTATTTTGTTTATGTTTCATAACGTTAAGAAACAAGTGCTGTAAGCTTAACTTGTGACCTGTCGTATTTTGTAACAATTTTGGGCGCCAATATCCAAACGAGAACGCCCATAATCTAAACTGGGACACCAATATTCTCAATTAGGACGCCAATATGCACAGTATCATCACCAATATCCAAAAGCAATCGCCGATACGTAGTTTATATTGGATTGGAAATACGATATTACATGACATCAACATAGCGTAATGGCACTTAATTTAGGTTTAACATGTTTTAAATGCAAATACATGTTTCATATAGATTGCAACGGATTTTATCATTTCAATTTGTGATGAGGTAACAAGGGCACAGATATTTCTATGATTTACATTACCAAGATACTTATTTCTGAGGTTTGCATATCGTTCACATACAAACAACACATGATATTCATCTTCAATTGTTCCTAGATTACAATTTGTACAAATAGCAAGGTTTTCATCAACACATTTGTTTTGTCTAACAAGGTTTACTTTAATACGTTTATGACAGTGTGAATACTGGTGATAAATGTCCAAATGTATATGAAAAGTGGGCATTTCGATTTATATTCTCTAAGGATGTAAAAGTACACAGCATAGTTTATACCAAGAAGGAGTGTAAAGCTTTGAAGTTAGTAAATGACGATAATTGTGCATTTTTTAGAACATAGATCATATACAAAACAATTCTGCTCGACTGGAACTGTTTTTAAATACCTCTACAAATCTTGGTATAGTATTACAAAACGTTGGTATTCTCTGTGGTTTTCCTGCTCAATTCAAGTTTTGAACCAATTAAATATATGAGCTAAATGCACATCTTTTAAAGTAGCCTTAAAGGTCAAGTATTATCATTTGTTTAGAATAGTTATGTGCATGCCATTAAAAAGTTTAACTGTAAGAATAATAAATAAAATCATTACATTTGAAAAAATGTTCTCCGCTCTCAAAAAATCTAAACTTTCTCTTATACGAAAGAGGTACAGTGGCGAGACAAAGCGATAAAGCGATAAACCGATAGACCGATAGACCGATGAAGCGATATACATGTAGCTGCGCGACAAAGCGATATGGCATATCGCGAAAGAGCGATGTCTCCTCTCGGCCATCATAGATACACTCTTGAATTGCTCCTTTCTGCTCACATAAAGAGTTTCATTCAGTAATAGCATAGTATAATAGAATACATTTTCATGAATTTTGAGGACATTGCAGTTGTTTTCTTCATGGCAAGGAAATTAATTTCGCTGAAGAGTAAACTGCATCACGATTAAGTGAAAAATTTTCCATAAAATTTAATTTCAGTCCAATATTTAGGTAAAGTAGTTCGTGAAACATTGCACAATTGACAAATCATGATAAAGGATTTTGTATATAACTTGGAGTGAGATACTCCGTCCTATCAGTGAAATAAACCCTCTATCAAGATACAGTGGCGATAACCTTTATCACCACTCTACTGAGTGACGATAAACTTTATCGCCAAATTTATCGTCACCGGGACAATGTTTTGACGTCATAGTGTCAACTTGCTAAGGCTGTAGGTTTACCGTTGAAATCATTTGTGTGTTTTCCGAACATGGATATAGTCGAAAATACAGATAGCACATGCTAATAGATGCAAAAATCGGCTATGTCTATCTCATCGAAGGAGGTAGAGGTAGATATTTCACGAGTGATGTAGCCACGAGTGAACATATTAACTTTTCTACCTCACTCGATGAGATAAACATGGTATTTGTCAAGAAAAGACAGATATACTCGATTTCTGACTCAATGCATGGGATAATACAAAGTGTGCAACGTCTTTCATATCTTTAGAGTCCAATGGTTCTACCTTCTTCTATCATTACGTTGTGGTTTGAACATCTAAATTTTGTTAAAGCAATTCTGTATATTGCGATGTATTTCTTCTTTCAGTGGCATTTAGAAGTTGTTAAGATGATGGAGAGCGAGTTCAATGGATTTAATATCTTCTTTATTTTAGTGTAGATTCCTCATTTGCTTGATAATGGTGTCAGAATATACACAGAACGTCGCACGCCTGCAATAAAGAAGTTGTATATCCATAGAACTCGTTCTCGGACAAGTATTGTTCATAGCCAAAACAACGTTTACATTTCTGTAAAATTGAAGTTTGGAATCTTTTGAAATAGTTTGCAACTACTTTTGATTATCAATACATGTACATATACATTCAGGGTTCAGATAATTATATTGATTCGGGTGTATTTCCCTCATCCAAGTTTAAATTGAAGTGTTAAATAAAAAATGAAAAACGTGTGAGTATTTCATCACCTTCAAGATTTTGGTTTGTGAGACAATTTACTCTCCATCTGCTTTATTAATGATATGAACAGTAAAATGTTATTATAGTAACGTTGTTTATGGGCTTGTTGTGAAAGAAAGTGTTCTCCGAACATGGATAGTCGTAAATCTTTCCTGTCTCTCCTTTAAAGGGGCAGTAGCACGTTTTTTCGATGAAATAAGTCGATGAAATATATTTGAAAAATAATGTCACCAATAGAAAAAACATCCTTCTCTCATCAGGAAATCAAGTTGAAATAGAGTGTACATGGTTTCGTAAAGCCATGGGAATCGTTTTTGTCATTCCAAATAATAAAATGTGTTCACAATAAAATGGCCTCCAAGCAATTTTGGCTTTATATGTAACACCATTATTACCACTACGGATATCTGGTTTGTGTAGTGGAATGTTTTACTCTCTAAAGTAAGTATAAATGACATAAACTATCATTATAAATGGGAAATTTGAAAAAATAAATTTTGCAAAAAAACGTGCTACTGCCCCTTTAAGGTCGCTATATAAAAACTAATACAGCCAACATTCTGATTTTGCCACACATACCCATAACTTTATTCATAAAGAAGATTATTGACATCTAGAGCCCAGAATTGATACCTATTCCCACTTACCTACTTTGAAAAGTATAAGCATGTCTCTTTGCAACGAAATAAAACATGTGAAAAGCGGCCCATGGTTCAGAAGATATGAAGTACGAAATAAGGGTTCCGTTCCATAACAGCGAGCGCTTATAATCGCTTATTGATCGCTCAATGTAGTGCTCAAGTAGCGCTCAAGTAGCGCTCAAGTAGCGCTCATTCTCTCTTGAACGACACAGTGCAAATTCCTCGATGTTTGCTCGCCTTGCTACGTAGCGCTACATTGATCAATCGTGTTCAAGAGAGGTTTAAAAGTAATCGCTAATTGAGCGACTACTTTGAAACCTCTCTTTAACACAGCCAAGGTGTGGTACCGTTATAACTTGCCGACTTAGTTGATCAAACAACTGGCATATTTTTGTTGAAACAATGATTAATGACAATGATGAAACAATGATTATTTATCAAACTATCTTTGTTTTGATATCAATATGGATTTCTTTTTACAAGATTCAAATCTTTGTTTCCTTTTTATTCTATTTTTGATTGCTATGCAGGATGAAAGAGTTTCCACCGCGGTGAGAATGGTTTACACCGCGGTGGAAAGGGTTTGCATCGCGGTGAGAATAGTTTACACCGCGGTGGAAAGGGTTTGCACCGCGGTGAGAATAGTTTACACCGCGGTGGAAAGGGTTTGCACTGCGGTGGAAAGGGTTTGCACCGCGGTGAGAAGGGTTTACACCGCGGTGGAAAGGGTTTACACCGCGGTGGAAAGGGTTTGCACTGCGGTGGAAAGGGTTCTCACCGCGGTGGAAAGGGTTTGCACCGCGGTGAGAATAGTTTACACCGCGGTGGAAAGGGTTTACACCGCGGTGAGAAGGGTTTGCACCGCGGTGGAAAGGGTTTGCACCGCGGTGGAAAGGGTTTGCAACGCGGTGAGAATAGTTTACACCGTGGTGGAAAGGGTTTACACCGCGGTGGAAAGGGTTTTCACCTCAGCTAGTTTTTTGTCATTTGCAATTTCGAGAAAATTCCATTTGTAAAGAAGTCTTTTAAAATTTATTATGATGTCCCTTTGGGCAGAGAAGGGTAGTTTCTTAGAATTCATGAACCAGTTTTTTACTTTTCATTTTTAGTATTTCGTGTTTCATTTTGAGTTTTTCTAGTTTCATTTTGAGTATTTTGTGTTTCATTTGGAGTTTTTCGTGTTTCAATTTGAGTTTATCGTGTTTTCTTCTAGGTTTTCCGTATTTTCAGTACAGTTTTCTGTGGTTTCGATGAGAGAAATACAATAAACTATAAAAAATAGTTTATGTCCCCTATGGGTCACCGTAGATATCCAATACAAACCGGGGGTAAGGGGGGCTGAGGTAAATAAAATCCGGGTATCCTATACACCCGTGGGGGTAAGGGGGCTGAGGTAAATACGACCCGGGTTTCCAAAATAACCCGGGGGTAAGGGGGTCAGAGGTAAGGGTGGCTATAGTATATACAATCCGGGTGTCCAATACAACCCGGGGGGTAATGAGGGGCTGAGGTAAATACAACCCTGGTATCCAATACAATCCGGGGGTTAAGGAGGTGCTGAGGTAAATACAACCCGTGTCTCCATTAAAACCCGGGTGGTAAGGGTGGCTAAGGTAAATAGAAACCGGGTCTCCAATATAACCTTGGGGGTAAGGGTGGCTGAGGTAATTACAACCCGGGTATTCAATACCATCTTGGGATAAGGGGTGCTGAGGTAAATACTCCCCGGGTATCCAATACAACCCGGGGATAGGGGGGCTGAAGTAAATACAACCCGGGTATCCAATACAACCCTTGGGGTAAGGGGGGGCTGAGGTAAATACAACCCGGGTATCCAATACAACCCGGGGATAGGGGGGCTGAGGTAAATACAACCCGGGTATCCAATACAATCCGGGGGTTAAGGGGGTGCTGAGGTAAATACAACCCGGGTATCCAATACAACCCGGGGTTAAGGGGGGCTGAGGTAAATACTTCCTGGGTATCCAATACAACCCGGGGGTAAGGGGGCTGAGGTAAGTATAACCCGTATATCCAATACAATCCGGGGATAAGGGGGGCTGAGGTAAATACAACCCGTATATCCAATACAATCCGGGGATAAGGGGGGCTGAGGTAAATACAACCCGGGTATCCAATACAATCCGGGGGTTAAGGGGGTGCTGAGGTAAATACAACCCGGGTATCCAATACAACCCTTGGGGTAAGGGGGGGCTGAGGTAAATACTTTCTGGGTATCCAATACAACCCGGGGGTAAGGGGGCTGAGGTAAATACAACCCGGGTATCCAATACAATCCGGGGGTTAAGGAGGTGCTGAGGTAAATACAACCCGGGTCTCCATTACAACCCGGGTGGTAAGGGTGGCTAAGGTAAATACAAACCGGGTCTCCAATATAACCTGGGGGGTAAGGGTGGCTAAGGTAATTACAACCCGGGTATTCAATACAACCCGGGGATAGGGGGGCTGAGGTAAATACTCCCCGGGTATCCAATACAACCCGGGGATAGGGGGGCTGAGGTAAATACAACCCGGGTACCAAATACAACCCAGGGGTTAAGGAGGTGCTGAGGTAAATACAACCCGGGGGATAATGGGGTTTTGAGGTAAATACATCTGGGGTCTCCAATACAACCCGTGGGGTAAGGGGGGCTGAGGTAAATACAACCCGGATATCCAATACAACCCGTGGGGCTCTGTTCTGCTGGCCACACATATCAACAGAGCTCTTGTTGTTTTTTTGTAATTTTTACATGTAAATCAGTGCTGAAGGCCTTTATTTGTATGTTTAACAACCTTTTCATTATGGATTTATTCCGCCGATGCGTCATCTTAGCGATGACGCTCAGTGTTTTCGTCACTTGTGTGTACTCAGATACAGTTGCCGAAACAGTATTAGGCAAAAGTCAGTAAACTTCCAAAGACTGCACTTCTTCGCTATATTAAGGATATAAATGTCAACCCTGAATCCAAAACTACCGAAACTCAAGGAGAAACAACGGGTATTGACAGCAGTGAAAGATTTCCCGTATCTCTGTCATATCAAGGTTGCAACTTGAAAACATTTCGCATGAACATTAGACACATGAGGGCATTGAATGTGGTGAAGAAAGCGAGCAAAAGTACTTCTGAGGTCACAGAAGGTGTTACAGAGAAAGCACTGAGTATATTGCCTAGCAATCTCAAGGATAAGGTCGACAGTGATACTTACAATGATATCGTTTCAGCTCTGAAGACATTTGTAAAAGAGGAATCAAAGAGTAAAGATGAAGAGTTTTAATGTGATGATGACGGCGAAAATATTGCAGAAGCTGTTGCAGACGATCTTCTTCCTGGCGAAGAGGTCCATCAAAAAATCAAACTCAAACGTTCTGATGTCACTTGCATTCTGTCAGCACTGAAGAATGCCCCGGAGTGTAAACGCAAACACAAGTGGTCAAGCATGGATTACGACACATTTTGCACGATGATGTCATCAGCAAAAACAACCCAGCACAATTGTTCTTTGGTAGAACTCAAGACAATCATCAAAGTACTAAAACAATTGTACGGGGATGGGATGAAAGGTGTTTTGATATCATCGCCTAAAGCTGTCCTTGTGAATGCATGTTCACGTATACTTGGAGATGGAACATATGTTATTCCAAAGAAACGGTCCTCACGATCAAGTACATGTCAAAGCTTGAGGGAACTTTGTGTGAGAAACATTCGCAAGCTGCCAACCAATCTGTTGAGAATGGTATCTGCTGAAATTACCTACGCCAACGTTCTGCAAGAGTGGCGGCAGTCATTTCCATTTTCATGTGAGAGTGTTGTTACCAATTCAGACACTTCTCTGTTATGGTACTCCTATCCTGAAGTAACAACCGTGGACTCAAAACTGCACCCTGTGTTTGGCATTATCGACAACCATCATATACTTACAAATTGCGTGCAAAATGTTGTTTCTAAATGTAACATTAATCAGACAGCATGGCTCCACGTGGCAGAAAGAAGCAAGGAGAACGGATCTGGACTATCTCTTGCTCATGTCAAAGACTTGATAGATCGCCAGAGCAATGCTTATGCCAGGAAACATTCTGTAAAGAGGTAGAGGACTGTATGAGGCAGAATGGAGACACAAACGAGGCTGATTTCTGTAAACTGTTGAGAGAATGGTATGCAGCAGACGACGAACCGGGCATATCCAGTGTAGAGAGAATGAAAAGTCGGCTTTCACTTAGAAAGTGGCTTCTTTCACAGTATGATGGATTTGCCTTTCCACCCCCAGGGATGTATGTCAAAGACATACCAATCGTTACATTTGAAGCCCTTCTTACAAACAAAGAAAGGAAGATTCAGCTTTACGCTTACATTAATAGTGAATCTTACAATCCCCGTGCAGTGTCAACACTTGATGCTGAAAATTTCTTCAGTCTCTTTGATGACTTGTATCCATCTGGAGGAACGAAACTGAAACCGGAGAGTGTCCGAAAATGCATCCAGACTGCATGTCAGCTCATGTCAATTCGCCTAGATGCCAACAGGTTAGTGTCATAATACATTTGTTTATTTAAATATTGACTGTGTATAAACTACGAATCATACTTCGAGGCGTATTTTATATAAAGTGATGTGCATGGGTGAGATAAATACAGTTACCGTATATAGGCCTAATGACGCTGAAATGTCATTTCAAACGAATTATCTATATTATTTTGAATTTATGGATAGAGATCAAATGGTGAGATGCAGGAGTATATAACTTCTTTCACCCCAATATGTTTTCTTGTTTATTAGCAATGCGATTTTTTTAGTATTCCCAGATCCTTCCACATGAGTACATCAAGGGCGCCCGTTTATCAACAGCATGGAGTTACTCCCAACTCTTCCAGGGAAACTGATATGGAAGTTGATGTTGAATCCACTTCATCTACCCAGCCACATGAACTCTCTGACATGAGTTTCATTTCAGTCAGGTAAATATAATCTTGAGTTGTACTTCTTAAAACCTTCTACATTTTAGCAATTTAACACATTTGGCCACAGTATCATATATACATTATGGACTGAACTAAGTAATGCATTACCAAAAACATTTATGTAATTCATTCACATTGAAAAAAAATAAAATTTCAGAGATCATAGTTTCGATGTCCAAACGTCTCAGAGAAAAAGGAAGAGAAAAAGTGGCGAAGTCTCCAAAGCCCAACAGCTATAGCAGAGGGACTCGTGGAGTTCGGGACTTCCATCGTACAGACGAAAGCAAAATTTTGCCACATATACGCTTGGGAATTGACTTGGATTAGCAGTATAAAAGTTCTAATCTTACCCAAGATGTGCCGATTTCTCATACTTTTTATATGCATTTGTCGCTAAAACTGCTAATGCCAATTATTGTAATCCACAGAACCAGAAATAAAAATATAAAATTTGATAATGCTCAATTATTTACAGAGTAAAATTTCACGAAATTATGCTAAAATATTTGTGGAAACTTCTGCTTTGTAGTTTACGATATAAAGAAAGTATGTAAACTATTTTTATTTTCTGTCAATGTACTTACATTACAACAAAAATAAGTTTTAATGACCCAACCTGCCCCGGATTCCCCTAAGTTTCAGACATATATATTAATGCATATTTTTTTCCATTTGAGTCCCCTTTAATTCAATACGAGGACTGAAAGCCGATAAAAAAAAAGTGCATGAAGTGAATGTCCCCTCGAATTTCGTTTCCACTGAAATATACGGGACAAAATGAACAAGCATGTTTTCTTTTGAGATAATTTAATTTAACAAAGTAAAAAAAAAAGTATTTGTCCTTTTAGGATATAAACAAACATGTCAAGAGATTTGCCACCTTTCGTGACAAAAAGACTGAACATAAATAAACTGAAAATGTCAGATCATGATTCTTACAGCCAGAACCAGAATTGTAAATAGTTCACCATTCTGTGAAGATCGCCATTTGAATCTAAGACCGCACTCACAAAGAAACCTGTTGGGTGTATCTGAATGCATGACAGAAACATGTTCTCTGAGATATTTCGGAGTGCGGACACGGATATGGCATATTTGACAAGTAAGATCTTGGGCGGCAGTCTTAGTCTCCTCCTTATCTCCTCTACAGGTTTTCCGATGCGCCCTCAAACTTGTCATATGCGCATACTGTTTAGCGCAGTTGGTACACTTGAACGGTTTCATCTGTGCATGTGTGTTCATGTGACCATGGTAGTCACTCTTGCTTATGAAAACCTTGTTGCATATCTGACAAGCATAGGTTGCATCCTTCCCGTGCTTCTCTCGTATGTGAGATCTTAAATTGGAGACAGAACTGTAGGTACGACCACAATTGCCGCATGAAGTGGGACTTCTCTTGACCTTAAGAGGCGTTGAAGTTAACGGAGGTTCAGCTTGATCAGTTATTTCTTCCATGTGGTCGAAGCTTTCATCAGCAAGTGTCAAACCACTTGCTTCTAAAGCGTCCATCTAAGATATTATAGAAGAAAGGGCAATTACGAAATATAGCAACATGCAAAACTCAGTCAAAGAATGTGAATGACGGATAGAGCAATTATTTTTAACAAAAATATGACACGCATATGTGGGTTACGAACGGTTAATCGGTAGAAAAGTTCTCCGATTACCTACTTGGAAGCGTAAAAAATAGTTGTTATGACGTGAGTTGAGAGCGGACACTTGCGTGAATTGGAAGCGGACACCACGCAACCACGTGGCGGGATGAAAATCTGCAATTTTCTTCACAGTCCTGGCAGATACGCATTGACTTAAAATTTTACAGATACTCTCATCAATACCTTTAACACTTGCTGTTGCAGTATCAGTTCTAAATAAAGTTTAATTATTATGCACGGATGGAAAATTGTGAGTGACTGTCGGATTTCCTGGCCAAGACGTCGTAGATTTTTATGCGTAGTAAAATAACCAGTGCATGAAACCAGCTGCAATCTGGTATGATAGATTATGGTTATCCACTATTTTACAGCATGGAAGGATTCTGGCTAATTGCACTGTGAAGATCAGTAATATAAAAAAGGTAACACTGATTGATAAACACGAAACTTACCGCCAGCATTGGGGAGCGTACACTTCCCTTGTGGGAATATTGCTCTGGCGTACACGTTCACACAGGGTGGTGTAGTCAATTTGGAGGCCGTTAGTGGACTCCATAATGGCAAATCCAGATGGACCTCATCGCCTGCAGTATAGACGTCATGAGCTGTTGGCGCTGCAGAGCACGGTGTCAGAGTGGGAATCAACTAGTGACCTACCCCTTGATTGTAATTATGAATCGGAGTGAGTTTCTTCGAATTCCACTTCTGGAAGGAAACGCACAAGGAAAACGCACAAGGACATTTTAAAGAGGTAAGCAAGGAGGAGTCCATCGGCGGGTCCGGGCGCGGAAATCTAGACCCCACTGCCTACCATCCTACTCTCAAATGTGCGATCCCTGAGGAACAAACTGACGGAACTGGATGCGTGTGCGCGTACATGTTCGAATATAGAGACAGTTGTCTTTTGTGTTTTACCAAGTCTTGGCTCAATAGTAAATAGATGACAGTACCTTTGCACTTCCCGGATTTGGAGCCCCCATACGATTAGACAGACGGGTAGAGGATTCGGGCAAGGCAAACTCATATTCAAACTCGAGTTTGTGCTCGGCGACTTCAACGGTTGAACGTTAAAATCTGTTTTACCACATTATGAACAGTATGTCAAGTGTGCCACTCGGAAGGAAAAAACAATTGATCTGTGTTATCACTGTGTATCATCGTACACCGGAAGTAGAGAGGTGTACATCGATTATTTGTTTGTAGAGAGGAGTAGAAAGCCAAACACACGGTATCTAACCGCCGATTTTTCTTTTGCGTATTAAGTTTTGTACACAGTAATGAATACATTAGGAAAATGATACAATTTTTGAATGCTCGAAGTTGTTGTAGTGTACTGCGGCATATAGAAATAGTCAAAAACTTGATTTGCTCATCGACCCTATCGACAATTTTGATGCGATTGAGATGTTTTACATAAAACTTTGACAAAAATAGATACAATTTTTAAATAAAATTTACTCGTGTGCATAACATGACTTCTGCAGAAAAGAACCCATGCCTGGGAAATGGTTTCATGTTGTTTTCTAGAGCGGTATGTTGTTTTTTTTTTCTTTTCGTAGCTTGTGAACCGTTTGTATAATAAATTACTGCTTCGCTGTACCGTTTGTAGTTTCGGCTGATGTACCGCTTGTAGATTTAGATAAGTAATTAACATAACATTTCTGACACACAAAAGCAATTCTTTACTTAAAACATATTGTTTCTGCATCACTTACAGGTTATGTTCGATATCAATGCACTATGGAACTTATCATGAGGTTCCCTCGAAATAGGCTTATTAGTTTCTGGCACTTTTGAAAAACCAACAACACACTGATGACTAATTGATGGCCAGGTTTGCACTACGAAAGATTTGATTCGTATGTTTGCAAAATCTGTCCAAGAAAAAAAAATATACCAGAGAACATCAGCTAAAACAGTGCGATATTCCAGATCGGAAACTGGTCAGCAGACAATTTTAACTGTTTTAATTTTAATTTTAATTTTAATTTTAATTTTAATTTTAATTTTATTTTAACTGTTTTGTCACACAAGGAGACATTTCTGTAATCTGTGTGACATCATCATTTTTTCAACATCTGTATCCACTGGGCCACAGTCATCAGATGAGTCAGTAGCAGTATTTTCATTGTTGAATTGTAGCCACTATATTATTATAACTTAATTCGATCTAATTAGCCATCATGTGATAATTCGGAATTTTGTAAACGTTCACTCTGTGCGTTCTCTGTCTTGGGGATACTCGCGTAGGCATCAATCTAGAGTTACCGGTGTTTAAATGCATGTTAAAGCTTTTAACGTAATTAAGAACCCAATTGACTTGTCCAAGAAAGACATCAGAACAAGCAATGTCTTACACACTGTACCCACATTTACTCAACGCTTCTTTTCGACGTAACAACAACTTTCATTTGATATATATGCTCTCTCTCTCTCTCTCTCTCTCTCTCTCTCTCTCTCTCTCTCTCTCTCTCTCTCTCTCTCTCTCTCTCTCTCTCTCTCTCTCTCTCTCTCTCTCTCTCTCTCTCTCTCTCTCTCTCTCTCTCTCTCTCTCTCTCTCTCGATGGATGCTAGATCTATTCTTTGTTACTAAATGATATTTTATTATTATCTTATTATTATCTATACTTTTCTGACTCTTTCTGTTTGACCTATGAGTAAATGTTTCCCCTAAATGTATCGATGTGTATTTGACTAATAGCATCATTCCAGTTTAACACTAGTAACATATCTGTGTTTTGTTTAAGGTATACTCTCGACTACAAAAGCGACCTTCAATTACTGAAATATTTGTTCATAGAATATCTTATTATTGTCATCATTTGAGTCAGGAATATTTACAATTGGCCAGTGATCACAGTGTACTTTGTGTTTTAATCTTGACCTTGAGGAGTGTAATCTGCAAACACGGACATATTCTTGATCTACATTGATGGAATATGTTTCTCCTCTGTTTAGAATATGTTTCTGATATTATTCTGTAAGGACAGTTTGGATGCTTCTACTCAATCTTTTCTTGATTACGATTTCTCTTTCAGGGTGTGTTTTAAAGGCATGGTTGATAATGTCATAAAAAGCATATCATCCTTGTCACAGTTCTTAAAATATACATAATGAATATATAATTTGTCACCCTTTTGAGACCTGGAAATGAAGGATACGGATGAAACAGATATGATTTACGTTATTCCGTAAAAATACTACCAACGGTACACATAATATCTGCAAACTGTACACAAAGGAAAATTCACACCGATGTTTTACAGGCTGAAATAACAAACGTGAATAGCATATTGATAGAATTCAAACTTTGTTAGATTATGTGATGCTTAGTAAAGACATTTCTCGCCTGAGTGAATCAGAATGTAACATATATGTTTTTTAAATGATTAAAATATGTGAACATATGACATTCAAACTACAACCTCCAGACTGAGCAACGCGACAATACAATGATCTACGTATATATATTAACCCACTAGCAATGTTGTTGTTTATCTATACGCAAACGGAACAAATTCAAGGCAATCTTTATTGTGATAATTATCCGTCCTTGATGTTATTTCCAAAGAAAGCTGAAAATGTAGTTATATTACTACTCTCTACAAACATATCATGTATATACACCTCTCTACTTCCGGTGTGCGATGATACACAGTGGTTATGCTAACATCAAACAGGCGTATTGCAAAACCTCCGATTCAACCATTATCAATTCTCAATCGATTATCATGTGATCCCAGAAATGTGGAAAACATCAAAGATTGTACCAGTACCTAAAAAGATTAATTCTACTGAAATGAATAATTTTCTACCAGTCGCTCTTACTTCTATAGCTATGAATTGAGGTCACAGGGTCACGAAATCTACAATTTAAAATCCCCATTAGCCAAGGAGTCTGCACACAACTTTTCAGCTCTCTAGACCTTTTGGAACTAGAGAAGAAGATGAAAATAAGGTTTTGAGGTTGTGACCCCTGTGACCCCAATTGAGGTCACGGGGTCACGAAATCTTCAATTTAGAATCCCCATTGGCCAAGGATTCTGCACACAACTTTTAAACTCCGTAGACCATGTGGTTCTGGAGAAGAAGACGAAAATGCGAAAAGTTTACAGACGGACGGACGGACACATTCCAAAACAATTCTTAAAACGTGTCTTTCTCATAAATATGAAGAGATAATTTTTGAAAATTCATATAGGCCTAAAGTATTGCTGGGTTCTAAAGACGCTGTTTCAGTCGTATTTATCGCCCGTGGATTGAACTAGAGCCTATTGCATTTTGTATGGGGACGTTTCTTTTGCACGACGCGTGAATATACTTGGGACGTCTTATGTTCTAGTGAACGGCAATCACACTTGTCAAAACGTAACAAAACAAAACAGTAACAAATTAAAACTTGTTGAAAACATATTTCCAAGTGCAAACGTTTAAATACCCTTCGAAGGTCTGATAAAACAAAGAATGACCTATCGTTATAGCATAACTATTAAAGACGTTCCTAACAATACCCATGTCCAGAAACATTTAAAATCAAATCATCTTTCTATCTTAATAAAGAAAGGTAATGGTGTTATGGCTGTGTGAATAGTTTGTGTTATATGGTGATAATGATATTTGCTATATAACCTTATAGGCCTATAGATGAATGATGTAATAAAATAAAAATAAAGTTTCCACTGAAGAGTTATCTTAAATTCGTTTGCCAATAGTTTTCATAAATCTTGAACTTCAACACCAAATATCTCAGAAAATAGGTCCGTGACATATATATGTTTATGAGTCTTGTTTTGTTTTCATATTTTATTGTTTTCATTTATATCTATTCTTGAACAGCACTTGTGAAGTCATTTCTGCAGAATCCATTGTCGACAATTTATTTTCACTCATTCTCAATGAAAGTGCACAATTGAAAATGTGCATTTCACAAAAATCGAAAGTCTGCATTAGGAGTGTTAATATGTGTTACCCTATGTCCTCTGTTCATTAAATAAGATTATGAAGTTTGAGCAAATAATTCCTACCACATGTCCTATTATTGCTGTCCAAAGATGACATGTCAGTATGTCTCAGTAGGCCTATTTTACGTTATATATAACGTTATTTGTTTTAGATAATGAACTATATACGTCAATAATTATATATTATCTAACAGTAAACATGTCACAAGTTTCAGTTTGATTTAAATTGGTCAAAATGGTTTAATTTCTTAAACTCTGCTTGATTTTTGTTATCTCCCTATCATCTTATTTTAAGTTTGCGTATCTTATGCAATGTATCACTTTTAACGTCAAATATCAAAGAAACCTCGGGTGTAGTTTTTAAACAAAAGTATCATCCACGGGATTCGAACATGTACTTCGAAATGAACGTAACAGAAATCATTGTAAACCACCAGACCATTTGGCTCATCTAACAAAAGTGTAACAATTTTCGCTCTTATCATATCTATGTTGAACAATGTATACATACAAGACCCGGACCGGGCCGTGCCAGTTTATTCGTTCGATGACGTTATTTTCATAGACTTGCATGTCCAAACTAAACAATTTTCAAGAAATGAGTTCTGTTTGGATCAAATTAAAACTATCCAGCTTGATTGGAAATCATCTCCGCTTGAAGTACATAATTTAAATTAACTTTTCCGAAGACAATTTAATTAATGTCATTAGATTTACCTACAAGTTTACATAGTCATTGAATAAAAACGTTTCCCATAGATCTCATTTTAAATGATTTCACAACTATGTAGGGCTATAATAATGTTGGACAACTTTCTGTCTTTCCTAAACAAACATTAAACATACATATATCATGAGGATGTAGCCAAGATAATTCCTTACAAAATTGATTAATGTTTATAGGATCGGGCAAAAAGAATCGTATCTTCGAACAATAGGCCTATTTATCCGAGACTATTTAAACTCAATGGAAATAACGTCACCGTATGAATTTAAGGGGTACGCGTCTATTCTGCTTTTAAATAAATTGGAAACATTCACACTTAATTGCCTTCACTAACTATCTATGAACACCAAAAAAGATCTATATGTTGTATGAATCTTTTTTATTTGACTGGAGGCGAAATTTCGGAGTGAAAAGGCCTACTTAAAATAAATTGCATATACCGTAAATCCTTGAATAATCGCGTGCCTTGAACAATCGCCTGCCTTGAATGATCACCGGGCCTAAGACCTCTTTGAAATAAATAATCGCTTGCCTTGAATAATCGCCGGGTTAATTTTAGTAAATGTAAACAAACTAATTTCTATCTCCTTTTCAAAAATAATTCCCGGCATAAGCATATTTACGCCAAGTTTAACCTCATGACATGCACTTGGTTAACAATATTAATAATTTAAAACATACTGAAATTAGATCTATGTTTTTGTTATTATTTAAAATTTTCAGATATATTAGGGCTTATTTTATATAAGGGCTTCGAAGAAAAACAATAATAATAATAATAATGGGCATTTATAAAGCGCTATATCCATACACAAGGTGCATGCTCAAAGCGCATTGAAAATAAGAACATTTAAGGTGATGAGATGAAATACTATGAAATAAAGCCTAAATGTAATACTGTTAGCATTGATTAAGGATATTTATCATTAGAGTCTATGGGTAAAATAATATGAAAATAGAATCTATGAATAATAGCTAGAAAATAGATGAGTTTTGATCTGTGATTTAAATACAGTCAGTGAGGATGACATCTTGATGACATAAGGAAGTTGGTTCCAAAGTCTTGGAGCAGTACAGCTGAAAGAGTTTAGTCCATAACTGGTGTTTTTATACTTTGGCATCTGGAGAAGCTTCAAATTCTGGGATCGAAGTTCTTTTGCAGGGGTATAGTCCTCCAAGGAATTTAAGAGATATGCTGGAGCCATATTATGTTGACATTTGTAAGTGATACATAGAACTTTAAATTTGATTCTCGCTTCAATGGGAAGCCAGTGTAGACGCTTAAGCACAGGCGTTATGTGACATGCTTTTGGTGTTCTGGTCACAATTCTTGCCGCTGTGTTCTGAACTTTCTGGAGCTTGTACAACTGACGTTTACTGATTCCTATCAGTAAGCTATTACTATAGTCAAGTCTTGAATGAACAAGCATTTGCACAAGTATTTTGGCGACAATCGTCTTGAATGATCGCTGGGTCAAATCTGGGTCAAATTAAGAATTGCCGGGCTGACGGTATATCTAGGCCCTATTACAGTGGTTGAAATATCAGCATCGGAAATAAAAAAATGAGTAAAAATAAAACACGCTAAAATTCGTTCCAAATCATATAATCACTTGTAACATATGGTCAATATCGTATGACGTCGCCCATGACACTGCACAACGTTACACTCCTTATATGGCAGTCATAACGTATGATACCATAACGTAGAATACATAACGTAAAATACATTGGGATGTTTTATTGCAACGGAATGTTTTTTGGACGTGTTAGCGCAATTGCTGGTGATTAAAAGGAAACTTTACAACTTTACCGAGCTGTAAATATTATTTTTAGCAAGGTTCTATTTTAGATTTTTGTAAGAGACACATAACGTAGAATACAGGCTTAACCATACGTTTTTCTTTTAACGATAGTTCTTTAATTTCTAAAAAAAATAATACATAGAGAATCTCACCCTCGTGTCCTCTGATATCAAATATATCAACACGAGTTGATAAAAGTTACAAATATCCGAGGCTTGCCGAGGATATTTTGACTTTTATCAACGAGTGTTGATATATTTGATATCAGAAGACACGAGGGTGAGATTCTAGTTATCATCCAAAATCATTCTTCATTAGTTTTCAATGAAAAATGAAAATATCTGAACACAAAACTGCCATTTGGCTTCGAGTGCTGCGATGTCATAACATTGTGACGTCATCGTGATTATGGCGTCATAGCATTGTGATGTCATTACTTGATGGTGCAAAATCATTGTGATGTCATGAAGCTGACGCCAACAGGGCATTGTTCAAAATCTACTGTCAAAATGATATACAAGCGATATCTCCTGTGGAACCCAGTTTTGGATGATAAATTTAATATGACAATTGTTTCTATTTTACTTTTCTTTAATATGCAACGCAAATGAATAACTGGATTTATTAGATTTTCAGTGGTGAAATACGGCATTTATCGGTTAAAATAAAATCCGTATTTTCACTGAGTGAAATAACATGTTATTCTACTCAGTGAAATAACACTTTCAATCATATGACGTCATCGTAACAATAGGATGACGTCATAGGATGGCCGTGGAAAGGAAGGCGATCTCGGAGGCTCCGTTTACAAAATGAACGTCATTTACCAACTATACGCATGGTTTGCTAAATCTAATAAATAGAACATTTGACATGTCTCGTCGAATACCATGCATATCTCATCTCGTGAAGAAGAAATAATATATTTACACTCGTGGCTGCGCCACTCATGAAAATATACATTTCTACTTCACTCGATGAGATATACATGGTATTCGACGAGAAATGTCAAATATCCTCTATGTATTTAGGTTCACTGCACTGTGCAGATATCATTTATTTCCCAGTTTATTTAAAATACATAACGTAGAATACATGAAAACAGCGACAATAAACATTTGGTATTTTAAGAAATTTGAGAAAAGTGTTAACAATTCTGCTTGTTGAAAATTCTTTTGTAAAGGTTATTATATATTTGGACATGTGTTATCGCATCCACGACTTATGGGTCAATCTCAGTTCCTACATCAACGTGACAGTTCTTGTTGGCGACATTGCGATTTTGACATGTTCCAAGATTACTAAGGCCTCTCTAAAAAATATCAACAGTAAAATGTAACCTTTTATCTGTCGTTCGTACTACGAATTCAATTTCCTTTTTCATCGATCTTACATTGCACCGTATTAACGGTACATTCGTTATTAAAAACCACGATTTATAAGGACGACATCATTATTTACTAATTGTGCACTTTCATTGAGAATGAGTGTTTATCTGTCGTTCGTACTACGAATTCAATTTCCTATTGTATCGATCTTACATTGCACCATATTAACGTTACATTCATTATAAAAGAACCGATTTATAAGGACGACGTCATTATTTACTAATTGTGCACTTTCATTGAGAATGAGTGTTTTATCATATAAGGCTGACACAATCATACTTACAAATTATATAAATCCCTTTTCTATTCTATTGACATTCCATTTTTAAAAGAAAACAACACTAACTTAACACAACAACTCTGAAAGATGACCATAATGTTATACAAAACCAAACAAGCGTACCCTGACGGTTTTTGAGACATTACTATACAAAAAAATATCATTTTGCACCATGCAAAGTTACAAAACTTTTTCATTTATTTTGATTATTGGTGGAAAGAGTGGCCTTTAAAAGGTATTAACATGACACGGATTAGCTTATTCTGAAAATACATTTGAAGGCCCAACATAACATAAACTGCATTGGGGCAAATGGAAAAAGAAGAAATTAGACCGGACACCAAGTGCATACAAACATGAAAATTGTAAGCTTATAGATAATCTGTTTTCACCTAGAAAGTGATTATTAAGCTCCGGTGATAGAAAATGTGTCTATCATTTATGATATTTTCTCCCGATTATGACATGAAAACCTTCAATATCAATGTTTTCGCCCTCCTGTCGATTTGCCGCTGACTGCTCGTGACGTCATCAATTTGTCTACGTTGCTTTACGTCATCGGTGATAGGTACCGTAGGCCTAGATAGAAACTGATAGTGTCATCTGCTGTTCATTCTAAAAATAAACCGTTGGGTCACTTTGCCCCGGGGGCGCACTTTGCCCCCGTCTCCCATATTCGTTCCTTGTTCGCTTTATCAGTCAACTCCTTATATTTCGCATTTTATACAACGCATATCCGGATACATGCACAGCCACAACACGTCGCGATGTCGCAGAATAAGTTCGCACGTGGTCAGCTTAAGAAACATGGTTGGACTGAGGGTTAGTGTGGTTTAAACAATATGTATTCATGTACTCAGGTACAGGGGGATCAACAAACAGAGTTAGTGTATGGTTGATGTGTGCTATTGAGAGTATAAACCCATCATGAAACTGGTCGTTGCAACGTGTACTGGTACAGTACAGTGTTGTTAGGTATATCCACAGAAGGGAGGTAACTCGGCATACCGTACTCTCCTTTTTGCTCGGACCCGAACTATTTGTACGCCATATCATAATAAATGGTTCATGTGCTAATAGGTTTCATATGGAAATGAGTTGTTACTAAATTGCGATCGGTTTTAAAATGAAAAGGGAGCGAAAATGATTTGAATACGTATGTCCACAGATCTAAATTAATTTAAGTCCGTGGTATGTCACATACATAAGGAAGCATGAATACATATGGAAGTCACTGTCGCTCCAGTTTTCTTCAGGATCGTCCTTCCTCGTAAGGATGTCTTAGGGGTGGTTATGGCCAGAATACATGTACCGGTACATGTTGTATTGTTGCCTTGACTCCATATCGTAGTATACGATGGAAAAGGCCTTCGTAATGTCCGTTGTAAATGTCTGTATAATAACGAGCAATGTCCATGTCATTACTTCAAATACCCTCTCTAACTGCATTTCTTCCCTATGACATATACGATATTATACGATATCGGAATATGTTATCATATGAGCATTTTATGACTATATTTCCACTTTAACTAACATGGAATAAGACAAGGGAAAATATGTAGAAACTGGCAAATTTATTTCACACAACAAAGCTGGAAGGTACAGCTTGAAATATAAAAAAGCCAACATGCGGTGGCTTACAAAAAGGTTTGGAATGTGTTAAGGAATTAATCCTCCAACAAGCACATACAATATAGGCCATGTATTAGCGGACAGAGCACCGCATACCAATAAGACTACTGGGAGGGTGGGTGGGTAACGCTAAAATTTGCTAGCGAGCAAAAACGCCATGTTGCAATGCACTGAGATCTCGCGAGATTCAAGGGGAGTAACTCTAACGCTTAAAACTGAAACAAGGGAGGTAATCTTACTTCCTGGTTAAAACATATTTTATAATATATAAAATAACCCTTTAACTAACATGGAATAAGACAAGGGAAAATATGTAGAAACTGGCAAATTTATTTCACACAACAAAGCTGGAAGGTACAGCTTGAAATATAAAAAAGCCAACATGCGGTGGCTTACAAAAAGGTTTGGAATGTGTTAAGGAATTAATCCTCCCAGCCCAATTGGTGAAATAAACTGTAAAGTTAGAGGGAGATTTAGGATTAGGGTAGAGAGTAAAAGTTGAATAGAATATTGAAAATACACACAAACATTTGGGCATACAGTGCTACTGCTGAGGCAGAGAATTAGCAAAAACATGCATGGAATCTAATTTTTGCTGGCTAGAGATTTGAAGGTACCGCAGGTACGCATTGCTCTTCCAAAATCCAATGTCCTGTATCAATTGTCCGGGTAAACCTACTTCAAACGCCCAACTAGCTCCGCCTCTCCTAAAGGAATGTCCTGAAAGTTTGTCTTTGCTGCCATTGACAGCAAGGATATGATTAACAACACCAATGAAAGTTTGATAAGAGAGTGGCTCAAACTGATTGTTGCACAACAGTGGGCGAGTATCCGGTGTGAACTCAGTCCTAGTGTGAAACTGCAATACCTGTCTCACAACGCACGCTGGATCAAGTTTATGACCCTTGAGATCAGGAAGGAACACTTGGAGCAGCTTTTCACGAAATTGTAAAGTTTTTGTCCATTTGAGGTTCACACATATACCGTTTTTGCATACATTCACATCACTAACAGTAATGTGTTTTCTAGGGTCAAAGTTTCTTCCACACAAAAAGTTACCAGGTCTTAGCATACCAAAGAAACCCAGTAAACATGCAAGCCATATGCAGCACCCAAGCATGTTGGATAAGTCCAGATTGTTCTTAATTAACAGTAAGTGTTCTGGTGTGACTGGGGTGGCTCCCTCCTGCGCGTCACCAAGTTCCCGCCTAACACCTTTCAACAGATGTTGGATATGCCAATTATTGGCCACTGGGTCTGGCAAGTCATTAGCTTTATGCAGATGAGTTATGATACACAAATATTGTCTCACGGTTGCAAAGGCAAAATGCTTAACATCAACCAGGTAGGCAATGTAGAGAGCTACCTGGTGACAATCCATTGGCACTGGGTCCATCTGCACTTTATCACAAAAACACAACAGGCAGTTAAGTTGAGTCTGGTAAGTCCGTTTTGTAGACTCCGCCCAACCTTGACCTTGCAATCGTGTCACAACCTTTTGTAGTCTTTTCGTCATATCTTGCCCATCTGGAAAATATGAAATTACATGACATATGCCAACTAAGCGACATTGTACTAAACTGACACAGCTGCAAACTTGGTATCATATCATACACTTGTGCCAATCTCCCTGGCTCATGTAACCTGGAAATACTATCTGCTAGTCTGTTATCTACACCAGGCACAAAATCAACTCTTAGTGAAAAATTATACACTGCACTAAACCAAAACAACAAGCGCAGGAAAAACATGAGGAATGGTATCTTGCATGTACCCTTGTTCACAAAAGCACGAGCGGACATATTATCTGACCTTATCACAATATGTTGGTTTTGCCACACATGACACCACCTGACGGCGGAAAACACAATTGCTAAGGTTTCCTTCACATTGATGTGCATATCGTGCACCACCGGCATATCCAGTTTCCAGTTGAGGTAGAAGAAGTCACCATTGAAATAACCGCCCCCACCGTGGGCGCAGGCATCCGTTTGCACAGTAAACACAGGCTTTTTGTCAAGAAAAGATTTACAACCATTGAAATCTTTTAAGAATAGCAACCACCATTGTATATCCCACTGGAAATTCATATCAAGTTTGACTTTATCACTTGCAGAATAGAGTTTATTTTTCGTGTCAATAACTCGTCTTAGAAAAGTGCGACCTCCCTGTATAACCATGCTGGCCCAGTTCAACTTTCCAATTAAACGTTCCAATTGCTTCTTACTTGCTCTTTGGCGATGCGAAAATTCAACTAAAATTTCACACAAATCAGTCAGTTTACTTTCAGGCAAAGCAAAAGTACAAGCAGTAGTGTCAATCAAAACACCTAAAAATACAATACTCGTGGCCGGTCCCTCAACCTTATTCCAGTTTATGTTAAAGCCCAGTCTTCTTATAAGTTCTAAGAGTGTCGCAAGAGCATTGTCACACACCTCTCTCGACTCTGCTATAATTAGGAAGTCGTCGATATAAGCAATAACTTGAAAACCATACTGTCTTTTCATAATGCGACATATTGCTGCACTCAAACACTGGAATATTTTGGGGCTTTTTGAGGCACCAAAAGGTAGTTTCTTATCAAAAAAATATGTACAATGAGTATCTCCTTTGAAACGCCAATACAGGCCTGTTAATTCATAATTACTTGGGTGTATCCTAACTGAGCGATATGCGCTTTTCAAATCAACTTTAGCTAAGAAACAACCAGGAGTGATGTGTTTCCTTGCTTCCCTTAGATCCATGTACGTGCAGTCACAATCTGTCATATAACTGTTCATACTTTTTCCACATGGTAAACTACCGTCGTGTATGAGTCTTATTTTCTCATCATTTTTGGGAATAGCTCCCAGGGGGCTGACAACTTTAGGTTTGTTATCCGCAATACAATAATTACCTAATTCTAGTTCTTCCTTGATTTGCTTTTCTGTCAAATCCCTTAACTGAGAGGATGATCTATGATTCCTGGTTTCTACTTCTGAAATGTCTAAATTGTATGTCTCAACTAATTTAAAACCATCTAAAACTCCTGCCAAAATAAAGTCTCTATCTATGTCATCCTCTGGGAGTAGCTCTGACCACGATTTGTAGTTTAGCGAGTTACTGAATTGTGGTGGGCTGACTGGGCTTGGGCTGGGGTCGCGTACTGGTTTGGAGAGTTTTTTGTATCCGGAACTTGAGGTCTCGTCGGTATCTGGGTATAGTTGACACCATGCTGCTGCAAGTTATGGCCCCTCCTTCCACAAGAAGAACACGCGTGGGCTAATCGGCACATATCCTCGCGCCAACAGTTGCCGGAGTTGAAACGTCGACAAATCTCGACACCATCCGCCGTGAAGGGTCCAGGAGCTGAGCGTTGTCTCCTGTTGTCGCGGCCTACGTTGTTGTTGACTGGTCGGATTGGTGACTGTTTTGGGATCAGCTGAAATTCGCGAACTTCCTGCAGCGGCGTTCCCCACGCGAATCTTTCCTGTGCCTGTTTCATACGATATTCCTTATCGTATAGGAGTACGCTTCCCCAAACATACTTCGAAGCAAGCCGACTCACATCCTGCACATATTTTAGGTACTCCCTTATACCGTTAATGTCAGTTTCTTTCTCAGCAATCATTTCTTGCAACACCCCGACAGTAGCATAAACCCACATTTCTATTGACATCTTCTTCAGTTCATTTTTTCCGTTTCCTAAGTCTAGCATAATCCCATCACCAAGATCAATTGAGCGCTTCCACAGTCTTTCAATTTTCGAAGTTTTGATTTACCTTGGTGAGTTGTCCTGTCCGTGTTAGCTTCCGATCCGGATGGAGACGGTGCTATCGGCTGTTGTAGTGTTTCTTGCAATCGTTTAACTTCTTTTTGTAATTCTCTCTTCTTAGATTCCAACTGCAACTTCTTCATTTGATTTTCTAAATCGCTACAGTCCTGTTCCAGATCCTGGATTTCGTTCGCTGTTTTTCCGCCATTTTCATTTCTCGTCTGCTTTCTTTCAGATTCGTCATCATTTAAATCGCCTGCCATCTGCTCATCTCTGAGCGCCTCAATCATGTAACTCATCTTTGAACCAGCCCCCTTACGTTTTGGTTTCACATCGCTGCCTTCTGCCATCTTCTTTTGAACTTTTAACTATGATATTTTAACAAACAAAATTTAACGCTAAAATTTGCTAGCGAGCAAAAACGCCATGTTGCAATGCACTGAGATCTCGCGAGATTCAAGGGGAGTAACTCTAACGCTTAAAACTGAAACAAGGGAGGTAATCTTACTTCCTGGTTAAAACATATTTTATAATATATAAAATAACCCTTAAATATGTTAGTGTACAGCGTATATGCAAGTGTTTAACCACTTCCGTATCATTATATTCCATTCCCGTATATAACTGCATTTATTCCATATCTCATAAGAGTGATTTATACCATCTCGTGATATGCGATATCGATGTATGAAAAGGAACAGCCCATGCCTATAAGCTCTGGTTTTAGCTCGGATGTGGTCATTTTTCTTAAAGGTACATCCATTGTGTTGTTAGGGGTCACATATTGCAAACGTTATAAATGGTGTTACTTTATCAAGATGTATCGACTGTTACCGAAAACTACCATTTTGATGATAGTAGACTTAGCATATTGACGATATGAAGGTAATAGTAGTGATTTCTGATCGAAAACCGGACAATGCACAGCGTGTGGCGCGCTTCAATGAGTAAAACGTAATTTTGGAATCTTATTTATAACAGACAAAAAGACAAATTTGAGTTGGTAATGTTCAATAGGTCATATAACTACTGTGCATGTGAATGGGACGTACAGTTTCGGTAACTGCACATGCATAATGATGTTACTCAATTTTAATTGGAAACTAGTAATTATGATATATTTGGTGATTGGGTGTGAATATGCAAGCTGGGTGAATTTATTTGTATTGTAAACAGCACATGTGGTGAGTTAGAACGTAATAAAGCCAAAAAAAGTTTATGAAACACAATGGATGCACCTTAAGGGATTTGTAATTAAAGTAGTGACTTCTGAATTAATCAATTCCATGCTTTTTCAAACTCCCCATTTTCAGTATGTTCCCCCAAAAATTAGAGCACCATTTATTTTATATTAGTCCCCCAAAGAAAACCCTTTTCTAGGCAGATGCAGAATGTGAAATAAACGGATTCCTCTTACTATATACACTCTGCTTTTAGCTCGGAAACCCCTCCTTTTACTACTTATTCATCATATAAAAACACCATTTCCGAGCTATTTCATTCCTTCCTTTTGTCCTCTCTGGGGCCTAATTATCACTCGAGTGTTTGCATTGCCTTCGGTTTGCATTGCCTGTACATGCTATCTTCCTCGCATCTCGCGGGACTGGAAAAAAATCTGTAGCTTGCCTTACTCGTGCACTTCATATCATGTGAACCAATTGGTTGTTTTCAAAAACATTACGCCAAAATAAAGGGAAAAGAATAGTCTACAATCCCATATAAAATTTGCAAATGTCCAAAAAATAATAAAGACACAGCAAGCGCCGCGAAAAAGGTCATCTTTACACTTTATAAATTTTGAAACAATCGGGGATTCTTACACAAATTATCATTGCTAAACTACTGAATGCTTTTTCATGAGTTTTATATCACAATAAACCGAAAAAAATAATCTTTTATTCTATATAAAATGTGCATATTTACTCACAGAAATAGATACAATTTTACCTTTCTGAGAGGCATGTAAAACCAAACGACACACAAACTAATCAACCTATTTTCATCAGATATGGTTTGAGGTTAGCATTGATTGGAAAGGTCAAACAACATGACCATATTCGGGTTGATATGTGTTTATTTGTCAACTGGTTCGAGATTATGATTTCGTGCGATGAACGACTGTTTGCAATGCGGCATACATGTTGTAAGTATTTACGATTTTATAGGTGGAAATAAAGACAAACTTTACATGACTATAGAATTATAACCAAAGGTCGTATTCTAATAATCTAATCATTGTGAAGCCAGCCACCTTGTCTTCAATTCCGTATACCGGTATATGAATTTTTTCGTTTCGTATTTTTGATGTTATGAGGCCCGAATTAAAGACAATCTTTCGAAAGTAATATAGAATAAAAACAAAAAATTTGTATTGAACGCCCGTATATAGTCCGTTTTCACAATGTAGTTGCGATATATTTCGTGGGTCCGGACTTTTCCATTCGGGCCTCAAACTTTTCAATATATTTTGCTGAAACTTTGTACAGGTATCAACAAAGTAGTCTAGATGTGCCTTTTGCTATATAGAATTTTTTTTATACGAATGCAAACAGTCTTGACTTAGTTTTCCCTCTTCTTGGTTCTATATTCCGGCCTCAAACTTCAAAACTGTTCAATATTCTTCCTGAGCGACGTCTAGAGGTGTAACGATACAGAGCGGTTGCTATACAATACATATACATTTATCAACAATTTTCAAGAAAGTAAATGCATTTATATTCAAAAGGCATAAATATATTCAAAATTCCTACATGGCGGGGGATATGGCCGACTCTGTCTGCTTGTTATATATGAATCACTTACGGTATATATTAGCCACTTAACGGCCCCGAAACTCAGTTGAAACTCAGTTGAACAGGGCCGTTAAAGGTACATCCATTGTGTTTCATCAAATTTTATTTGGGCTCTAATACGTTCTAACACACTATATGTGCTGTTTACAGTACAGATAAATTCACTCAGCTTGCATATTCATTCCCAATCGCAAACTATATCATAGTTACTAGTTTCCAATTAAAATCGAGTATGCATGTGTAGAAACGAAACTGCACGACTCATTTACATGCACAGTAGTTATATGACCTTTTAAACATTATCAACACAAATTTGTCTTTTTGCCTTTTGTAAATAAGTTTCGAAAATTAGGTTTGACTGATTGACGCGCGCCACAAGCGGTGCAATGTCCGGTTTTCGATCAGAAATCACTACTTTTACCTTTATATCGTCAATATACTACGTGGACTATGACCAAAATGGTAGTTTTCGGTACCAGTCGGTACTCCTTCGATAAAGTAACACTATTTATAACGTTTGGAATATTTGACCCCCACCAACACAATGGATGTACCTTTAAGTGGCTTGTTGGCTCCTAGATATCCTATTAAAATAACGTTTATAAATATAAGTGGCACAGTAATGTTCATAATGCAACTTTTCAAATTTAGCACGCTTTTTAATCGTGTTAACGCATATATAGCATAAGCAATCAACATAAACAAGTTAGCAAAGCCTGCACTCGGTGAACTTGCAAACAGCTGATCGAAGACAATACGAACTCATTGTGAAAAGACACGTCACGGAGCACTTTACGCAACACTGTAAAGAGTTTGCCCATGTTTCCAAAGCCGGACAGGCGACACCAAAACTGGTTTGCAAATAGAATGTAGTTAATCTCTAGTCAGTGAAAAATAAGACTGTGGTAGGCTAGTGTGGAGGGTTTGGTTTGGACGACGTGTCCGTATAGGGCTGACTTTATTAAATATTAATGATCAAAGTGTGCATAAATGCAGGAACAATAACTTACCTCAGAAAGAGAATAGGCGACACCAGTGTCAATAATATACGCAACATAATTCCTTCCATACGCCGACGTCAAATATGGCGGCGAAAGTACTTGGTTTGTGACGTAATCGTTGCACACATGACGTCATAAGCTTTTGTGCTGGCGCGAAAACGTACACAGCTTCACAAATATTTGTTACGTTTTAGAAAAGTCTCAAATGATAAATAACTAATTGATTAAAATACATGGGCATACAAAATAGATTACATATCTGTTTAAAAATAAATTCCCCGTTAACTATTAAAAGAATTCGTAACAGTATCATTCGTTAAAATCATTAAATCGAAATTAAAAAAATATATGCATAAATACTTTTTCATTGATTGTAGACTGAGTGTAGTACATTAACATGCACATTTATGTTTTTTTAAATAACATTATTCATTACGCAAAAGAATTTCAATGGTGGTTTTAATATGGTAATTACTTACAGGTCCGACGACGCTTAGATGTAGGTATGTAAGTTAGACTTAGACCTTTATATAATTAATCAAAGAAAAAGATTGGAAATATAGGCCAAATAAGACATTGCGATCGCTAATAAGTGAACCAAGGATGCAGTTAGGATCGATGTCGCTGTGGATTGTGAAGACGATGAAATGCCGTCGCATATAGACTTATTATCGACATTGAAAATCACAATGTTGAAGTGATGTCAAACATTGACATAACACAGACATCAAAAATACCGACGTTGAAACGTCTGATATCGAATATATTATCGATGTAGAAAATAACTTCGTTAATATTGTAACTTGCTTTCTCGCACGTGGCGGGAAATTCGACCCAAGATGACGGCCATTTTCTTCGATTGATGCTTATTTATCGTAGATTTTTGGTCAATCTGAGCTTTCCACTTGTTTATTACATATACAGGGTTCTTGTAAGGCTACTTTCTTTTTAGCCCTTCAAGCCCTGTGGGCAGTGTATGGGACGGGCATGATGAGTGCCTCAGATGTCTTGCTCAAGATTTTCACCACCCGTTAAAGTGCGCTGTCTTTCAAGCTTTCACCCCTAATGCCCGAGCAAAGAGGGACAAGGACCTAAGGTTCTTCGCCCAGGCGGGGAAACTTGACCCCCCCCCCCCGTCTAAGGTTAACAAGCAGCTTAAAGGTGTTGGTAAGGTTAAAGTGGTTAAGAAGGCTACGGTGACTTCCTCGACTAGGTCGGACCTCGATGATTCTTCATCCGAGGCCGATTCTACCGAGGAAGAGCAGCAGTCATCAGCCAGGGATTCCATCCGTGATTCCTCCCTTGTCGACTCTGAGGTGGGCTCCGGCCCCTCAGAGCGTACGGGGGTGGAGTGCATGGATGTAGACCAGGGTCGGGAGGACTCGGTTACGATTTCAGCTGCCGCTGCGATCATGAACCTGCGAGACTTAATCTCGGAGGCCATCCCTGGCATTGCTGCCCCGGTCCCCGGTCCCGAGGAATCAGACTACCGCTTAGCGGGGGAGGCCTTCGCTAAGAGCAAGGCTCCCACAGCGGGGCTCCGCGTTCTCTTTTCCTTGATGGATGAGGTGGTCGATCCCCTCCTTGTTGGTGCGTGTACTAATGCTGACTTAGGCTACCTTACTAAGCGCTACAGCTCGGAGAGGAAGGCTTCTTCGACGTTCCGTCAGTTGGGGATTGCATGTACACTGCGGTCTCCTTGCATCGACCTACGGTCACTGCCTCGTTTTGCAGGAAAGGTCGACGACTGCCACCCTTCACGGGGCAAGCACCTGAGTTGAAGTCGGCTTACCAGTCCTTCGAGGACCAGTACCGCAACGCGGCTCAACATTTACAGGTGGCCGTGCACCAGGCATATCTGGTCTCTTTGCAGGACCAGCTTGCTGCGAAGGTCGAGGTTCCGGGGAATTCCTCCTCAGAGCTTCTCCATACGGAGCGCCGCGATCCAGATGATGGGCGCAGTTGTGGGGCTGCGCTGGCTGTGTCTGTCGGTATCTAAATGGATGCCTTCAACCCAGCAGTCCCTGCTGAACCTTCCTTTCCGGGTCGGCTCTACGCTCTTCCAGGGGGCTCAGTAGGTACTTAGGGACACCGCGGACGTCGTTACGACCTGCCGGGAGACCTCTAGGGTTCTCAGCGTTCAGGAAGCAGACGCCAAGCGCAAGCGGAAGTCCGACTTGCCTCCTACCCAATCCTCCGCGCAGGGGTAGAAACTAACCGGAAATGGTCACTAGCCTTTTGGGCTAGTAGCTTTCAGATCTTACTAGCCCAGACAACATTCTTCTCGCCCAGTAACAAGCAGACAGGAGACTTAGAAAACAGATGATTAAAGAATGATTTGCTTTGCTGCTAATTCAGAAAACTCCTTTAATTTCAAATTAACTCATTTCACTTCAACATTATTATATTCCCATTTACTAGTATTGACTAGAATTTTCAAAGAGGGACTGACAGGGGTCAAAATTAACCTTTTCATTGAAGTAGCATTTCTAAAAGTACTAGTCCAGACTTATTCCAGCTAGCCAAATACATCTCCATGATCATTTCACCTCAAATTTTAACTAGTCTTTCGGACTACCATTTTTTTCACTCTACTAGCCCAGCTTCTTTTTCACTAGCCATGGGCTAGCGGGCTAGTGCTAGTTTCTATTCCTGCTCCGCGCCGACGGGGAAACAGTCCTGGATGACTACTAACATGCATCAGGCGAGGCGGCAAATCCCAGCAGCAGCCATCCGACAAGCAGGGGTTTCGGGGGCGCGGGAAACCCAACCAGGGTTCCTAGCTCCTCCCATCCCGCTATGGGTGTCCAAAGTTCCGAGGGCTGGAGTGCCGCCGGAGACAGACACCTGTTGCTTACTGAGACACCTCCCTGTTGGCGGGCGATTGTCAAGGTTTATCGACATGTGGGCGAAAGCCATGTCGAACACCTGGGTCCTGTCCAGGGTGTGGCACACAAAAGTACCCTCCGCGCCGGAGAAGGGGGACATTCTTCGCTCAGAAATCAAAGCGTTGCTGAGCAAGGCTGCGATCGAGCAAGTGCCCGAGGGCCAGGAGGAGAGCAGATATTATTCCACCTACTTCCTGGTGACCAAGAAGGGTGGAGGTTTAAGACCCATACTAAACCTCAAGATCATGAACAAGCTCATAGAGGTCCCATCGTTCAAGATGGAGACTGAGATCTGTGATTTCGTCAGTTCAGGTCGGGGAGTGGCTTTCCTCTATCAACCTCAAGGACACTTACCTTCATGTCCCGATGCACCCAGACTTCAGAAAGTATCTGCGGTTTGCATTCGACGGGAAGTGTTATTAGTTCAAGGTGCTACCCTTCGGAATCTCTATGGCTCCAAGGGTATCCACCAAGCTCATGCTGGTAGCACCGCAGGTGGCCAGGACTCAGGGCAGGTTTTATCACCCCTAGCTTCAGAATCACGTGTCCACCCAGGCCATAATGCACACGTTTGTCTCCCTGGGATGGATCGTGAACAGGGATGCAGAATCGGTCTATTTGCCGGACATGTCCGATTGTAAATCCAGTTTGACCGAATGGAAAATTGACCTAACGGACATCAGTTGACCGATTGCAAAATTGGAAAATAAAAGGAAAACTAAACTTACAAGCATTAAATAAAGGCAAACCGTCCTGCTTGTGTCGGTCATAATTGTTTATGAAATTGAAATACGTTGATCCAGTCAAGAAGTCACATTTATTCTTCACAGCAAGAGACACGACATCAATCATCATTGTCTTCATTATCTCTAAACAATCAATCTCAAAATGAATTGGGTCAGCAATTTGCCTAGCCTATGTTCATAAGTATGGAAGGGGATTTGTGCCACAAATGAAGACAAATGTTGACTTGTAACTTGTAAAGTGTAACATGTCGTTCTCAACCATACAAGTCTCGAAAAGACAAGTCCAACCATGCAAAACTAACATTTTAATTCTGTTAATCGTAACTTCGCATTCTCAACTTTACAAAGTTGGGCCACACAAAATTAATTACTTGATTTACGGATTTCTGGAGGTCAAAATACCTAAAGGCAGGAGGGAAAATAAAAAAATAAAAAAAAGCTTTTTGGTCTAGGGTCGACGAAGATTTGCCTGAAAACCGTCGGGTTAAAAACTACAAACACTTAATGCAAGGACAAGATCAATTTTATTGGTATTAAAACGTTTCCTAATATAACCATTTACGTACGTAGACATGATGATGATTAACACAAGACCGGCGAAAACACCGGGCGAGGAGGCTGCCATTACCACAGCATGAAGACTGGTTTCACGCATGCGCACTTAAGTGCATAAATAATGATGAGACGGGACCAAGTTTAGATTGCGCTTCAAAGGCAACTGGACTGGAGTTACCTCCCTTTTACTGTTCGTATTTTCGTAATATTTAAGATTTTAGAATTTTTTTCCAGCGGCAATGCAACATTTTTTATTTCGCGGGGTTCAAATAAACATTTTTTATTTTAGGAAATTGCCAAAATCGTAGTCGGCGGATCCGTAAATCAACTAATTAATTTGGTCTCGCCTTGAAATGTAATTTTAGAAATCGTCAAAGTCGAAAAGTCAACTTGTCATTTTTAATTATTAAATCTAAATAATATGCACATTTTGTAATGTTACAAGTTATGTTTGACAAATGAAAAATGGAAAATGAGGAGTTGCAAAGTCAGCTTTGTAAAACGGACTTCAGCATTTCGAGACTGACATGACTTGTATAGTCGCGAATGCAATGTTTCAAATTACATCTCCACATGAATTTGCATTGACCATATTTGGAAGTTTCCCGAACATTGCCGATGTTTTCCGAGGACGAGAGGCATTTGCGAAAAAACGAGACCTCCCTTGCCACTGTCCCAGATGGGGAATCCCTTAGTCTATTTTGAGCCCAAAGCTGGACGAATTGACCACGCCCCCTGAAAATCAAGGGACGTAACTCTTGTTATGTCCTACAAAGAAACGCACATTGTCAGTTCACGGAGCGCTACTGTCACTTACATTCCGTTTGATAGTGTCGCTTAGTAATTAAATGCCAAACGAAAATACCAATTGAAAATTCATTCTTAGGTATTCTAATTATTATTTCCAAAAAAATTAAGGACATTTGACAAACAATTATTTTTTTTGTAACGCAAAACGAATGCGGAAGTAATGTAAATGTGGGATGACACTGACAGACATAAAGGATCGCATAGCTTGATTGGCATTGATGCTATGATAAATGTATCCGATCCGTTATCATAAAACTTCTTTCACTTACATATAAAACTGCAGATTTACAAACCATATACAGACATCCTACACCCGAAAAAATTAATTACTTTCTGTGCGTTCATTTACACATTATCTTCTCTCAGTTCAATCACGTCAACATTCACTTCTTTTATACTCCAATTTTACGTGTATTAAGTAAAGTCTTTTGCATTCAGAAATGAATATCCAATTTTTTATAAAGAAAATCCAGATATTGAAAGCATATAAACGTTAGTGGGGAAGAAATTGAAAGAAATACATAAGCCAGTGTTGATAACTTTATTATTAATTTTAAAATATGTTAAATGTACCACAAAGCAATGATCTAAATCAGGTAACTTCATATACTTGTTTTAAAAAAATGCATTGCACTTTAATTATAATTGGAAACTGTTAGACAAATAATCAAGGGGAAATGTTCTTTAGCTGAGTTAAATTTATCTCTTTTAATTATTTTACAAACTTTATTGGTTTTGAATATGTTAATTTATCTATTTTCATTTACTTATCAAGCAAACTATATTTTTAGCTCATCAGGCCCGAAAGGCCCGATGGGCTTATGGCATGGCATGGCGTCCGGCGTCCGTCCGTCCGTCCATCCGTCCATCCGTCTGTAAACTTTTCGCTTTTGGGGTCACAGGGGTCACATCCTTAAAAACCTATTTTCATCTTCTTCTCCAGTTCCAAAAGGTCTAGAGAGCTGAAAAGTTGTGTGCATACTCCTTGGGTAATGCGGATTCTAAATTGTAGATTTCGTGACCCCCGTGACCCCAAATGGGGTCACATCCTTAAAAACCTATTTTCATCTTCTTCTCCAGATCCAAAAGGTTTAGAGAGCTGAAAAGTTGTGTGCAGACTTCTTAAATTTATCGAGATTCAAATAGCAAAATCTCAATCTGTAACAAATTCATGAATCACCGGTACGGTGAAGCCACACGTTCATGCAAAGTTTATCTTTGACAAAATTTGTTTACAATGCGATTTTAATGAAATCTTTTTCGTAAATAATGTTGTGAAATGGGTCACATCTTTCAGTCACTAAATGACACTGGAAATTTCAATTAAATAACAAACGGTAAGTTTTTTTTCTGCCGACAATTCTAATTTACTGAAGATAATGATGATTGACGTTGTGCCTCGTGCTGTGAAGAATAAATGTGACTTCTTGACTGGATCAACATATTTCAATTTCATAAACAATTATGACCGACACAAGCAGGGCCGTTTGCCTTTATTTAATGCTTGTAAATTTAGTTTTTCCTTTTATTTTCTGCAATCGGTCAACTGATGTCCGATAGGTCAATTTTCCATTCGGTCAAACTGGATTTACAATCGGACATGTCCGGCAAATAGACCGATTTCTGCATCCCTGCTTCTTAGCCAATGGGGATTCTAAATTGTAGATTTCATGACCCCATGACCCCAAATGGGGTCAGAGGGGTCACATCCTTAAAGAACTATTTTCATCTTCTTCTCCATTTCCAAAAGGTCTAGAGAGCTGAAAAGTTGTGTGGAGACTCCTTGGCCAATGGGGATTCTAAATTGTAGATTTCGTGACCCCTTGACCCCATATGGGGTCAGAGGGGTCACATCCTTAAAAACCTATTTTCATCTTCTTCTCCAGTTCCAAAAGGTCTAGAGAGCTGAAAAGTTGTGTGCAGACTCCTTGGCCCATGGGGATTCTAAATTGTAGATTTCGTGACCCCGTGACCCCAAATGGGGTCACAGGGGTCACATCCTTAAAAACATATTTTCATCTTCTTCTCCAGTTCCAAAAGGACCAGAGAGCTGAAAAGTTGTGTGCAGACTCCTTAGGTAATGGGGATTCAAAATTGTAGATTTTGTGACCCCCGTGACCCCAAATATTTATTGTTGAACATTGTGTTTATCGGATCGGGATTATTCGTTCCTTTCTGCTAATTTCCGTAATATTCCAAATATGGTCAATGCAAAATCGTGTAGAGATGTGATTTGAAACATTGCAATCGTAACTATGTAAGTCGTGTATGCTAAAGTCCGTTTTACAAAGCTGACTTTGCAACTCCTCATTTTCCATTTTTCATTTGTCAAACATAACTTGTAACAATACACAATGTGTATATTATTTAGATTTAATAATTAGAAATGACAAGTTGACTTTTCGACTTTGATGATTTCTAGAATTACATTTCAACTTTGTAAAGTTGAGAATGCGAAGTTACGATTGACAGAATTAAAATGTTAGTTTTGCATGGTTGGACTTGTCTTTTCGAGACTTGTATGGTTGAGAAAGACATGTTACACTTTACAAGTTACATGTCTTCATTTGTGGCACAAATCCCCTTCCATACATAAGGGCCGTGAGCCTCCAGGTGACCTCAAGGCTCATTTGGTTAGGGCAGTCGCGATGTCTCAAGCGTACGCAGCGGCCCTGTCCATTGAAGAGATCTGCTATCTGGAGCCAGCCTAGCACGTTCATTCGCTACTACCAACTCGGCAGAGTCGCCAACCCCCTAGCTGAATGAGCTACTGAGGGTTGGTCAATTTTGTTGTAACTGTTCTTACTAACGCCACTAATATCATTGATACTAATGGGCCATGTCCCGGTCCCACAGTTTCTTCCCTGGTTGAAGACTCCTGTGTAAGGCGGTCTAAGTCCGTCATATTAATCCCCAGGTCATTGTTACACTCACCCATGGTGGATACACATTGGTACTTTGGTTGAGTTGCTTCTCTATTCTATGTACTTACTTGTGCAGACTGAATTGCATTGACTTTGTCTTTGGGAGTCTATCTTATGCAATAAGTACCCCAAGAAGGATCCCTTCTGAAAAAGAATCGAACAAACCTGTATAGGTTTCAGATTCATTGAAGAGGATCCTCCTTGGGGTAGGGCCGCCCTCCTCCCCTTTATTCAGTCTGAGTGACCGGATTGAAAAGTGGTGAGAATAGAGTTATCTGCCCTTGGATGCATAGCAACCACCAGGGTTGGAGGCTCTAGAGGGGTGGCCCAAAGTAAGATTTTTTAGTTTTTAATAATTTTTTATGTGGAAAAAATAGTTACAACCTGTCATATATCTAAAATCAGCGATTTTATGCAATAAGTACCCCAAGGAGGATCCTCTTCAAAGAATCTGAAACCTATACAGGTTTGTTCGAATTTTCAGAATAATATCTTTATTTCATGTAGTTTCAAGTTTGTTCATTTGAAATTGACCGCCCATCAGAAATGGGCGTGGCAGGTCCCACCCTCAAATCTTTAAACAACTTCTTCTCCAAAACTATTTGAAACAGAAAGCTAAAATTTTCAGAAGAACATCTTTATAACATCTAGTTTGTTCACTTGGTAACAATCACTTCTGAAATATGGGCGTGGCAGGGTGTTAAATCAAATGTAAAAATTCACTTCAGGAACTATTAATAATTAAAGCCAGGAAGCTAATATTTGAGGAACATCATCTTTGTATGGTGGAGACCACAACCTGAAAGTTTCATATTTTTACTGTGAGAAATACAGATTTTATAGCTATCATAGAAATCAGGTTTTAGTCTTCTTGTCCCTGGGTGTATCAAGCCAGCATAGAGACACTGTCAGCCTATTACATAAGTAAAGGATATAACACTCTCCCTCGGTTTTGGTTGAAAATGTAAACGTGAGTGAGAGGGAGAACATTCAACCAAAACCGAGGGAGAGTGTTATATCTGTCATATAAAGCGAAGGAAAAGGCGACAAATTTATCAAAATTGGTTATTAATTATGAAACATGTTTCCTATGAAATGACATAGCCATGCCGTGAATAAAAAAAGTATTGCGCAAACGTAGCCGGGGACTGTTTGACTTTCGCGAAAAGCTCGTGAATCTTGCATTCTACAAAGTCTCCCTTACTATCGTTATATTGAGGTAAAGGAAACGTGACTAAAGATAGAGTTATTAAACGTTTCATTGTCAGGTTCTTTGTGGCTCCGTGGTAGAGCGTCCAGTTTAACCCTTAACTTGCGGGTCCCGGAATTATCCGTGTGGGCTATAAGCAATTCACTGGTGCCTCATTACGGGTCCTGGATACGAGACTTAGTATAATTCACGGCTGTCTCGCTAGTTTGCTAGCCGTGGCCGTGAGATGCGAGTCGATTGTGTCCGGGTGTCGCTCCATGAGAATGGCTGTATTTATGCTCCGCGGCTCGCCATGAGAATGAAACTTTGATCAATGTCTGGTCAGAATGTCCAGCAAAATTCACACCAATTTGCGTGTGCATTGTTGACCTGTAACGCATCGATAATTAGCTTTACAAAAGGCCAATTTTGTCAGGCTTCTCTCTGACGCCTAATTCCCCCGGGGGCTAATTAACGCCTAAGTGTCTGCAGTGCCCCGGGGTGAGACAGGCCCGTACATGCTTATCTGTCTCGCGTCCTGCCACATGGGCAGATAGCCTCTAATTTCGGGAAGATATTGCGATAAGGAACCTTTCTCTCGCACTTCGTATCATATGAACCAGTTGGTTGTTGTCCCCCGCCGGAACGGGGGACTATGTATTCAGCGGCGTCCGTCCATACGTCACATTTCTTGTTTACGCGATATCTTATGAAGCGTTGCACCCAAACTCTTCAAATTTGATGTCTGCCTACATTGTTGGAAGACGCAGACGCCAGTCAATTTTTGTGACCTTGGCCTTATTTTCAAGGTCACCACGACACTTTGACCACTTTTTGAACTCTTGTTTACGCGATATCTCATGAAGCGTTGCATCCAAAGTCTTCAAATTTTGTGTCAGCCTACATTGGGGGATGACACACACACCAGTACATTTTGGTGACCTAGACCTTATTTTCAAGGTCACCACAACACTTTAACCACTTTTACAACTCTTATTAACACAATACATCATGAACCCTAGCACCTAAAGTCTTACAATTTGTTGATCATCATGGCACTTTTTACCAGTTATGCAATATATAAAGTAGCTCCAATGATGTGTCTTACTAACTCAAAGTCACCGGCGGGAGACATTGCCATGTTAGTGGCAAACACTTGTTTTAAATTTTTTTAACACCAAAATGAAGAGGAAAGAATGGCCTTTATTCCCATATAAAAATCCCAATTGCGCTAACAAAACTGAAAATACAGCAATCGCCGAGAGAAAGGTGATTTTCGCACTTTTTATCTTTGAAACATGTGGCGCATTTACCCCAACATGCCGCGGTGATCTATTTCTAAGAAACTAATTGGGATATTTTCATAATTTTTTTATCACTATAAAGATAAAAGAATTGTCTTCAATTCCATATAAAATACGTGTATTTTCGGCAATAACTTTTGATGCGCCAAGTGCCGCACAGAAGGTGATATTCGGCTTTGAATAAGTGGCGCTCTTAGCATATATCATTGTTACGGGCTTTATAACTTTTGAACCGCAAGTCCGATTTTTATAATTTTTACATCATTGTAAAGAGGAAAACATTGTCTTTAATTCCATGTATAATGCGCATGTATTTGGGAAGAACTCTGCATGCGCGAAGCGCCGCGACAAAAGGTATTAGTTTCGCACTTCATAACTTTTGAACCGCAAGTCTGATTTTTAGCTCATCTTGCCTGAAAGGCCCGATGGGCTTATGGCATGGCATGGTGTCCGTCGTCCGTCCATCCGTCCGTCTGTAAACTTTTCACATTTTCATCTTCTTCTCCAGAACCACTTGGTCTAGGGAGCTGAAATTTTGTGTGCTGACTCCTTGGGTAATGGGGATTCTAAATTGTAGATTTCATGACCCCGTGACCTCAAATGGGGTCACAGAGGTCACAACCCCAAAAACCTATTTTCATCTTCTTCTCCAGTTCCAAAAGGTCTAGAGAGCTTAAAAGTTGTGTGCAGACTCCTTGGCTAATGGGGATTCTAAATTGTAGATTTCATGATCCCGTGACCTCAAATGGGGTCACAGGGGTCACAACCCCAAAAACCTATTTTCATCTTCTTCTCCAGTTCCAAAAGGTCTAGAGAGCTGAAAACTTGTGTGCAGACTCCTTGGCCAATGGGGATTAAAAATTGTAGATTTCTTGACCCATGACCCCAAATGGGGTCACAGGGGACACATCCTTAAAAACCTATTTTCATCTTCTTCTCCAGTTCTAAAAGCTCTAGAGAGCTGAAAAGTTGTGTCCAGACTCCTTGACCAATGGGGATTTAAAATTGAAGATTGTGTGACCCTGTGACCCAAATCTAGGTCACGGGTCACAACCCAACAACCTATTTTCATCTTTATCTCAAGTATGTAAAGCTCTAGAAAGGTGAAATGTTGTGTAGAGACTCTTTGGACAAAGGTCATTCTTAATTGTAGGATTGGTGACCCTGTCACTTCAAATGTGAGTCACAGGGGTCATGATTTAAAAACCTATTTTTTGCTTGTTAACAATATATTACTTGAGGTAACCTAGATATTCAACCTTACATAATAAATCAATGAAATCATGATGAGCTACAGAGCCCATGGCTCTATTTTTTCAAAACTGGAAACAAAATTCTGTCACGACAGTTGTTCATCGTTTATAAACCTCTATATATGCGTATCAAAAGAACAGTAATTTAGTTATATTTTATCATACTTCTTCACTTTTGTGTACAACAATATTGCGGCGCTTGGCGCTTTGAAAGTTCTTTGCGAAAATATGCGCATTATACATGGAATTGAAGACAATGTTTTCCTCTTTACAATGATGTAAAAAATTTTAAAATCGGACTTGCAGTTCAAAAGTTATAAAGACTGAATTATGATATATGCTAAGAGCGTCACTTATTCAAAGCCGAATATCACCTTCTGTGCGGTACTTGGCACATCAAAAGTTATTGCCGAAAATACACGTATTTTATATGAAATTGCAGACAATTCTTTCATCTTTATAGTGATAAAAGAATTATGAAAATATCCCAAACAGTTTATTAGAAATAGAGCATCGCGGGATGTTGTGGTAAATGCGCCACATGTTTCAAAGATAAAAAGTGCGAAAATCACCTATCTCTCGGCGATTGCTGTATTTTCAGTTTTGTTAGCGCAATTGCGATTTATTTTGGTAAAAAAAATTTTTTAAACAACCAATTTCTTCATATGATACGAAGTGCGAGAGAAAGGTAGCTTATCGCAATATGTTCCCCTAATTAGAGACTATCTGCCCATGTGGCGGGAAGCGAGACAGATAAGCATGTACGGGCCTATCTCACCCCGGGGCAATGCAGACACTTAGGTGATAATTAGCCCCCAGGGAGATTAGGCCTTTTGTAATGCTAATTATCGATGCGTTACGGGTCAACAATGCACACGCAAATTGGTGTGATTTTTGCTGGACATTTCGACCAGACATTGATCAAAGTTTCGTTCTCGTGGCGAACTGCCGAGCATTAACAAAGCGATTCTCATGGAGCGACTCCCGGAGACAATCGACTCGCAGACTGCGGCCACGGCTAGCGAACTGAGAGACGGACGTGAATAATTCTAAGTGTCGTGTCCGGGAACCGGAATGAGACACCTGGGAATTGCTTATAGCCCTCCCGGACCCGGACCCGGGACCCGCAAGTTAAGGGTTAAAGATTATGCCTTAGGAAGTCTGCATGTTTGCTGATGAGTTGGAGATTGCCTTTGGCATATGTTGTGTTTTCAGAATGTGTAATTTTCCTAAACTAAATATTGAAGTAATATGTCTTTGTATTAATATGTATTGTGAAATGTATGTTGAGTATGTGATGTGAAATACTTGAATAATGAAATAATTTATCTAATGAATTAACTAGTATATATCTGCTAATGTATCTTGGATAATATCTGTGAATTTGTAATAGATTTTCCGTATTCTATGAAGATAGTTTTATTAATATAATTTGGGTAATAGCTAGCCCATACCTTTCCTATTTTCAGTTATGACAAAATATATTTTGAAGCAGGGGTATGTGAGCTGTGCTCGCTTCTACACTTGTTATGTCCCCCACAAAGCTTTGTGGGAGACATGATGTTTTTGCCTCCGTCTGTAATTCCGTAATTCTTTAATTCTGTCCTTCCGAAATGCTTTCGTTTCCAGGCCATATCTAAAAAAAACTTTCAATTTTTTGTTATGATACTTGGTATGTGGTTAGATCTAGTGGTGGAGTGGTGCTTTTATGCTACTTAGGATATTCTGATTTTTATTTTGTTTGCTGGTTTACATGGAAACAGTTTGAACTTATAAGGAATCTTTTCCGACCTCAATCTCAAAATCTATACAGTATTTTTTCACGAAACATGGTGTGTGTTTAGACTCAAAGATGGAATGATGCCAGCCTTTTTTGCTACTTAAATTTTCTGAATTTTCTTCTGGTTTTAATGGAAACAATTTTAACAAAGAGGCCAGAAAAGGGACACAATTTGAACTAAGAGGCTACATGGAAACAAGTTAATTTATTCTAATAGATTTACCTTTTTGGATTGTCTCTGGCATAAGTGAAAAATAAGGTTAAGAGGACAAGGTTGGTTTGAAAGTTGGAGTGGGGGACATCACAGTGCATCACATGCACATATTTCTAGTTATATACAACTAAAACTGATTATTCAACTTAACGGTATGTGGGACCTTGGCTCTTGTGTTCACATGTTGTTATCGCCCAATATACCGGTAAGTAAACATAATATCATGATTAGAATAATAGAATTTTCATCACTTGATACAATGTCATTGAAAAAGCTGCTCATACCTGGGGTATGTTGTGGGAGATAGGTGTATGGAGGTGATCTTAAACCACGAAAATTTGATAAGAACTTTTGCATGACTAGAGAGACATTTCATGTTCTTTGTGTCACTTAATTTAGTATTGATGTAACTACTACCCTCAGCGATATCTTATATTGATGTCTTAAAGAACCATTGATTATGTTCATAAAAATGCAGGACAAATTTCCAAAATCTTTCTCATTGAAAGATAATATCTCAATTGATTAATTTGCAGCACTGCCTTAGTCGGGCTGCTAAAAGTTTTTGTGCAGTTTCCAGCGGCGTGGCCCCAGTTTTGTATTTTTTCCAAGAAGGTTTTCAGAACTCATAAACATAACTTCTTACTAATACCCATGGTGAATTTTTCTGACATGTTCACTTTCAAGGTCAAAGGTCAAGGTCACGAGTTCTGAAATCGCTAAAAAAATTCCCTGTAAACATGATAACTTGAAAATTATTTGTCTATCAGGCTCTTATTTGGTGTTCATCAACTATGGAGAAAGGCCAAGATTTGAATGGTTTTTACTAAAATCTGTCAACGGTCAAGGTCACAGTCAGGTCACAACTTAACCATGCTTTTGCAAAAATGCCTTATTTCAACTATTAACACTTTGAATCATTACATGGAATGAAATTTGATCATTGATTGTGTGACCTTGAAGGTCAAAGGTTAAAGGTGCATCCATTGTGTTTCATAAAATTTTATTTGGCTTTAATACGTTCCAACACACCATATGTGCTGTTTACAATACAAACAAATTCACTCAGCTTGCATATTCATCCCCAATCACCAAACATATCATAATTAATAGTTTCCAATTAAAATCGAGTAACATCATTATGTATGTGCAGAAACCGAAAGTGCACGTCCTATTTACATGCACAGTAGTTATATGACCTATTGAACATTATCAACCCAAATTTGTTAGTTTGTCTGGTTTAAATAAGATTCCAAAATTACGTTTGACTCATTGGCGCGCGCCACATGCGGTGCATTGTCCGGTTTTCGATCAGAAATCGATACTTTTACCTTCATATCGTCAATATACTAAGTCGATTATCATCAAAATGCTAGTTTTCGGTAACAGTTGGTACTTCTCGATAAAATAAGACCATTTATAACGTTTGGCATATTTGACCCCCAACAACACAATGGATGTACCTTTAAGGTAATGAGATATTGGTTAAGGCAATGTTTACCCTTTGATCTAATTTTGAAATCAGAAATTGGTTTTAAGAACAAGCTTGTGTAAAATGACCCCAATGATGATTCAACTTGTTAGTAATAACTCAAATAATTAAAAAAAAAATTGTTTAAAAAATTCCAATTTTATCTTGTGGAGAATGCAGAACAGGGAAAGGCGAGACCCTCAGTTTCGGGGCTGTTCTGCTTTTGAATCTAGTTAACCCCCCGGTTAACTGCCCGTCCGGATACGCTACCTGTGTTCTGAAATCAACTCCTGCCACAGATTGTTACCAATCTTTCTGAAACCTTACACATGCTTTGGATATATGTACATTTGTAATACGCATGTGCTTTTCTTTACAGATCAAATTTTTTTGTTTTTTTTTGTTTTACGAAAGTTTTGGCATTTGCTCAGCTTTGCAATTTCAGACTGGCAGTTACTTTTAATTCATCCGCATTTGAAAATGTTATGTTTCCAATGTCACACACTGAGGTTATTATCTTTGACCATGTGACCTTGAACTTGATGTAGGATACATTTTGTTAGAAACTTAACCATCGCAATGGTTTTTGATTGATTGGTGACAGGCCTTCGATAATTGACATGCTTATTTATTTTTAATAGGTCATTAAATTACATTTAAACTGTTTATTTGGAGAATAAGGAACCAGGAGGGTTCTCGTGTTCTCCGAGCACTCTTGTTTTATGCATGTTTGGAAAACCTGAATTAATTGACATGTATTTGAAAATCACTTTCAAAGTTTGTATATTGCATCTTTTTCAGGGCAGGGTTTGGGTAGGGATGAGTGCGGCAGAACGGAGGCAATCAAGGTGCATGTCAAGAACAACAAGACCGGTGTAAGTACTGCTGTACAACATACATGACGGGTGTAAGTGCTGCTGTACAACATACATGACGAGTGTAAGTGCGGTTGTACAACATACATGACGGGTGTAAGTGCGGTTGTACAACATACATGACGAGTGTAAGTGCGGTTGTACAACATACATGATGAGTGTAAGTGCTGCTGTACAACATACATGACGGGTGTAAGTGCGGTTGTACAACATACATGACGGGTGTAAGTGCGGTTGTACAACATACATGACGAGTGTAAGTGCTGCTGTACAACATACATGACGAGTGTAAGTGCTGCTGTACAACATACATGACGGGTGTAAGTGCTGCTGTACAACATACATGACGGGTGTAAGTGCGGTTGTACAACATACATGACGGGTGTAAGTGCTGCTGTACAACATACATGACGGGTGTAAGTGCGGTTGTACAACATACATGACGAGTGTAAGTGCGGTTGTACAACATACATGACGGGTGTAAGTGCGGTTGTACAACATACATGACGGGTGTAAGTGCGGTTGTACAACATACATGACGAGTGTAAGTACGGTTGTACAACATACATGACGGGTGTAGGTGCTGCTGTACAACATACATGACAGGTGTAAGTGCGGTTGTACAACATACATGACGGGTGTAAGTGCTGCTGTACAACATACATGACGGGTGTAAGTGCGGTTGTACAACATACATGACGAGTGTAAGTACGGTTGTACAACATACATGACGGGTGTAGGTGCTGCTGTACAACATACATGACGGGTGTAAGTGCGGTTGTACAACATACATGACGAGTGTAAGTACTGCTGTACAACATACATGACGGGTGTAGGTGCTGCTGTACAACATACATGACAGGTGTAAGTGCGGTTGTACAACATACATGACAGGTGTAAGTGCGGTTGTACAACATACATGACAGGTGTAAGTGCGGTTGTACAACATACATGACGGGTGTAGGTGCTGCTGTACAACATACATGACAGGTGTAAGTGCGGTTGTACAACATACATGACGGGTGTAAGTGCTGCTGTACAACATACATGACGGGTGTAAGTACGGCTGTACAACATACATGTTGGGTGTAAGTGCGGTTGTACAACATACATGATGGGTGTAAGTGCTGGAGTACAACATACATGACGGGTGTAAGTGCGGTTGTACAACATACATGACGGGTGTAAGTGCTGCTGTACAACAAACATGACGAGTGTAAGTGCTGCTGTACAACATACATGACGGGTGTAAGTGCGGTTGTACAACATACATGATGAGTGTAAGTGCTGCTGTACAACATACATGACGGGTGTAAGTGCGGTTGTACAACATACATGACGAGTGTAAGTGCGGTTGTACAACATACATGACGAGTGTAAGTGCGGTTGTACAACATACATGATGAGTGTAAGTGCTGCTGTACAACATACATGACGGGTGTAAGTGCGGTTGTACAACATACATGACGGGTGTAAGTGCGGTTGTACAACATACATGACGAGTGTAAGTGCGGTTGTACAACATACATGACGGGTGTAGGTGCTGCTGTACAACATACATGACGAGTGTAAGTGCGGTTGTACAACATACATGACGGGTGTAAGTGCGGTTGTACAACATACATGACGAGTGTAAGTGCGGTTGTACAACATACATGACGGGTGTAGGTGCTGCTGTACAACATACATGATGGGTGTAAGTGCGGTTGTACAACATACATGACGAGTGTAAGTACTGCTGTACAACATACATGACGGGTGTAGGTGCTGCTGTACAACATACATGACGGGTGTAAGTGCGGTTGTACAACATACATGATGAGTGTAAGTGCTGCTGTACAACATACATGATGGGTGTAAGTGCGGTTGTACAACATACATGACGGGTGTAGGTGCTGCTGTACAACATACATGACGAGTGTAAGTGCGGTTGTACAACATACATGACGAGTGTAAGTGCGGTTGTACAACATACATGACGGGTGTAGGTGCTGCTGTACAACATACATGACGAGTGTAAGTGCGGTTGTACAACATACATGACGAGTGTAAGTGCGGTTGTACAACATACATGACGAGTGTAAGTGCGGTTGTACAACATACATGATGAGTGTAAGTGCTGCTGTACAACATACATGACGGGTGTAAGTGCGGTTGTACAACATACATGACGGGTGTAAGTGCGGTTGTACAACATACATGACGAGTGTAAGTGCGGTTGTACAACATACATGACGGGTGTAGGTGCTGCTGTACAACATACATGACGAGTGTAAGTGCGGTTGTACAACATACATGACGGGTGTAAGTGCGGTTGTACAACATACATGACGAGTGTAAGTGCGGTTGTACAACATACATGACGGGTGTAGGTGCTGCTGTACAACATACATGATGGGTGTAAGTGCGGTTGTACAACATACATGACGAGTGTAAGTACTGTTGTACAACATACATGACGGGTGTAGGTGCTGCTGTACAACATACATGACGGGTGTAAGTGCGGTTGTACAACATACATGACGGGTGTAAGTGCTGCTGTACAACATACATGACGGATGTAAGTGCGGCTGTACAACATACATGATGGGTGTAAGTGCGGTTGTACAACATACATGACGAGTGTAAGTGCGGTTGTACAACATACATGACGGGTGTAGGTGCTGCTGTACAACATACATGACGAGTGTAAGTGCGGTTGTACAACATACATGACGAGTGTAAGTACTGCTGTACAACATACATGACGAGTGTAAGTGCGGCTGTACAACATACATGACGGTAGTAAGTACGGCTGTACAACATACATGACGGGTGTAAGTGCGGTTGTACAACATACATGACGAGTGTAAGTGCTGCTGTACAACATACATGACGGGTGTAGGTGCTGCTGTACAACATACATGACAGGTGTAAGTACTGCTGTACAACATACATGACGGATGTAAGTGCGGCTGTACAACATACATGACGGGTGTAAGTGCGGTTGTACAACATACATGACGGATGTAAGTGCGGCTGTACAACATACATGACGGGTGTAAGTATGGCTGTACAACATACATGATGGGTGTAAGTGCGGTTGTACAACATACATGACGAGTGTAAGTGCTGCTGTACAACATACATGATGGGTGTAAGTGCTGCTGTACAACATACATGATGGGTGTAAGTGCGGTTGTACAACATACATGACGGGTGTAAGTGCGGTTGTACAACATACATGATGGGTGTAAGTGCTGCTGTACAACAAACATGGCGAGTGTAAGTGCTGCTGTACAACATACATGACGTGTGTAAGTGCTGCTGTACAACATACATGACGGGTGTAAGTGCGGTTGTACAACATACATGACGGGTGTAAGTGCTGCTGTACAACAAACATGACGAGTGTAAGTGCTGCTGTACAACATACATGACGAGTGTAAGTGCGGTTGTACAACATACATGACGAGTGTAAGTGCGGTTGTACAACATTCATGACGAGTGTAAGTGCTGCTGTACAACATACATGACGAGTGTAAGTGCTGTTGTACAACATACATGACGGGTGTAAGTGCGGCTATACAACATACATGACGGGTGTAGGTGCTGCTGTACAACATACATGACAGGTGTAAGTGCGGCTGTACAACATACATGACGGGTGTAAGTACGGCTGTACAACATACATGATGGGTGTAAGTGCGGTTGTACAACATACATGACGAGTGTAAGTGCGGTTGTACAACATACATGACAGGTGTAAGTGCGGTTGTACAACATACATGACAGGTGTAGGTGCTGCTGTACAACATACATGACGAGTGTAAGTGCTGCTGTACAACATACATGACGGGTGTAGGTGCTGCTGTACAACATACATGACAGGTGTAAGTGCTGCTGTACAACATACATGACGGGTGTAGGTGCTGCTGTACAACATACATGACGGATGTAAGTGCGGCTATACAACATACATGACGGGTGTAAGTACGGCTGTACAACATACATGATGGGTGTAAGGGCGGTTGTACAACATACATGATGGGTGTAAGTGCTGGAGTACAACATACATGACGGGTGTAAGTGCGGTTGTACAACATACATGATGGGTGTAAGTGCTGCTGTACAACATACATGACGGATGTAAGTGCGGCTATACAACATACATGACGGGTGTAAGTACGGCTGTACAACATACATGATGGGTGTAAGGGCGGTTGTACAACATACATGATGGGTGTAAGTGCTGGAGTACAACATACATGACGGGTGTAAGTGCGGTTGTACAACATACATGACGGGTGTAAGTGCTGCTGTACAACAAACATGACGAGTGTAAGTGCTGCTGTACAACATACATGACGGGTGTAAGTGCTGCTGTACAACATACATGACAAGTGTAAGTGCTGCTGTACAACATACATGACGAGTGTAACTGCTGTTGTACAACAAACATGACGGGTGTAACTGCTGCTGTACAACATACATTACGAGTGTAAATGCTGCTGTACAACATACATGACGGGTGTAAGTGCGGTTGTACAACATACATGACGAGTGTAAGTGCTGCTGTACAACATACATGACGGGTGTAAGTACTGCTGTACAACATACATGACGAGTGTAAGTGCGGTTGTACAACATACATGACGGGTGTAAGTGCTGCTGTACAACATACATGACGGGTGTAAGTGCGGTTGTACAACATACATGATGGGTGTAAGTACAGCTGTACAACATACATGACGGGTGTCCAGAACCAACGACTCCACAGAGCTGGAATTTTATGTGCAGACTCTTTGGCCAATGGGGATTCTAAAATGTAGATTTCATGACCCCATGACTCCAAATGGGGTCACAGGGGTCACATCCTTAAAAACCTATTTTCATCTTCTTCTCCAGTTCCAAAAGGTCTAGAAAGCTGAAAAGTTGTGTGCAGATTCCTTTGGTAATGGGGATTCTAAATTGTAGATTTCGTGACAGGGGTCACAACCTTAAAAACCTATTTTCATCTTCTTCTCCAGTACCAAAAGGTCTAGAGAGCTGAAATGGTGTATGTAGACTCCTTTGGTAATGGAGATTCTAAATTGTAGTTATAGTGACCCCTTGGCCCCATATAGGGTCACAGGGGTCACAACTGAAGTAAAACTTTTATGAAATCTATCCCTCTCCCCGGAGTTCCCCAATGACTGAACAGCTGCCCTGGCTCAGGCAAGCCTGAATACGTGTAGTGACCTTTTAAGCTATGGTATCGGGTGTCAGTTGTGTCACTGCACAAGCAGACAGCAAGTAGTAGTGAGTGAGAGGTTAATTAGCTCAGCTAACTTGAGGGATTGACTAGCGGAGTATGGCCAGGGGATAAGGTTTGGGAGTCTTGCTTGACTTAAAGGGAAATTTTGGAGGGAAGGAGAGGATATGGTTAGGGCTTTGTGTTATAGTTCTCTACAGGTTGGTGTAAGTGCGGTTGTACAACATACAACATGACGAGTGTAAGTACTGCTGTGCAACATACAACATGACGAGTGTAAGTGCGGTTGTACAACATACATGACGGGTGTAAGTGCGGTTGTACAACATCCATGACTTTTCGCTTTTTCGACTTCTCCTCCAGAACCAACGACTCCACAGAGCTGAAATTTTATGTGCAGACTCTTTGGCCAATGGGGATTCTAAAATGTAGATTTCATGACCCGATGACCCCAAGTAAGTCTCTAAGTCAGAGCTGCTATCAGTTTCTGTGCAGTTTCCATCGCCGCCGCCGCCGCGTCTGGTATTTGCTATAACTTTTTTCCTATTAGGTTTTGAGAACTCATATACATAACTTCTTACTTATACCCCTTGGGAATTTTTTTGACATGTTCACATTCAAGGTCAAAGGTCAAGGTCATGAGTTCTGAAATCGCTAAAAAAAATCCTTGTAAACACGATAACTTGAAAAATATTTGTGCTATCAGGCTCTTCTTTGGTGTATATCAACTATGGAGAAAGGCCAAGATTTGAAAAGGTTTTCGCTAACATCCGTCAAAGGTCAAGGTCATAGTGAGGTCACAACTTAAGCATGCTTTTGCAAAAATATCTTATTTCAACTATTAACACTTTGAATCATTACATGATTGTGATACACAATGAAAAGTGATCACTGATTGTGTGACCTTGAGTTTTAAAGGTCAAGGTCACGAGAAAGGGTCATGGTCACCAGTTCTGAAATCACTAAATACCTTTTTTCCATGAAGGTATCAACACCTCATATATATAGCTTCTTTCTTGTACACCTGGGGAAATATTTTGACATGCTCACATTCAAGGTCAAAGGTCAAGGTCATGAATTCTGAAATCACTACAAAAATCCTTGTAAACACGATAACTTCAACAACTTCTGTGCTATCAGGCCCTTACTTGGTATATATCAACTATGGAGAAAGACTGAGATTTGAAAAGGGTTTTCGCTAAAATCTGTCCAAGGTCAAGGTCACAGCAAGGTCACAACTTAAGCATGCAGTTGCGAACATTCCTTATTTTAACTATTAACACTTTGAATCATTACATGATTGTTATACACAATGAAAAGTGATCATTGACTGTGTGACCTTGAAGATCAAAGGTCAAGGTCACGAGATATGGTCATGGTGACTAGTTCTGAAATCTCTAAGTAACTTTTTTCCAAAAAGGTATTAACACCTCAAATACATAGCTTCTTTCTTATAGATCTGGTGAATGATTTTGACATGCTCACATTCAAGGTCAAAGGTCAAGGTCATGAGTTCTTAAATCACTTCAATAATCCTTGTAAACACGATAACTTCAAACATTTTTGTGCTGTCAGGCTCTTATTTGGTATATATTAACTATGGAGAAAGACCAAGATTTGAAAACATTTTCGCTAATATCTGTCAAAGTTCAAGGTCACAGCAAGGTCACAACTTAAGCGTGCTATTGTGAATATGCCTTATGTTAACAATGAACACTTTGAGTCATTGCATGATTGTTATACACAATGAAAAGTAATCATTGATGGTGTGACCTTGAAGGTCAAAGTTCAAGGTCATGAGATATTGGTTAAGGCCATGTTAATCTTTTGCTCCAATTTTGAAATCAGAAATAGGTTTTAAGAACAAAGTTGTGAAAAGTGACCCCAGTGATGATTCAACTTGTTAGAATAACTTGAATAATGAACAAATTTTTGTCTAAAAAAATTCCCATTTTATTTATGCTGAGGAGAAGGCGGAACAGGGAAAGGCGAGACCCAAAGCTTCGGAGCTGCTCTGCTTTTGCGGTGTCCCGCCAACGCTCTTCTAGTGGTCTTATAAAACTGAATAGAACACATGTCAAAACATACATAGAAATTCAATCATTATCATCAGTGATTTAACGTCTTGACTATCATTGTCCTTGATGTCAAACCAAGCTTTATTTCTTCCATGCACTTTGTTTGCCACCTCTACTAATCACTGTTGCGGAAACCCATTTATGATCACCCACAGGCAAATACCTTATTTCCATGTGTACATGTGGTTTAGGCAATACAGGCTGAACAACTTGCCTTGGTTGATCAAAGTTGTGTGATTTGTTTTCTTGACTGTTGTCTAAGGTCAATTCTTCCTCTTGATGATGAGACTTAAAAAATTTAATGCCATTTTCTTTGTCAACACTATCTGTATTTTCTTCTTTTTGATTGGAGAATTCTTCACCCACCCTGTTAAGTCTACATGGATGTACTCTAACATTCACACTCATGTCTGACAAACACTATTTTACCATCCTGTCCTATGATTTTCCCAGGTCCTCGCCATGTTCCATTGCGTTGGTAGTAAACAGTCTCGCCTGGCTTAAAGGGAACACCTGATGCCCGTACTTGATGTCTCAAAGCCCGTCTTATTCTCTCAGATGATTCAGCCTCCATGAAAGCCTTTCTGCTGCTGTGTATGCCACTCAGATGTTAAGCAAACATTTCACTTACAGTCTTCCTGTCCAGTGCAGGGGGTCTGTCAACGAGCACGGACGACAAGTTTGGATTGCATCCAAAAATAAGCTGATAGGGACTCTTTCATGTATCATTTGGAGAATTCTTTGCATTGATAGCCCATACGATTGCAGTTTCGAGATCAAGTTTTGAATTGTCTGCTAACTAGTCAGGCACAATGGTGAAATGATTGTGCACTTTGGCTGAAAAGTCCCAAACTTTGCACAAAGATAGCTTATGGTATTTCGATTAAATTTGGTCTGAGGGCCAAGTAAATTTCGATCCAAGATGGCCGCCAAATTAAAAAGGGCCACCACTGTTTAAAACGTATCTGCGTTTACAGTTTCTGCATATTTAAATTATCCATTCATGCTATTTTATTATCCCCCGTCGCGCGTTTAGCGCGAAGCGGGGGATATAGTATTCGGCTGCGTCCGTCCCTATGAAATGGAATAACTCAAATACTATTCACTGGATTCTTTTCATATTTTGCATATGGGTTCATCATGGGAAGAGTAATGTTCCTACAGAGGTTTGTGACCTTGACCTTCGTTTCAAGGTCACGACGAGACTTTGTCATTTTACCCTTGTCAACGGGATATCACAAGAACCATTCACTGGATTCTCTTCATATTTTACACATAGTTTCTCAAAGGAATGACAAAGGGCTGATTAGATTTTGGTGACCTTGACATTATTCTCAAAGTCACAGTGGAACTTTGAATTTTTTGACATGCTAATGTACATGTAATTCTTGTCAGCAGGATATCTCAAGAACCATGCATTCACAGGAATTCCATCATATCTTACACAAAGCACCTCCTAGGGAAGACGACGGGCTGATTAGATTTTGGTGACCTTGACATCATTCTCAAGGTCACAGTGGAACTGATTTTGTACATGTACATGTAAATCTTGTCAGCGGGATATCTCAAGAACCATTCACAGGAATTCCATCATATCTTACACAAAGCACCTCATAGGGAAAACAAAGCGCTGATTAGATTTTGGTGACCTTGACATTATTTTTCAATTTTGAAGTATTAATTTGCGGCGGGGGATCATGTCACCTTAGTGACAACTACTTGTTGTTATTTATGCTAGCGTAGAACCCCAAAATACAAGGATTGATACTGTATTGATAAATCCCTTGTTGACAATGGTACAAATGATCCAGAAGCAAAGAAAACCCAAAATTGTGACCTAAGTTGATCTTTTTGTACGTTTCTGCGTGTTTATATCATTCAATTTCATTGTGAATCTGGCTTGTTTAGACTAGAAATATTATGAGTTGCAATTTATTGGTAATCCCTTTCCTGAATGGTAGAAGGTAGAATGTAGAATTGAATTGTTTTCCTTAATCTTGTTATGGTTTAGTTGGTATTGTAAACTTATGGTCTTCATATAATTCTAGTCCAAGGGGTCAAAATAATGTCACTCCAAGATGGCCGCCAACTTAAAAATGGTCACCACTGTCAACCATGTCTCTTGTGGCATGATCATGCATATTCAAATAAAACCAACAGCGCGTTTTATTGTTATTCATGCTTATTCTAAGGATACTGGTTTGTTCTATATTTAGCAAGGTCTTCATTGACTTTTGCCAGGGAATTTCCTGCTACTATTCATTAAGGTTGGTTCTCTTAGTGCCCAAAAAATTTCTCAACATAAGAACACAATCAATTAAAATGTATTCAATTAACTCAATGAAAAAAACTGCAAAATACTGATTTCATTGAAAGTAATAGACTTGTTCACCAAATCTGTTCCACCGACAATAGCCAAGATATAGAACTAGTTCTATCAGACATAACAGAATGCACTAGGTTCGAGTCGCATGCTGTAAACAGTGGTTGTAACAACAGACGGGCAATATATTGAAAAGCAACGTTAGTTGATTGTACTGTCTATAAGACTATAAGCAGTCTGTTTTGTTGCATTTCTTTTATGCGACTGTCACCTCTTGGCAAACTTGAAACACTGAACAAATACATTATCTCATTTTTAGCTTATCTAGAACAATGTCACTGGTATCACGACTCTCACTCCAAGATATCATCACATCACCCTTGTTCAGACCTCAATTCATTACCAGTACAATGGAAGATACACACTCTGTACCTACAATCAGTGCAGGATAAACAAGATCCAGCTATCTCTCAGAACTATTTATGCTCTTTCGCCTAGCAGATGAAGTACAAGTACCCGATATAATGAGTTACCTCTCATTACCAGTAATCACCAGTGCGCCCACAGGAGCTTAATTGTCTGTCTAACATGAGGGCAAACACATATTTTTTTAATAAAAAAACAGTATCCCAAGAGCTGGAAAAAAGCTTCTAAAACGTCAGGGAAGATTTTGCCAGCTTCTTTCATGTATCTCGAAAGATCACAACCGATAAAGGTATGAATTATCAGAGACAATCTTCTATGATCCAAAGGTATTTGCTGGTATGAGGCTGTTTCCAGTAGTATATGTTAGCCAGAGAGCAATGAAGCTGTTTTGACTGAAAAAGGGTACAGCCTAATGAACAGTGTATGCGTCTATAGTGAGCAGTAATATGCTTTGGTATCATTGATTATCACTGGATTGCATGAAGCAGAAACCTGCAATCAAATTCTGCAAGAATGCAAGATGTTTGGCAACGTATGCCCCTTCTAGGAGATACCATTATCAGCAATGTCAACGTACCTAAAGTAGATAAATATGATGACCATTGCACCTCAGTAATTGCTACTGATCAGTAGAAAGACAAAACCGTGGTATATTGGTGTTTGCATGCACAAACTCCTGTGAGAGCGTTTTTGTAAAACATTATTTCCATATTAATCAAGTTCATCAGACAGTGTTTCAAGGCGAGCAGAGTACCAAAACAGGACAGACCTGTTGAAATGTGGTTGTAGTAATTCAAACAAAGGATGTCATTGTGGATGCTCTTTTTGAAACTTTTTTCGAGGTACCATGTGTTCTCTCTGTAAATATGAGCGATATAATGACTTCAGCTGATATGAAATGTATTCTGTATACAGAATAAAAACCTAAAAGAATTATAACAAAATGAAAGAATGATATTATCTGGAGAATCAAAGGATTAACTTAAGGTGATTGTGGCATCTAATCACTGTCCAGTTCACATTGTGTAATTTCAAATATTGCCTAGTGGTAAACTAATGTGTATTATGTATGTATCTTATAAATTACTGAACTGAACGATGTAGTGCCAGTTCCTAACAAAGTTATCATATAAGTTTATTCCTTTATTAGTCAATTCCTGCAAAATAATGAACAAACAATTATCTTAAAAACAAGCAAGAATAATAATATAATTCGGTTATTGAATCGTTTGATTTGATATGCGTAAATATGCCCAAATAGATACATGTTGACTGTGGCGGCCATTTTGCATTTGGCAGTCATCTTGGAAGGAAATTAATTTGACCCTTTGGAGTAGATTTATTTGGAGATCTAAGCTAAGAATACCAACCTAAATGAATAGTAAGAAGATTGGGGAAAACAATTCAATTCTAGCTTATTGAAGGATGCCCTTCAGGGACAAAATGGCCGCCATTGTTTGGATTATGGTTGCTATTGTCAACAACAGGATTAACAATAAATTACCAGTCATGGTATTACTAGTCTAAAGAAGCCAGATTCACAATCAAATTGGATCATATAAACACCTAGAAACGTACAAAAAGATAAATCATCATCGGCCACCATTTTGTTTTTTCGGCTTCTATGGATCATGTGTATACCATCGTCAACAGGGTATTTATCAATACAATATCAATCCTTGTATTTCTGGGGTTCTAAGCTAGCATAAATAACAATAAAATAGCATGAAAGTATCATTACATATACAGAAACATGAGAAGTCAGATACGATTTAAACAGTGACGGCCATTTTGAATTTGGCGGCCATCTCGGATCGAAATTGACTTGACCCTCAGACCAAATTCAATCAAAATAACATAAGCTATCTTTGTGCAAAGTTTGTTACTTTTCACCCAAAGCGCACAATTCACCTTATTTTCTGCACTATTCTGCCTGACTAAACATCTTCTGTACTCAGTCATCAAGGACTGCATGATTCCTTTCACAAGTTCCATTCTGCCAAGGACTCTGGGCTGCTGTTGTACACACTTGAATATTAAGATTTTCTGCCATATCTCTGTTAATGTCATTAGCAAATTCACCTCCATTGTCGGTTAGAATTTTTCCCGGAACACCAAAACCACTGCCGACCCATAAAAGAAGAATTTTATTCACAATAGTTTCAGGTAGTTTGTTGTAGATGACTGTTGCCAAACTAAAACTAGTTGCAAGATCCACCATGTGTAGAAAATATATCCCAGCTTTCCACTCTTTCAGGTCAAGTGCAACTACTTCGTTGAATTTAGTCACACACAACAGGTTTTGGAAGAGTGTTCTTGAATTTCTTGCATTTCTTTCCTGCGTTGATCTTTCTCTAAATTGTCAACATAATTGTCAAGCCAGTTTTCACCTGCGACGGTTGATGTGCAACCGCTGTCAAGAACTGCAGAATTCATTGCTTCACACATCAAAACTTTCATCTCTTCTTGTTTGTTTCCTGTTGTTTCACAGCTTCTTCATTAATTCATAAGAGTCTGGACAGTCTCTAGCAAAATGGTAAATTGATTCGCAAATTACACACCTTTGTGAGGCATCTTCTCCTATTGGGTTCAGAATTCGTTGTCCTCTCCCTCTCGGTCTAGTATTTTGAAATTGTGGGGTTTTATAAGCTCTCCTTCCATGACTACTGTTCCTACTGCGACGCGGCCCATGTACGACCTCGTGTGGTTATCAGGTCAACATCAGAGGTAGTTATTTTTAGATAACCGACCTCCAAGCAACCGAGAGGTCGGTTATCAAGAGGTTGGTTATCAGATAACCAACCTCGTGATAACCGACCTCTCGGTTCGATATGGTGAACATGTCTCGGCTTCGCCTCGCCATATTCACCATATCGCACCTCGAAAAAAAACTTACCCTCGGCTTGCGGGTCTAAATGACCCTTTGCCTCGATTTGTGACTTTCGACATTCTTTACATCATTTTTTTCTGTCAGTTTTGTCATGCCAATATTTTCATTTAGTTTACACAAAAAACGACAAATAAGCTGATTTAAATAATATCAAAGATGGCAAATACGTGTATATGAAAGAAAACATGAGACAGAATCCACACAATTTATTAACCATCATTTTAATTTGTTTAATGTTCACACACATATTCTTGTTATCCGTTTTATAGGTACGATGAAATGAGTCACTTAGTTTGTAATATCCCGTAATTCAGCACACACTATCGATGGTGGTCCTTGATGCTGTCTTTTCTTAATGACGACTCCAGCTAAATTCGTTTGGTTATCCCTGAAAAAAGCAAAAGTGACACAAAAGTAACAGAATCATGATGGATGAATGAATTGTTGAGGAGGGTGGGGTTTCTGATGTATCATCTTTGTAAGATCCAAATTTTGATACCTTTTGGTAGTTTGTTGTATGTAAGAATATTCCCACGGTGCTTGTCAGTACAATGGTACTCAGACCTTCAAGCTGCATGCTGTGACACCCCATAAAGTTTCCCCCCTGATGTGAGCTGTCCAAATGTTTAGATAGTTCACAGCAGTGAAGCAAATTACCGGAACATTTTCCTTTAACGGTTTAATTGTCCTGTCAGTTTCGAAATTGTCCTTGTAAAACAATTGGTTGTTAAGTCTAAGACTGGCTAGCTTGAAGATCTGAACCCTGATAAGCATCGTGGCTAAATACTGCCCCTGGGAAAGTTCTCTCAGAGTTCAGTAAGATTTCATCAAAGTAAGAAGTAAGATCCGAGTAGTAAGAAGCTAAGTAAGTCTATGGTTTTTCAACCAAATCAGCAAACTGATCGAATAAGGAAATCAACATCGTCAAAGTATCATACATCGAGAAATTATTGGACTGTATCTGTACCGGATTAAATCTATATGGAATAATCATCTGTGTTTGTGTTGGAAACCTGGATACCTAAGTGACTAAGAGATATTAAGAAAAAACACATCCTACAAAGTTGAAAAACCCTTAAACCCAGGATGTGTAAGAATCGGGAACAATCAGGAACTGAGGATTAAGGATTGTGTGGATCGCTTTCATTGGATCATGTTCATTGGATTGTGTTCATTGGATTTATTGTGATTGGATAATTAAGGAACTCAAAAACTGTAAGTAACCTTTGTTAAGCCATATCCTTGAAATATGGAAGCTAAAGCACTAAGTGATACAGCCAATCTCAATAGCAATATGGAAGACCCAACAATTAGTAAGAGTAAATCTACAGTGTCAGAAACAAGATCTAGAAAACCAACAGAAAAGGGACAATCTTACATGCTAAACATGGTATTAGAACAGAGGAAGCATCTACACCATAAATTGTCGGGCAAGATAAGGCAGATTTTGTATTTGAAAGATGAAGAAGAGGATTTTGATGTTGTAGCCAATGAACTAAGAATATGGGAAGAGTTGTTTGAAAAGTTTCAAGCTTCCGCTAAGGACTACATTGATAAATTGGACATTCAGGTTGAGAAAGATAAAGCTGTAGAGCTGTAGCAAACAGAAAGCAATGAATTTATGGAATTTCACACAGACATCTCTACCTGGTTAAAACAGAGTAATATGAGTCCTGAAGTCAGCCCTGAAGTCCCCAATGATGTCAGGCCTAAAGATAGTGTTTCTCAAACAGGATCGAAGACAAGCTCTGTCCGTTCGGCAAAGATTAATATCATGGCAAAGAAAGCAGAATTGTTAGCAAATAAGAAAAGGCTCGACGGAATGCATTTGCTCGAAGAAGAAGAAAATAAGTTGAGGCAAAGAAAAGAAAAGTTGGATTTAGAAACGGAAATTGAGATTGCAGATGCACAATTTGAGATTTATGATCAATTCGACACCCAGTCGTACGTCATCAATTCAAATCAAAGACAAAGTTCAGACCTAAATCCCCGAGCAGTTGAATTTAGGCCAATCAATATTCCACAGACTAATCAACCACAACGAGAACAGTCAAGAAACATTTCCCCCCAGACAAAGTCTCAAGAAACTGATTTAGTCCAACTTATAATAGAACACCAGAAACTGTCTTCCCTTCCGATGAGAAAGATTCCAAACTTTAGCGGAAATCCAGTTGAATATAAAACATTCATCAGAGCATTTGAGCACGGGATTGAAGACAAGACAGCCAGCCCAAAAGACAGATTGTACTATTTAGACCAATACACCAGTGGTGAACCCAATGACCTCGTGAGAAGTTGCATCCACATGGACCCAGCTAAAAGCTACCAGACAGCGAGGTCTCTGTTACATAAGAAGTTCGGCAATAAATATAAGTTGGCGACTGCCTATATGGACAAGGCTCTCAACTGGCCATCAATCAAGCCAGAAGATGCAGAGGCTTTGACAAGCTTCTCCATATTCTTGACCAGTTGCGGTAACACCATGAAGGATATTGAGTACATGAGAGAACTTGACCACCCTAAGAATTTAAGAGATTTAATAGCGAAACTGCCCTTTAAGCTAAGAGAAAGATGGAGAAGTGTATCATTCTACATTCTAGAGAAAAGAAGTATCACATTCTCAGACCTTGTAGAATTTGTAGATAAGCAAGCTCAGATATTGTCAAATCCTATATTTGGCAATATTCAAGATGACATGCATCAGTCTAAGACAGAACTAAGCGCGAGACCAAAGAAGTTCAGTAGTTATGCGACAACAGCAGAAGAAAAGAATGAAGAAGAAGAAGAAGAAGAAGAAGAGCAGAGTAGCGCCCAATCACATGCTCTTACCACACCGTGCTGGTTCTGCAGAGAAGACCACACTCTAGAAAGATGTCAAGAATTCCAACGTAAGACATTAGATGAGAAGATCAAATTCCTAGGACCAAAAGGTGTATGTTTCGGATGCTTACAATTTGGACATACAAGCAGAGGTTGTCCGAGAAGACTGGCCTGCCAGTTATGTAAGAGGATCCACGCAACCTGTTTCCATGACAACACCAAAGACCACAACAGTGATAGAGATGACTCTACCCAGCCTAAGAGAGTGACAAGTAACAACGTCACTGCTTTTCCTTCATATATGTCAGCACAAATCAAAGAAGTAAGTTGTATGCCTGTTGTGCCAGTCTGGATTAAGTCAAAGACAAGTGATGTTTACATTAAGACCTATGCCTTCTTAGACAGTGGGAGTTCAGCAACATTCTGCACTGACAAGTTAGCAAAGGAGCTCAGAGTCAAAGGTAAAAAGAACAGAGATCATTGTAACCACAATGAACCAAAGAAAATCAGTCGGTACTACACTCTTAGACGGACTAGAGGTTGCCGGGATAGATGGATCGAAATGGGTAGAACTCCCATCAGTCCACACACAAGAGAAAATGCCCATTTCCAGAAGTACCATCCCAAAGGAAAAGTTTATTCATGAATGGCCTCAACTTAAAAACATTTCACTTGCACCGATAGATGCTGAGATAGGGCTCCTGATAGGAAACAATGTGCCAAAGGCAATGGAGCCTCATGAGACCTATAACAGTGTTAACAATGGTCCCTATGCTGTCAGAACTGTCCTGGGATGGACGATTAATGGACTTGTCCAGGATAACGGGGCCGGGGTAGAAGAGGTCAGTCAGAATTATATTTCTGTAAGCAGAGTAGGCATGCTAGTAGACGAGACATCCAACAGGAGGACATTAAAAAGACCATTGCAACAGGAAAGAAGACGGTTCGTTGAACAAGAGATTCCTAAGAAAGAAGAGAAAAGTATGCTTCCACAAGAATTAGTAAGATGTAAGAAACCTGAGAACACTGAATCAGTAACTGCGAGAAAAGTAGAAGAATTCGAGAACACAGTTACTCACAATAAAGAGATCAATTTCTATCCCAAAGTTTTAGAAAGACACAGTACAGAAAAGAAGGAATCTAAGATTGTGACACATGATGTGAGGAGCGAGAATATAGTTAAAGAAGACGTAGAGGATTTGGACAGCACTAAGACTAATCAAGAATTGCTGCAAAGTGACATTGAATTGACATTCGTTCTACCCACAGGCTCTCACCATGGAGGCGTGCGGGAACATCAGATAAGAACTGTAAGAAACATATCAGTGGTGAAAGAGCAGATGTTAAATGAAGAGACATTACAAACTGTGCTCTGTGAGATAGAGTCTATCACACATCACATGTCTATCTCTAGAGAATCCGATGATCCTGGTGACTTGGAGGCTCTCACTCCAAATCACCTGCTGCTAATGAAGAAGATGCTGGCCCTACCTACCTAACAGGTTCATATGCCGAGAGATATTCTGACAAGAGAACTGTTTATGAAGATCAGATGTGTATTGTATTGTGTATGTCAGGTTGCAATAGTAGGAGAGAAGATATAATATCATGCCAGTTTATATTTTATTATATTTCATTATATCTAGATTAGTAAGTAGATTTATGCTGTTAGATATTTAGCTATTGTCAAAATTGGTCCTTGCGTTATTTCCATAACTATAATTGTTACATTAAGCTATAGGTAACAATAAGGGGCCGGAATGTAAGATCCAAATTTTGATACCTTTTGGTAGTTTGTTGTATGTAAGAATATTCCCACGGTGCTTGTCAGTACAATGGTACTCAGACCTTCAAGCTGCATGCTGTGACACCCCATAAAGTTTCCCCCCTGATGTGAGCTGTCCAAATGTTTAGATAGTTCACAGCAGTGAAGCAAATTACCGGAACATTTTCCTTTAACGGTTTAATTGTCCTGTCAGTTTCGAAATTGTCCTTGTAAAACAATTGGTTGTTAAGTCTAAGACTGGCTAGCTTGAAGATCTGAACCCTGATAAGCATCGTGGCTAAATACTGCCCCTGGGAAAGTTCTCTCAGAGTTCAGTAAGATTTCATCAAAGTAAGAAGTAAGATCCGAGTAGTAAGAAGCTAAGTAAGTCTATGGTTTTTCAACCAAATCAGCAAACTGATCGAATAAGGAAATCAACATCGTCAAAGTATCATACATCGAGAAATTATTGGACTGTATCTGTACCGGATTAAATCTATATGGAATAATCATCTGTGTTTGTGTTGGAAACCTGGATACCTAAGTGACTAAGAGATATTAAGAAAAAACACATCCTACAATCTTGTATTAGTTTTGTTGACTTGTGTATGTGTGATATAGGCTACTTCCTTTTACTTTACTTAAAGGTGCATCCATTGCGCCGTTTGTGGTCACATATGCCAAATGTTATACATCGTGTTATTTTATCTGGAAGTTCTGGCTGTTGCCGAAAATTGCCATGTTGGTGATAATCGACTCAAAACATCAGCACAAATTATGGTTGATAATGTTTAATATAGGTCATGGTTACTGTACATGAAAATGGGACGTGTAGTTTCGGTTTCTACACATGCATAATGACGTTGCTCGATTTAAATTGGAAACTATTAGTTATGATATATTTTACGATTGGGGATGGGTATGCAAGTTGAGTGAAACTATTTGAACTTAAATCCGCCCTTATGGAATGTTGGCACGTATTAAAGTCAAATAAAATATTATGAAACAATACTAGATGCATCTTAATAGCAGAATATTTACGAAATATCTAAATGGTAAAATTACAAATTTTGATTGCAAGAAAATCAACGACATCAATTTAACACTCGATATTGATTATCGATAAAGAGCTATTCATTTTTGAAGTCAATGAAAATGACATGCAAACATATACGAGATGGTAATGTAAAATGGTAAAAACAATCATCCCACGCCCTGGTGAAAATCATTATTACGATTTGTCAAGCAAAGCTGTATGATATTGTGAATGAAACACTATCGTGAACATGTTTATATTTCGTTTGGTCACTCGAAAACGCCCTATTACATGAGCGAAAATGTCAAATACGGTTGAACAGCAAATGAATTAGTGTCAAATACAATGTAACTCACCTTCATTTCGCTCCGAAAAGACCTTGAAACCCTTATCATGTGTACTATTGTTTGAAACATCAGACCACTCCATTTTGGCCACTTCTTCTCAACCACGCGCTTTTGATTGTGTGCAACACGTGAAGTTAGAAACGTAGCTTGGCAACATGACATTCATGATGTCCGTGCATCACAAGATGCAATGAACAACGTCCGTGCAGTCACGGTGTTCGCTTAACGCCAGTAGATAGTTGGTCTTGGACTGAATGACTTGTTAAAACAGAATAAAATGTTGTCAAAAACAATCTTATAAATGTTTGTTTGTATATATTCAAAGAAAGGTGATGTAGTTTCTGTAGTAAAAACGAAAATAAACAGTTGGTTACTTGCTAGGAATTTCTGTTTGACAACAATGAATGTACTCGACTCGATTTGCACGTGAATTTCGCGAAGTGTACACGTGATGTTGAAGCAATGTTTAGAGTAGAATTCACTCAAGCATTACAACATTACAACTATTTCAAAACGTTCAATTAAAATAACTATTTCGTATTTAAATTAATGAAAATAAAAACTACTTGTCACTTTGTCAATCATAACCATGTGGTGTATGTGAAATAATGACCTCGACCTCGTGAATATCTGTGATAACCATCTCGCGTACCGCTCGATGGTTATCACAGATAGTCACTCGGTCTGCGGTCATTATTTCAACCATATATACTGGTTCAACTTTAAGAAACTGTTTGAGAGGCATTCTAGAAGTTGGTGTAATAGAAAGACGAGGAATATGTTCAACTTCTTTATTTCACAATGGCGACATTTCGAGGCTATTTCATCGCATCAACTTACAACCGCTAAATCCACACATGATTAATCCAATCTACTCACTCTGGCTTCCACCTCCACCCACTAATTTGTATCCTCACCCTGCCGTTGTCCTCTAATCCGCCCCCTGGCTAATTAACTTACTACTCTCTGGTTTCCTTGTTATCACAACTTCACTTGTTCAACCATTTATGTCATTGTTACCTCATTTTGTTGTATTTCTTATCTTTTTATCATACCAACATGTATCCTGTATATAACCTGCTGTTTCACCATCTCTCCCATATGCTTGATAATGGTATAAGGATCTATACCGAAACGTCGCCATTGTTAAATAAAGAAGTTGAACATCCATAAATTCCTTGTCTTTCTCAACTTCAATATTTGGACAAGAAAAATTTGAGTTTGGCATAGATTGTTTCCCAAAGAATTTTCTTAATGATAATGATATCTGTTTGAAGAGAGTTGCTGAATCATTATAATCAACACCAGTGAGAACTAATTGTCGATCTTCAAGAAGACGAAATGCTAGAACAGGTTCTGGAAGTGTCATTTTGAATTTCTTAGTTTTATTATAAAGTTTCTCAAATTCTGAAATGTACGTTTCCATGCTCATGTTTGGTACTCTTTTGAATCTATCAAAGTCACTATATACCTCGTATGCTGCCATTATTTCGTTCTTCTTGTAAATTCCATCAAAGAATGCAGAAGTTTCACTTCATCTTTATCACCAAGTTTCTAGGGTTGGGTATTGCCAGAAAAAACGTATTGCGATATATTGCAATATTTGATGCCGTATTGCGATACGTATTGCAATATAATTGCCAAAAGTGCAAGTGAGTTTTGGGACTGTAAAATTACTACAAAAAATAACAAATGGCCACTTGAATCATTCAATCATTATTCTGTTATCTTATTCATTGGAAAAGTATTCAAGAAACCAAAAAACAACAGATATGTTACATTTGTGTCAAAGTTTTTATTGTTTTCTAAACCTCAGCTTATAGTTGTTTCAAAAGTAGGTAATAGCCTAAGCTCAGTTAGCTGCCTTATAGCCATAGGTATATCTCAAAGTCTCATCGTAGATATCCACCTTGTTAACCAGTATAGAGTAAATACTAGTTTTATCAACTCGATTATAAAACATAATATAATAATTAACAAATAATAGTTATAACAGAATTTTTTTTAAAGAAATTTAAAGTGTACTATTATTTATTAATTATTATATCATCATGTTTGTTATCTTTTATTAAATAATAGAGTTGATAAAAATAATTAACAATTTGAATAATTTCATTATTTTCACACATTCTGAGTCAGAATTGTTGGTGGGGCAATGAGCATTTAATATTTATGTGAAAATTTACTTAATTTAGAATAGAATATCCTCTCAAAACAATATTCATTCAGATTCAGATTGGAATTTTCGCTTTCACTCGATGCAGTTACAGCTGTCCACTCGTAAATCCCTGTTATCCATTGATAAAATCAGGCTCTCACCAAATGTTAGTCACTTTCTCTACTTCTGAAGTAAATATGAAGATTTTCAAAATATTTTTGGTCCCTCTCAATGTCAACAAAAAGTTCTCCAGTAGCATTGTAAATTATAAACGTAAATCGGCTACTCGCATACTTGTCACCGGTCATTCATTCGGAAGACTGAATGTCAAGGCCATTAATCATTCGGAAGAACTGCAAATGTCAACTAAACCTTGAAAACCGACATGTGTTGAGTGCGTTTACTCATTTCTATAAATAGACACAATGTTTGACTGCACAAGCATTAGATTTTTTAGCTCATCAGGCCTGAAAGGCCCGATGGGCTTATGGCATGGCATGGCATCCTGCGTCCGTCCGTCCATCCGTCTGTAAACTTTTCGCTTTTTCGACTTCTCCTCCAGAACCAATGACTCTAGAAAGCTGAAATTTTATTTGCAGACTCCTTGGCCAATGGGCATTCTAAATTGTAGATTTCGTGACCCCGTGACGGGTCACATCCTTAAAAACCTATTTTCATCTTCTTCTCCAGTTCCAAAAGGTTTAGTGAGCTGAAAAATTGTGTGCAGACTCCTTGGCCAATGGGGATTCTAAATTGTAGATTTCGTGACCCCGTGACCCCAAATGGGGTCACAGGGGTAACATCCTTAAAAACCTATTTTCATCTTCTTTTCGAGTTCCAAAGGGTCTAGAGAGCTGAAAAGTTGTGTGCAGACTCCTTGGCCAATGGGGATTCTAAATTGTGGATTTCGTGACCCCATGACCCCAAATGGGGTCACAGGGGTCACATCCTTAAAAACCTATTTTCATCTTCTTCTCCAGTTTCAAAAGGTCTAGAGAGCTGAAAAGTTGTGTGCAGACTCCTTGGCCAATGGGGATTCTAAATTGTAGATTGTGTGACCTTGTGACCCCAAATGGGGTCACAGTGGTCATGATCTAAGAACCTATCTTTTGCTTGTAAACAATAACTTAAATAACTTAAATATTCAACTTTAGATAGTAAATCAATGAAATCCTGATGAGCTACAGAGCCCATGGCTCTATTTTTAACTTCTGCTGCACCCTCAAATCTGAAATTTTGTAGGGATGTATCTTGCACCTAGGGGATCTTAGTTTGTACATTTGGTACTGAGCCCACCTCAAATATGGGGGTGGCAGGCAGTTTCAAGAAAACAACTTCTTCTCCTGAACCAGTTTGCATAAATGATACTGAAATTTTCAAAATAACATCTTTATAACATGTAGATTCAAGTTTGTTCATTTGGATTTGAACCCCCGTCAAATATGCCATTTATTACAGAAAGCTAAAATTTTCAGAATAACATCTTTATAACATGTAGACGTCAGTTTGTTCAATTGTTTGAAATCTTCCCTCAAATATGGGCGTGGCAGGGTGTTAAACTCAAACCTTAAATTTCACTCCAGGAACGACTGTTGTATGATGGAGACCATGACCTGTAATTAGCTCATCAGGTCTGAAAGGCCTGATAGGCTTATCTCATGGCATAGTGTCGTTCCATCCATCCATCTGTCCGTGTGTCAATGTATGGAACTTTGATGTCGTTCAGGTGCGAGTCTATATCTGTACATCATCAGACGTTGGGATATGAGTCTTGTCAACTGGCAACTTGTCTACTGAGAATATCTTTGGTAGATTAACAGATACCTCCATGTTCAAGTCGCTTATCTGCATTCCGTTTACTGTGTTGTGTTGATAGTTCTGATTGCTCCCATACTGTCAATGTCTTTCTTCATCTGTTTCCCACTAGCTCATAATTGATCAAGCAAGGATCTAAGAAAGCATATGTGTCAATAGCTTGTAACCCTTCTTTCATGCGAATCTTAACAGGAATAATGACTATTGTGCAAACTGACTCCTCTCCGACCCCCATATCTGAACTAAGGCACAAACTGGCTTGAACTCTTCTAGTGTCCTGTTGCTGTACCTTGGATTCATCTTGATGAAGCATTTTGCACATACAATCTGACTTCTACATTCTTTGCTGATGTGCAAAGCCCATTATCCTTGATAAAATGTACCGTGTCATCATACGGGAGTGCAGCAAACTGTTCACAAATCACTGACCCTAAGTTCTTCAAATCCACATCATCGACATTGGTGATAAGGTTTTTGCAGGTTTTGAGGAAATGCAGAATTTGGCTTTGGAGGAAGTGCTGGGTTTGGCTTTGTTGGAGGAGGCATTGAACTTGACTTGAAGAGGCGATGATGTGCTTGGCTTATGTCGCGGAAGTACTGGACTTGTCTTGGATTGAGGAGGCGCAGAATGTGTCCTCAATGGAGAACTGACATCTGTTGCTAGAGTAAGCTTAGTTCTTGTATTTGTATTGCTGGATGACCTGAAGTTACCTTTGTTGACAGAGGCTTTCCCTTTACTTTGCAGTGCTTCTTTCTCAAACATGGGATCATTAGCCTTTCACGATTCCTTTCTCACGAAGTTCACGAGGTCTAAAAATCTGACTTGCCTTCCTGTTTTGCAAATGTTTTTGATCGTGCTTCTAAACTTGTCTTGATAAAGTTAGGGAAGCTTGACTTTCAGTCGTTGAATGTTCTCAGTGTTATCCAGTGTATCTCCTTTCAAAGCATTCGCACATTCTGACAAGAATATGGCAAACTCATCCAAGTATCATAGGCTAGAAGTTATCACTATTAAATTTAGAAATTTGTAAAATGGAAGATATTAGTTTAATTCATTAGATGTACTCATATTCTGTATAAGTATTCAAGTATTATGCATCTTACCATTGTCAGTATATACTTTAAACATTACATTCAGTCATAGAGATAATCTGTAATTTATTAGCAGACATTTTTGGCTATTTTAAATTGATATCTTGTTATTGTTGATCTAAAGACAAGCCTTAAAAACCCTTACCCCGGTAGGAACAATTAAGATAATGCATTTAGACACTTTGATTCCTTTAAACTTGCTAATCTTTTACTTAACCAGACTATAGCAGCTGAACAATCTATTAGAACAATGAACTGTCTACTATGTTTATTTACTGTCAACTTAATTACTTATCGAATCAACAAGGCATAACTATCTCTTTTGCTATATAAAGCTGATGGGACATCAGAGAAAGTAGATTCGCTTTCGGAGCTCGGTATCAGTACTGACATGTCTTAATTTCATCAGTTGGTTCTTGACTCAGCAATAGGACTATCTCAGCTCCAGGGGTGACACTCTGTTTGGATAAATAGTCCCTGGAAGCATCAGCTGTTATCTACAAGTTGTACTTGTATACTATATGTTGGTATAATTGTTCCTGCAAATAAATGTGTGCATAACTGTTTCAAGGACTATGTATTTCTTCTGCCTAGAGTTAATTCCCCGTTATATGTAGACAGCCCATCAACATGAATATTGTATGTTTGGATTACAATAAGTGAGACCTTTTCCGAACAGATGATACAAGGATCTTGGGCTTTCTGCTTTGATGTTTGGCCAGTTTAATGCTTTGCGAATGAAGGCGTTCATGATTACCTCTTCTTTTCCATATCTTTGTTCAAGTTCGCTCAGCGTCAGCTGCTGACTATGTTGTGTACTTCACCTGATGTGAATTGTTCCAAGTAGAAGCTCTTCATAGTCATCTGTATAAGCAATTATTAGCAGCCCTAGCAGCTGCTATCAGTTTTTATGCAGTTTTCACTGCGGCGTTTTGTTTTGGCTATAACTTTTTTACAATAAGGTTTCAAGAACTTGTATACATAACTTCATATTCATACCCCTGGGAAATTTTGTTTGACATGTTCACTTTCAAGATGAAAGGTCAAGGTCAGGAGTTAAAAAAAATGCTTGTAAACACGATCTCTTGAAAAGTATTTGTGCTATCAGGCTGTTATTTGGTGTATATCAACTATGGAGAAAGTCCATAATAAGGTTTTGCTAAAATATGTCAAAGGTCAAGGTCACAGTGAGGTCACGACTTAAGCATACTTTTGCGAAAATGCCTTATTTCAACTGATGACACTTTGAATCATTACACGATTGTTATACACTATGAAAAGCGATCATTGATTTGTGACCTTGAAGGTCAAAGATCAAGGTCACGGGATATTGTTAAGGTCACCAGTTGTGAAATCACTAAAAGTTTATAGTCTAAGTATAAGATCCGGGCCTCGTGGAGACACACATAGTAATTGTCCATGACCATCCCGGACCAAACCGAGGCTAGCAAGTTAAAGGATAATTTCCATCAATGATAACAAATATTAAAAGGATAGATCTAAGATGCAATGACATATGGTCAAAATCGGATTCATTAAAATTGGATGTCAATTAGACAATTGCTTGATTTTTAATTTCTGAAATCGGTCCATAAATTACTTATGTACGGCTTTTTAAAAAAACGCCTAATTTAGCCCCAGCGACCAGAATGAAAGTCTGCGGGGGTGTGATGTCACTGGAGTAATCTATTATCGGCGATAGTCATAATTCAACGTAATTTCGCAACATTTTGAATGTTAATTTCACTATCAAATCTTCAATCAAACAACTTAAATTTTCCATATATTGAATGTTAAGATATCCAACTAGGTAATTCCGCAATTACATAATTATTGCATAAACATGTGTTTTTTGGGCGATTTAACACACCTCATCTAGAGGCAGTGATAATCATCATTAATTAATTGATGAGGCTCCACGGAGCAGGTCAGGGGCGGGATAGCGCAGTGGTTAGCGCGTTCGGCTTCGGATCAAGAGGTCCGGGGTTCGAATCCCGCCAGGGGCACGGCAACTTTGTCTGCAGTAGAGAACTGTTCTACACACAGTAAGGTTTGGGTGCAATGCTACACTGAATTTCAGAGTAGTACCACCCATGGTTCGCTAGTTCAAGACGATGCTTGCAGGTTTCACTGCAAAGCATAGCCACATGGCGTTGAGGGCTTTCTCCCTGCCATAATACTAGCAGCCGTGATATAAGTGAAATACTCTTGAAAGCGCAATAAACCTCACCTCACGGAGCAGGTCACAGACTACCTGTTGTCTGCGGTTAATCAGTCACGCCTCAATGATTCTTTTCAAAACGTTTGCGGCACTAATCGCGGTATTGTTAAAATGGGTAAATTAAAATTGTCTTAATAATCAATTGCATGTCAGGGGTCAAAATTAACCTTTTCAATGCAGTGGCCATTCAGACTAGTGCATTTCTAAAAGTACTAGTCCAGACCTATTCCAGCTAGCCAAATACATCTCCATGATCATTTTACACCAAATTTTAACTAGTCTTCTGGACTACCAGTTTTTACACTCTACCAGCCCAGGTCCTTTTTCACTGGCCATGGGCTACTGGACTAATGCTAATTTCGAACCCTGCAAGTGTATATTGTCTCGATTTTATGCTCAATTTATTCCGATATACAATGTACGTAGAGGTAATAATCTGTCATTCTTAGAAAAATGCATTTCATGGGATCTTTAATGTATGTAATATAATTTTACCAATACACTCTGGATACAATCAGTGACTTGCAGGTAATTAACAGTTAATCCTATTTCTCCGTGACCGGTCCCTTCCCTCCCAAAGCGTGTTAAATACACACCATAATAATGTTGACTGCTTTAATCTATTTTGAGATATCAATGTCGGTTTAGAGAGTGTCAATTTGTATTGAAAAACATGCATTTGGACTGGATTTCAGTCTCAGAAATCGGAAAAGAGGGATGTCAAATACGAAGGAGTTTCTTGATATGATGGTGTAAGGGGACAGATTCGGGACCAAATAATTATGTCGGTTCAAGGAGAATGTCAGTTTGGAGGGAGTCCACTATAGTAGATTTGATGACCCCAAATATGGGTCACTCGGGGTCATGACCTAAAAACCTATTTTCATCAGTATGAAAAGCCATAGAAAGTTGATATCTTGTGTGTAGACTTCTAGGCCAATGGGGATTCTTAATTGTAGATTTGGTGTCGTCTGTCACTGTGATCCCAAATATAGGTCACATGGGTCACAAGCTAAAATACCAATTTTCATCTTTTTTTCAGGTACTAAAGTGCTTGTAATACCTGTGATAAATGGTAGAAAATTTACATTTTTTAATTTATTTAGTTTATTGTATAAAGTCTGATGAGCTACAGAGCCAATGGCTCTATTTTGATATCATTCCTCATATTTTTCACAGTTGACAGTCAATATGTTTGTTTCAGATTGGTCATGACCCAGGTGCTGAATTCACCAAACACTGGTGGGATGAGATTTTTAACAAGACTGCCAGCAGCATTCAGGTGGAGACGACCGAGGTGAGTCAGTACCATCCTCTCTGACTACTTGCATCTGAATGATGAAACCACAGTACAACTTACATTTAACAGCCTAGAAAAATCCTGCCTGCCGCCTGGAACGGTTTGTTTTGAAGTCAGTAGATATTTCGCTAGCAAACATTATATTTTTAGCTAATCAGTTCAAATGGGCTCACGGCATGGTGTCCCGTGTCCATCCATCTGTCCGTCTGCAAACTTATCGTTTTTTTCGACTTCTTCTCCAGAGTTGAAATTTTTTGTAGACTCTCGGCCAATGGGGATTCTAAATCGTAGATTTGGTTACCCTGTGAACCCAAATATTGGTCATAGGGTCATGACCTAAAAGCTATTTTCATCTTTTGCTTCAGAACGAAAAGCTGAAATGTTGTGTACAGACTCCCTTGTTAAAGAGGATTCTAATTTTAGATTTGGTGATCCTGTGACCCCAAATATGTTTCATAGGGTCACAACCTAAAAAAAAACATATTTCATCTTCTCCAGTTGAAAAAGGTCTAGAAAGCTGAAATTTTGTACAGACCCCTTAGACAATGCCAATCTTAAATTGTAAGTTTATTATGTCCCCCGAAAATTTTTTTGGGAGACATAATGTTTTCGCCTCCGTCCGTTATTCCGTCATTCCGTCATTCCATCATTCCGTCAATCCGTCATTCCGAAATGCTTTCTTTTCCGGGCCATATCTCAAAAACAGTTCAATATTTTTTCACGAAACTTGGTATGTGGTTAGATCTAGTGGTGGAGTGGTGCCTTTTGCTATTTTGGTTATTCTGAATTTTTTATTTTTTCTGGTTTCCATGGAACAATTTGAACTTAGTGCATATTGAGGGTAGGGACCTTTTCCGGCCTCTATCTCCTAAACCGTTCAATATTTTGTCCCCAAACTTGGTATTTGCTTAGACCTAGTGATAGAGTGGTGCCTTTTGCTACTTTGGCTATTCTGATTTTTTTATTTCTCGTTATTAATGCAGTATTGAACTTAGTGCTTAGCATAAGTGAAAAATAAGGGTAATATGACTAGGTTGGATTGAAAGTTGAAGCGGGGGACATCACAGTGCATCACATGCACATATTTCTAGTTTGTATTGTTCCTGACATATATAAACCAGATTTACAATCGCATAGTGGTAATTATGTTGGATTAGTGACGTTTAAATTCTGACTAGTATAAACATACTACTCCTGGGTCATTTTCAAAAAATGTCAAAATTTCAAGGCATCAAAAACAAAAAAGCCATCTTTATCAAAACACATATTTTATTACTTCAATACAATAGATATATACTCAAGTATGCAAAACAGAAGTATGCAAGCTTAATGACATCTGAAAATAATTTTTTTTATTTTTTGTTAGAAATATATCCCATAATATTTCCTTCCTGTTACCAATATATGATCTCTAGAAAAACTTTTTAAAAATTAAAATTTAAACAAATGCACATTCATATGTGTTTTGTTTATTAGTACTTTTTGTTTTAAAAATAATATCTTTTGCATCAAATATGTTAAATATGTTTTTTATCTTGGTTAATACCAAGACTTGGTCTGTTAGACTCCATTACCGTTAACTTTGATTCTCCTTACTTTTTCTATTTAAGTAAGATTTAAATTAAAGTATCATTCATATGTTAAGTGTCTCTTCGTGAATGGTGTCAATGAAATAAAATAACTATTTTCTCTGTGTTTAATTAACACATCCCTATTTTATGAACCATAACAGGATGGAATCTTTGGTAACAGTAAGGATTGAAAAAGTAACAGGAAAGAATAATGTTACCAAATATTGTCCCCAACACCAATAAACAAGAAAGTTATAAGATATGACTAACCCTGGCAGATTTATGTCAGTAAACCAATAAAACAAATACGTCAAACTTGACTCAGTTGCTTTACAGAAAGGTTTTATTCATGAACTTTTGCAGCAGCAACAGGAAGGAAAATGTAGTAACAGGATAGAAACTACAACTTTAATGAATCTAACTATTGATATATTGGACATGTAATGAAGTTGTTTTCTTCTCACCTACTTTCAGAATATAATGTTTAATATCTTTAGATCAACCAAGGCTTATGAATTTGATTAAGACTTATACAACAATGTGTTGACAGGCATATACTTGAGATCTAACAAAACAAATTGTTTTTATCAAATTTGGAATTATTGACTTTTTGCCAGCTTTCAACTTTTAGTATTTTCATACATTAACATTATATGGTTATTTGGTAATATGGCCATAACATTATGTCACATTCTCAGATTGTGAACGAATATCATATTCAACTAAACCGTAATTATTGATAAAAATATTTATGGCTTTTGTGCCACCAAAAATACGCTGTCCACTATCTACCCTCGTCTCATCATCATATGCTTTTTGCTCCATATCAGTTTCTATCCTGCATCATCAGCTTAGTGTCCATCTTCATATCTGTCTTCAAATTTCATCAGCTTTTTTTCTATTACCATCATCTTTTTTGTCCATCATCATCATCAACATTTTCTTCATCGTCAGCCAGGTATCCAACATTACCTTTCTTGTCCATCATCATCTGCCTTTTACATATCATCAACTTTCTGTCCACCGCCATTATCTGATTTCCTCCCCATTATTATCTGTTTTCTGTTGGTGTTTTCTGTCCATCCATTTCCTCATTATCATAAAATTTCTTCAAATCATGAGTTTTCTATCCACTTTCAGTTTCCTATTCATCATCAACATCAGCTCGCTGTCAATCATACATGATGATTGTTATGATGTTCTCCAGGATTCAACAGGAATCATATGAACATAGTGGTTGTGTATTCAATTTATTGATACTATGTCTGTTTTGGTTGATGTCCACATGATGTATCATTAGACAATTCAGGCTGAACTCTTGGTCACACAAGTCTGTGTATAATGCTTTCTCAGAAAATCTAAAAAGAATGGATACATGGACGGTTTTCCTTAAAGAGCTTTCTTTCTATTCCTCCTTTCAGGTCTGTATCCCAATTCTGTATATAGTGCTTGCTGCATCTCTGCAGCTGACAATGCCTGAAATAAAGATAGAAACATACCAGGATTAATATGAGATTTAAATAAATATAATCAAAGGAAATAATCATTTGGATCATGGAAATCACAAACTACTCACATGGGGAACTTAAATAACGGTTTCAACAGATTAAGTAATCTTGATATTATAGTTTCCATGTCCAAGTTTAAGAAATATATTTTCATTAAATGTGTTTGTTTTAATTCCTTTAAAAATTGAACAAGCAATGATCTATGATGCTACTTAACATTCTTCCCTGTCACATGTTGTTTCTTTCCTGTTACCTTTTTGTTCGTTACAGCACAATCAAACGATTTATAGGTACTCATAGTGACTATTAGTAAAAAATTTTCTAAAAACAGCCTTTAAAAAATCCCTTACCATCAAATTTGCACTCTAGTGATTTTTAGGAAAGTGTTATAAAGAAATAAGGTTAGCTAATTCTATCCTGTTACAAGTCGTTTCTCTCCTGTACATTTTTGTGTATTACAGTAAAATACCCAGATTGAAAGTTTCTGGTAGTTGAATCTTCTAGAAGCAACCTTTACAAATCATTTACAACAAATTTGTACTTTTTTATTTCACTTAGAATCTGTTATAAAGATCAAACTTTACCAAATTCTATCCTGTTACAAGTCGTTTCTCTCCTGTTACCATGGTGTGTATTACAGCAAACTACCCAGATTTACAGGTTCTGATAGTTAAATCATCCAAAAGCATCCTTTACAAATCCTTTACAGCAAATTTGTATTTAATTATATCTGTTGGAAACTCTTATAAAGAAGAAAATTACTAGCTACTTCTATCCTGTTACATGTTGTTTCTTTCCTGTTGTCATATACTCAGTAACAGGATAGAATGTAACAGGACAGAAAATTCTTTCTGATACCAATCATTAGTGAAGGATTTTTAATCTACAGCATTAAAAGTAAATGGGAAATGAAATTGACACACAACACACATATGATGATAATGTTTTTAAAAATAAACTTGCATTAGAATTGTTAAAAACACCAGTAACAGGATAGAATCACTGAAAAAGTACTACTCACCTATTCGACCTTTGATTGATTCGATCTAAAATCTTTTCATTTCATTCTGCATTCCCCCTTTACCATGTTGGCTGGGAAGGGAGACATCATGTTTTGACCCAGTCTTCTTTTGCTTCTGAGGGATCCTTCATTGTTTTTAATGGAATTTACCATAAAGTAACAGGAAAGAACATACTTTTAGGGACAAGCAATTCCGTATATTTGTTTCACTTTTACAAGTATAATTACATGAAAACAACCATAGAATATCAAACAGAACACTGAAATAAATAAAAATTACATATAAAATAATTATTTATGTGAAATTTATATAAATTTATCTGTTTCAAAAGTTCACTATAAAAATTGGGACATGCAGTTTTGGCAGTACCTTGAATACATATTCAATACCTGTCCATAATAAAACTTGATATACAACTAAAATCATGTCTTATTCATTTACATAGTATATTCCCATAATAATAACGTAATAAAATAGTTTAAATTTTCTTTTTTAAATTCTATAGGACAGATTGAAACTCAGGGACAGGAATTTTGACATTTTTTGAAAATGACCCTCCTAACTGCCAAGTTGCGGTCACTGAGAACGCTGTTACGCTGCAAACAGCAATAACTCATGCTGAAAGATGCGACCGTAAAATATCTTCTATACCAACAGCTCGACAGCTTCAAAATAAAGTGATATGCAGCATAAACAGTTGCTCCGACCATGTGGCACCTTTTTGGTACCTTTTAATATCAATGTTTTTCAGGATTTTATAGAAGCAAAGAAGGCAATTGGAGACTTTGAACTTAAAGAAGAGATGTTAATGTACTATTATTGCACTAGCATTAAAAAAATGAAAATATCAAATTTGTTCCTAAAAAAATCTTTCAGAGCCTATATCTCCTAAACCAGGATTGACCTTGTGGTCCCTTTTCCGGTAGCCTTCCCCAAATTGTAGATTTTGTGACCCCATGACCTCAAATGGGGTCACAGGGGTCACATCCTTAAAAACCTATTTTCATCTTCTTCTCCAGTTCCAAAAGGTCTAGAGAGCTGAAAAGTTGTGTGCAGACTCCCTGACCAATGGGGATTCTAAATGGTGACCCTGTGGTGCCTCAAATAAGGGCCTCAAGCCATGACATAAAAATCTATTTCAGTCTTCATCATTAAACAATATAAACCCTGATGAGCTACAGAGCCCATGGCTCTATTTTTAGCTCATCAGGCCTGAAAGGCCCGATGGGCTTATGGCATGGGATGGTGTCCGTCCATCGTCCGTCCGTAAACTTTTCACTTTTTTCGACTTCTTCTCCAGAACCAATAACTCTAGAGAGCTGAAATATGTACAGACTCCTTGGCCAATGGGAATTCTACATTGTAGATTTGGTGACCCTGTGACCCCAAATAAGGGCCTCACAGGCCATTACCTAAAATCATGTTTTCATATTTTTCTCCGGAACAAAAAGACCTAGAAGGCTGTAATATTGTATGCAACCTCTTTAGCCAATGGGAATTCTAACTTGTAAATTTGGTGACCCTGTGACCCCAAATATGGGCCACAGCCTAAAAAACCTTTGAAAATTAATTTTGAACTGATATTTTATGACACTTCAATCACTTTATTTGAAATGTATGTCGAATTGAGATAACAATCTACATTGTGGACATGTTTGTCAAATTGATGTAATCAATGTGAAATGAGAACTATTGAATAGCCTATGAACTGAAAATTGTGACAAGTCATAATGGACTAAATTGAAGAGGAGTTAAGAATTCTATTATTTTACATGAGATATGTGAACTGCATATGACTGCCAGGTGATGAAATGATAAGATAAGATTATTTTCATCTTCTTCTCCAGAACGAAAAGACCTAGAAGGTTGTCATGTTGTGTAAAGAGTCTTTAGCCAATGGAGATTCTAAATTGTAGATTTGGTGATGCTGTGGCCCCAAATAAGGGCCTCACAGGCCATTACCTAAAATCCTGTTTTCATCTTTTTCTCCGGAACAAAAAGATCTAGAAGGCTGTAATATTGTATGCAAACTCTTTAGCCATTGGGGATTCTAACTTGTAAATTTGGTGACCCTGTGACTCCAAATATGGGCCACAGCCTAAAAAAACTTTGAAAATGAATTTTGAACTGATATTTTATGATACTTCAATCACAATTATTATCCCCCGCCACGAAGTGGAAGGGGGATATAGGTTTGGGCTCCGTCCGTCCGTGCGTCCGTCCGTCCGCTATAATGGGGACACTTTTTCTCAGAAACTAATAAAGATAGGACAACCAAATTTGGTGTGTGGCTTGTGGACATAAATACCTCGATGGAGTTCGAAAATAAGAACGATGTGATTATTTTTTCCGGAGTTATTGCCCTTGTTCCTTATTTTTGGACTCTGTTCATGGTATCTCCAAAGGGGACAGCTTTTCTCAGAAACTGTTTAGGATATAGTTTTCAAATTTGGTGTGTGGCTTGTGGACATAAATACCTTGATGGAGTTCGAAAATAAGAACCGTGTGATTATTTTTTCCGGAGTTATTGCCCTTGTTCCGTATGTTTTGACTCGGTTCATGCTATCTCTAAAGGGGACAGCTTTTCTCAGAGACTATTTAAGATAGGATTACCCAATTTGGTGGATGGCTTGAGGGCATAAGTACCTTGATGGAAAATGAGAAGCACACAATTAATCTTTGCGGAGTTATTGCCCTTGTTCTGTACATTTGGACTCTGTTCAAGGTATCACCAAAGGGGACAGCTTTTCTCAGAAACTATTTAAGATAGGATAACCAAATTTGGTGTGTACTTTAAGGCCATCGATACCTTGACGGAATTTGAAAAAAAGAAGCATGTGATTATTTTTTCCGGAGTTATTCCCCTTGTTCCGCTTTTTCGACTCTGTTTCAAGTATCCAAGGATATAGCTTTTCTCAGACATTGTTTAACATCAAATCAGTTGTGTGGCTTGAGGATATATTTACCTTAATGGAAAGAAAATGAGCAGCGCACAATTATTTCTTCTTGAATTATTGCCCTTGTTCTCATTTCTTGTGTCTGGCGGGGGATGTTGATGACTATGTCTTCTTGTTTGAAATATATGTCGACTTGAGATAACAATCTACATTGTGGACATGTTTGTCAAATTGATGTAATCAATGTGAAATGAGAACTATTGAATAGCCTATGAACTGAAAATTGTGACAAGTCATAGATGAATTGAAGAGGAGTTAAGAATTCTTTTATTTTACATGAGATATCATATGTGAACTGCATATGACTGCCATTGACTGGTGATGAAATGATAACATAAGATTATTTTCATCTTCTTCTCCAGAATGAAAAGACCTAGAAGGCTGTCATGTTGTGTAAAGAGTCTTTAGCCAATGGAGATTCTAAATTGTAGATTTGGTGACACTATGGCCCAAAATAAGGGCCTCACAGGCCATTACCTAAAATCCTGTTTTCATCTTTTTCCCCGGATCAAAAAGACCTAAAAGGCTGTAATATTGTATGCAAGCGCTTTAGCCAATGGAGATTCTAAATTGTAGATTTGGTGACGCTGTGGCCCCAAATAAGGGCCTCACAGGCCATAACCTAAAATCCTGTTTTCATCCAGAACAAACTAGAAGGAATATTGTGTTCAGAATGTTTAGATGTTTGGATGAGGCTTAGAACCGATAAAATTGTGCAGAGATTGTTTAGCAAAGGTGATTCTAAATTGTACTATGTACCATGAGATTCATCACATTGCCTGTTCTCTTTAAGCCTTATACAGTTAGATCAGTGCTGCCAGTGTTTAGTGCAAGCAAGAGTCTATTACATAAGTTGGCGGTAAAACACAAAAAACACAGCTGGCTTGTAACCAGAGCCAAGGGGTCAGAATATTGCATAATCTCCTGTGTGTTGACCTCTCTCAATTTCAAGACTAAGATTTGTCAGGGTTAGGGATTGTGCATTATATTGAGACAACATATTTCTGTCTTCATCATCAAACAAAATAAACTCTGATGAGCTACAGAGCCCATGGCTCTATTTTTTAATATCTCATGATATTGTGTAATTAATCTGGAGAAATAATTAATTAATTAATTAGAATTTCCAGTATGAGTCAATTTGGTATACCATATTTATATCATAGTTTATACTTTATAACTGATTTAGTTTTCTATTAACTTTTCAGTAAATTTTATTCAATAGGAACAAGAAATAAGATAAATTTCTACATTATGGACATGTTTAATGTGAATCTATTTGAAATTAGAACTGTTGAATACCCTAAGGGATAACTTGAAGAGGAATTAAAAAAGTGTTATTTTACATGAGATATGTGAACTGAAAATGACTGGTGATGAAACGATAACATAGGACTATAATAATAATAATAATAATAACTCTTTATTGTCCGTAATACAATGTACATTGGAAATTCTTTGTGTGCAAATAGCACCCGGCAGCCACAGTGCAGCGCCAGTTCAAGCGTTGTTCTGTCCTTATATGCTGAGTGTCAAGCAAGGCAGCAACAACTCCCATCTTTTAACGTCTTTTGGTATGACGCGACCGGGAATCGAACCCCGGTCTTCCGGGTGATGAGCGAACACTCTACCAACTGAGCTACATCCCCGGTACAGGACTATATGAAGTATCTACATGAGATTGTGACATCACACCTATTTTCATCTTCTTCTCCAGGACAGAAAAATAATTAATTGTAGGAAAAACAACATCTAACATATAAATTTTACTGGCTGTGAGTCCAGTGTCTGCATGTTATGTAATTGTATTGTGTTGACCTGGGGGTGACCACTCCCTGGCAAGAAGGATGAAAACTGATAGTAACACTGAGATTTCAGGTTACGGTACTTCAAACTACTGTGCAACGCTGTGTTATATATAGACTGTGTGTGAGACTGCTTTAGTCTTCCACTGACTCTAAAAAAGAATTTATTCATAGAATATCACCATTTTATCAAATATTGAAAAGGAGCCTATAAGAAATGGTGAAAAAGAATGTATTACAAAAATTTCAACAATTTCATTAAGTATTGAAATGGAGCCTATGAGAAATGGGATCTTCAAAAACTGAGGCTCCTTTTCATTATGTAATAAATGTTGATATTTCCAGAATGCAATAAAGAATTAAAACAATAGAATACAAAGGTCTATGATATTTATGAATGTGGATTAATCATCTTAATGTGTAACCAATTCATTTTCTTCTACAGTCCCAGGCCATTATTCCAATAGCTGACAGTGGTGAATTGTATGCAAAGAATTGTATATTCATTATTATATAATGTGTGTAATCTCTCCACCACATTATTATATGTTTGATACCAGCAATTTATTTCCAAGCTACAAAACAAACATTTGTACATATATTACACGAAAAACATCTTTGGCATTTATTATCTATGCATATATTGTCATACTAACATTTTATAACAAATAACATGTTTCTGTACAACTTTGTGTTGCTCTTTCAACACACATAAATATAGCAGATTGGCAAAGTTATGGTAACAAAATAGTTTTAAATTGCTTTAATCGTTACACTACCTAGATTCTTATTACTACATTCCATTATCTGACCATTGCTATAAAGCCCACTCCATAACATATCCCACTTATTATCTCCTGATGAGCTACAGAGGCCATGGCTCTATTTTTAGCTCATCAGGCCTAAAAGGCCCGATGGGCTCATGGCATGGCGTCCGGCGTCCGTCCGTCCGTCCATCCGTCTGTAAACTTTTCGCTTTTTCGACTTCTTCTCCAGAACCAATGACTCTAGAGAGCTGAAATTTTATGTGCAGACTCCTTGGCCAATGGGGATTCTAAATTGTAGATTTCGTGACCCCGTGACCCCAAATGGGGTCACAGCGATCACATCCTTAAAAACCTATTTTCATCTTCTTCTCCAGTTCCAAAAGGTCTAGAGAGCTGAAAATTGTGTGCAGACTCCTTGGCCAATGGGGATTCTAAATTGTAGATTTCGTGACCCCATGACCCCAAATGGGGTCACAGGGGTCACATCCTTAAAAACCTATTTTCATCTTCTTCTCCAGTTCCAAAAGGTCTGGAGAGCTGAAAAGTTGTGTGCAGACTCATTGGTCAATGGGGATTCTAAATTGTAGATTTCGTGACCCCGTGACCCCAAATGGGGTCACAGGGGTCACATCCTTAAAAACCTATTTTCATCTTCTTCTCCAGTTCCAAAAGGTCTAGAGAGCTGAAAAGTTGTGTGCAGTCATTGGCCAATGGGGATTCTTAATTGTAGATTTCGAGACCCCATGACCCCAAATGGGGTCACAGGGGTCACATCCTTAAAAACCTATTTTCATCTTCTTCTCCAGTTCCAAAGGTCTAGAGAGCTGAAAAGTTGTGTGCAGACTCCTTGGCCAATGGGGATTCTAAATTGTAGATGTAGTGACCCCATTTGGGGTCACAGGGGTCACATCCTTAAAAACCTATTTTCATCCTCTTCTCCAGTTCCAAAAGGTCTAGAGAGCTGAAAAGTTGTGTGCAGACTCCTTGGCCAATGAGAATTCTTAATTGTAGATTTCGTGACCCCATGACCCCAAATGGGGTCACCGGGGTCACATCCTTAAAAACCTATTTTCATCTTCTCCAGTTCCAAAAGGTCTAGAGAGCTGAAAAGTTGTGTGCAGACTCCTTGGCCAATGAGAATTCTTAATTGTAGATTTTGTGACCCCATGACCCCAAATGGGGTCACAGGGGTCACATCCTTAAAAACCTATTTTCATCTTCTCCAGTTCCAAAAGGTCTAGAGAGCTGAAAAGTTGTGTGCAGACTCCTTGGCCAATGAGAATTCTTAATTGTAGATTTTGTGACCCCATGACCCCAAATGGGGTCACAGGGGTCACATCCTTAAAAACCTATTTTCATCTTTTTAGCTCATCAGGCCTGAAAGGCCCGATGGGCTTATGGCATGGCATGGTGTCCGGCGTCCGTCCGTCCATCCGTCCGTAAACTTTTCACATTTTCGACTTCTTCTCCAGAACCAATGACTCCACAGAGCTAAAATTTTATGTGCAGACTCCTTGGCCAATGGGGATTCTAAATTGTAGATTTTGTGACCCCATGACCCCAAATGGGGTCACAGGGGTCACATCCTTAAAAACCTATTTTCATCTTCTTCTCCAGTTCCAAAAGGTCTAGAGAGCTGAAAAGTTCAGTGCAGACTCCCTGTCCAATGGGGATTCTAAATGGTAACCCTGTGGTGCCCCAAATAAGGGCTTCAAGCCATGACCTAAAAATCTATTTCAGTCTTCATCATTAAACAATATAAACCCTGATGAGCTACAGAGCCCATGGCTCTATTTTTTATTTCTCGTTATTAATGCAGTATTGAACTTAGTGCTTAGCATAAGTGAAAAATAAGGGTAATATGACTAGGTTGGATTGAAAGTTGGAGCGGGGGACATCACAGTGCATCACATTACATGCACATATTTCTAGTTGAAACTGGTTTCAGAGGGCCTCAGAGGATTTTGCCTAAAAACCAAATTTCTTCAATATATTTGCAGGATTTAATAATTATACCCCCGCCTTACAGCGTAAGCGGGGGTATATAGCGTTCATTCTTTCCGTCTGTCTGTCGGTCTGTCCGTCCGTCCCAAAACTTTGTGCGGAGCAGATCTCTCAAACTATACATGCTAGCATTGCCAAACTTCATACACATGTCAACCATGATCCCTAGTTGTGTCTATTAGGGTTAGAACTATTTCTGAATTTTCATTGGATTTTCCATGGAAACGTGACTAAAAAATGACTCTTTTAGGAAGTCATTTTGTGCGGAGCAGATCTCCAAAACTATGCATGCTAGCTTCATCAAACTTCATACACATGTCAACCATGATCCCTAGTTGTGCCCTTAGAGGGTTAGACCTATTTTTAAAATAAGGAAGTAATTTTCTCTCGAGCATATACAAAACTTTACTTACAAGCTTTACCAAACTCTATACAAATGTCTTTGTCATTTGAATTGTTAATTTTGTTGTTACTGTCATGGAAATATATTAATTGTAATCAAATTTTTTTCAAACATTGTACATTATCAATGAGTTGTTCTGAATACTGTCATGGAAATATATTAATTGTAATCACATTTTTTTCAAACATTGTACATTATCAATTAGTTGTTCTGAATGTTAATGCTCTTATGTGTTGGAATAAATGACAGTGTTCAATACAAGGTCTTTATTATTTGCATTATCTTATACTGTCAAAAGTCTTTCTCTGAAACTCTGAAACTCTGAAACATTCTATATTCATTCAACTTCTCACACATATGAGTCATTTACCATAGATGTTCCTGTCCTATTTTCATCTACATTTGGAAGTGGGGGTAAGTGAGCTGTGCTCGCTTCTACACTTGTTAGAGAACCATCAATCTATTGACCGTACTTCCTCTAAAAGAATAGACACCGGGTAATGAGATGAGCAAGGTTGTTTTAAAATGCAATGTTCCCGTTCCCGTTCCCGTTCAAAAGGCACCAGGCCTCGAATACACGCCGGGAGTATGACCGTTTGAAACAAATAGACGCCGGGGGTGAACATTAGTCCATGCTAGTTGTTGTATCTGTGAGGATGTGTTGCTAGTCTGGCAGTTGAACATTAGTCCATGCTAGCTGTTGTATCTGTGAGGATGTGTTGCTAGTCTGGCAGTTGAACATTAGTCCTTGCTAGCTGTTGTATCTGTGAGGATGTGTTGCTAGTCTGGCAGTTGAACATTAGTCCATGCTAGCTGTTGTATCTGTGAGGATGTGTTGCTAGTCTGGCAGTTGAACATTAGTCCATGCTAGTTGTTGTATCTATGAGAATGTGTTGCTAGACTGGCAGTTGAACATTAGTCCATGCTAGCTGTTGTATCTGTGAGGATGTGTTGCTAGTCTGGCAGTTGAACATTAGTCCTTGCTAGCTGTTGTATCTGTGAGGATGTGTTGCTAGTCTTGCAGTTGAACATTAGTCCATGCTAGCTGTTGTATCTGTGAGGATGTGTTGCTAGACTGGCAGTCGAACATTAGTCCATGCTAGCTGTTGTATCTGTGAGGATGTGTTGTTAGTCTTGCAGTTGAACATTAGTCCATGCTAGCTGTTGTATCTGTGAGGATGTGTTGTTAGTCTGGCAGTTGAACATTAGTCCTTGCTAGCTGTTGTATCTGTGAGGATGTGTTGCTAGTCTTGCAGTTGAACATTAGTCCTTGCTAGCTATTGTATCTGTGAGGATGTGTTGTTAGTCTGGCAGTTGAACATTAGTCCATGCTAGCTGTTGTATCTGTGAGGATGTGTTGTTAGTCTTGCAGTTGAACATTAGTCCATGCTAGCTGTTGTATCTGTGAGGATGTGTTGCTAGTCTGGCAGTTGAACATTAGTCCTTGCTAGCTGTTGTATCTGTGAGGATGTGTTGCTAGACTGGCAGTCGAACATTAGTCCATGCTAGCTGTTGTATCTGTGAGGATGTGTTGTTAGTCTGGCAGTTGAACATTAGTCCATGCTAGCTGTTGTATCTGTGAGGATGTGTTGCTAGTCTGGCAGTTGAACATTAGTCCTTGCTAGCTGTTGTATCTGTGAGGATGTGTTGCTAGTCTTGCAGTTGAACATTAGTCCTTGCTAGCTGTTGTATCTGTGAGGATGTGTTGCTAGACTGGCAGTAAAACATTAGTCCATGCTAGCTGTTGTATCTGTGAGGATGTGTTGTTAGTCTGGCAGTTGAACATTAGTCCTTGCTAGCTGTTGTATCTGTGAGGATGTGTTGCTAGTCTGGCAGTTGAACATTAGTCCTTGCTAGCTGTTGTATCTGTGAGGATGTGTTGCTAGTCTGGCAGTTGAACTTTAGTCCATGCTAGCTGTTGTATCTGTGAGGATGTGTTGTTAGTCTGGCAGTTGAACATTAGTCCTTGCTAGCTGTTGTATCTATGAGGATGTGTTGCTAGACTGGCAGTTGAACATTAGTCCTTGCTAGCTGTTGTATCTGTGAGGATGTGTTGCTAGTCTGGCAGTTGAACATTAGTCCTTGCTAGGTGTTGTATCTGTGAGGATGTGTTGCTAGTCTGGCAGTTGAACTTTAGTCCATGCTAGCTGTTGTATCTGTGAGGATGTGTTGCTAGACTGGCAGTTGAACATTAGTCTAAAAGTTAAATGAGACTTACCTGTAAGTTGAAGTTTGACTGTGGTTCTATCAGCTAATCTACATAAAGGAGGGGTTACATGAGATTGCTACTGCGCATGCTCGAATCAGACGTTTAAAGGGTTTAGGAGGGAGTATCCCCTAACCTGACACCAAGGGGAGGGATATACAGTGGTGGGTATGTAACCCCTCCTTTACGTAGATTAGCTGATAGAACCACAGTCAAACTTCAACTTACAGGTAAGTCTCGTTTAACTTTTAGATTCTATCAGCTAATCACGTGACAGTCAGGCTTCCATGAGACTTTGAAGATGGATGCTCACTCATAAACAGGATCCCAATCAAACTTCATCCAAAATCCACAAACAAGTTTGATACAACATATTAGGACTTTTATTCCTTGAACACATACATCCATTGTTCTGTTTTAAGGTTTCTAACCTTGTTATATTGAACACAACAATGATTTTCAACTGAAATGTGTGTACATCTTCATGTATTAATCAACAAAAATAATTCTTGTTTCATGAAAAAGCATTAAAGTCTTTTACAACTTTAGAGAACTTCAAGTTACATTTCTAATTCAGTAACGATTACTCCTTAGATCAAGTAGTTTTCATTGCAGGATTGCTTCAACAAAACCATCATTCCTTGCAACAATAGGTCTGCTTTCTCAAGTATTGTCCTCACTGGCACTGCTGCAGATGTGGCTGCTGCTCTAGTACTGTGTGCAGCAAACACGCTAGTGTCAATACCTGCTTGAGTCAAGCCAGTCTTTATCCACCGTGACACAGTATCCCTTGACACTGCTTTATGAGGCTTGATATAAGTAATTAAGAGTTTGTCCTCAGAACCTCTCAAGTCTGCAGTCATTCTGATGTACTCCAAAAAGACATGTTTATGTTATAATTGTGTAATTGTCATCTGCGGAATTACCTAGTTGGATATCTAAACATTCGATATATGGGAAATTTAAGTTGGTTTATTGAAGGTTTCTTTGTGAAATTAACAATCAAAATGTTGCGAAATTACGTTGAATTGTGACTATTGCCGAAAATCAAATTCCTCCACATACGTCACAGAAGTCATCCCTTCACATGTCACACCCCCGCAGGCTAAATCAGGCATTTTTTTAAAAAGCCGTATATAAGTAATTTATGGACCGATTTCAGAAATTTAAAATCGAGCAATTGTCAAATTGACATCCCATTTTAATGAATCCGATTTGGACCATATGTCATTTCATCTATCCTTTAAAAGATGTAAAGTCTGGCCCCTCTGGGCAGTTGTCAAAGACATTAACAATACCAATTTTATGGTTAGATATTTCAGAGAAATAAGCACAGTCTGGATATTTTGCAGATATGTAAGTACGTCTTTAACACTCCACACCTCCAGATATTTTGGACCCGGATGGGTTATCTTGAAACACAGCTTTTAGAAAACGAGATACCATCGGATGACTTCCACATGGTTGACCATTGAACATTACACAAGTAGATAAGGCACATCTTGCAGTGTGAATAGAACTATAACTCAGTCCAGACTTGACTAGAGATAGTAATAAGTCTAAAACATCTGTTAAAGACGGCAAACTGAAATTAACTTCCCTTTGATAACAAAACTTTCTCCATCTTGTGAGGTAACAGGCGTACTGCTTGCGTGATGTTTTCCTCCAAGACTTGATAAGGAACGTGGCTGCCTCCTCAGAAATTCCTCTCTGTGTGAAGCAATACCAGACAGAAGGCAGGCTGTCAGTCTCAGCCTCCTGGCTATGGGATGTGGAAGGCCCTCCACACTGGATACCAGATCCATCCGCGAAGGCAACATAAGGGGTCTGCAACACAACAATTGCAACAAATGAGCAAACCAAACTTGAGTAGGCCAACATGGGACAATAATCATCACCCTAGCTCTATCAGCTTCAATTTTCTGCAGACATTTTGATAGTAAACAGAAAGGTGGAAACATGTATGCATGACACATGAAACGCATCAACTGCTATTGCTTCTGGTTCAGGTCTCCAACTAACAAATCTTTGCAGTTTCTTATTTAATCTGGATGCAAACATGTCTATTGTAGGGTTTACCATGAAACGGTCCATGATTTCTTTGAATATTGGAGCATTCAAGGACCACTCAGTTCTATCATTAAACTTTCTGGATGCTTTATCAGCCTCTATGTTTTTTGAACCAGCTATGTGAGAGATAGTAAGCCAAATATTTCTTGTTATGCACCAAAACCAGATCTTTTTAGCAATTTTATTACAAAGAAAGTGTTTTGTACCGCCCATAGACTGAATATAGGAGACAGCTGTTGTATTGTCTGAAAGGACATGAATATGTTTGTCATTGAAAGAATTTGTTAGTGAGAGGGCTTGAAGTGCCATTAAAATGGCCTTAAGTTCCAAAGCATTAATATGAAAACTTTTCTCTTCCTCAGACCATCTTCCACCAACACTAGATCCTAAATTTGCTCCCCAGCCTTGTTGACTTGCATCTTGTTGTATCTGTGAGGATGTGTTGCTAGACTGGCAGTCGAACATTAGTCCTTGTTAGCTGTTGTATCTGTGAGGATGTGTTGCTAGACTGGCAGTCTAACATTAGTCCTTGCTAGCTGTTGTATCTGTGAGGATGTGTTGCTAGACTGGCAGTCGAACATTAGTCCTTGCTAGCTGTTGTATCTGTGAGGATGTGTTGCTAGACTGGCAGTCGAACATTAGTCCATGCTAGCTGTTGTATCTGTGAGGATGTGTTGCTAGACTGGCAGTAGAACATTAGTCCATGCTAGCTGTTGTATCTATGAGGATGTGTTACTAGACTGGCAGTTGAACATTAGTCCATGCTAGCTGTTGTATCTGTGAGGATGTGTTGCTAGACTGGCAGTCGAACATTAGTCCATGCTAGCTGTTGTATCTGTGAGGATGTGTTGCTAGACTGGCAGTCGAACATTAGTCCTTGCTAGCTGTTGTATCTGTGAGGATGTGTTGCTAGTCTGGCAGTTGAACTTTAGTCCTTGCTAGCTGTTGTATCTGTGAGGATGTGTTGCTAGACTGGCAGTCGAACATTAGTCCATGCTAGCTGTTGTATCTATGAGGATGTGTTACTAGACTGGCAGTTGAACATTAGTCCATGCTAGCTGTTGTATCTGTGAGGATGTGTTGCTAGACTGGCAGTCTAACATTAGTCCTTGCTAGCTGTTGTATCTGTGAGGATGTGTTGCTAGACTGGCAGTCGAACATTAGTCCTTGCTAGCTGTTGTATCTGTGAGGATGTGTTGCTAGTCTGGCAGTTGAACATTAGTCCATGCTAGCTGTTGTATCTGTGAGGATGTGTTGCTAGTCTGGCAGTTGAACATTAGTCCATGCTAGCTGTTGTATCTGTGAGGATGTGTTGCTAGTCTGGCAGTCGAACATTAGTCCATGCTAGCTGTTGTATCTGTGAGGATGTGTTGCTAGTCTGGCAGTTGAACTTTAGTCCTTGCTAGCTGTTGTATCTGTGAGGATGTGTTGCTAGACTGGCAGTCGAACATTAGTCCTTGCTAGCTGTTGTATCTGTGAGGATGTGTTGCTAGTCTGGCAGTTGAACATTAGTCCATGATAACTGTTGTATCTGTGAGGATGTGTTGCAGGACGGGGAGGTGAACATTAGTCCATGATAGCTGTTGTATCTGTGGATGTGTTGCAGGACGGGGAGGTAAACATTAGTCCATGATAACTGTTGTATCTGTGAGGATGTGTTGCAGGACGGGGAGGTGAACATTAGTCCATGATAGCTATTGTATCTGTGGATGTGTTGCAGGACGGGGAGGTGAACATTAGTCCATGATAGCTATTGTATCTGTGAGGATATGTTGCAGGACGGGGAGGTGAACATTAGTCAATGATAGCTATTGTATCTGTGGATGTGTTGCAGGACGGGGAGGTGAACATTAGTCCATGATAGCTATTGGATCTGTGGATGTGTTGCAGGACGGGGAGGTAAACATTAGTCCATGATAGCTATTGTATCTGTGGATGTGTTGCAGGACGGGGAGGTAAACATTAGTCCATGATAGCTGTTGTATCTGTGAGGATGTGTTGCAGGACGGGGAGGTGAACATTAGTCCATGATAGCTATTGTATCTGTGGATGTGTTGCAGGACGGGGAGGTGAACATTAGTCCATGATAGCTGTTGTATCTGTGGATGTGTTGCAGGACGGGGAGGTAAACATTAGTCCATGATAGCTATTGTATCTGTGGATGTGTTGCAGGACGGGGAGGTGAACATTAGTCCATGATAGCTGTTGTATCTGTGGATGTGTTGCAGGACGGGGAGTGAACATTAGTCCATGATAGCTATTGTATCTGTGGATGTGTTGCAGGACGGGGAGGTGAACATTAGTCCATGATAGCTGTTATATCTGTGGATGTGTTGCAGGACGGGGAGGTGAAGGTTGGGAGGAAGAAGGACCAGAAGCTGAGGAACAATGTGAAGTCAAAGTCTCTCTATGGAAACTTTATTAAGGTATATGTGAATTTTGATTACTGTTATATCTGAAAGTTAATGAACATTTTTTGCTCATCAAGACTGAAAAGCCTTGTCTTTATATGGCTATATCCCGGTCATGTGACCTTTTTAGTAAAATCAAAAGGCAGCATATCGCTGAAATTTGAAAGTCTAAATTTATATCAAAATGACAGACCTTTTGAACAAGTAAACTGTGCTGGGAGTGTCAGTTGCGTAACAAAACCTGAGGGATCTTAAGTAACGTGTGAAAAGCAAGCAAGGGCTTGTCGAATGGCATGACGTCCGATGTCCGTCCGTCCATAAACTTTTCGCGTTTTGGACCGCTTCTCCAGAACCAGTGACTCTGGACAGCTGAAATGTGTACAGACTGCTTTGCCAAATTTGAAGATTTGGTGACTCTTTGACCCAAAATTTGTGTCACAGGGGTCATGACCTAAAATCCTATTTTCATCTTCTTCTCCCGTACAAAAAGACTTAGAAAACTGAAATGTTGTGTACAGACTCATTGGCCAATGGGGATTCTAAATTGTAGATTTGGTGATCGTGTGACCACAAAAAAGGGCCTCATAGGTAGGGCTAGAAAGTTTACAAAATTTAGTAAACATTTACACGAAAGGTCAAAAAAGAAACGTTGCCGTTGCCCTCAAATTGACATGCTCTCACAGCCATGTGCTTAGTGATTCCTTGAATCTGATTGGTCGAATATGACATAAAGGTTGCGAATTAGAGTGGCTGCAAGGGGTCGTATACCATTTTTAGCTCATCAGGCCTGAAAGGCCCAAATGGGGTCACAGGGGTCACATCCTTAAAAACCTATTTTCATCTTCTTCTCCAGTTCCAAAAGGTCTAGAGAGCTGAAAAGTTGTGTGCTGACTCCTTGGCAAATGGGGCTTCTAAATTGTAGATTTCGTGACCCCTTCACCCCAAATGGGGTCATAGGGGTCACATCCTTAAAAACCTATTTTCATCTTCTTCTCCAGTTCCAAAAGGTCTAGAGAGCTGAAAAGTTGTGTGCAGACACCTTGGCCAATGGGGATTCTAAATTGTAGATTTTGTGACCCCTTGACCCCAAATGGGGTCACAGGGGTCACATCCTTAAAAACCTATTTTCATCTTTTTAGCTCATCAGGCCTGAAAGGCCCGATGGGCTTATGGCATGGCATGGTGTCCGGCGTCCGTCCGTCCATCCGTCCGTAAACTTTGCACATTTTCGACTTCTTCTCCAGAACCAATGACTCCACAGAGCTAAAATTTTATGTGCAGACTCCTTGGCCAATGGGGATTCTAAATTGTAGATTTTGTGACCCCATGACCCCAAATGGGGTCACAGGGGTCACATCCTTAAAAACCTATTTTCATCTTCTTCTCCAGTTCCAAAAGGTCTAGAGAGCTGAAAAGTTGTGTTCAGACTCCTTGGCCAATGGGGATACTAAATTGTACATTTCGTGACCCCGTGACCCCAAATGGGGTCACAGGGGTCACATCTTTAAAAACCGATTTTCATCTTCTTCTCCGGTTCCAAAAGGTCTAGAGAGCTGAAAAGTTGTGTACAGACTACTTGGCCAATGGGGATACTAAATTGTAGATTTCAATTGTAGATTCTGTGACCCCGTGACCCCAAATGGGGTCACAGGGGTCACATCTTTAAAAACCTATTTTCATCTTCTTCTCCGGTTCCAAAAGGTCTAGAGAGCTGAAAAGTTGTGTACAGACTCCTTGGCCAATGGGGATACTAAATTGTAGATTTCATGACTCCATGACCCCAAATGGGGTCACAGGGGTCACATCCTTAAAAACCTACTTTCATCTTCTTCTCCAGTTCCAAAAGGTCTAGAGAGCTGAAAAGTTGTGTGCAGACTCCTTGGCCAATGGGGATTCAAAATTGTAGATTTTGTGACCGTGTGACCCCAATCTAGGTCACAGGTCATGACCCAAAAACCTATATTCATCTTTATCTTAAGTATGTAAAGCTGTAGAAAGGTGAAATTGTAATTGTAGGATTGGTGACCCTGTGACTCCAAAGTTTGGTCACAGGGGTCATGGTCTAAAAAACCTATTTTGTTATTGTTAACAATGTATTACTTGATATAACTTAGATATTCAACCTTAGATAATAATCAATGAAATACTGATGAGCTACAGAGCCCATGGCTCTATTTTTTTCCAGTTCCAAAAGGTCTAGAGAGCTTAAACGTTGTGTGCTGACTCCTTGGCCAATGGGGATTCTAAATTGTAGATTTTGTGACCCCGTGACCCCAAATTGGGTCACAGGGGTCACATCCTTAAAAACCTATTTTCATCTTCTTTTCCAGTTCCAAAAGGTCTAGAGAGCTAAAACAGTGTGTGCTGACTCCTTGGCCAATGGGGATTCTAAATTGTAGATTTTGTGACCCCGTGACCCCAAATGGGGTCACAGTGGTCATGATCTAAGAACCTATCTTTTGCTTGTAAACAATAACTTAAATAACTTAAATATTCAACTTTAGATAGTAAATCAATGAAATCATGATGAGCTACAGAGCCCATGACTCTATTTTTAAAGCTGTATTTTTGCAGTTAGCCTAAAGACATTTGAATAACCTCTTCGTATTCATCTTACATCTTATAGGTACGGCATTCTAACAATAATCAAAGCAAGGGAAATTACACATGAAAATATGCTCAATAATGGCTGCGAGTTACGCACACGAGAGCAAGTTTGTAAGAAGTATTTTCACAAAACTTCATAATAAAAGGAAGATTTTCTGGATAACAACTTCTCTAACCCTTAACTTGCGAATCCCGGAATTATCCGGGAGGGCTATAAACAATTCCTTTGTGTCTAATTACAGATCCCGGATTCGACACTTAGAATAATTCACGGCCGTCTGCTCCGTTTGCTAGCCATGGCAACAGGCTGCGAGTCGATTGTCTCCGGGAGTCGCCCCATGAGAATGGCTGTATTTATGCTCCGCGGTTCGCCATGACAATGAAACTTTGATCCATGTCTGGTCGAAATGTCCAGCAAAATTCACACCAATTTGCGTGTGCATTGTTGACCCGTAACGAATCGATAATTAGCTTTACAAAAGGCCAATTTTGTCGGGCTTCGCCCCGAAGCCTAATTTCTCTTGCAGCTAATTATCACCCACGTGTTTGCATTGCCTCGGGTTTGCCCCGCCCGTACATGCTATCTGCCTCGCATCTAGTGAGACGGGGGAAAAAATCGGTAACTCGCCTTACTCCCGCACTTCATATCATGTGAGCGAATTGTTTGTTTTCAAAACAAAATACGGCAAAATAAAGGGGAAAGAATGGACTACATTCCCATATAAAATTAGCAAATGTCAATAAAATAATACAGACACATCAAGCTCCGTGAAAAAGGTCATGTTTACACTTCATAAATTTTGAAACAATCTGCGATTTTCACAACTTCTTACACATTTATCATGGCTAAACTACTGAATGCATTTTCATAATTTTTATATCACAATATTCTATATAAAATGCGCATATTTATTCACAGAAATAAAGATACAATTTAACCTTTCTGAGAGGCATGTGAAACCAAACGGCACACAAACTAATCAACGTATTTTCATCAGTTATGGTTCGAGGTTAGCGTTTATTTGAAAGGTCAAAGAACAAAACCATATTTGGGTTGACATGTGCTTATCTGTCAACTGGTTCGAGATCATGATTTCTTGGAAAAGTGAGATGAACGACTGTTTGCAATGCCGCATACATGTTGTAAGTATTTACGATTTTATAGGTGGAAATAAAGACAAACTTTACATAGCTATAGACTTATAACCAAAGGTTGCATTCTAATAATTTTTTATCATTGTGAAGCTAGACATCTTGTCTTCAAATCCGTATATAAATGTAATTTTTTCGTTTCGTATTTATGATGTAACGAGGCCCGAATTAAAGACAATCTTTCGAAGTAATAGAATAAAAACGAAAAATCATAGAAAATTCATTCAAAGTTTCGGTTGTGAATTAGCCATTTGTGTACGGGTGTCGCGACTTGAATTTGTATTGAACGCCTGTATATAGTCCGTATTCGCGATGTAGATGCGGTATATTTTGTTAAAACGGTATCGGAATCGCCGCCTGGAAATTCCACCAGCAGAGCTAGTTGGTGCCTTATCCCAAACTACTGCTGCGAGCTGCGAGTCTGTAAATTTATTTCCACCTATAAAATCGTAAATACTTACAACATGTATGCGGCATTGCAAACGGTCGTTCATCGCACCTTTCCAAGAAATCATAATCTCAAACCAGTTGACAAATAAGCACATTTCAACCCAAATATGGTTATGTTGTTTGACCTTTCAAATAAATGCTAACCTCGAACCATAACTGATCAAAATATGTTGATTAGTTTGTGTGTCGTTTGGTTTCACATGCCTCTCAGAAAGGTAAAATTGTATCTATATTTCTGTGAATAAATATGCGCATTTTATATAGAATAAAAGATTATTCTTTTCAGTTTATTGTGATTTAGTCCGGCAGCCAGCCCTTGTGACCGGGAAAGTGCGTCCATAGAAAATATTTTTGTTCCTGGTGAACCCTATGGGTATATACTTGAGGAAACTGAATGATGACACTTTGTCATCATTGAGCATTTTGAATAATTAATGTTTTAACTCATTAACGCCGAGCACGGATCTTCAGCTGAACGCCTGGCCGTCACGCCTCAGGTTTAGCGTACCACAGCGCCACGCTAATTAGCCTGGCACCTCTGATTCAGCGAGAGGAATTTCTTGTTATCAAACGTGTATTTATAGCGCTTCCGTCCATTGTGTAAAATGAACTGATTGTATATTCACGGCAAGATGACATTGAAAGCCAAAAATGTGAATAGATTGCATCATTCTACATAACTGCACGTGCACGACTCTTTCTCGTCTTATCAATTATGTAATCCCGTTACATATATCTCTGATATTTGTTTCTGCTTTACCTTTCCAGATCAAACCTTAATATGCTGGGATTATATGTTATTGACATCAAATAATTAGTTATCCTTTCATACGTTTTGTAAGTCATATTACAAAATAAAAATCAATTAGTAGTTCGAAACTAGCAAGTAGCATATTCATAAGTCTCAGTTTTTTATCACTTGAGTTTGGCTGAAAAGTTCCATGCATGAAACATTTATAAACAATAGCAAACTTTTTTGGATATTAAATTTCTTTATTCTGTAGAGGCGACGTTTCGAAATAGATACTAACGTCGTGTCGTTGACAAGCAAGTGATACTGTGATGGAGAGGAAGATAACATATACAAACATTGTTGTTACAATAAATTAGGATGAGTTGTTTATACAGCTGAATAGGTTGATGTACAAAGGTTGTTGAGGAGATTGAGCAGTTGATTAGAAGCCAGTTGTGATGAGCAAAGATAGCTAGAGATTTAACAATTTTGTTCACCAATCGTATAAGATATCCGTCAATGTAAGGGCTCGTGATGGGCGTGGCCTAAATCTCTAAACAGCACGTTTGATATTTTGCAGGTTCACAACCTGAAATGAATTATAACAATTATGTTACTTACGTATAATGTAAGATTGTATTTAGTAACCTGAAGGTGTATAGAAATATTGAAAGGAATTACCAAGTATGTTCTCATGAATAAAACTAACGTAGGCGTGGCTACAATAATCAAGCTCCATCATGATATAACACATGTCACGGGAGAAACGTCAGAATGTAGCGGAAATTACCAGTATGTTATTCCAAGCTAAATTACCTTGATCTTGATTGATTGAATATTCACACGCGTAATTGCCGTAACGCAAATTCTAATCTGTTTTGAACATACACATATGTCGACATATACACACAATTACACGGGCGTGACAATGAATCGTGTTGTCTATCTATGGCAGGTGTTTATTCTAGCAGGTGTCACGGATCAAACAGGAGTGCCGAATTACCCCAAGGGATTTACATTTCATGGTCAATTGAGTTTCTCAAATATTGTGTTACCATAGTCTGATTGAATGGTTATTTGCAAGAACATATGTGTATTTACTATAATTGTATTGACGACGGATCACAAGAGACCGGATCCATTGATATATATGACAATGGCATTGGATTATACCAGAGTGTGTCAACGTGTTTAGCTAATTTTTGAATGAAAGCATTTTATATTCATGAAAGTACCTAATAACTGTTAAGGATTACCGAATCATTGTTGTACGTGTAGAATATCAATACGAATATTTCAATACCATTGCATGAAATATCATTGAAGTGAATTAGATGCAAATTATGACACACAATGTTACAAGTACAATAAGTATCGGTAACCATGTACAATGGATAGGTTTTTGCAGACTAGTTAGGTAAACTACATTGTATATCTTATCAATAACAGCAATGACATGAATGTTTACTGTGGACAACAATATTAACCCAGGAAAGTGTTATAGTACAGAAGTTATAGATAAATGAAAATACTTCAACACTCTTCTTTTGGCTTAGATGTGCGTTGCGTCTTTGAAATAGTTACATAATCGTATGTAAACATGCAAAACAATAGGTATTGTAATATTTTAATTATTCTTTCTATACGCTCACTGCATAATACATATTCAGGCATTGCCTTTGTTTACACAAAGTAAAACAGACACAAAATATTCAACGGATATATAGAAAAAGCGATTACTCTATATTCTCAAGACATATTCATTGTTCTGATTATTTTCTTAACCATTCCCAATGAGGAGGTAGCTGTGTTTACCACTGTAAATAATTCTGATAATCTCTTTACTCACCGGAATGAGTTCATTAACGGTACTGCAGGTAAGCCTTTGATACCTATTTCTGACTGCTATCAAAACACCTTAAATACTTCCGGCCATCAACTCTATATGTAGCAACTCTCTAAAAAAAACATGCATCTCGCACGATAGATACCTAATTGTTTTAAATTATGTGTGTTTGTGATTCAATAGACAGCACCCCTAAAACGCGTCTCTCGCTGTGAGAAGCTGTTAATCAGCTACCCCTAATACACGTCTCTCGCTGTGAGGAACTGGCAATTAGCTGACCCCAAAAATCGTCTCTCGCTGTGAGCGTGAGATTAACGGCCTGCCTATACGCGTCTCTCGGCGTTAATGAGTTAATTAGATAGGGTACACTCGTGATTTCAGTTATCCAGAAACATCAAGTAATTATATTTTAGTGTTCACAAAATTGAAATGAAATTAAGGCAGTTATATATCAATTGTTGTCTATTAGTATTATGAAAATAAGTACACTTTTTTAACTTTTTTTGTTGAAAAAAACCGAATTACCAAAATGTTGATAATCTGTCTGGATAAACGAGGTTTCTGAGCAAATTTGGTTTTCTTGCAGTAAAATTTGATTTATTGGTGTAATAATTTACTTTTGATTATAATTACGATTATTGAATCATAATCAAAAGAAATAGTGATAAAGTTTCAGTAAGTTTATGTTTACTTTTTGACAAATTCTGAAAAAAGACCCCGATGAAACCCAACATACCTGGTAGTTATGATTACTTGACATTAGAACAAGGAGATTTTCTTGATAACAACTTCTTTAATATGAATATACAAGACGTTTCGGAGTAAATACTTACTCTATCATCAGTTGAAATGTAAGAAATAACAAAATGGTATACATTTATATACACTGACGGGCAAAAGAAAGTATATCGCTCAGTTTTATTTATCATATGTATAATTTTCAAAGTCAAATATCTCGAGTTTTCGACGTCGTATTGAAAAACGAACTAGTTTGTGAAATTAGTCCAAAACATTAAATCAGTCAAAGAATAGCTCTACGCGGTTTGAATTTTTTTTTATCAAAATTAAAAAATTAAATTTTGAAATTCCCCCAAATTAAGTTTGATAAAACACAACTGTTCATCTACATATAACACATACTCTGTGTGAAAATCAATAAATGTGCTTCGTCCTGCACACATTTACAACATTTTGAACATGGTAGGGGTCATGTTGGTGTAACTTTCATTTCTTACCCCTGTCTACTTTAAATAATGGTATTTTAGTTAAGAAATAAAACAGTCACCAATTAAGTTATTCAAACTGCTGCCGAAAGGTGTTATTGTATCGTGCCATAATCAAATGCATCTCATTTCTTTAAAATATCGAATTAATCGAAAACAAGTGTGTGATATACTTTCTTTTGCCCGTCAGTTTAGTAAAGAAACCAATGGCGAGAAAACTCATACATAGATTAAATGAGAGTGGTATACATTGATGATTTGTGATACAAACATGAGGAGCATTAATAGTTGATTGTAAAATCAGCAATGGCCTGTGGGCTTTATTATGTCCCCCGAAATTTTTTTCGGGAGACATAATGTTTTCGCCTCCGTCCATCATTCCGTCATTCCATTATTCCGTTATTCCGAAATGCTTTCTTTTCCGGGCCATATCTCAAAAACCGTTCAATAGTTTTTCACGAAACTTGGTATGTGGTTAGACCTAATGGTGGAGTGGTGCCTTTTGCTACTTTGGCTATTCTGATTTTTTTTATTTTTACTGGTTTCCATGGCAACAATTTCAACTTAGTGAAATTTGGGATAGGGACCTTTTCCGGCCTCTATGTCAAAATCTATCAAGTATTTCTTTACGAAACTTGGTATGTGGTTAGACCTAGTGGTGGAGTGGTGCCTTTTGCTATTTTGGTTATTCTGAATTTTTAATTTTTTCTGGTTTCCATGGAAACAATTTGAACTTAGTGCATATTGGGGGTAGGGACCTTTTCCGGCCTCCATCTCCAAAACCGTTCAATATTTTTTCACCAAACTTTGTATCTGCTTAGACCTAGTGATAGAGTGGTGCCTTTGCTACTTTGGCTATTCTGAATTTTTCATTTTCTCGTTATTTATGCAGTATTGAACTTAGTGCTTAGCATAAGTGAAAAATAAGGGTAATATGACTAGGTTGGATTGAAAGTTGGAGCGGGGGACATCACAGTGCATCACATGCACATATTTCTAGTTGAAGTAGTGATTGGACAACAGTAATACAATTTGGTAAAAGGAGGAAAACCAATTGCCTTTATTGTATATACAAGAACAGTTGATGGGATGTGAAATGCAGAAGACATGGTGATTGAGAGTATTAGGAGTGGCCAGTGTTTTTGGTGTGAAGTGGTTGGGCGGTGAATGGTTCTGATAGGTGTAGACTCCTCGGATAGGCTCTGACAAGAGTGTATTGATGGTAGGGTGGGTGCTCCTCGGATTTGCCGACAGAATATAGATGTTCGAGATGAGTGAATCCCCATGTACATGTTAGGAAGATGCTTTGGTCGCGGTTTATGGCAGATTGTTCCCTTGTAATGTCAATCGCTTATTGAAGTTTTCTTTGGCGCAAGTTGTTATTTGTTGACAAGACTGTGGTAGCCTCCCAGTTGATAGTGTGATCCTTGTTCAGAGTATGCTCAGATAGGGAGGATTTCTGGTCAAAAGTGTTAACATACGCTTTATGTTCCTTGATCCTTGTGTTGATAGGCTGCAGCATTTCTCTGATGTACTATTGTCCACAGTAGCATTGCATTTTGAAGATGCATCCTCTTGTAGTGCTGGTTCGTCTGCTGCTTGCTTTTATTTGAGTAGCTGCTTGAGGATCTTGCACAGGGAAATGTAACATCAATGCTGACTATGTTCTTGATTAGGTGGGCGATCTTGTAGCTGAGATAGCCGAAGTATTTAGGGAATTGTTACTCAAATTTCTCGGTTAAGGCTTGTGGGATAGATCTTATGGTGAGTGTTTTCAGGGTAGTCTTGATGATTAGACTTGCTGGATATTCCTTGAGTGGGGGTAAATGTGTCCTTTCGATGTTTTGGTTCTTTATTGAGGGTATCATGTTTACAGATGGATTTCATCACATCTTGTGAGTGTGACTATGCTTGATTAGTGGATGATAACATGAACTGTATTGTGTGTACTGGTCAGTGTGTTTGTCACGACGCGCGATAGACAGATATTCTGGGTCCATGCCCAGTAGTTTGCAAGGAGACATATGAGAAGGGAAGATTGTGGTTACTGGTTAGACTCTGTTTCCATGACCCACCTGATTCTTGGATGCTTGGCGTTGAGATGTTGTAGGAGATGATGGCTATGGTGGTGAAAGTGTCATCAACCTTGTGGAACCAATAAAGCGATTGAAAAGGAGCATTAGAGAGTGCTGGTTCTTGGAAGGATGTCATGAAAATCTATGTTATTAGGGAAGATAGTTGTGAGCCTATTGGAAGTCCGTGGATCGTGTCAGTGAAGATAAAATAGAAGTAGCCGATGGTTAACTTGGTATCAAGCTGTTCAATGCGGATGTGGAGCTTGGTGGCTTCTAGGGTTTTCTGTTGAGGGATATGTTGGTGAAGAAATCGACGACATCGTAGCTGACCAAACTGTCTGTGAGACAAGTCCTACATCATCGACTCACCATCTTCTGCCAAAATGATACCCTTTGGACATTAAATAATACTTGAAATCAACGTCATATCTTGCATCTGCAGCAATGTAAATCACTCAATGCTCCGTTGATTCGACAGAAAGACAGTACAGTGTTCTTTAAAATGAAACACATTATTGGCCGTACAATGTGCAATTTCTTTGGAGAAGCCGAGCAACTATTTGTGTTTGTTGTTTCGTTGTCTCTGTTATCCTTGTCTTTGCTGTTTTTATGTATAAATAGATACACATGACCTATGAAATAACAAGGTGTTTGATATTCCTGATTAAAAAATGTGTTGCAATGTCTGGCCTACACCGTTAGTGTCATCTGAATAAGGGTCTGAATATGTGCACTCCCACACTTTTTAATGTCACTTTTCATGTCATTGCAGTTATACATTTAACATTTAAGAAACATTTTTTCTTCTGCGAGACTACTCTTGTCAACCAATAACTTAACCTTCAAATTTCCCGATTTCAGTGCCCGCTTCGTGTTCGAATTTTGGGTCTAAACTTTGAAATTGAATATTTCCTGTTTTTGTCTTTTGCAAATTTACTCTTTGTGATAAATGTGTTGCTTGGTGAATAATAAAAAAATCATTTCAATACAAAATAAAAATGGTAAATTGTGTTGTTTAAAAAAAACAAAAAAAGTAAACAAACATAAACACTAACTGAAACTTTATCACCATTTCTTTTGATTATCATTCAATAATCTGATTATAATCAAAAGTAAATTATTACAACATTAAATCCACTTTTACTGTAAGAAAACCAAATTTGCTCAGAAACCTCGTTTATCCAGACACATTATATACATTTTGGACTTTGTTTTTTTTTCAACAATTTGTTTTTACTTATTTTCATAATACTAATAGACAACGATTGATATAAAACTGCCTTATTTTATTTCATTTTTTATGAACACTAAAAAATAATTACTTGATGTGTCTGGATAACTGAAATCACAAGTGTACCCTATCTAATTAAAACATTAATTATTCAAAATGCTCAATGATGACAAAGTGTCATCATTCAGTTTCCTATAGTATATACCCACAAGGTTCAATTTCTGTAAAAACATTTTCTATGGACGCACTTTCCCACCTAGGGTGAAAATCGGGGTTTGGCTGCTGGACTCATATAAAAATTATGAAAATGCATTCAATATTTTAGCAGTGATAAATGTGTAAGAAGTTGTGAAAATCGCCGATTGTTTCAAAATTTATGAAGTGTAAACATGAACTTTTTCACGGCGCTTGATGTGTCTTTATTATTTTTTTTGATATTTGTAAATTTTATATGGGATTGTAGTCTATTCTTTCCCCTTTATTTTGCCGAAATGTTTTTTAAAACAAACAATTCGTTCACATGATATGAAGTGCGGGAGTAAGGCGAGTTACCAATTTTTTTTTTCCCGTCCAGCTACATGCGAGGCAGATAGCATGTACGGGTGGGCAAAACCGAGGCAATGCAAACACGTGAGTGATAATTAGCCCTCAGGGAGATTAGACTTTGGGGCGAAGCCCGACAAAATTGGCCTTTTGTAAAGCTAATTATCGATGCGTTTCGAGTCAACAATGCACACGCAATTTGGTGTGATTTTTGCTGGACATTTCGACCGGACATTGGCAAAGACTAGTTATCGTGGGTAATTGCGAGATATAATACAAACGTTTTTATTGAGCGACTCACGGAGACAACTCGACTTGCAGACAGTGATAGTTAAATGGTAGACATCCGCCAATAAATCTAAGTCTAGTGTCCGGGAACCGGAATGAGACACGTACCAATTGTTTATGGCCATCCCGGACTATGCCAGGATTCGCAAGTTAAGGGTTAAGACCTATTTCATCTTCTCCATTTAAAGTGCTTCCTATGTGTTCTACCTCTCACCTAGGAGTTCACATTTTGAATTAGTTAATGTATATAATGCCTGATGAGCTACAGAGCACATGACTCTATTATTATTTATTCTTATATACTAAGATGTTGTCTAGTAGTCCTAAAAATGCATTTAAATCTGAATCCATTGTTTTTTGTGATAATTATCTTTAAAGTTGGTAAAATGTTCAAAGTCAAAACAAGTTCAAAACTTTGAAAATATCATTGTGATAAAAGTATTAAGAGTTTGCTAAAAATATTACAAAATGTTAAATCCAAGATGGCGACGAAACTACGACTTCACCATGATTCACTTTTTTGCTTGAATTGTAATTGCTGATCTTTTTTTAAAAGTTACAAGTGTCAAAAATTTTTTAATTTAGATTCACACTTGACCTTAAATGGTTTGCTCGATTGGGCTCAAAGTTTTGCACCAAAACTACATAGTTAGGGCTATCAGCGTGTAAAGTTTAGTTGTAATTGATAGCTGCATCGGTGGAATAGTAATAATAAACACACAAGTAACAGTAAGGATTCAGCCGTATGGCTGAATGAATCCTTAATGATCCAAAATTGTTGTCCAGTGGGTTGAGATGGTTGCCTTTACTTTTCTGTATTAATGTTAATGTTACTTAGGGAGCAACACTGATCCAGGAGGGTGGGAGTCATGTGGAGACAGCAGAGCCTTCTGTGAACTCTGGATCTGAAGAGGAAACACACACCAAGTTGGTACAACCCACTCCCTTACCCCACCCAACCACCTTTTGACTTTTCCCCAGTGATGATGCTAAGCTATATAAGTTTGGTTAAAACAATCATCTTTGATGGATGGAGTAACTATGATATGTAAATTTCATTCTCAAAAATATATGGATGTGGTAGGGGTGCAATTTGAGGGCTGTGATCAAATGTGCAGTCTAATGATAAGTGAAATATTGGTATTTCAACTATCAAATGTCCTTGCAACCAATCCATATCATTTATTATCACTCTCTGCATGTTTGGTATGAAGAGGAGGATATAGTATTCACCCTCGCTTGCGTACATACATACATATTCAATGAATAACTATTCTCCAACTTCTTATCATATTTTGCAGATAGATACCCCCATAGATTTTTGTGACCTTGGGGGGGGGGGGGGGGGGGGGATAGCACAGTGGTTAGCGCGTTCGGCTTCGGATCAAGAGGTCCGGGGTTCAAATCCTGCCAGGGACACGGCAACTTTGTCTGCAGTAGAGAACTGTTCTACACGCAGTAAGGTTTGGGTGCAATGCTACACTGAATCTCAGCATAGTACCACCCATGGTTCGCTAGTTCCAGCCGTTGCTCGCAGGTTTCACTCTTTGGCTAATGGGGATTCTAAATTATAGATTTTGTGACCCCATGACATCAAATGGGGTCAAAGGAGTCATAATCTTAAAAACCTATTTTCATCTTCTTCTCCAGTACCAAAAGGCTTATAAAGCTGAAAAGTGGTGTGCAGACTCCTTGGCCAATGGGGATTCTAAATTGTAGATTTCGTGACCCCATGACCCCAAATGGGGTCATAGGGGTCACATCCTTAAAAACCTATTTTCATCTTCTTCTTCAGTTCCAAAAGGTCTAGAGAGCTGAAAAGTTGTGTGCAGACTCCTTGGCCAATGGGGATTCTAAATTGTTGATTTCGTGACCCCATGACCCCAAATGGGGTCACAGGGGTCACATCCTTAAAAACTTATTTTCATCTTCTTCTCTAGTTCCAAAAGGTCTAGAGAGCTGAAAAGTTGTGTGCAGACTCCTTGGCCAATGGGGATTCTAAATTGTTGATTTCGTGACCCCATGACCCCAAATGGGGTCACAGGGGTCACATCCTTAAAAACTTATTTTCATCTTCTTCTCTAGTTCCAAAAGGTCTAGAGAGCTGAAAAGTTGTGTGCAGACTCCTTGGCCAATGGGGATTCTAAATTGAAGATTTTGTGACCCCATGACCCCAAATGGGGTCATAGGGGTCACATCCTTAAAAACATATTTTCGTCTTCTTCTCCAGTTCCAAAAGGTCTAGAGAGCTGAAAAGTTGTGTGCAGACTCCTTGGCTAATGGGGATTCTAAAGTGTAGAGTTCGTGACCCCATGACCCTAAATGGGGTCACAGGGGTCACATCCTTAAAAACCTATTTTCATCTTCTTCTCAAGTTCCAAAAGGTCTAGAGAGCTGAAAAGTGGTGTGCAGACTCCTTGGCCAATGTGGATTCTAAATTGTAGATTTCGTGACCCCATGACCCAAAATGGGTTCACAGGGGTCACATCCTCAAAAACCTATTTTCATCTTCTTCTCCAGTTCCAAAAGGTCTAGAGAGCTGAAAAGTTGTGTGCAGACTCCTTGGCTAATGGGGATTCTAAATTGTAGATTTCATGACCCCATGACCCCAAATGGGATCACAGGGGTCACATCCTTAAAAACCTATTTTCATCTTCTTCTCCAGTTCCAAAAGGTCTAGAGAGCTGAAAAGTTGTGTGCAGACCCCCTTGGCTAATGGGGATTCTAAATTGTAGAGTTCGTGACCCCATGACCCCAAATGGGGTCACAGGGGTCACATCCTTAAAAACCTATATTCATCTTCTTCTCAAGTTCCAAAAGGTCTAGAGAGCTGAAATGTTGTGTGCAGACTCCTTGGCTAATGGGGTTCTAAATTGAAGATTTTGTGACCCCATGACCCCAAATGGGGTCACAGGGGTCACATCCTTAAAAACCTATTTTCATCTTCTTCTTCAGTTCCAAAAGGTCTAGAGAGCTGAAAAGTGGTGTGCAGACTCCTTGGCTAATGGGGATTCTAAATTGAAGATTTTGTGACCCCATGACCCCAAATGGGGTCATAGGGGTCACATCCTTAAAAACCTATTTTCGTCTTCTTCTCCAGTTCCAAAAGGTCTAGAGAGCTGAAAAGTTGTGTGCAGACTCCTTGGCTAATGGGGATTCTAAAGTGTAGAGTTCGTGACCCCATGACCCTAAATGGGGTCACAGGGGTCACATCCTTAAAAACCTATTTTCATCTTCTTCTCAAGTTCCAAAACGTCTAGAGAGCTGAAAAGTGGTGTGCAGACTCCTTGGCCAATGTGGATTCTAAATTGTAGATTTCGTGACCCCGTGACCCAAAATGGGGTCACAGGGGTCACATCCTCAAAAACCTATTTTCATCTTCTTCTCCAGTTCCAAAAGGTCTAGAGAGCTGAAAAGTTGTGTGCAGACTCCTTGGCTAATGGGGATTCTAAATTGTAGATTTCATGACCCCATGACCCCAAATGGGATCACAAGGGTCACATCCTTAAAAACCTATTTTCATCTTCTTCTCCAGTTCCAAAAGGTCTAGAGAGCTGAAATGTTGTGTGTAGACTCCTTGGCTAATGGGGATTTTAAATTGTAGAATTCGTGACCCCATGACCCCAAATGGGGTCACAGGGGTCACATCCTTAAAAACCTATTTTCATCTTCTTCTCCAGTTGCAAAAGGTCTAGAGAGCTGAAAAGTTGTGTGCAGACTCTTTGGCCAATGGGGATTCTAAATTGTAGATTTTGTGACCCTGTGACCCCAATCTAGGCCACGGGTCATGACTCAAAAACCTATTTTCATCTTCTTCTCCAGTTTATATGTAAAGCTCTAGAAAGGTGAAATGTTGTGTAGAGATTCTTTGGTCAAAGGTGATTCTTAATTGTTGGATTAGTGACCGTGTGACTCCAAATGTGGGTCACAGGGGTCATGATCTAAAACCAATATTATTTTGCTTTTTAGCTCATCAGGCCTGAAAGGCCCAATGGGCTTATGGCATGGCATGGCGTCCGGCGTCCGTCCATCCGTCCGTCTGTCCGTCCGTCCATCCGTCCATCCGTCCGTAAACTTTTCACTTTTTCGACTTCTTCTCCAGAACCAATAATTCCACAGAGCTGAAATTTTATGTGCAGACTCCTTGGCCAATGGGGATTCTAAATTGTAGATTTTGTGACCCCATGACCCAAAATGGGGTCACAGGGGTCACATCCTTAAAAACCTATTTTCATCTTCTTCTCAAGTTCCAAAAGGTCTACAGAGCTGAAAAGTTGTTTGCAGACTCCTTGCCCAATGGGGATTCTAATTTGTAGATTTCGTGACCCCATGACCCCAAATGGGGTCACAGGGGTCACATCCTTAAAAACCTATTTTCATCTTCTTCTCCAGTTCCAAAAGCTCTAGAGAGCTGAAAAATTGTGTGCAGACTCCTTGGCCAATGGGGATTCTGAATTGTAGATTTTGTGACCCCATGACCCAAAATGGGGTCACAGGGGTCACATCCTTATAAACCTATTTTTATCTTCTTCTCCAGTTCAAAAAGGTCTAGAGAGCTGAAAAGTTGTGCGCAGACTCCTTAGCCAATGGGGATTCTAAATTGTAGATTTCGAGACCCCATGACCCCAAATGGGGTCACAGGGGTCACATGTTTAAAAACCTATTTTCATCTTCTTCTCCTATTCCAAAAGGTCTAGAGAGCTGAAAAATTGTGTGCATACTCCTTGGCTAATGGGGATTTTAAATTGTAGATTTTGTGACCCCATGACCCCAAATGGGGTCACCGGTTTCACATCCTTAAAAACCTATTTTCATCTTCTTCTCCACGTCCAAAAGGTCTACAGAGCTGAAAAGTTGTATGCAGACTCCTTGGCCAATGGGGATTCTAAATTGTAAATTTCGTGACTCCATGACCCCAAATGGGGTCACCGGAGTCACATCCTTAAAAACCTATTTTCATCTTCTCCAGTTCCAAAAGGTTTATAGAGCTGAAAAGTTCTGTGCAGACTCCTTGGCCAATGGGGATTCTAAATTGTTGATCTCGTGACCCTGTAACCCCAAACGGGGTCACAGGGGTCACATTCTTATAAACCTATTTTCATCTTGTTCTCCAGTTCCAAAAGATCTACAGAGCTGAAAAGTTGTGTGCAGACTCCTTGGCTAATGGGGATTTTAAATTGTAGATTTTGTGACCCCATGACCCCAAATGGGGTCACCGGTTTCACATCCTTAAAAACCTATATTCATCTTCTTCTCCAGTTCAAAAAGGTCTAGAGAGCTGAAAAGTTCTGTGCAGACTCCTTGGCCAATGGGGATTCTAAATTGTTGATCTCGTGACCCTGTAACCCCAAACGGGGTCACAGGGGTCACATTCTTATAAACCTATTTTCATCTTGTTCTCCAGTTCCAAAAGATCTACAGAGCTGAAAAGTTGTGTGCAGACTCCTTGGCTAATGGGGATTTTAAATTGTAGATTTTGTGACCCCATGACCCCAAATGGGGTCACCGGTTTCACATCCTTAAAAACCTATATTCATCTTCTTCTCCAGTTCAAAAAGGTCTAGAGAGCTGAAAAGTTGTGCGCAGACTCCTTAGCCAATGGGGATTCTAAATTGTAGATTTTGTGACCCCATGACCCAAAATGGGGTCACAGGGGTCACATCCTTATAAACCTATTTTTATCTTCTTCTCCAGTTCAAAAAGGTCTAGAGAGCTGAAAAGTTGTGCGCAGACTCCTTAGCCAATGGGGATTCTAAATTGTAGATTTCGTGACCCCATGACCCCAAATGGGGTCACAGGGGTCACATGTTTAAAAACCTATTTTCATCTTCTTCTCCTATTCCAAAAGGTCTAGAGAGATGAAAAATTGTGTGCAGACTCCTTGGCTAATGGGGATTTTAAATTGTAGATTTTGTGACCCCATGACCCCAAATGGGGTCACCGGTTTCACATCCTTAAAAACCTATTTTCATCTTCTTCTCCAGTTCCAAAAGGTCTTCAGAGCTGAAAAGTTTTATGCAGACTCCTTGGCCAATGGGGATTCTAAATTGTAAATTTCGTGACTCCATGACCCCAAATGGGGTCACCGGGGTCACATCCTTAAAAACCTATTTTCATCTTCTCCAGTTCCAAAAGGTTTATAGAGCTGAAAAGTTGTGTGCAGACTCCTTGGCCAATGGGGATTCTAAATTGTTGATCTCGTGACCCTGTAACCCCAAACGGGGTCACAGGGGTCACATTCTTATTCACCTATTTTCATCTTGTTCTCCAGTTCCAAAAGATCTACAGAGCTGAAAAGTTGTGTGCAGACTCCTTAGCCAATGGGGATTCTAAATTGTAGATATCGTGACCCCATGACCCAAATTGGGTCACATCCTTAAAACCTATTTTCATCTTCTCCTCCAGTTCCAAAAAGTCTAGAGAGCTGAAAAGTTGTGTACAGACTCCTTTGTCAATGGGGATTCTTAATTGTTGATTTGGTGACCCTGGCCTGGGACCCCAAATAAGGGCCTCAAGCCATGACCTAAAATTCTATTTCAGTCTTCATCATTAAATAATATAAACCCTGATGAGCTACAGAGCCCATGGCTCTATTTTTAACAATGTATTACTTGAGATAACTTAGATATTCAACCTTTGATAATAAATCAATAAAACCGTGATGAGCTACAGAGCCCATGGCTCTATTTTTTTTAAAAGATGCGCAATGACAATGCAAGCAAAAAAGTAAATCAGCCCGATTTCGTACGTCACATTGTTTAAACGCCATTTTCATTTTTAACACTTTTTTCAATGTTCCGACCCCATGTACCTTTGACAATCTTCTCCTCTGAACAAGGGCAGCTGGAGCTTCTCTTTACCGGCATCCACACGAAGTCTCTCTAGGTTAAGTGTTAAGCGTGCTATCGGCGATCAGAAAAGGGGACTCTTTGGCCCCCATTGATAACCTTGTTTCTGTTAGCCTCTTAACCTCACTTAAATTATGACTCCGCCCTAGCTTTTTTTCCTACGCCGAATAGCTCACTCTGAAATAACCTACACATATGCTGTAGAGTGTATGTTCACGTAATTACATTATTTGAAAAGAAGTGCTCGAACAAAATATCAATAAATCTCACATAACTTCACTTAATTTCCATGAATATTATCGAAACAAAATAGTGTCTTCACGTCTAAAAGATATATAAAATATAGTCACTAAATTTACCACATCATATCACGGGTACCGGTGGTGTAGTGGTTACCATCTCTGACTATAAATCCTGCAGTATTCAAATCCAAGTTCAAATCCACATGAGTAAAACTTTTGTACTTAAATATTATTTACAATGTTCAAAATATGTTTTGTTTTGCATGTTAAACTTTATTTAACTTGCTTATCCCCGTTTTTTGTCTTAAAAAGAGATTTGGGCAACACTTGTCAGATTAGTGTGCTTGTTGCTTTTTTCAGTTAAATTTTTTTGAATGTTTCTTCACATATATAACCAATGAGCTGATGTCATGAAAGTTTCAGGTGTGTTAGCCTGTATCCAAACTTACTCTATGACCTCGGCCGATTTTGGGATTTTAAACTTCTTTCACAAGATTTCATTCAAATAAGTACAAAAATTAAGTCTCAATATCTCCAAAACTATAACAGACAATTTTACAATTTATGTCAAGTGTCAAACATAATGTAGTCATACTGGACAGTCTAATCAGTTGTGGTACTCCAGTGTGTATATACAATGTATCCCAGATGTTGACCTGTCAACCAGATAATGAGCAGCATTTTCATCAAAAGAGTCTAGATATGTAACGGTTCCATAAATTTGACCGATACTTGTAGGATACATCCTTTAGTGCTTTCTTCTCACGAGTTCTGTAGCCATATCGAGATTGTGGATTCCTTGATCTCCATGTGGAAGTGTACTCTCTGTCTACATTCTCATTCCAGTGACAAACTGCCAATTGGGATCTCATGTTGTAAGTGCTGTCAGAGAATGAAATCCTTTTATCTTGGAAAATGTTCATAACGTTATTAAAACTTTCAACGTAGAATGTATCTTTGGCCAAATTATAGTCATCAGGATATTTGAAAATGCTGGAATTTTGAATCACTGAAGTGAGTAAGGAAGCAGCATTTTTGCTGGATAGAAAAACATGATCTGGTTGATATGTGGGGTCATTTTTACATCTAGATGATGGGCTGCAGGCAGAGTGAATGTTCTGATAATGATCAACAGCATTTCGAAGAGATGATCTCAGTTTTCCACTGTCTCCATTACATTCGCGTACAGCATGATGAAAATGAGTTGAAACTTTATCAACTTTATCTTCAAGCTGTTTATGCCATGTACTGCCATGTTTGTATTGCGGCCCGGCAGATACAGCATTAAGAGCTTTTTTGACAGCCTTAATTGCGTGCCAGATGTCATTCTGATTGGTGACATCATTGTCACGTACAAACTTGTTGACAGATAGGTTTCTGTCATGTGCGTGTACTCTCACAGAGACATCTTGTGAGTCCAGGTATTGGTATATTTTCCTGGTACCCACCATCTCATGTCTCTGTGACACGGGATCCTGTTGTTTGGTGACATGTTGGCACTGTAACACCTTGTGTGTTTTTTCACCTATTGCGACAACGCTACTGTCTTTGGCATTTTTTCGCCATCCATGACGTGCATCTGTTGCAATATTGATGCCCCCCAGTTCCTCATAAATGGCAACCTCCTCCAACAGTGCAGTGCTGATTGTATCATCATACTCCGCCTGGACACACTGCTTGTACTTTGAGAACTGTTCTTTTCTTCGATACCTTGATAAGGTACCGAAACCTGCGCCTCCACAGAACCTGGTATATTGGACAGGCAATAATCCACTTGAATTGAATGCGTGGCCAATTCTCTCATTGACAAGGTATTTATTGTTTGGAAGATATTGGGATGAGGCAACTCGGAACTGGTGAGATCGCCGGCACCTCAGCTTCATCTTCATGACATGTTCATCATAGGTACCTTGAGCCAAGGAGAGCTTACTCAGACAACCTCGACCATGCTTTTCAGCCACATCCAAACATAATTTCATTGAAGATTCAGAAATCACAAAAAATCGATCTTCAGTGTCCCCTGCTCCAGCTGTTAGGTGAGTGTCGATAGGATTCTCAGGTGCTTTTAAACCTCGATGTTGTAGGTAATATGTCAACACAGTGTACAGAGCATCAGCATTGTTGACAAGCTGATTTCTTTCTGTCATCAATCTTGTTTTCACCTGTTTGAGTTGTGAAAGTATATTTTCTTTCACAATTCCATCTCCAGGTATTTGCAACATAAATCTAGGAGATCGTTTGGTTTGAGCCATTTTATCAAGTGAATGAAATTTCATCAACAGGTTGAGTCAAAGGAATTTGGTGATGTATTCAGTGTATGCACACATTAGAAACATTTGGGGGATAGGGTGTGGCGGAGTCTTTTTCAGGCAAGGGGTTACAGGTTGTATGTGTGATGAATTATTTTGTTATAATAAATTTACTAATGATAATGGGGGGGGGGGGGGGGGGGGGGGGGGGGGGGGGGGGTATGGTGAAATTGATATCATGAATGAGACAGCCTGAGCAAATCACAGTACGCTGCTATGGGAACCCCCAAATATCTGGTCACATGACCAGACAGTGGCAAATTTGAATTTTAGGTAGGTGTATTTGATTTTTTGTTTTAAAATATTCTCTTTCAGACTGAATGTATAGTTTCAGGATTGTAGCTATGTGTTCTTTTAATACTGGTTAACATGTTAACAAAAAATTATTCAGAAATGTTCAATACTTTGTTCGATAACTTGTGAAAGAAGTGTCCACCTCATTGTATTTCCAATGAAAAGGCACTCTTCACTGGAAAGTTTGACTCCACCCATTCTGTGTATAGGGATTTACCTCGGCCTTTAACTAAGTACAGAAAGAACAGGTTGCCATGGCGACTGTACAGCAGGCTGAAAAAATACAGAAAATAAGGAATTCGATGTTTAACATGGGGAAAAATTTCAAAATCAACATATAGAGACTTTTTTTATACTAATACAAACAAAACGTTAATCATGGTGAAGTTTTAGGTCACGTGGTTTGGGCGCCATTTTGATTTACAATGAATATTCCGAATCTTTACAGTTTTGTTGGTATGAGAGATTCATGTTACTTTGTGAGTTTTGACAGAACAGTATCAGTGACATTCTTCGATCAAACATGGAGGTGAAGATCAAAGCGGAAGTCTGAAGACCTAAGTACTGCCGCGGCAGTCCTAGTTTGGTATATAGTTACTTGAACCAAACTAACATGACATCAACTATCAACTTCATTTATTCTCAAAAACGAGTATACTATAAGAGTACTTGTATATTCATCATCAAATCATATATATGCCAAATGGATATTTTCAAGTACAGTCATATATACAAAAACGAAACATGTTTAAATGATCTAAGAATATTATTGGTCAGGTTTCTTAGCTTTTGAACAAAAGAGCCATTCAAATATTAGCTGACAAAATTCCAAATTATGGTCAATGGCAAAAACTCTCGATCTTGGTCAGCCAATGAGATGTTTCCGGGTCAAATCTAGCTTTGTGTGATCTAATATTAATTGTTTGGTTTCTATCCGAAATTCTGACTTATGGCAAATGTATGTTATGTAAATGGGTGTTGTAATTAACTATCAAACATACATTTATTTTGATTTAATAGAAGTGAAAAAAAGGAGCAATGAAACAAACTTGCTCGCCTAATCACAGTGTTCACGGATATTGTAGTGGTTGCCGATAGTATTTTGTGAAACAGGTTTACAAGTTATATGTGATAACCATGTGATATCTTGCGGTAATAAGTTATTGTTATCATAAACAAAAGTCTAAACCAAAGCAACAAACTGTCAACATATCTTGCTGCATGTCTTCCATTCTCGCGTGCAGCAATGTGGGATGACCTCCAGTGGTTTTGCAAACAATAACGTCATTTGTCATGATTATTCAATCCATTTTACATCAATGTGACGATAAAGTAGATTATCAAATGTGAATAAAATTTGGATATATCAGCAAATTTTCAATTTAAATTCATTTTGTGGTATTATGAATTGACGCGAGAGAAATTGTCGAGAGATTATTTATTCCTTCGATAGTTGATTACTGGGATATTGAATGTAGTTGAAAATTTAACTTATTGTCTACCAGATGTCTAGTTATGTTGGCCAATATTATTTAGTACATCTAGGATTAGGATGATTAAATGTACATATGTAAGGTCAAATGGAAACTTAACTGGCATTTGGTCAATTGACAAACGTAGCGCCAAAGCATATGTTAAGTAGAACACGAGGAACACGGATATGCATTGTTGGTACTTGCAGTTAATTATTAACTTCTTTGCTTTTGAATGTTGAAAAACCGGACAGGTATGTTTTCATCCGGACTGGTGGATAATTAGCAGCTCCAACTATCAGTTTTTGCGCAGTTTCCGTCGCCGCCGCCGCCTCGTTTTGTATTCGCTATAACTTTTTTCCTAGAAGGTTTTGAAAACTCATATACATAACTTCTTACTTATGCCCCTGGGGATTTTTTTTGACATGTTCACATTCAAGGTCAAAGGTCAAGGTCACGAGTTCTGAAATCGCTAAAAGAAATCCTTGTAAACACGATAACTTGAAAAATATTTTTGCTATCAGGCTCTTTTTTGGTTTATATCAACTATGGAGAGGCCAAGATTTGAAAAGGTTTTCGCTAACATCCGTCAAAGGTCAAGGTCATAGCGAGGTCACAACTTAAGCATGCTTTTGCGAAAATGTCTTATTTCAACTATTAACACTTTGAATCATTACATGATTGTGATACACAATGAAAAGTGATCACTGATTGTGTGACATTGAATTTTAAAGGTCAAGGTCACGAGATAGGGTCATGGTCACCAGTTCTGAAATCACTTAATAACTTTTTTCCATGAAGGTATTAACACTTCATATACATAGCTTCTTTCTTATAAATCGGGTGAATGATTTTGACATGTTCACATTCAAGGTCAAAGGTCAAGGTCATGAGTTCTTAAATCACTACAATAATCCTTGTAAACATGATAACTTCAAACATTTTTGTGCTGTCAGGCTCTTATTTGGTATGTATCAACTATAGAGAAAGACCAAGATTTGAAAACGTTTTCGCTAAAACCTGTCAAAGGTCAAGGTAATCAAAGTCAAAGTCAAAGTAATCATTGATGGTGTGACCTTGAAGATCAAAGGTCAAGGTCATGAGATATTGGTGAAGGCCATGTTAATCCTTTGATCCAATTTTGAAATCAGAAATAGGTTTTAAGAACAAAGTTGTGAAAAGTGACCCCAGTGATGATTCAACTTGTTAGAATGACTTGAATAATGAAAAAAAAATTTTCCAAAAATATTCCCATTGTATTTATGCTGAGGAGAAGGCGGAACAGCAAAAGGCGAGACCCAAAGTTTCAGAGCTGCTCTGCTTTTGCGGTGTCCCGCAAACGCTCATCTAGTTTCAGTTACCAGTCCGGCTATATGGCTTTGATTTTTGGGAGTTTTCTACACTGATTTTTAGCTCATCTGGCCTGAAAGGCCCGATGGGCTTATGGCATGGCATGGTGTCCGGCGTCCGTCCGTCCGTAAACTTTTCGCATTTTCATCTTCTTCTCAAGAACCACTTGGTCTAGGGAGCTGAATTTTTTTGTGCAGACTCCTTGGCCAATGAGGATTCTAAATTGTAGATTTCGTGGGGTCACAGGGGTCACATCCTTAAAAACCTATTTTCATCTTCTTCTCCAGTTCCAAAAGGTCTAGAGAGCTGAAAAGTTGTGTGCAGACTCCCTGGCCAATGGGGATTCTAAATTGTAGATTTCATGACCCCTTGACCCCAAATGGGGTCACAGGGGTCACATCCTTAAAAACCTATTTTCATCTTCTTCTCCAGTTCCAAAAGGTCTAGAGAGCTGAAAAGTTGTGTGCAGACTCCTTGGGCAATGGAGATTCTTAATTGTAGATTTCGTGACCCCTTGACCCCAAAGGGGTCACAGGGGTCACATCCTTAAAAACCTATTTTCATCTTCTTTTCCAGTTCCAAAAGGTCTAGAGAGCTGAAAAGTTGTGTGCAGACTCCTTGGCCAATGGGGATTCTAAATTGTAGATTTCATGACCCCTTGACCCCAAATGGGGTCAGAGGGGTCACATCCTTAAAAACCTATTTTCATCTTCTTCTCCAGTTCCAAAAGGTCTAGAGAGCTGAAAAGTTGTGTGGAGACTCCTTGGGCAATGGAGATTCTAAATTGTAGATTTTGTGACCCCTTGACCCCAAAAGGGGTCACAGGGGTCACATCCTTAAAAACCTATTTTCATCATCTTCTCCAGTTCCAAAAGGTCTAGAGAACTGAAAAGTTGTGTGCAGACTCCTTGGCCAATGGGGATTCTAAATTGCAGATTTGGTGACCCCTTGACTCCAAATGGGGTCACAGGGGTCACATCCTTAAAAACCTATTTTCATCTTCTTCTCCAGTTCCAAAAGGTCTAGAGAGCTGAAAAGTTGTGTGCAGACTCCTTGGCCAATGGGGATTCTAAATTGCAGATTTGGTGACCCTGTGACCTCAATTGGGGTCACAGAGGTTATGACCGCAAAAGCTATTTTCATCTTGAGATTTTATGTGGTCTTCAAAGGGAGGTAATAAACAACAGTGATGAATTAAATGTTCAATTGTGTCTTTATTTGAAGGGGATTTTATATCTGGCCTCAGAGATAGGTCCGAGTTGTAAGGACCTATTTCATCTCCTCCATTTAAAGTGCTTCCTATTTGTTGTACCTCTCACCTTGAAGTTGACATTTTGAATTAGTTAATGTATAAAGCCTGATGAGCTACAGAGCCAGTGGCTCTATTTTTAGAATAAGATCTATGTTGGATGGAGGCTGCGATTTGTATATTTCAATCCCTTGCCCTTGTCCCCAAAATAAAGGCGTAACAGGGGTGCAATGTAAAGTACCTATTTGAGTGTCATGATAATCCTTTATTTCCAGTACAAAAAAGCAATACAACCTTTTCACTCTTTCAAAGAAGGTCACTCCACTCCCCTCAATAACCCCATAGCTCCCCTGACCAAGGCAACCCTGAATTTGTGTATTGACTATAAGAGTTGGAATCCCCAAGCCATAACCATTGCATGTTTGCTGTGATCCTTAATTATACCATGATACAAATTATTAAGTAAGGGTTTTAGTGGTCATTCTGTCCCTCCTTCTGTTATTCCATCCATCCTTCCCTCCATCCTTCCGTCTGGTTATTATTTAGCTCATCAGGCCTTTCAGGCCTGATGGCTTATGTCATGGGCTGTTGTCCAGCATCGGTCTGTCTGGTGTCAGACATCTATCAACATTTGACACTTTCAACTTCCCATAAACAACCACCGCACGTCCCCTCTCAGGCATTGTCTTTGGAAACTTTAAACTAAAGCTGTAGTCTTTAAACTAAATTTACAGGTGTTGAATAACAGTGAAGTTTCTAAAGGCAACAGTTTATCTTATAAATAATTCATGTTGATGTTTTCATTGTGAGAAGACAAAAGAAGTTTCTCGATGTAGGATATATATGATGAATAACTAATATAACTGACTGACTGACAGTATTATGTTTGCTTGCAGACCTTCAGAGGAAGAGCTCTTCAAGCTCTGTGGAGGCCGGACTGCTCACAAGTACGTTCTCTCTCTTACCTTGCTAAGCACAGAAACATTTTGCAATTTCAACCATTGCGTTGCCGATCTCAGGTTGGTCTTGGACCCAAATAGAGAATCAATTTGTTGTGGCGGGCGAGACCCTGAGCTCAGTCTTTGTCTTTTTAAGGCCTTTCAAGTACTATATTTGCCTGGTAGATGGCCTAGCTCCGGAAAAACTGTGTCTCCGATTTCGCGACATGCAAACGTCTTTATCTCGTGGCTCGCTACATTGACGATTCTTTTGTCAATGTCTGGTCGAATTGTACAGCAACAATCACACACAATAGGATGCGCAATGTTGACCTGTAACTCATCCATAAGTATCTAAACAAAAGGGCAATTTAGCCCGTCTATACCTTATCGCCCTTTGGGCTAATTAACCCCAATGTGTTTTCACTGCACCAGGACGTGTTGAAAGGCCCGATGAGCTTATAGCATGGCATGGTGTCTGTCCATCCACCATCCATATCTTTTTGTTTTTTAGCTCATCAGGACTTAAAGGCCAGAAATCACAGTTGTCAATCAAAAGTGAACTCATTAATAAAATAGCAATTTGCAAAACAAACTTCTAAATGTTTTAGGCAGATTAAAATACTAACCTGCCTTACATTGCTTTTATTGACATTGTTAAATATTCACACAATGTTGATTTCTACCCCCTGATTGACAAATTAAAAGGACTCCCAAAAACACTTTCATGATTCCCTATCTTAAAGGTTAGATGAAATGACATATGGTCACTTTCATATTTGTTGAAAAGGGGTTTCAATTTGACAATTGCTCAATTTTAAATTTCTGAAATCGACCCATAAATTCCTTAGATCAGAATGAAAGTGGGCGGGCGGGCGATGATCACTGAAGCGTATCGTGCTGTGACGTACGTGGAGGAGTCTCACTATGGCTGCTAATCTTAATTTAACGCGTTTTCCCAACTTTTAAACTGCTCATATAAGACAGAAAACTTTATCAAAACAACCCAAATTTTCGATAAACGGATTACTTAACTATTCAACTAGCGATTTCATATAGTTACGACTGAGGCCTGCTTAATTGGAGTGCATTCTGCGCTTATGTATAGTATGTTTGTTGCAATTACAACCTCGGAACTAGAAGGGAAGGTACTTTCATTTACACGAAGTATGTCTTTCAACGATTCAGAAAATGGCATATCACTTTCCATGGAGTGTTTGTCTTCAAGCTCAAATTCCATCATTTCAAGTGACGTGGCCGATGCCTTGCCTGTATGAACCAAATGACAGTTCAAGTGACATTGAAACATGGGAAGAAGACTTGCGGGAATCGGGTGAAGAGAGATTAAGTAGCATCAATTGATCAAATTATGTTGAATAATCAGCATGTTAATTTTGTTTTGTATGTATTAATAAATAAAGTAATATGGTAGGTATAATTTCATATACACTGAACGATTGGCTGTTCAAACAAGCGAGACAACATTGCAGATTTATAAATAACATTGTGTATTTAATATAAAACATTACTGTATTTGAAGTTTGTCAATTAAAATATTCCATATATGATGTAATGCAACGCAAACATTTTCACTTCACTTTAATGAATAAATACATGAACTGGATTGGTCAACAAACTCAAATTTATATGAAGATTGCTCTATTGTACACGCAAACATAAACATTAAGATTACATGATTGATATAGACAACAAACGTTATTGAATGAAAGAATTATGTTACCAGTAGCATCTTAATGCACATCTCGTAAATGAAAACCAAATGGTTTAATAAATAGTCTGATAGCCTTCATGTGTCACTTCAGCACACCAACACACAATTCTCAGTTTAGCGGACAATATAGATGTTTCTTCCAGTTTAAAGGGGAGAAGTGTTGTTACAGCAAATTAGTTTACGCAATTAAGAAGCTGAGTATGTGAGAAGGAAGGAGTGTAATTTTGTTTGTACAGATAACAAGTTTACTGGACCGATTCAATTATATAACAAATTGCATGTCGGTGACCAGCATGCAATATATGTTTATTGTCAAACGTCCTGTCTTGGTGACACAAAGGAAATACGAAATAAACATTAACGTGACATTCAGTCTAGATATTGTCAGCCAATGAAATTATTTTTAGTGTAAAATCATCATCAACTATTTGGTTTTCTATCTTGCCATTTGCAAAAAGACTTTTGCTGAAAGAGGGTTAGTATTTGACCATCTTCTGTTTCCAAGTACTGTCATTGATGGATTTATAGGTTTACAGTTTGTGTCAAATGTGCAATTTGATATTCATATTGTCCGTTTGGATACGCTTATAAGGTAAGTTTCTTACATTAATTGACACTCTTGCTGAAATGTCAATTTAAATACAATGTTTATTTGATTTGATTTGATTTGATTTGATTAACCACATATTTTATTGAAAACATTATTTTATCATCTATTAGATTCTGAATTAAAACAAGTGTTAATAAGTGATAACTGATTTGTAAAATATAACATTGGGATGCAGTGTTTTCGTAGGTGGATTCGTAGACGTATTATTATTGTTGATAACCAAGTGCTTTTGATGTTTTAAAATATGTGGTGAGCTGCTTTGATTGTTGTAGTGTACTGTTAGTAAATAAGTTGTCGGTAGATTAACGACGTTAAAAAAAACAGGATGTTGTGATGTGCTTTGATTGTTGATGGCTTACCGTAGTACCTACTCCGCCGGCGTCTGTTAATCTCACATTTGTTGTTTTATTTTATACACAAACATTCTCCAACAAACAGTAACAACAACACCGAATATCTGATTTCGTTTTCTCAACTTGACTTTGTTATCATATCATATCTTGGTTTCATTATGTCATCATATATCTCATTAGCATTGATTAGCAGCTCCGACTTAGTCGGAGCTGCTATCAGTTTTTAGCTCATCAGGCCTGAAAGGCCCGATGGGCTTATGGCATGGCATGGTGTCCGGCGTCCGTCCATCCGTCCATCCGTCCATCCGTCCATCCGTAAACTTTTCGCTTTTTCGACTTCTTCTCCAGAACCAATGATTCCACAGAGCTGAAATTTTATGTGCAGACTCCTTGGCCAATGGGGATTCTAAATTGTAGATTTCGTGACCCCATGACCCCAAATGGGGTCACAGGGGTCACATCCTTAAAAACTTATTTTCATCTTCTTCTCCAGTTCCAAAAGGTCTAGAGAGCTGAAAAGTTGTGTGCAGACTCCTTGGCCAATGGGGATTCTAAATTGTAGATTTCGTGACCCTGTGACCCCAAATGGGGTCACCGGGGTCACATCCTTAAAAACTTATTTTCATCTTCTTCTCCAGTTCCAAAAGGTCTAGAGAGCTGAAAAGTTGTGTGCAGACTCCTTGGCCAGTGGGGATTCTAAATTGTAGATTCTGTGACCCTGTGACCCCAAATGGGGTCACCGGGGTCACATCCTTAAAAACTTATTTTCATCTTCTTCTCCAGTTCCAAAAGGTCTAGAGAGCTGAAAAGTTGTGTGCAGACTCCTTGGCCAATGGGGATTCTAAATTGTAGATTTCGTGACCCTGTGACCCCAAATGGGGTCACCGGGGTCACATCCATAAAAACTTATTTTCATCTTCTTCTCCAGTTTCAAAAGGTCTAGAGAGCTGAAAAGTTGTGTGCAGACTCCTTGACCAATGGGGATTCTAGATTGTAGATTCCGTGACCCTGTGACCCCCAAATGGGGTCACCGGGGTCACATCCTTAAAAACTTATTTTCATCTTCTTCTCCAGTTCCAAAAGGTCTAGAGAGCTGAAAAGTTATGTGCAGACTCCTTGGCCAATGGGGATTCTAAATTGTAGATTTCGTGACCCCATGACCCCAAATGGGGTTTCATGGGTCACATCCTTAAAAACCTATTTTCATCTTCTTCTCCAGTTCCAAAAGGTCTAGAGAGCTGAAAAGTTGTGTGCAGACTCCTTGGCCAGTGGGGATTCTAAATTGTAGATTCCGTGACCCTGTGACCCCAAATTGGGTCACCGGGGTCACATCCTTAAAAACTTATTTTCATCTTCTTCTCCAGTTCCAAAAGGTCTAGAGAGCTGAAAAGTTGTGTGCAGACTCCTTGGCCAATGGGGATTCTAAATTGTAGATTTCGTGACCCTGTGACCCCAAATGGGGTCACCGGGGTCACATCCTTAAAAACTTATTTTCATCTTCATCTCCAGTTCCAAAAGGTCTAGAGAGCTGAAAAGTTGTGTGCAGACTCCTTGGCCAATGGGGATTCTAAATTGTAGATTCCGTGACCCTGTGACCCCCAAATGGGGTCACCGGGGTCACATCCTTAAAAACCTATTTTCAACTTCTTCTTCAGTTCCAAAAGGTCTAGAGAGCTGAAAAGTTGTGTGCAGACTCCTTGGCCAGTGGGGATTCTAAATTGTAGATTTCGTGACCCCATGACCCCAAATGGGGTTTCATGGGTCACATCCTTATAAACCTATTTTCAACTTCTTCTTCAGTTCCAAAAGGTCTAGAGAGCTGAAAAGTTGTGTGCAGACTCCTTGGCCAATGGGGATTCTAAATTGTAGATTTCGTGACCCCATAACCCCAAATGGGGTCACAGGGGTCACATCCTTAAAAACCTATTTTCATCTTCTTCTCGAGTTCCAAAAGGTCTAGAGAGCTGAAAAGTTGTGTGCAGACTCCTTGACCAATGGGGATTCTAAATTGTAGATTTCGTGACCCTGTTACCCCAAATGGGGTCACCGGGGTCACATCCTTAAAAACTTATTTTCATCTTCTTCTCCAGTTCCAAAAGGTCTAGAGAGCTGAAAAGTTGTGTGCAGACTCCTTGACCAATGGGGATTCTAAATTGTAGATTTCGTGACCCTGTGACCCCAAATGGGGTCACCGGGGTCACATCCTTAAAAACTTATTTTCATCTTCTTCTCCAGTTCCAAAAGGTCTAGAGAGCTGAAAAGTTGTGTGCAGACTCCTTGACCAATGGGGATTCTAAATTGTAGATTCCGTGACCCCGTGACCGCAAATGGGGTCACCGGGGTCACATCCTTAAAAACCTATTTTCATCTTCTTTTCCAGTTCCAAAAGGTCTAGAGAGCTGAAAAGTTGTGTGCAGACTCCTTGGCCAATGGGGATTCTAAATTGTAGATTTCGTGACCCCGTGACCGCAAATGGGGTCACCGGAGTCACATCCTTAAAAACCTATTTTCATCTTCTTTTCCAGTTCCAAAAGGTCTAGAGAGCTGAAAAGTTGTGTGCAGACTCCTTGGCCAATGGGGATTCTTAATTGTAGATTTCGTGACCAAGTGACCCCAAATGGGGTCACAGGGGTCACAGCCTTAAAAACCTACTTTTATCTTCTTCTCCAGTTCCAAAAGGTCTAGAGAGCTGAAAAGTTGTGTGCAGACTCCTTGGCCAATGGGGATTCTTAATTGTAGATTTCGTGACCAAGTGACCCCAAATGGGTTCACAGGGGTCACAGCCTTAAAAACCTACTTTTATCTTCTTCTCCAGTTCCAAAAGGTCTAGAGAGCTGAAAAGTTGTGTGCAGACTCCTTGGCCAATGGGGATTCTAAATTGTAGATTATGTGACACTGGACCCCAAATGGGGTCACAGTGGTCATGATCTAAGAACCTATCTTTTGCTTGTTAACAATAACTTAAATAACTTAAATATTCAACTTTAGATAGTAAATCAATGAAATCCTGATGAGCTACAGAGCCCATGGCTCTATTTTTTGCAGTTTCCTTCGCCGCTGCCTGCGCGTTTTGTATTTGCTATAACTTTTTTCCTAGAAGGTTTTGAGAACTCATATACATAACTTCTTACTTATGTCCCTGGGGAATTTTTTTGACATGTTCATATTCAAGGTCAAAGGTCAAGGTCACGAGTTCTGAAATCGCTAAAAAAAATTCTTGTAAACACAATAACGTGAAAAATATTTGTGCTATCAGGCTCTTATTTGGTGTATATCAACTATGGAGAAAGGCCAAGATTTGAAAAGGTTTTCGCTAACATCCGTCAAAGGTCAAGGTCACAGCGAGGGCACAACTTAAGCATGCTTTTGCGAAATTGTCTTATTTCAACTATTAACACTTTGAATCATTACATGATTGTTATACACAATGAAAAGTGATCACTTATTGTGTGACCTTGAATTTTAAAGGTCAAGGTCACGAGATAGGGTCAAGGTCACCAGTTCTGAAATCACTAAATAATTTTTTTCCATGAAGGTATCAACACCTCATATATATAGCTCCTTTCTTGTACACCTGGGGAAATATTTTGACATGCTCACATTCAAGGTCAAAGGTCAAGGTCATGAGTTCTGAAATCACTACAAAAATCCTTGTAAACACGATAACTTCAACAACTTCTGTGCTATCAGGCCCTTACTTGGTATATATCAACTATGGAGAAACTCTGAAAGACTGAGATTTGAAAAGGGTTTTCGTTAAAATCTGTCCAAGGTCAAGGTCACAACTTAAGTATGCAGTTGCGAACATTCCTTATTTTAACTATTAACATTTTGAATCATTACATGATTGTTATACACAATGAAAAGTGATCATTGACTGTGTGACCTTGAAGATCAAAGGTCAAGGTCACGAGATATGGTCATGTGACTAGTTCTGAAATCTCTAAGTAACTTTTTTTCCAAAAAGGTATTAACACCTCATATACATAGCTTCTTTCTTATAAATCTGGTGAATGATTTTGACGTGTTCACATTCAAGGTCAAAGGTCAAGGTCATGAGTTCTTAAATCACTACAATAATCCTTGTAAACACGATAACTTCAAAACATTTTTGTGCTGTCAGGCTCTTATTTGGTATATATCAACTATAGAGAAAGACCAAGATTTGAAAACGTTTTCGCTAATATCTGTCAAAGGTCAAGGTCACAGCAAGGTCACAACTTAAGCGTGCTATTGTGAATATGCCTTATGTTAACAATGAACACTTTGAGTCATTGCATGATTGTTATACACAATGAAAAGTAATCATTGATGGTGTGACCTTGAAGGTCAAAGTTCAAGGTCATGAGATATTGGTTAAGGCCATGTTAATCTTTTGATCCAATTTTGAAATCAGAAATAGGTTTTAAGAACAAAGTTGTGAAAAGTGACCCCAGTGATGATTCAACTTTTTAGAATAACTTGAATAATGAACCAAAAAAAAATCCCATTTTATTTATGCTGAGAAGGCGGAACAGGGAAAGGCGAGACCCAAAGTTTCGGAGCTGCTCTGCTTTTGCGGTGTCCCGCAAACGCTCTTCTAGTTTTATCTTATGTCTACGAACGTCTTTGAATCCACCGTCTTTCAATATGCTTTATCAATTATATTTTATGTATATAACGATAGTTTGGGACATTGTAAAGTGAAACTTGATAACCAACATTACTCAAACAGTTCACAGCAGAACAGCGATGTGTAATTACTAATTAGTAAGCGAATGTTTACATCCCTCCACGTACGTCACTTCCTCTAAGCCCCGATCCATTTTTAGCCCATCAGGCCTGAAAGGCCTGATGGGCTCACGGCATGGCATGGTGTCCGGCGTCCGTCCGTCCGTCCGTCCGTCCGTAAACTTTTCGCATTTTCATCTTCTTCTGCAGAACCACTTGGTCTTGGGAGCTGAAATTTTGTGTGCAGGCTCCTTGGCTAATTGGGATTCTAAATTGTACATTTCATCGGCCCGTGACCTCAAATGTGGTCACAGGGGTCACAACCCCAAAAACCTATTTTCATCTTCTTCTCCAATTCCAAAAGGTCTAGAGAGCTGAAACCTTGTGTGCAAACTCCTTGGCTAATGGGGTTCCAAATTTTAGATTTCATGACCCCGTGACCTCAAATGGGGTCATAGGGGTCACAACCTTATGAACCTATTTTCATCTTCTTCTCCAGTTCCAAAAGGTCTAGATACCTGAAAAGTTGTGTGCAGACTCCCTGGCCAATGAGGATTCTAAATTGTAGATTTCGTGACCCCATGACCCCAAATCGTGTCACAGACGTAATGACCTGAAAAGCTATTTCATCTAGAGATTTTATGTGCTCTTTAAAGGGAGGTACTTTAAAGGAAACAACCATAATGAATTAAATCTTCAAGTGTGACTTTATTTGTAAGGGATTTTATCTCTGGCCTCAAAGATAGGTCAGAGGGGTAAGGACCGTAAGACCTATTTCATCTTCTCCATTTAAAGTGCTTCCTATGCATTATACCTCTTACCTAGAAGTTGACATTTTGAATTAGTTAATGTATATAAAGCCTGATGAGCTACAGAGCCCATGGTTCTATTTTTCATGTACTATAACTATCTCTTTGAAGTCGGAAGCAGGGGTATGTGAGCTTTTCTCACTTCTACACATGTGTTTTGATGATTACATTGTACAGGATTTGGGGAAATGAGTCATGTATTTTGTAAGGACTGTTTCAGAGGGGCGAGGCACGGCTTAGCACTGAGTGGGAAGCTGCAACGCATCAAGCACATGGAAGAACAGATGATTGAACAGATGAACTCTCAAACCATGAGAAAACTTGAAAAACGTCACAGTGACCAAATGGAACAATCAGTCAGTGATAATGAAAAATGTCTTTCATTGCATAAAAAGAAGAAAAAGAGGAAGGAGCAAAAAAGGGAGGAAGAAAGCTGATAATACATTTAAGAAGCTGAAGGGAAGGGGGTATGCTTATCTTGCAGCTGTAGGGAGAAGGTGTACTTATTTTGCAGCTGTAGAGAGGTGCACTTATCTTCCAGCTGTTGAGTGTGATTATCTTGCAGCTGCAGGGAGGAGGTGTACTTATCTTGACTTTAGAATCACCATTGAGATTGGAGAATCTCATTAGAGATTTTGACTTTAGAGAGCTGAAATGTTGTTCATTTTCTTCTCCCGTTTAAAGCTCTAGAAAGCTGCTGAATCCCCATTAGAGAGTTGTACTTATCTGAATCCCCATTATAGAGGTGTACTTATCTTGTAGCTGTAGGAGTTGTGATTATCTTGCAGCTATATGGATGAGGTGTGCTTATCTTGTAGCTGTAAAGATGAGATGTTCTTATTTTGCAGCTGTAAAGATGAGGTATGCTAATCTTGCAGCTGTAGGGCGGAGGTGTGCATATTTTGCAGCTGTAAAAAAGAGGCGTTCTTCTTCTCCAGGTGTAGGGAGTTGTTCTTTCTTTGCAGGTGTAGGGAAGAGGTGTGTTTCTCCTGCTGCTGTTGAAATCGGGCATTCTTATCTCACAGCTCTAGAAATGAGGCATGCTTATCTCGCAGCTCTAGAAATGAGGCATGCTTATCTCGCAGCTCTAGAAATGAGGCATGCTTATCTCGCAGCTCTAGAAATGAGGCATGCTTATCTCACAGCTCTAGAAATGAGGCATGTTTATCTTGCAGTTCTAGAAATGAGGCATACTTATCTTGCAGTGGCATTCCGTGCGTCTGTAAACGTTACATTCTTTTGACTTCTTTGCCAGTCAACTAATGACTTTAGAGAGCTGAAATGTTCATTTTCTTCTCCCGTTTGAAAAGCTCTAGAAAGCTGCTGAATTGTTGTGTACAGACTCCTTGGCCAATGGGGATTCAAAATTGTAGGTATGGTGAACTTTTGTCTCCATATATGGATCACAGGGGTCATGACTAAAAACCTATTTTCATCTTTTTCTCAATTACGAAAAGTTCTACAAAGCTGAATTGTTGTGTTCAGACTCCTTGGCCGAAGGCGATTCTAAATTGTAGAAATGGTGATCCTATGACCCCAAATATGGGTCACACAGATCATGCCCTAAAAACCTATTTTCATCTTGTTCTCCAATTGAAAGCTGAAATAATGTGTACACCCTCCTTAGCCAATTGTGTTTCTAAATTATAGACTTGGTGACCCTGTTACCCCAAATATGGGTCACACAGGTCATGCCCTAAAAAACTATTTTCATCTTCTCCATTACGTAAAAAAGACTTAATTTGTTATTCCTAAGATAAATACTTTCAGATAATTTACTTATTAAGTTTTTTTTAGGCCTGATAAGTTACAAAGCCAATGGCTCTTTTTCTACAACACGGAATTGGTGACTGTATTCAGTTGCGTCCGTACGTCCCATTTTGTTAACGTGATATCACATGAAGCGTTGCATCTAAAGTCTTTTGGCATCAACCTACATTTGGGGATGACGCAGACACCAGACAATTTTGGTGACCTTTTAACCTTGCCCATGTCAACAATTTGGACTTTGTCTTTTTGAAGGGTAATAACTGGAATTAAATTAGGGGAAAAGGGAGACATCTGATTTTATGAGTACCATCTACTTCTAGTTGTAGATTTGGTGACCCTAAAAACCTATTTTCATCTCCAGTGCAAAAAGGTCTTGAAATCTAAAATGTTATGTATCCACTCTTCAGCCAATGGAGATTCTATATTGTAGACCAGGGCTGCCTACTTGTACACTTTTGGAGTATTTTGTACACATTACAGTCCTGAAATATGATTGTACACCAATGTTGCAAATTGTACACCTCTTCTCTGGAAATATATAAAATGTTAATTTCATAAATTTCTGTATAGAGAAATGGAGTTGTGACTGTTATAGAGTTATATTATAACTAAGTTCCTGAGTTAACCCCAGTATACAAAGTCAGACAATGATTATTGTTGTCAAACCAGAGCATGATATCTACTAACTAATAGTATCATATTAACTTCATCGAGTTGTACACCTACACATTACAAAATACTCCAAAATTGCTATATATCTACACTTTACCCGATAGGAGGGTAGGCAGCTCTGGTAGACACACTTCTTAGACAATGGGTATTCTAAATTCTATAGTTCATCATCACCTCTTTTACATAAAGTACATGAAATTTGTTGTACTTCTGATAAATTCTTCTTGAAAATGTATATTTTTAAACTTGCTTAGTTTATTATTTTAAGTCTTATGAGCTACAGTGCGGATGTCTCTTTCAAATTGTAAATATTCAAGTTTTCTTACATTCTGGTCTTCCCTCCATATGTTTTTTTTAGAGAATGTATAATAAATGCCATAATTGACTAACATGTACAATATACACAGTATTTTGTTTGTATTTTGAAATTGTGACAATGTATACAAATGGAAATAAATAAAATTTTACATCTTAAAGATAATATCATCTCTCTGTTTTTTCGATGTTAATTCGTTTATTCATATAGACAATACTTTCAAGTAAGCAAAACACAAACGATTATTTCGAAGCGTCACCTACTCATCAAGATATAGCCCTTCAAAGTGAGTAAATTTAGCCTGCTCATTATCTCATTCTTGAAACAGTTTGCCGCGGCCTCTCAGTGTAGCATAACCTTCGTTAGCGATGTGACGTCATACACAGGAGTTGCTAAATGAAATCCTTAGGCGATTTGTCGATTTTCGTTGATAATTCCTTTAAAACATAATAAGAACGTTTTGACATTACAAGTTTCCGATAGAATGGGTATTTGTGCGTCCGTAGGGAGTAATCTCGGAGTTTTAGGAGCATGTTTCGATATTCAACCGCTGATTTTAGATTTGTTCTTTTCCCAATCGAGTGGAGTGTTATGTTATCTTATAAGCTACAATTGTTTTGAAATGAATAACTGACAATTCAAAAATAAACAAGATCATGCAATTTTTATTATATTATAAACGCCATTATTAGTTAATTTTTTTGTTGTGCTTGATTTTGTGTTTGAAGAGTGTCTATAGCTTGAAATCTACTGCGTCAATATTTCTCATGGTGACTTAATTTTGCTAATAGAATAGTTTCATTACAACTAAGAAAATCCTATAATTTTCATCAATGTTACTGGTTTACACTTTTTAGAAGAACATATTCGGGCTATCTTTAAATCTATAGTCGTGTACATTTACAATTACTTAGATTCAGTGTAATACCACTAGCATTTTCCTAGCATGTTATATAAAAGGCCTTGCATTTTATATTACATGTAGTTTTTGATGGTCAATTCATATGTTTGTGGAAATAAAATAATGTTTAAATCACTTCGGATAAAAATATGGAAAACATATCTTTCCCAATTTCAAATGAAAGTATTGGAACTATAGAACTTTGATCAACTCACCATGGCCGTGTGTACATGTGTTGTTTGGTTCTCAATTTAAAAAAATAATACCCCGGCTATAGTTCAGTCGTGTAGATTTCCCCTCTTATTTAATATTTATCTAAGTTAGAGTGTCAATAACGCAACTACATCACTTATTACATATCGCTACATTGATAAACAAAAATACAGACAATATATTGTGTTATTTTGCATAAGGACGAATGTGAAAACAAAAATTATTCAACATGAATGAGGCGTGTTAACACCGTTATAATCCGTATGAAATGTGTAATAGATCTCTGTGACGTTTGAACATCTTCATCATCTGACATGCGTGCCGCCGCCATATTGGGCAACGATAAGAATTGTTCCAAAACACATTGCAGAATTACGGGTCAGTCAGACATCTGCTGCCATTTGTAGTACGTTTTACGTGGCGTATATATATGTAATTGTGTTGTATAAGGACACAGGTAAATATGTTATTTAGGCAGTTATGTAAGGCTAAATCTAGTGGATTCTGTCATTAGACGCCAAGCGACTCCTGTGTATTACGTCACAAGGCCAAGCACGCGGAATTTGCTCTCGGCTAAAGTTTTATGAGGCATAATTGAGCGGCGTTCTAAAAAGGCGTTATAAAAGGTGTTTATTGGTTGAATTGACAAATATCAAGTGGAATCCTCGTCATCTTGGAATATGCTTTAATAAAAACCGAAAAGTGATATGGTCGGGGTTTGTGGATCTTTAAAATTCTTTATGTGAGAACCAGTGATCAAAATAATATTATTCCTTTTCAGAAGAGATCGTCCTTGGGGTACTAAATGCAATTTCATATTCCAATTGAAAATAACACGAAAATTGTAACGAATATTTAATGAAAATATTGTCTAAAAACTAAAAAAAACCTTACCTATACGACCGCGCCCAACAGAATATGTCCCTCTCTCGCACAAAAACGAACCAAAGGGAGTAACTCTGTCAGACTTTCCCAACCTCTCACTTTTCAAATCTTTCGTCGCGTTGTTCACACCTCTGTTTCACAGAAGAGACACTTCTATATATATTTCCAAGTTTGTTTCAAACAAGAAGATGACTGACAAGACAAATGTATTTGTGGTAAAGTTAAGATTTCGCAAAGGCGTTAATTTACTCGCATTGTTTTCCATTTTGTATGTTGTAACTTTCTGCGAGCATGCCGCATGCTTTCTTCATGTGTTCTACCCTTGCTCTCCCGACTTGGTTTCTCAACTTCGTAGTTTTTTTAGCTTTAGTTTGTATCTCGCTTTCGCGTATTTATCGCATTTATTACGTATATTTGCTATTTATACCTTATTCATGTTTTTGAACTTCGATTACAAACTGTTTTGTGTTCTTTACGTCATGGCCAGTTGATCATCGTTCAGTTTCATTGTGCTTCTTACCTACAGTTTAGCTTTGGGGCAATAATCCCAATTCCGTTTCTATACGCCTTTGCAAGTTTGGTTATGCTTTTTAATTGTTGTTCACATTGTTTGCATTTTTGAAATGTTTTACATGTTTACACATTTTGTTACACTACAAGCACGGCCTTCAATGTTTTTTGTTTGACTTTTTGACAGTCATTCAAAAACTGCCAGGGCTGCCAGGGCTCTTTGCCTACTGCTGACGGGCATTGGCTTTGTATTAGATGTCTCAACATCACTCCAGCACATGACCTGGGCAGCTGTGACATATGCCTGTCCTTCACGCCTACGGCCAGGAAGACTATGTCTCTCTCCATGACCCGCCTTCCAAGAAGGCCCGTAAGGATAAGCGTAAAGCCAAATCTGCTAATGTACCCTTGTCTTCCCCTAAGGGTGGGGAGGAGGGTCAGCATCAGGTGACCCCTGAGGTTGAGGTTCAGGTACACCTACTGCACCTGTTACCATTGACATGCTTAACCAGAGCACAGATGGCTTCTGTTACAAGTTTGTTCCAAGGGTCGATTGCAGATCTCCGCCAGGAGTTTTTGCCTCGTCCTGGACACATCTCGTCTGCGGAGCATCTGGGGCACTGGTGTTGATCCCGGTCTTGGTCGCGGTTCGCGGTCTGCTGATGCCCTGGCCAAGGAGCCGTTGGTGATACCTGGTCTGGGCACCGGCACCGGCACCAAAGCAGGGGGGCAAGGTTGTGGGTGATTCTCACATGGCTCCTTTTACTCAGAATCCCAATGAGCGGGAGTTGGACCTCGAGATTGAGGGCTCGACTTCCGGCTCTGGTGATGAGGAAGATACGGAGATTGATGATGGGGATTCTGTGTTGACGGAACAAACACCAGCTCTTGCTTCCACATTGCGGCTGATGAGAACAAAGCTCATCTCAGCTATGCCGCAGGTTGCTCTCCCTGTTGAGGTTCCGGGGTCGTCTGAGTTTCGCCTTCCAGGGGACGCCTTTGCTCCGGCTAAGACTACCCAGACTCGGCTCCGCATTCTGCCATCCCTGTGCTCGGAGGTGATCAATCCTCTCTTATCAGGTACCCGTATGAACCTCGATCACCCAGAGCTAGCTACGAGGTATCTGATGGGGGAGGAGGGTCTCTTCTCGGTACCGGTGGTGGACAAGGGACTCTAAGTCGTCTTTTTCGGGGCAAAGGGAAGCCAAATGCGACCCAATAGCTGTCGTAGATGTGCCTCAGATGGCCCCGTCACCTGTGGTGGTAGCAATGCCGGTGTCAGGGGTTCATTGCCTACTGCCCAAGCTCCCAGTTGGCGGCCGACTGACTCTCTTTATCGAGGAATGGGAGAAAGTCATGTCGAATCCCTGGGTCTTGTCCACACTCAGGAATGGCCACTTGCCACTGTGGAAGCATGGTCCTCTTGGAGGATGGGGGTTTAATTTGAAGAAGCTGAACAAAAAGATACAGGTACCGTCTTTCAAGATGGAGACACTGCGTTCAGTGATCTCATCAGTGGAAGAGGGGGAATGGCTTTCGTCCATAGACCTCAAGGATGCGTACCTGCACGTTCCCATGCACCTCGATTTCAGGCAGTTCCTCAGGTTCTCCTTTGACGGGAAGTGCTACCAGTTTCGAGTGCTCCATTTTGGCATCTCTACGGCGCCAAGGGTGTTCACCAAATTGATGCTGGTTCCAGCCCAGGTCGCCAGAGCTCTGGGCAGGTGATGTCACCTGTGCCTAGACGATACGGAGCAGGGGCTGGTTTCCCTGTCCCAGGCTTGTATTGTCAAAATCCAGCTAGTTATTTGGCAGTTCCTAGAGTCGACCAGACACTCAGCACGGACCTTGCTCCAGTTGCTGGGGAATATGGCAGCGACGGTGGATGTGGTCTGGAGAGCCAGGTTGCGAATGAGACCCATTCAACAAGCCTTGGCAAGTCTTTGGTCCCACTCTCAGTGCTTCGAGGTTGTTCTTCAGACGCCAGAGTGGTTGACGAGGCAGGGAATCTCTCAAAGGGGTTTCCTTTGCAGGCTCCAGTCATATCCCTCACAGTCCAGACAGATGCCTCCCTCACCGGTTGGGGTGTCAGGCGATCTCACTGCATCGGGCCTTTGGACTGCATATAAACGTGCTGGAACTGAGGGCACGGTCAGGTCAGGGGTCAGGTGGTCTGTCTGGAGATGAACAACCAGACAGCCTTGACTTACATCCGTCACTCCTCCTGGAGGCCTGGGAGTTCCTGTTCTGGTGCGACCTGTACAACATTCTGGTAATCCCTGTCTATCTCCCGGGGGTGGACAACGTTCGAGCAGATGCTCTCTCTCGGCGTGTCCTAGCCCCACACGAGTGGATACTCAGTCGGGAGATATTCGGGATTATTTCCCAGTTGTACGGGTCGTTCAAGTGGATCTGTTTGCCTCTGGAGTGACCAACCAGACACCAGTGTTTTGCTCACGCGTCCCCGACCCAAGGGTGGTGGCATCAGACGCTTTTCAGCTAGATTGGACGGACAGGGTAATGTGGGCTTTCTCTCCAGTACCCCTGATCCCGAGGGTTTTGGCCCAGTTGGCTAGCAGCCTCCTCGTCTACTAATGCTATTAGCACTGCTGTGGACATCGCAGAGCTGGTTTCCGGTGATTCTCGGGAGACTGGTACAGCCTCCCATACTATTGTCATGTCGGCCCGGTCTCTTGTCACAGGACGGAGAGCCACACCCCAATCCCAAGATCCAGTGTGTGGCTTGGCCTCTGTCAGGGATCGCCAGAACATTCCTGCACCAGTTGCAGACACAATTCTGGCTTCGCGGAGGGATTCGACAAACCTACAGTATGAGGATCGATGGGCCTGCTACGCGCGCTGGTGTCAGTAGAGGGATACTCGATCCCTTTTCTACGAATCTCATCACTGTGTTATAATTCCTACAGTCTCGTTTGGAAGGTGGCCTCGCAGCTATCTGTCAGGGGTTACTCCACAGCGATTTCAGAGTTTCATATCCCTGTTGACGGTACGGACCGCTCGTACAGAGATTTCTAACAGGCGTGGACAGGATCCGACCAGTTTTGAGAAGGGTCAGTCCAGTCTGGGATCTGGCCATAGTTCTGCACTGGTTGTCAGGTCAAGCTTTTCAAACTCCTTCCTCTCTTTCAATCAGCACTTGACGTGGAAGACAGCCTTTTTAGTGGCTGTTACATCTGGTAGGTGGGTAGACGATATCCATGCGATGTCTGCCAATCCCAAGTTGACTGTTTCACAAAGACAGAGTCAGCATTAGACTACCAGATTCATACTGCCCGAAGGTTGACCATGCGTTCCATGTAACGGCACCCATAGAACTTCCTGTCCTCCGTCAGGCCACTTCGGCAGGGGCCTCGGCTAGCAGCCAGACTCATGTAAAGACAAACAGTTGTTCTGCTGCTACGGGGGCGGTAAGGTGGATTCACCAGCCATGCACTAAGCATTCGATTTCTCAATGGCTGGTTTCAATGATCTACATGGCCTGTATTCACAAGGGAAAGAATTCTCCTGATGCATCATGGTCTGAAGGCTCATTCAATTAGGGCAGTGGCAACATCAAAGGCGTATGCTGCAGTATAAATACCGAACTTGCCTTTTTGGCCTGGTAACACTATACTTACTTACCCTGCTACCTCGATTGCACTATGATGTGAGGTGAGGTGAGTGGCATAATTGCGAATAAGCAGCCCCGACTTAGTCGGGCTGCTATCAGTTTTTGCACAGTTTCCGTCGCCGACGACGGCGCGTTTTGTATTGGCTATAACTTGTTTCCTAGATGGTTTGGAGAACTCATATACATACCCCTGGGGAATTTTTCGAACATGTTCACATTCAAGGTCACGAGTTATGAAATTGCTATAAAAATCCTTGTAAAGACGATAACTTGAAAAATATTTGTGCTATCAGGCTCTTATTTGATGTTTATCAACTATGGAGAAAGGCTAAGATTTGAAAAGGTTTTCGCTAACATCCGTCAAAGGTCAAGGTCACAGCGAGGGCATGAAAAGGACAATGAAAAGTGATCACTGATTGTGTGATCTTGAATTTCAAAGGTCAAAGTCATGAAATAAGGTCAAGGTCACCAACTCTGAAATCACTAAATAACTTTTTAGCTCATCAGGCCTGAAAGGCCAGATGGGCTTATGGCATGGCATGACATGGCGTTCGGCGTCCGTCCGTCCATCCGCCTGAAAACTTTTCACTTTTTTAGCTCATCAGGCCTGAAAGGCCCGATGGGCTTATGGCATGGCATGGTGTCCGGCGTCCGTCCATCCGTCCATCCGTCCGTCCATCCGTAAACTTTTCGCTTTTTCGACTTCTTCTCCAGAACCAATGACTCCACAGAGCTGAAATTTTATGTTCAGACTCCTTGGCCCATGGGGATTCTAAATTGTAGATTTCGTGACCCCGTGACCCCAAATGAGGTCACAGGGGTCACATCCTTAAAAACCTATTTTCATCTTCTTCTCCAGTTCTAAAAGGTCTAGAGAGCTGAAAAGTTGTGTGCAGACTCCTTGGCCCATGGGGATTCTAAATTGTAGATTTCGTGACCTCATGACCCCAAATAGGGTCACAGGGGTCACATCCTTTAAAACCTATTTTCATCTTCTTATCAAGTTCCAAAAGGTTTAGAGAGCTGAAAAGTTGTGTGCAGACTCCTTGGCCAATGGGGATTCTAAATTGTAGATTTCGTGACCCCGTGACCCCAAATGGGGTCACAGGGATCACATCCTTAAAAACCTATTTTCATCTTCTTCTCCAGTTCCAAAAGGTCTAGAGAGCTGAAAAGTTGTGTGCAGACTCCTTGGCCCATGGGGATTCTAAATTGTAGATTTCGTGACTCCGTGACCCCAAATGGGGTCACAGGGGTCACATCCTTAAAAACCTATTTTCATCTTCTTATCCCGTTTCAAAAGGTTTAGAGAGCTGAAAAGTTGTGTGCAGACTCCTTGGCCAATGGGGATTCTAAAATGTAGATTTCGTGACCCCGTGACCCCAAATGGGGTCGTAGGGGTCACATCCTTAAAAACCTATTTTCATCTTCTACTCCAGTTCCAAAAGGTCTAGAGAGCTGAAAAGTTGTGTGCAGACTCCTTGGCCCATGGGGATTCTAAATTGTAGATTTCGTGACCCCGTGACCCCAAATGAGGTCACAGGGGTCACATCCTTAAAAACCTATTTTCATCTTCTTCTCCAGTTCTAAAAGGTCTAGAGAGCTGAAAAGTTGTGTGCAGACTCCTTGGCCCATGGGGATTCTAAATTGTAGATTTCGTGACCTCATGACCCCAAATAGGGTCACAGGGGTCACATCCTTTAAAACCTATTTTCATCTTCTTATCAAGTTCCAAAAGGTTTAGAGAGCTGAAAAGTTGTGTGCAGACTCCTTGGCCAATGGGGATTCTAAATTGTAGATTTCGTGACCCCGTGACCCCAAATGGGGTCACAGGGATCACATCCTTAAAAACCTATTTTCATCTTCTTCTCCAGTTCCAAAAGGTCTAGAGAGCTGAAAAGTTGTGTGCAGACTCCTTGGCCCATGGGGATTCTAAATTGTAGATTTCGTGACTCCGTGACCCCAAATGGGGTCACAGGGGTCACATCCTTAAAAACCTATTTTCATCTTCTTATCCCGTTTCAAAAGGTTTAGAGAGCTGAAAAGTTGTGTGCAGACTCCTTGGCCAATGGGGATTCTAAAATGTAGATTTCGTGACCCCGTGACCCCAAATGGGGTCGTAGGGGTCACATCCTTAAAAACCTATTTTCATCTTCTACTCCAGTTCCAAAAGGTCTAGAGAGCTGAAAAGTTGTGTGCAGACTCCTTGACCCATGGGGATTCTAAATTGTAGATTTCGTGACTCCGTGACCCCAAATGGGGTCACAGGGGTCACATCCTTAAAAACCTATTTTCATCTTCTTATCCCGTTTCAAAAGGTTTAGAGAGCTGAAAAGTTGTGTGCAGACTCCTTGGCCCATGGGGATTCTAAAATGTAGATTTCGTGACCCCGTGACCCCAAATGGGGTCACACGGGTCACATCCTTAAAAACCTATTTTCATCTTCTTCTCCAGTTCCAAAAGGTATAGAGAGCTGAAAAGTTGTGTGCAGACTCCTTGGCCCTTGGGGATTCTAAATTGTAGATTTCGTGAACCCGTGACCCCAAAAGACCCAAAAACCTATTTTCATCTTTATCTCAAGTATGTAAAGCTCTAGAAAGGTGAAATGTTGTGTAGAGACTCTTTGGTCTAAAGTGATTCTTCATTGTAGGATTGGTGACCCTGTGACTCAAAATACAGGTCACAGGGGTCATAATCTAAAAACCTTTTTTTTTGCTTGTTAACAATGTTAACTTGAGATAACTTAGATATTCAACCTTAGATAATAAATCAATGAATATCTGATGAGCTACAGAGCCCATGGCTCTATTTTTTAGTTCTTCTCCAGAACCAATGACTCTAGAGAGCTCTACAGACAGAACTCTACAGACTCCTTGGCTAATGGGGATTCTAAATTGTAGATTTCGTGACCCCGAGACCCCAAATGGGTTCACAGGGGTCACAACCTTTAAAAACTATTTTCATCTTCTTCTCAGTTCCAATAGGTCAAGAGAGCTGAAAAGTTGTGTGCAGATTCCTTGGGTAATGGGGATTCTAAATTGTAGATTTCGTGACCCCATGACCCTAAATGTGGTCACAGGGGTCACAATTTTAAGAACCTATGTTCATATTCTTTTGTCTAGAAAGCTGAAATGATGTGTGCAAAGTCCTTTGACAATAGGAATTCTGAATTGTAGATTTGGTGCCTCTTTGACCCCAATTTAGGTCACAGGGGTCATGATGTATTACTTGAAATAACTTACATATTTAACCTTAGATAGTAAATAAAGTCCTGATGAGCTACAGAGCCCATGGCTCTATTTTTTCTTAGAAGGTATTAACACCTCATATGCATATCTTCTTTCTTATAAACCTGGTGAATGATTTTAACATGTTCACATTCAAGGTCAAAGGTCAAGGTCATGAGTTCTGGAATCACTACAACAATCCTTGTAAACACGATAACTTCAAATTTGTGTGTGCTATCAGGCTTTTATTTGGTATATATCAACTATGGAGAAAGACCAAGATTTGAAAAGGTTTTCACTAAAATCTGTCAAAGGTCAAGGTCACAGCGAGGTCGCAACTTAAGCATGCTTTTGTGAATATGCCGTATTGTAACTATGAACACTTTCAGTCATTGCATGATTGCTATGCACAATGAAAAGTGATCATTGATGGTGTGACCTTGAAGGTCAAAGTTCAAGGACATGAGATAATGGTTAAGGCCACGTTAATCCTTTGATCCACTTTTGAAATCAGAAATAGGTTTTGAGAACAAACTTGTGAAAAGTGACCCCAGTGATGATTCAACTTGTTAGTAATAACTTGAATAATGAAACAAATTTTGTTTTAAAAAATTCCCATTTTATTGCTGCTGACGAGAAGGTTGTACAGGGAAAGGCAGGACCCTAAGTTTCGGGACTGCTCTGCTTTTGCGATGTCCCGCAAACACTCATCTAGTTTTAGAATTATTTCTAAGTGGAAGCATGTTCGAGGTAGCTAAATACAGACAGTTGACCAGTCCCGTTACTTCTCTATGGGAGTTTGTTTTTATTGCATTTAGTACCCCAAGGACGATCTCTTCTGAAAAGGAATCAAACAAACCTGTAGGCTATAGATTTAGTATTCCTTGAAGAAGATCGTCCTTGGTCCTTTGGGTACGTTCCTCCCACCTCCCCTCATCCTGTCTGATTAATAAAGTTTAATTAGATTTGAAAGTGAGAGGTTGGATACGTCTGACAGAGTTACTCCCCTTGGGTCGCTCTTGTGCGAGAGAGGGACATATTCTGTTGGGCGCGGTCTTATAGGTAAGTTTTTTTTAGTTTTTAGACGATATTTTCGTCAATTATTCGTTACAACTTTCTTGTTATTTTCAATTGGAATATGAAATTGCATTTAGTACCCCAAGGACAATCTTCTTCAAGGAATACTAAACCTATGCAGGTTGTTCGAGTTTTTTGTGATGCGTTGCACTACGCTTCATGCGGGAATTGTCACGCTCTAAGCGGATCTGACGTAATTTCATGACGTCATTTTGGCTAGCTCTCGCATTTGTCGCCAGTTCAATTACAGATCTCAAGGCAGAAGGACGCTTCAAAATTGGTTTTAAAAGGAAGTCATTTTACATGTAAGTTCACAATATTTAGCAGCCCCAATTTAGTCGGGCTGCTATCAGTTTTTTCGCAGTTTCCAACGCCGCCGGCGCGTTTTGAATTGGCTATAACTTTTTTCCTAGAAGGTTTTGAGAACTCATATACATAACTTCTTACTTATGGCCCTGGGGAATTTTTTTGACATGTTCATATTCAAGGTCAAAGGCCAGGATCACGAGTTCTGAAATCGCTAAAAAAAATCATTGTAAACAAGATAACTTGAAACATATTTGTGCAATCAGGCTCTTATTTGGTGTATATCAACTATGGAGAAAGGTCAAGATTTGAAAAGGTTTTGGTTAACATCCGTCAACGGTCAAGGTCATAGTGAGGTCACAACTTAAGCATGCTTTTGCGAAAATGTCTTATATCAACTATTAACACTTTGAATCATTACATGATTGTGACAGCTACAGATAAGTTTTTGGTTGATTGAGTAATGTACGCGCTTGCGTCCACCTTAATTGAGTATCCAACATTTCTTTTGAGTAACCAAATAAATTGTACGCAGCTCAATCAAATTAATAGGGTATTTTACTAATTGTGCATTAACCGTCGAAATGACAAAACATAAAGCAGGTTTCACACACTAGGTACAATCAATTAAATATTCATACAAATTGGTCATAAGACAAAGAAAATGTACAAAAGGTACCTAACCGTTGAAATAATTGTACAAGGTGGCGCCGCAAGCTATGTCTTACAAAATTAGAAATTTTAAAATATGTAATATTTGTTTCTTATTTTGATCTCAATTTAAAGAGTATATATGAGTATAAATGACAGTATCAATGAAATAATGGCTTAACCATATTGATTAATAAGGTTTAAAAACAAAAAGTATACATGTATGAGGAAATTTTCTCTATAAAGTTCTAGAAATTGTGAAATAAGGAGGTTTGTAAATTCAAAACCTATTACAGTGAGCCGAAACTTTAAACAACCATAGAATTTAATATTCGAATTCATATAACTAAAGAAAAATGGAGTTCACCATACTATTTTAATGGTATGTTTAGAAAACTAAGATATGGTCACAATTTCGTCCAAAGTGAGATAACTCCAAAGCTTGACTGAGTACTACTGAAATACCATTTTCATTTTAAATATATTGTAGACAAATATGTTTTTTCATAAAACAAAGTGTATTTCGATTAGTTACAATAAAATAAAAATGACCCTATTCCTATAGATACATTTAAATATTCAAATGCACATGTGTGACACTGTTACTGAAAATGACCACAGAAGCTACATGGCAATGCACTTCTGAAACTGGGAGTGTTCAGAGACAAGGTTTGTTGAACATCTTTAAATGCTGATTCATCTGTTATTCATAATAGATAATCGATCTATACTGTAATATGAGAATTGATTCTAAAGACTTCCAAGTTGAATAATGTAACATGTGAAAATATTTAACCTCTCATTCATTGCTTAAGATTTCGCATATTTGTTCAAAGTAGCCATATCGGACATGTCCCAAGGCCATGCTTAACCATAGATAATGTTATAAACAACGCAAACAGGATTTATATTTCGCTGAAACAGTAACAAGACAGCCAGACTGGTCGGTTTTATCGAATGGTATGGTAGCGAATATAACTGGTTTCTTTGTAGGCCAGCACAATATACTTCTTGGTAGATTTTTTAACGCAGAGCAAGGAACGTTAGAAGCGTGACTATAGGTACTTCCATACCAGTTGATAAAAGCAAGTTTGATTGGTTGCAGAGAACTGCTGAGATAATATTACAGCCCTGTAATACCCATCCTCGATAATCCAGCGCTATTGTTCCGATAAATCTACACACAAGCGCTGGAAAACAGTAAGGGTATTTATCCCTAACCTAGTTACCTCCCTTGGGTCCATGTTATCCAATCAGAAACGAAACGCAGACACTATCTGCGTAAACAACTCGACCAATCAAAACGCATCACTACCGTTGTTTATAGAAACAAACATGGCTCACTCACTCGATTACGATAAAATTTGTAACAAATTCAGCGTAGAAAACCTGACAGAAACTCAAAAGAAAGTTTTAAGAAGTCTGTACGTGAGAAGGGTGTATTCATGTCCATCAAAACGGGTGGACGTAAATGATTAAAATCCCTGTGCTGTGATGTGCTACTGCGAAAGCCAAGATCCTGACACGAGAGTGCTTGTTATTTCACCCTTGATTTCAAGTGATCTCATTGGTTGTTAGAAAGCAAGTGTTTCGCTGAGTCATTGCGAAGGGAGGTAACTAGGTTAAGGATAATTACCCTTACTGTTTTCCAGCGCTTGTGTGTAGATTTATCGGAACAATAGCGCTGGATTATCGAGGATGTGTAATACCAGTCGAGATCGGTTTTCAGATTTCAGTTACTGAAACCGATTACTATGGTACGCATGTCAATATTTGACATTACTTTGTGTACTCATTAGACATCGGCTTAATTGAGTATTTACGAAAATTTAAGCGTATTTGTACGCAATAGAACTTAGAAGAATTGGGTTTTTACTAAAATTAATGCGTAATTTACGCAAATACTCAGCTTATCTGTAGCTCTGTATTAAATGTGATACAAAATGAAAAGTGATCACTGACTGTTTGACCTTGAATTTTAAAGGTCAAGGTCACAAGATAGGGTCATGGTCACCAGTTCTGAAATCACTAAATAACTTTTTTCGTAGAAGGTGTCAACACCTCATATACATAGCTTCTTTCTTATACACCTGGTGAATTATTTTGACATGCTCACATTCAAGGCCAAAGGTCAAGGTCATGAGTTCTGGAATCACTACAAAAATCCTTGTAAACACGATAACTTCAAACATTTTGTGTGCCATCAGGCCCTTACTTGGTTTTTATCAACTATGGAGAAAGACCAAGATTTGAAAACATTTTCGCTTAAATCTGTCAATTGTCAAGGTCAAAGTGAGGTCACAACTTAAGCATGCTATTGTGAATATGCCTTATGTTAACTATGAACACTTTGAGTCATTGCACAATTGGTATACACAATGAAAAGTAATCATTGATGGTGTGACCTTGAAGGTCAAAGGTCAAGGTCATGAGATATTGGGTAAGGCCATGTTAATCCTTTGATCGAATTTTGAAAGAAGAAATAGGTTTTAAGAACAAACTTGTGAAAAGTGACCCCAGTGATGATTAGTAATAACTCGAATAATGAACAAATTTTTGTTAAAAAGAATTCCCATTTCATTGATGCTGACGAGAAGGCGGAACAGGGAAAGGCGAGACCCTAAGTTTCGGAGCTGTTCTGCTTTTGGGGTGTCCCGCAAACGCTAATCTAGTTATCTTTGCGGACGTTTAGTTGGTGATTATTATATATTATATTATATGGGTAAATAGTAATACCAATGAGTCAGTCCGTCCGAAGACAATTTGTGTCCGATTACAGAAAAACTGTTCCTCTCATCCTTTTCAAATTTGGTACATGTCTTCTTTACCACTAGGAGAGGTGCAGTGCGAAGTTTAAACCGAATTGGTGAATTTTTGGCGAATTTTTTTTATTTTAACTTAGTCATATTCTGAGCATTTTGTGTCCGATCAATTACAGAAAAGCTATTCATCTCATCCTTTTCAAATTTGGAACATGTCTTCTTCACCACTGGGAGAGGTGCATTGCAAAATGTAGCACGATTTGGTGAATTTTAGAATTTTTGGCGATTTTTTATATTATTTTACTTCATCGTATTCGGAGCTAGAATGAAGCTACTTCTGTGTTGTGATTTGTTGACTTCATCATTTTCTTTTTGTCCCCTGCCGTCGCGAAGCGCGGAGCAGGGGACATAGTATTCAGCTCCGTTCGTCCGTCCGTACGTACGTACGTACGTCCCGCTTCTTGTTAGCGCGATATCTAATGAACCGCTCAACCTAGAATCTTCAAACTTGGTACCAGTCTTCATCTGGGGAATACGCAGACCTGAAAAGTTTTTGGTGATCTTGACCTCATTTTCAAGGTCACGGCGTGACTTTGACCTGTTTTGAAAATGTTGTTAGCGCGATATCTAATGAACCGCTCGACCTAGAATCTTCAAACTTGGTACCAGTCTTCATCTGGGGAATACGCAGACCTGAAATTTTTTCGGTGACCTTGACTTCATTTTCAAGGTCACGGCGAGACTTTGACCAGTTTTGAAAATGTTGTTAGCGCGATATCTCATGAAGCGTTTGACCTAGAGTCTTCAAACTTGGTACCAGTCTTCATCTGGGGAATACGTAGACCAGAAAAGTTTTCGGTGACCTTGACCTCATTTTCAAGGTCAGTGCGACACTTTGACAGGCCCCCCTAAGTAATTGAAGGAAATGCGTCAATTTTGAAGAAAATCCATCCAAATTTGAAAGAAATGCGTCCATTACGGAAGAAAATGCTTCTTTTCTCGAAACAATCGCAGCAATATCGGTGAATTCACGGTAATTACAGAAACAATCACTCTGATGTTGGAAGGACCAACATCCCTATCGGAAACAACATCGGCCATTTCCGTGAATTCTCGGTCAATCCCGGAAATGCACACATCAAAAAATGGCGTCGGAAGAATGTTCTCCTGCTTCGGTGAGTAATGTTTTTACTGATTACAGTCCGTACTTTACATGAATCGAAGTTAAATTACTTTTGTTGAATGCGTCTTGGTACAGGGAATGAACAAGACTTTAGGTTACTGTCATGAAAATGAGTAGTTACGTTGCTTATGTTAAAACAGTTCGCGATTCGCCGATTGTTTACATCGAAGTCAGGTGAAGCCGTATCACTAACAGAAAGACTAAAAAGCATAAATGATCTCTGAAGCGTGTAAAACGTTTCAGGGTTATTTCATAAGTAATTAAGGACATTCATTTTGATAATTTCGTCACTTTATATGCGAATCCATGTCGCTGGGATTGCTTATAGTGGGTTATTTATTTCGGGTTTTCTTCACCGAGAGCAGCAACGGAAATGACTTTTTTTCTGTTATCCCAACAATTATAACCAAAAAATACAAAACTGTTGTATCTACATTAAACTCAAAAGTATTATCTTCTTTATTCGTTGATGAATATGTGATAAATAGCTGTTAGAGTTAAAGTTATTCCATATGTTATGGGAATATGATTACACTATATATATGACATACATTTCGAAGTTGTGGCACCATGGAATACGGCGATAATTTGTCTGATGATAATTCTCAACAATTTAAATAACTTATCCAGATCGTCCGAATAATGGAATAAAAACGAGACATAGAGCTGCATGATCAGGATTCTAGTTGGCGAAAAGTGGCCGTCATACATTCAACAGATAAATAACCTAATAAACAGTCCCATTGACTAGGATTCGCATTATCACATATAAGTGACGAAATTAAATTCCTAAAGTCCTAAATTACTTATGAAATAACCCTGAAACGTCTTACACGCTACAGAGATCATCTATGCTTTTTAATCTTTCTGTTAGCGATACGGCTTCACCTGACTTCGATGTAAACAATCGGCGAATCGCGAACTGTTTTAACATAAGCACAGTAACTACTCATTTTCATGACAGTAACCTAAAGTCTTGTTCATTCCCTGTACCAAAACGCATTCAACAAAAGTAATTTAACTTCGATTCATGTAAAGTACGGACTGTAATCAGTAAAAACATTACTCACCGAAGCAGGAGAACATTCTTCCGACGCCATTTTTTTATGTGTGCATTTCCGGGATTGACCGAGAATTCACGGAAATGGCCGATGTTGTTTCCGATAGGGATGTTGGTCCTTCCAACATCAGAGTGATTGTTTCTGTAATTACCGTGAATTCACCGATATTGCTGCGATTGTTTCGAGAAAAGAAGCATTTTCTTCCGTAATGGACGCATTTCTTTCAAATTTGGATGGATTTTCTTCAAAATTGACGCATTTCCTTCAATTACTTAGGGGGGCCTGTTTGACCAGTTTTGAAAATGTTGTTAGTGCGATTTCTCATGAACCGCTAGAACTATTGGTTTTAAATTTAGACTCAGTCTTCATTTGGGGAATATCCAGATACCAGTCGATTTGGTTGACCGTGACATTATTTTCAAGGTCACTTCAAGACTGATTGCCAAATGTTGTTAGCACGATATCTCATGAACTGCTGTACTTGGAGTCTTCAAATTTGGTACCTGTCTTCATTTGGGGAATACGCAGACACCAGTCGATTTGGGTGACCAAGGTCACTACAAGACTTTGACCATTTTAAAATTTTTGCCCGATATAACAATAATTGAATCGAACATGTAAATGTCACTACTCGGTACAAGCTGTGTGTCCATTCTTTTAGCTCGTTTCTTAATTGCGGCGGGGGACATGGTCACGTTTGTGACAATTACTTGTTCATGTAACTTTCATCGAAAGCTACTTCTGTGTTCTTGTTGATTTTACTATTTTATATTTCCACTGGTTATATTTTGGGAAAATTTAAATGTTCTTTCCTTTCACCCATAAACTGCTGTATATCTCTCACTGTGCCTTCAGGGGTGTGCTTCCATGTACCTGTTGTTTCAAGTCACTCGAATGAATCATTATGATGGATTAATTTCCAATATAAAGTTGAAATCAGTGGTAATGTCAGTAGTGTATTATGTTACCAATACCTTTTCAAGTTACTATTATTCCTATTTTTACTTAAACCAGCTTTTTTACATGGAGATCGAGACTTGTCCTAACCTTTTCACAAACACTTTAATCTTAGCAATTACATTTCATAGCTTATCAATCCTTAGGTGTGCGTCAAACTTTAACAGTCGGGGGTATTAGTGGCTGTTTATAAAGTTGCCGAGCCCCTGGTGGGATTCGAAAAGAACGTGCTAACCACTGGACCCGCGGCACATTGATATATTTCTTTCATATATACTGACCAAGGTCACTTTTTAGGAGGAGGTTGGATAAGGGCTTTTGCATTTTTAGCTCATCAGGCCTGAAAGGCCCGATGGGCTTATGGCATGGGATGGCGTCCGTCCGTCCGTCCGTCCGTAAACTTTTCACTTTTTCGACTTCTTCTCCAGAACCAATAACTCTAGAGAGCTGAAATGTTATGTACAGACTCCTTGGCCAATGGCGATTCTAAATTGTAGATTTGGTGACTCTGTGACCCCAAATAAGGGCCCCAGGGGTCATAACCTTAAAAGCTATTTCCATCTTCTTCTCCAGAACCAATGACTCCAGAGAGCTGAAATTTTATGTACAGACTCCTTGGCCAATGGGGATTCTAAATTGTAGATTTGGTGACCCTGTGACCCCAAATAAGGGCCTCACAGGCCATTACCTAAAATCCTGTTTTCATCTTTTTCTCCGGAACAAAAAGACCTAGAAGGCTGTAATATTGTATGCAAACTCTTTAGCAAATGGGGATTCTAACTTGTAAATTTGGTGACCCTGAGACCCCAAATATGGGCCACAGCCAAAAAAACCTGTCGAAATTGAATTTTGAACTGATATTTTATGTGCACTTCTTTCACTTTATTTGAAATGTATGTCGACTTGAAAGAACAATTTACATTGTGGACATGTTTGTCAAATTGATGTAATCAATGTGAAATGAGAACTGTTGAATAGCCTATGAAATGAAAATTGTGACAAGTCATAAAGGACTAAATTGAAGAGGAGTTAAGAATTCTTTTATTTTACATGAGATATGTGAACTGCATATGACTGGTGATGAAATGATAATATAAGATTATTTTCATCTTTTTCTCCAGAATGAAAAGACCTAGAAGGTTGTCATGTTGTGTAAAGAGTCTGTAGCTAATGGAGATTCTAAATTGTAGATTTGGTGACCCTGTGACCCCAAATAAGGGCCTCACAGGCCATTACCTAAAATCTTGTTTTCATCTTTTTCTCCGGAACAAAAAGATTTAGCAGGCTGTATAATTGTAGGCAAACTCTTTCGCCAATGGGGATTCAAACTTGTAAATTTGGTGACCCTGTGACCCCAAATATGGGCCACAGCCTAGAAAAAACCTTTGAAAATGAATTTTGAACTGATATTTTATGACACTTCAACCACTTTATTTGAAATGTACGCGACTTTAGATAACAATCTACATTGTGGACATGTTTGTCAAATTGATGTAATCAATGTGAAATGAGAACTATTGAATAGCCTATGAACTGAAAATTGTGACAAGGCATAAAGGACTAAATTGAAGAGGAGTTAAGAATTCTTTTATTTTACATGAGATATGTGAACTGCATATGACTGGTGATGACATGATAAGATAAGATTATTTTCATCTTCTTCTCCAGAACGAAAAGACCTAGAAGGTTGTCATGTTGTGTAAAGAGTCTTTAGCCAATGGAGATTCTAAGTTGTAGATTTGGTGACCCAGTGGCCCCAAATAAGAGCCCCGTAGGCCATTACCTAAAATCCTGTTTTCATCCAGAACAAACTAGAAGGAATATTTTGTTCAGAATGTTTAGATGTTTGGATGACAAGGCTTAGAACCGAGATTGTTTAGCCAAGGTGATTCAAAATTGTACTATGTATCATGAGATTCATCACATTGCCTGTTCTCTTTAAGCCTTATACAGTTAGATCAGTGCTGCCAGTGTTTAGTGCAAGCAAGAGTCTATTACATAATTTGGCGGTAAAACAAAAAACACAGCTGGCTTGTAACCAGAGCCAAGGGGTCAGAATATTGCATAATCTCCTGTGTGTTGACCTTGCTGAGTGCTCTCTCTCAATTTCAAGACTAAGATTTGTCAGGATTAGGGATTGTGCATTATATTGAGACAACATATTTCTGTCTTCATCATCAAACAAAATAACTCTGATGAGCTACAGAGCCCATGGCTCTATTTTTTGGTGTTGCGATTGCGCCAGCAGTAATTTCGCTGACAATGTACTTTCTCCAATCTCCTCCCTGAGTGCTTTGCGGGCTATTTCGAACCTTGGACACTCCAGTAATACGTGAGTGACACTGGCCTTCACGTGGTATGTTTGACAGTTTAGGTACGAGGAGCGTGTTGCACCGAGTCTAAGCCTGGTATGTTGTGATTCGAGTACATTGGTGTCGTTTTCACACAAGGGCGTAGACTATGAAGCCAACAGCCTTTAGGACTGGTGTCCCATACCCTCTGCCACTTGAAAGTGATTGAATTTCTGATCATACTCATGATTTCGCTTTTTGAATAAGGATAATAAGAAATGTGCTCAATCTCTAGACCCTGACGTGCCAGTTTGTCAGCTCTTTCATTGCCTGGAATGTCTATGCGAGATGGTATCCAGCGCAACTGTATCTCTTTTCCGTGAACATATTTGAGCTTGTGGAGGAGCTCTAATATGTCACGTAGGGCATCTGGTCTACTTGCTGAGTTTTTTGTGGTCAGTGAAGGGAATCGGACAGTATTACTATCCGTTTGTCTCTTAGATCTCGAGAGATTCTGAGTGCATGGTGTATGGCCTCAAGTTCAGCTGTATATACAGATTGCCCATTGGGGATGCGTATTGAGATACTTCGAGTATCGGATGTGTGAGTTGGGCTGATGAAGATGCCATAGGCAGTTCTATTTCTCGCTGGGTCCTTTGAGCCGTCAGTATACATGTGTGCCACGGACTCATGGAGACTGTTTATCCTGCTAAGCGCAATGCTTCGTAGCAACAAAGGGTTCTCACTTTTTGGCACTTCATTAGTGAGAGAGGTGTCAACTTTTGGGGCTTGGAGTATCCACGGGGATACCAACCCAGGTTTAAGGCTTTCAGGGGGGTCTACAGTGTCACACTCGTGACTCGCCTTAGCAGTTGCACCCTTAACCCGCTTGGCATCATGGAGGGTTTTTTGCGTGCAAGTGCTACAAGGTTCTTACTGAAGATATCCCCCGTCCATATCCTTTTAACCAATGGATTAGTACTCCTACTCCAAAAGTTTAAGGTCAACTGTTCTCTCCTGAGATCAAGTGGGAGCTCCCCTGTTTCCACTAAGAGGGCATGGAGGGAGGTTCTGGGCATAGCTCCCGTCACCAATTTAAGAGCTTTGTATTGAATCGAATCTAGTCGCTTCAGCACTGTGGTAAGCCTCACACCCATAGTCTATTTTGTTTGGATAAGGGATTTGTATAAGGTGATAAGCGTGTCGCTGTTCAGGTCGCCTTGACATATTACTGCCACGTGGTCAATATGTTTTGACCACGTAAGATGGTGGTCAAAGACGACACCGAAAAATTTCGCTTCTTTCTCGAATGCGACAGTCTTACCCTTTAGTTGAAGCCTAGGTGTGCAGCTCACCTGGTTGCCTTTCCGTCTGGATACAAAGCCCACTGTTTTCTCAGAAGAGATGATGAACCCCATTTTGTCACACCATTTTTCGACACCATCGAGTGATTCCTGCATCAATGTTCTAATTTTGGACATCTCTCGGTGTCTCACCCAAACTGCCCCATCATCAGCAAACTTTAAGTGTTGAGTTGTTTGCGTTCATGTACATGTCCAAAGAGATCGTCTATCACAATGTTGAAAAGTGTCTGGCTGATAATGCTTCCCTGAGGAGTGCCATTATCTAAACTGTGTCGCTCGGACAGTTGGTCCCCAACCGACACTGACATTGATCAATTCTCAAGGAATCTTTTAACAAAATTTGCCATTTTCCCTTTTATACCAACATCCTCAAGTTTAGAGAGGAGTCCATCGTGCAATACCATGTCAAAAGCCTTGCTAAAATCAATAAAGATAGCTGCTAGAAATTCTTTACTTAGTTGTGCAATCTTTATGTCATTTTCCAGACGTAGAATATGGTCAAGACAAGAACGTTGGGGCCGAAACCCGCTCTGGTCATGAGATAGCTGCCCTTGTGACCTTAGGCGTTTGTTCACCATTGCTTCCATCGATTTGCGCAAGTTAGATGTAAGGGAAATCGGACGGTAGGAGTTGGCCGAGGCCGCCTCCTTGCCCGGTTTTTGGAGTGGTATCATTGAGGCATGTTTCCATGAAACAGGGACCTCTCCCTTATCCCAAATCTTATTGAACAGTTTGATGAGGACACCGATGATACCATCAGCTAGGTAACCTCTTAAGCATCTCATAGCTGACCATATCTTCCCCTGGGCAAGTAGCTTTTCTATTATGAATGGCATTTTTTCCCCCACCGTGAAGCTGTAGTTGAAAGATAAGCCACACTGTGGGGGCTGTTTGGGTGGTTTTGCTAGCTTGCTTGCTGACTTTTTAAATTCAACAGAGAAGTTATCATTGCTACTGACAGGCAAAGTGAGATGGTGAAACAGCAGATTATATACAGGATACAAGTTGGTATGATAAAGAGATAACAACTTAAACTTTCTTTATTTCTCCATCAACCACCCAGCGGTGGTACAAGAGTACAAAGTCATCAAATTACATATATACAATCACAAGATGGGGCATAATTAACATTTAAAGTGTGTAAGTATACACTTAATAAACACTGATAATATTTTCAATACTGATGTTTTCTTTGAGCACATTAAAGTTTTAAAGGTAATAAGATTTCTCCATTTTAGATATTCTGCAGGAACATATTTTTGTCTAGCATGATCAAAGTAATTACATCTCAATAAGTAATGTAGTTCATCTGCTATTGCTGGGTAGTCGCACAACTTACATGTTCTGTTTCCCCTTGTAATGCCCTCCCAGCGGCCAGTCTCAATAGGTAAAAAATGATTGGTAGTTCTAAATTTCATTATTTGAATATAAACATTTGTTGGAAGAAAAAAATAACGTTCAAATTTTATGGAATCTTTTATGATCTTATAATATAGTGCCTTTGGGCAATTATTTATAGTTGAAAACCAACTCTGAATAAGTGATCCTTTAAAGATATTCTAACCTCAGGGGGTAGGCTTCGCGGAAATGATTCTGACAACAGTAAAGAATAACGACATGAAAGTATTGGAATAAAAATCCACCCCCCCCCCCCCCTCCCCCCCCCAAAAAAAAAATACTTCAGTTTTACAGCCGCCAAACGTTTCATTAGCCAATCATCTGCTAGCAGAGGTGTGACGTGTTACTCAAGAGTGTGTACGGACAAAAGCCCACAAGGACAAAACCCCACACCAATCCCACAGATACTAGGACAAAATCCCATACTTGTATTTTAACAACTTTTATTCAATAATAATACATTGGAAATACATTTAAATAGCAATAACAGTAATAACAGTGGTCACAGCACTAAAAGCATATGTCATATCATACTTGGAGTTTTTCATCTTTATTAGATAAAATACAAATATTTTAGATATTTCACATTTCATAAATAAAATACATACTTCAGCACTACTTCACATCCATTGATTGTCACTTAAAAGCACTACATGCATTGCATTGACATTGAACACCTGTCAGAAACTCATATTTCATATTTCACAAACTAGCAAAGTCTGATGTTGTGTCCAACACCTGTCAGAAAGTCTTCCACCCCAATCGTGTTGGAGCGAAAGTCAGTGCACAAGTTTCTGAGTCTTGCGTCTTTCATGGCACGGCCAGTCTTTTGTCGTCTAACTGGTCGTTCACCCCTCTCAAACTGCAGCAGCTGTGTTGCAACCAAGGCATAGTCGCGTTGGAATCCTTGGACAGCTGCCCAAACTGATGGATGGTCATGTCCAACAAGCTTCTTGAATCCTGAATTCCAGGACTCGCTGATGTTGTTGGTTCTGCTTTCTCCATTCAGAGTAGGACATTCTAGGTCTCTGGAGGAAACTTGGCCGGTACCCGAAGGATGGGAGTGGTCATGAACCAGTTCAGGATCTTCCATCTGCAATATATATAAAATAAATGAATGAATAAATGAGAAATTTTTTTAAATGTATATGAATAAAAATAAATGATATGTTAACTTAGTAAAACGATTTTTAGCTCATCTGGCCTGAAAGGCCCGATGGGCTTATGGCATGGGATGGCGTCCGTCCATCCGTCCGTCCGTCCATCCGTCTGTCCGTCCGTCCGTAAACTTTTCGCTTTTTCGACTTCTTCTCCAGAACCAATGACTCCAGAGAGCTGAAATTTAATGTACAGACTCCTTGGCTGAAGGGGATACTAAATTGTAAATTTGGTGACCCTGTGACCCCAAATGTGGGTCACAGGGGTCATAACCTTAAAAGCTATTTTCATCTTCTTCTCCAGAACCAATGACTCCAGAGAGCTGAAATTTTATGTACAGACTCCTTGGCTGAAAGGGATTCTAAATTGTAGATTTGGTGACCCTGTGACCCCAAGTGTGGCTCACAGGGGTCATTACCTAAAAAAAACTATTTTCATCATCTTCTCCAGTCCCAATGAACGTAGAGAGCTGAAATTTTATGTACATACTCCTTGACTGAAGGGGATTCTAAATTGTAAATTTGGTGACAGTGAGACTCCAAATATTGGGTCACAGAGGCAATGACCTAAAATGCTATTTTCATCTTCATCTCCAGTCCCAATGGCTCAAGCGAGCTGAAATTTTATGTACAGACTCCTTGGCTGTAAGGGATTCTAAATTGTAAATTTGGTGAGTCTGTGACCCCAAATATGGGTCACAGAGATCATAACCTAAAAGCCTATTTCAGTTTACAGCATCTTTCTGAGATTGTGCACTTCAATCAGTAATAAGGTAAGGGAGGTAATTTTAAAGAAAACAGCTGAGTTAAAGGCATTTCATCTTTCTGATGTGAGAGTTCTAACATGTGCTTTGAGAATATAATATGTCTGATGAAAAAGAGATATTTAGAATTAAAAACTTAGAATTGGAGGTCTAACAAAAATTATAAGTCATATTTTATCTTTGTCTCACATTTCACATATGAGTAATTATTTGTATTTTGCAAGTGAATTTGCTGATAAAGGTACACAAGTCTAAAAGTATTCTAAAGACTTAATACAGAATCTTTTATTAAATCTAATATTATGTTCTTTGTAATTTAAGAGTAAATAATGGAGTTTTTTAATATCTCATGATATTGTGTAATTATTTGGAGAATTAATTAATTAATTATTGAGAATTTCCAGTACGAGTCAATTTGGTATACCTTATTTATATCATATTTTATACTTTATAACTGATTTAGTTTTCTATTAACTTTGCAGTTAATTTTATTCAATAGGAACAAGAAATGAGATAGATGTCTACATCATGGACATGTTTAATGTGAATCTATTTGAAATGAGAACTATTGAATACCCTTTGAAGGAATAACTTGAAGAGGAATTAAATTTTTTCATTTTACATGAGATATGTGAACTGAATATTACTAGTGATGACTGGTGATAACATAGGACTATAAAAGAAGTAGCTATATGAGATTGTGACATCACACCTATTTTCATCATCTTCTCCAGTACAGAAAAATAATTAATTGTAGGAAAAACTGCATCTAACATATAAATTTTACTGGCTGTGAGTCCAGTGTCTGCATGTTATGTAATTGCATTGTGTTGACCTCTTCCTGGCAGAAGAATGAAAACTGATAGTTACACAGAGGTTTCAGGTTACTTCAAACTACTGTGCAGCACTGTGTTATCATAGACTGTGCGTGAGACTGCTTTAGTCTTCCACTGACTCTAAAAAAGAATTTATTCATAGAATATCACCATTTTATCAAATATTGAAAAGGAGCCTATACGAAATGGTGAAAAAGAATTTACTAAAAAAAATTCACCAATTTATTAAGTATTGAAATGGAGCCTATGAGAAATGGGATTTTCAAAAACTGAGGCTCCTATTCATTATGTAATAAATGTTGGTATTGCCATAATGCAATTAAGAATTAAAACAATATAATGCAAAGGTGTATGATATTCATAACGAATGTTGATTTATGTGTAACCAATTTTGATAATAATTAACAGGGGTCATGACCTAAAAAGGTTTTTTTCATTTTCTTCTACAGCCCCAGGCCATTATTGCAATAGCTTACAGTGGTGAATTGTATGCAAAGAATTGTACCCGGTATATTCATTATTATATAATGTGTGTACGATCTTAAAAAATAGTATGATCTCTCCACCACATTATTATATGTTTGATACCAGCAATTTATTTCCAAGCTTTGTGTTGCTCTTTCAACACATATATATAGCAGATTGGCAAAGTTATGGTAACAAAATATTTTTAAACTGCTTTAATCGTTTCACTACCTAGATTCTTATTACTACATTCCATTATCTGACCATTGCTATAAAGTCCACTCCATAACATACCCCACTTATTATCTCCTGATGAGCTACAGAGGCCATGGCTCTATTTTTAAATATATGTGAATCGATATATCAATTTAGTAAAAATATTTTTAATTTCTTTCTTAAATTAGTAAAATAGATAAAAATAGATTAACTTACAGTTAAGGATGTTTTCAAAGACCCCCCGCATGAAAGTCCTTTCCGGCGACTGCATTCCCATCTAATCATGGTCTTGGTTGATCTCTTCTTTGTGTACAAATGTCCACCAAAACTAAGCTTAACGCCTCCTTTGTTGTTCTTCAATATCTCCATGTCCACCACTGACCATTTCTGTTATGCCAGACTCTTATTCTGGTTTAAACATATTTATTTCGCCATAAATTACAAGACGAAGGGGATTGGCCAACATGCGCAGCTTATATTAAGGCCTTTCCCCATAACAAAACATAAAAAACAGCTTTGTGACATGTGACCGATGACGTAACAGTTAAATGATTTAATAATCAAATTTACATATTTATTTACCTTTCATGATTTTGCCAAATCTACCCGTATCAATTATGAAGGAGTGGACTGATTTAACAATCTTTAAATTTTCTTCCTTCGACATGTGTGCAGCACCAAAAAGAATGCACCTTATGTCATAACCTTTTGTATAAAAATACATATTATGTCTTATATCCCTGTGGTTTTTACATACAAAAAAGAAATGCCATGGATCTTCATAGAAATGACCACAAGAACAAACTGAATCAGGATGGACAGAACGATGGAAGCGGTGTGCATTCAGGTCTGAGCATTGTAATCTTAACAACTATGGGTAATCTGGCATAATCGAGGTTCGTGGTATATATCAAAAAATAAAGTATGATTCCTTTGGTCCAGTTGACTTTTAAAAATATTTAAGGTTTCAGCGTTTCTAATATTTGTAGGAAGTTCATTCCATTTCCTTACAACATCGGGTACAAATGGTTTATTATAAGTTTCGGTTCTACATTGAATTGTCTGTCGAAGTAATGAGTGTCTCGTATTTCGTTCGGATATGTCCACTTGCGTTGGAGGTACTAACTCTGAAGATAACTCGGTGTTAGTCCGTTACACATTTTATAAAATAATGGAAGTTTTTGGCGATGCCTTCTCTCCAACAAAGAAAAAGTTGAAGTTTCTTCATAAATCTTGTTTATGATTCGTTCCTCTAACAGCGCCACAAATGGTTCGAAGTGCGTCAAGGTGTAAACTTTCTAGTAAATTTGCTTGTTCCTTAGAACAGTTATCCCATATTGTAGCACAATAGTCAAATTTGGGCAATATAAACTGTTTATAGTTTCTAAGACTTTCCTATTCAATCGGTATTTAAAACTTCTTGGACAATTTACAAGTGGTGATATCTTTTGAAGCATTTCGGTTATTTGTTCATGCCAGCGACAATCTTCTTGTAAAGTAAGTTCTAGATGTTTAAGACTTTAACTTCACTAATTGAGGAATTATTCATCATTCACTCTGGGATTACATTAGCTTTTAGTTTACGCAAAAAAGTTAAACTTTCTGTTTTATCAGGATTAAAATTAACCTGCCATTTTGTTGCCCATGTTTAGATTTCACCTAAATCCTTATTCAAAATTGACGCCGCGATTGTTCTGTCTTCAACAATTATATAGAGTGAAGTATCATCTGCAAATAGACGTATATTGCTCTCTATATGTTCAATGATGTCGTTTATATATATATCAAGAATAATAGTGGTCCAAGAACAGATCCTTGGGGTACACCTGCTTTAATTTCCTTGGGTTCCGATTCGCATCCATTTATAACTACTGATTGAATTCTATTGTCAAAGTAATTTTGAATCCAACTTAGGAATTTACCATCTACACCGTACATGCTTAACTTTTGGATGAGTCCCTTATGCCAAACTTTATCAAACGCCTTACTTATATCACAAAAGACAGCTCTGACTTCTTTTCCTTCATCCAATGCTTTACATATGGCATTATAGAGATATGTTAATTGATTTACTGTCGAGTCCCCTGGCTTAAATCCTGATTGCAGGTTAGTTAGGAGATCATTATCTATAAAATAATTGTATAAATACTTATAAACACATTTCTCAAACGTTTTAGAAATACAGCTTGTTAATGAGACCGGTCTATAATTATTGCAAGTATTGACATTTCCCCTCTTGGATATCGGGACAACTTTCGCTTTTTTCCATATTGCTGGAAAAATACATTGATCCAAAGACGAATTGAATATTTCGGTGAGCGGTTTATAAAGTATTAAAGCATAAGTTTTCAGAATGTTGTTACTTATTCCATCAGGACCCGTTGATTTTAAATGTCTACAGAAAGTAGGGTGTCTTTAACTTCGGATTCACTTAAGGCTATTTCGGAGAGTCTAGAATCACATAATGATTGGTGTCCTACCAAATCTGCCGAAGGATTTTTTACCGTGGCCTGGCTTACGAAAAAATCATTTAAGATGTTAGCCTTTTCAGTGCTATCATCTTAAACAATAGAATTTAACTCAAGGGGTGGAAAATATGCTGCGCAACTTTTGCCTTTTAGGTAAGTCTTCATTATTTTCCACCAAATCTTATTTCTAGAGTCAGAATTTAACTTACAATCAACTTTTTCCTCGTAATCCTTTTTAGCTTTACGAATATCGGTAACAACGTTATTTCTATATTCACGAAATTTAGCCCAATCAACATCACGATTTCTTATTTTAGCTTTTTGATGCTGTCTATTTCTTTTTCTCATTAATCTACGTTCATCCATGGTTTATCGTTTTCTCTAACAGTAACTATTCGGTTAGGAATAAACCGGTCACAAATATTTGTAATAATTTCAACAAATCGAACGCATTTACGGTTTACATAAAAAATGTTTGTAAGTTCAGACCAATCATAATTTACAAGGTTATCAAGTATTGATTGGTGATCAGCGCGGTCATAATAATATACTTTCCTCTTATAACTGTCATTTCGTTTGGCGTTGTCTTTAATACTAACAAAAACAGGACAATGATCACTACAACTTGGATCTAATACACCTGAATTCGTAACAAAATTTAAACTTGACACAAATATGAGATCAATTACAGAAGCAGTATGCAGAGTGATTCTAGTTGGTTAAACAATCAATTGTTTAATTCCAAACTGCATTTCGAGGTTTTCGACCATTTCTGTTATGTCAGACTCTTATTCTGGTTTAAACATATTTATTCATGAAATATATGACATATATGGTGACTGTGCGCATGCGTGAGGACGTGTTGTGAGCTGCTCTCGAAAATTTTGAATTTAACGTCCCTAAACTCAAGTTTTTAACACGATCAGGTACCTGAAGTGATCCTATTGAGTATTGTTATACATGAGACTGTAAATATCTGACCAGGCAGAGGTTATAAAGTGTTTTTTCATGGATTTCGAGTCATCACGGGAATATATGGACTCAGTCATGGTGACTCCCGCCATCACCGATGTGACGTGTCGACCTACTATACCAATTGATGACAGAAAACGTCACCTGTCAGAAGAAGTGGAAGACAGTGAAACAGACAGTGCTCCTAAGAAGAAAAGAGGTGAGAATATTGTGTTAAATGGACTTCAAAACATAGGACCAGAAACAGTGAGTTGTTCAACATCGTGCACGAAAACTGTGATGGATGTCCTAAATGCAATCACTAATTTGACAGAACAAATAAATGGAAGATTTGACGCTCTTGAGAATAGACTCACTGCTAAAATGAAAGCGTGTGTGAATGAAGAGGTCCAGAAAGTCAGGGAGGAAATGAAAAGTTCAGTAACCGACGTCAATAACAAGCTGACCCATTTTCGGGATAAACAGACTACTGTGAATGAACGTGTGGATCGGGACATTAAAGATTTGCGTGCATCACAGGTACGTGAACAACCCTCTGTCAAAACACTGAACATTATCCTAAAAAATTTACCGGAGTCGGAGACTGAGAACGTGGTTAACAAAGTAAATGGAGTGATCAGAGATGGGTTAAGACTTCGAGACATAGAAGTTGTAAAGGCAGATAGAAAATCGTCATCCAACAGTACATATGCGGGAGTTGTGGTTGCTCAGTGTAGATCTTTAGATGACAAGATGAAGATTCTGAGAGACAAAAAGAAGCTAAAAGATAGCAGAAACTACAGAAACGTGTATTTAGAGTCCGATAAGTCAGTTCAACAGCGAATACAAGAAGCAAATACGAGAATGCTTGTGAACGCAGTGGGAGGAAATCTCCGCTTCAATGGTGGACGCATCCAGTATGCAGCTAATCGTCGGGATGAACAGGAGGGGTGGACAACAGTCTCGCGAGGCGGAAGGCGGCACACAGACAACAGATGGAAGGACGACAACGGCGGTGATGGACGACATCACGAAGGAACACATGAAGACAACCGAGGAGATAGATACACACGTGGTGGTGTTTATCAACATGCACCACGTGGGTACAGAGCCAATCAGAACCGAGGGCGTAGCGGTCATGAAGGTCAAGGGTCACGAGATGACTCGCATCGAAGCCAGAGCAGTAACTAGGTGAGATGCGGATTTTGGAATGTGGCCGGATGGACAATCGATAATGACAGTGACAATTTGGTAAGAGTTCCGCCCGTACCCCCACCCCCCCCCCCCCCCTATTATTTAATGAGAGAAAGCCAGTGTGACAACGTTATCAATACAACTACCATTACACATCCCAACAATGTTATAAAATAGAACAAAACAACAATGCTGGACAACAGTATAGCTACATGACCTAGAATCGAACAGGACACCTACGAAGTGAAAACTAAATCCGCCATATTGTTTATACATGTGCATGTAATATTGGAAGTACAACTCATTCATAATAAAATCTATTATACACATACCTTTAGCGATTTCCGCCAAAGACCGTCCCTATGTCCTTTAATAGGGCTAGAAATATATCTTCCTTCTTTGTGGAACTATAAATACAATAAACATTTACATTTAGTTCTTGAAAATAGGAGAGAAAAAAATACATATATTAGCACCAAACTAAAATTATTCTAATTTCATTAAAATTATGACACTGACAACATTTTCCTTCCTTACCGATATATATATTCTGTTAGATGCAGACAGAAGTCCGCCCTTCTGGTATGAGTCGCCGGGAGTTGGGAGTAACAGGGTCTGCAAAAAATTTAGCACACATACAAATATGTCCACTTCATGAATCATAACAGCAATTCCATTTAATACAATTTTTATAACTTATATCCGGAAGGTAATACCTTTAAAGTTCTCGGAATGGTTAACATTTGTGTGGACATACCCCAGATCACCCAGTCCGTCGTAACCCTTCCAACAGTCTGTCATTATGTGGGTACCCCTAGCTACGTTGTCCGTTATGATGCCCGTTAACGTCGCTCGGTCACGTTTGTCTACTGGCACGAGGAAAAATTCCCGTGTCTCCCTACAAATACCCCCCAATACCCATTGACCTTCAACTACCCTACCTCTATGATATTTTCTCTTCCCAAACTTACTCTCATCTACCTCTACTGTCATACCAGGCCCTCCAATCATGTTCGAACTGTTCCTCTCCACTACTGTAGAGCATACCTCTCTACAGTTACTGAAGTAGTCCGCAACTGTTTCTCTAGACGTCTTCTGTACTGCCCCATCCTTATCACAATCAATGCTACTCTCGCAGATAGTGTCATCATAAGACATTTTATGGGCGAAGCAATATGTGAGGAGAATTGTCTTCCGTAAAGATAGATTGGAACCGGCAAACCATGTACCCCTACGTGCAGGAACTTGATTATTGTTTGATTTTTTACATGCTTTACGATTACATTGAAAGCGACAGTCAGGCCCCTTACCATTTCGTTGTATGGTGTAAGTGCGTGTAAGTACTTGGTGACAATTAGGACAATGCGCTTGTGATGGCAGAACACCGTGCTGTTTGCAGAAAGAAACAGTGCTGTCAACAGTGGCAAGCTCAGTACACAGATGAAATAAATTCATAACTTTAGGGAATTTAGAATTAGAGCGAGTACAGCGGGTAACAGGGACAGGAGAAGTAGTAGGCGGTTTGGAAGGACCAGCAATAGGAGGAGAAAGAGAAACAGCCTCAACAGCTACAGCAGGGGCAAGTACATCAACAGAAGGTGGACGTAAAGGAGATTCGGAAACAGGAACAGTAGGCCGTGGAGAATTCCCAAACAGAGACAGTATGAGCAGGCGATATTGGAGTGGCCAAGACAGGGGATTGAGAAGAAGGGCTAAGATGTTTACGTTTAGATTTACATTTATGAGGGCGGAGAGGGGAAAGAGTACCAGAAACAGTAGGAGAAGTAGGAGATAAGGAAAGATAAACAAGTGCTGGAAACGGAAGATACCGGTGAAGGATGGTTGTCACTCGTACGTCGGCCATTATGACCGTCAGAATAATCTAACGAAGTACTTGCCGAGTCAATAGTAAGTGGTCCAACATAATTGGGGCAGAGGTCCGACTTGTCAAAAAAATCCACAAAAGGATCGCCAGAAGAGTCATCTGTAGTCAGCACATTTTCCTTTGCTAAGTTGGGAGGAATGTAATTATAATCCGATGACATATTTATTACTAACAGATCAACTTCAAAGGCAATAAATCTGCCAGCAAGTGAACACACGTTATAACATGTCAATTGCACGTGCAACTCGTGGAAATACAAAGAAAGATCACGTGAGATATCAACACTCATTTCATATTCCAAAGAAAGGTATAAGTCAACAGAAGCTTTTAAGGGCAGCATTCTTTAATCATCGTTAGTTTCCTTACAAGTAGTACTCCCTACAGGAGCTCTTATTATCTCAACAAGTTAATTACATTGCTCATCATCAATTCCCCGGTGGCTGAGAGGAAAAGTCGAGACGCAGATCGAGAACAACTTCCGGATAGGCGGAGCCACCAGATACGAAGGTTCAAGGATCGAGTCCTGGTAAGTATACAAAATAAATTGAAAACGTTTAGAGATATAAATAGCATCGTAACCAAGTGATGATCACGTGACAGATGATCATGTGATGTAGAATGGATGAAAGAGTTGTCCAAAGCGAAAACGGAAGTGGAAGAAAAAAGAGCGGAGGTACAACAGAAGAGATTTTTTTTTTTGTTCCCCCACCCCCACTTTTTAAATATACCCCCAAACTTCTATACCCCCATTAAACGCTTCAACCCCCAAAAATTTATAAAGCGCCCCTTTTTAAATATACCACCGGGGAATATTCCCCCAAACAAGGAAAACTGGGGGGGTACTGGCGGAACTTTGACAATTTTAAATGTCGCGAGTCTTTTATTAAATATTTAGATGTTGACATTATTGGTATCGCTGAATCTCACTTGATTGGTGAATAATGTCAATTGAACATTGATGGTTATACATGGGTCGGTCACAACAGAGTAGATATTCACCGGAATGCAAAACGAGGCTCGGGTGGTGTCGGGTTTCTCGTTAAAACACACATTCTTGATGAGTACGATGTGGAGGTGTTAGACCGTACTTTTGAAGGGATACTGTTAAAATTGTCACACAAGACTGTTGTAAATTGTGTATCCACAGTATGTGTATGCTACCTCCCACCGGAGAACTCAACTAGACACGTTGATGCAGACGAATTTTTTGAGACTCTACTATCACATGTTTATTTGTACCAGGCTTTGAATATCCGATACATTTGTGGAGACTTCAACAGTCGGTGTGCACATTTATTAGACTATATTGAGGGCGTGGACTTTCTGCCCTAAAGGCATGTTTTAGATAATACTGTGAATAATCATGGACGTTGATTGTGTGAGTTTTTATGCAATGCCAATATTTGTATTGTGAATGGACGCAAGGGTGAAAATGATTTTACATACGTTAGTTCTAGAGGAACCTCAGTTGTTGATTACTGTTTGAGTAATTTTGAATCTTTAGATGATATTTCAGATTTTAGGATTATTCGCCCTAACTCACTAGTAGAGGAGGCGAGACTAACAGGGGTGTTGGATGCTGAAGCTGTCAGTAAGTTGGACCATTCCATACTGGTGTGGGGTATGACACTGGACTCGTGCTGTAACCTCGCCCCCACACAGGACCAGAGTGATGATATACCTTGTGTTTTTAAGTCTGATACGAAACATATCCCGGAAAATTTCTTAGCCTCGCAGGACATTAGGGATGAACTAAATGCAATAATCACTCGTTTAGAGAGTTCTGAAAACCAACAGCGGGATATAGACATTACTTTTGATGCTTTTAAAGATACAGTGCTGTGTGAAATGCGCGCACGTCTTCCTACCAGACGTACTATATATAACACTAATAATTGCAAGAGGAGGAGGATAAAGAAGGCATGGTGGACTAGTGACTTATCTGAATTATGGACCGATATGTGTGATGCAGAAAGAAACTGGTGTAAATGTCGGGGTCCGAGACGTTGGAGATTAAAGGCAATATATGTATATAAACGTTCAAAGTTTGATAGAGCTGTAAAACAAGCGAAGCGGAGTCATAGAAGGAAGATAATGCAAGAGCTAGAGCATTTGTGCGATTCCAAATTGGGTGATTTCTGGAAAGAAATAGGAAAGGTTGGCGTTGGAAGTGAAAGGAGGAAACAGATCCCTATGGAAGTAGTTACAGCGGACGGCTCCGTATCCAGAGACAGAGGGGTAGTGCTGGACACATGGCGAGACGCGTATTCGGAGCTACTGAACAGCGGAGCAGGGAACAGTGCTGTGAGTGTTAATGATTGTGTGCGGCAGAATACGCCGGTTTGTGACAGCTCGTATTTGAATGATCCCATATCTGCACAGGAGGTGGAATATGTATTACTTCAAGCGAAGAGCGGCAAAGCGTCTGGACATGATGGTATTCCTGTAGAAGTTCTAAAAAATGAAGAATGTATGTTGTTTTTAACCAAACTTTTTAACGTATGTTTTGCGACAGGAATAATACCGAAGGCATGGTCGAAAGGAATTATAAATCCGATCCCGAAGACATCAACAGAAGACTCTCGTGATCCATTAGCCTACAGGGGGATAACTTTAGCAATAAACTAAGCAATTTCGGTATAGCAGGGAACATGTACTATGCCATTGTGTCTTTATACAAGAGTGTCCAGTCGTGTGTCAGAGTAAATGGATTTAATACAGCATTTTTCAATGTGAAGTGTGGCTTGCGTCAAGGTTGTTTACTATCACCACTTTTATTTAATATGTATATCAACGACTTAATAGAGTATCTCAATGGTTTAAGAGTCGGTGTACCAGTCGAGGATAAACACATTTGCGTATTAGCGTATGCTGATGACATTGTACTGTTAGCGGAAAATGAAAGTGACTTGAATGTACTTTTAGATGGAGTGAATTCATGGTGTGCGACAAACAAGATGACTGTCAATCCAACTAAATCAAAAAGTGTCCACTTTAGACGCCAGGCAGTGGGAAGGACAGTGGCCAGTTTCAAGTGTGGCGATTTAGACCTGGAGATTACCGACTGTTACAACTATCTTGGCCTGCTTTTAACTGAACACCTTAACTACATGCGGATGGGCAAAGCCGTGGCCAGCTCAGCGAACAGAGCACTAGGTCTACTTATATCTAAATGGAAAATCCTAGGTGGAATGCGTTTTGAGACTTTTACTAAGCTGTATGACTCCATGGTGTGGTCAACTATTGATTACGGTTCTGCTATATGGGGGACTTACACAATTCCAGCAATTAACACCGTCCATAACCGTGCAATGAGATTTTTTTATGGGGGTAAGAAAGTTTACGCCTACCAGTGGAGTTGCGGGAGACATGGGTTGGGTACCCCCGGTTGTACGGCAATGGAAAAGTTCATGTCGAGTCTACAAGAAGATGTGTGGAATCAACCAAGACAGGTTATGTTTCAAGGTTTTTAAATGGGCCAATACGAAAGCTGAACAGAACCGGCGAAACTGGAATCTCCGTATTCAGAATAAGATGCGCAGTATGAAACTAGAACATTTTATTCCTATTGGGAACTCTTTTCATATTGCTTTTATAACATCCGAGGTAACCAATAGGATATTCCAAAGTGTTAAGGAAGAATGGCGAGCGAGCGTGGAGAATCCCAACAGCAAGCATGGATACGGTGGAAACAAATTACGGTTATATAGCACTTTTAAGTTTTCTTATGGAGTCGAGTCTTATCTGCAGAGTTCTCTCCCCCTTTCCTGTCGTCGTGCCCTGGCACAGTTTAGATGCGGTGTTGCCCCTCTGCGGGTGGAGACAGGGAGATATACGAATTTACCTTTAGCTGAGAGAGTGTGTTTTAACTGTAATCAGTGTGAGGAAGATGAATGTCATGTGTTATTGCAATGTCCTGTGTATGCTGATCTTAGAGCGGTTCTTTTATCAAAATGTATCAACATCTGTGATAGTTTTAACTGTTTAAGCGCCTGTGCAAAAGTCTCGTTTATATTGTCCAATCCTTTTATTGTACTTTTATCGGCCAAAATCTGCAAACGTATTTTAGAAAGAAGAAAGAGTATTTTATATAATAACTCGTAATATATCTTATGTGTCTTAATGTTATTTTGTATATACACCAATTTTAATGTGTCTCTCGTAACCCTCAATGGGTGGCTCGTCAATATCTTAAATGTATATATATTTATGTATTTTGTGCAATATTGTTCGAGGTGAGACCTAAATAAATTATCTGTCTATCTGTCTGTCTGGATCGGATTGGTCAACAAGCTCAGTTGGGCTTATGTAAAGACCGCTCCAAAGTACATACATACATATTGTCATGACAGGAACAATAAAAAACAAACTAACATGGTTTGAAATAATAAGTGTTTTGACAAATAATCAACAGTTTTGTTTAATTGTTTAATTGATTAATGATGGTTCGATACATTTATGACGCTTGCAGTCAGAATCACTTGTTTGAATTGGTATGTGGTTATACTAAACAAATCTTTTAGTTTCTATTATAAATCGGTGTACTGATTTTAAAATTTCAGTCATTGTTGCAGAGCTCAAGGTGGAGTTTCCGAAAAGGATTGTTTCCAATGAAAAGCCATTAGTATAATAAAATTTGTTTGTTCTTATTGAATCAAATCTTGAACACACAAAGAAATAGTGAAGTGCGTCTTCACTGGCGTGACCACATAAACAATCCGCTTTATCTATGATATGTCTTTTGAGTTTGTCAGCATTGAGATCACTCCATCCTAGCCGCAGTCGGCAGTGGAGGATTTGGCATAGTCTTGAGCCTATGTTTAGAACGATTATTCTTATTATTCTCTTATTCTGGCAATGAGATCTCGCTTTGGACAACGTAAGTCAAGCGATAACAAAGATTTGAATGAAGAACAAGCGAATGTACCAAATGATCGGGGTACGTATCTCGTTACTATGTCTCACGTTTATCTATTCCATTATTTAACAGTTGAAATGAAATAACAGCACATATGTAGGATACTATCTCAAAGTATTTTGATTCAATAAAACAATTCATTTAAAGAGCAACTCCCGGATGATTTTGCTCCAATTTCTTTCAAGTAACTGCCTATGGTTTACATGCACATTGCAAAGACATGGAAATTATGTGAATCGGTTTATAAACAACAAATTCTCGCATCCCATTACCATTGAAATCATGTGTGACTTTAGCAAATCGTAAAAGAAGTCAGAAAACTGTCTGTTTACGTCGCTTTTTGACGTGTCGGCCATCTTGTTTTACGGAGAACACCGGAAAAATCTCGATTTTCCCCGAAGGAATGTATGACGTCAACTGGAGAACACAAACCAATGCAAATGGCGGCCCCCGTAGCATTAACACTATCAGACTAGTAAACTGCGCGGGCAATAGGAATCAAACCAGTCGACCATTGAATGTAAAAACTTGCCATATATTTGCATATGACAACTTGAAGAGAATCAGAAAAGGAATATACTCAATATCAGCGATAAAGTTTTAAAAATGGTTCTTACTAAACCCGGAAGTAAATTCCCAAATAATTAACCGAACAGCTGATATCATACGTGTTTCAGTGCTGATATATCTGGCAAACTTACGTATTTTAGATACATCATTAATAGTGTATGAATGTAGTTAAATATTTTGTAATTTGGTGACTATAATATAAAGGTTATTTCATTTTTGGCGAAATAACTTTACCGTACCTGCATGGTCACGTGATATCTTCTCGGGATGCAGTGAACTCCAATGCATATCCACACGTTTCGCTGAACTCGTACCCAATTTTGTTTTAGGATGAATAGTGTATTGCAATAGAAATAATTTAATTGTAGTGATATTGTTTCATAAATTTTGAAAGACATTGAAAGAAAGAATGAAAATATTGTATTTAACTGATCTGTATTTTAGTGGATAAAATTAAATAAGAATAATGGAATTTTTGGTGATTGATATCTCATTTAAATGATAAGATAATCATTATTCATTTCAAAGTTTACATAATATTTTATGAGTTTATTTGTCAACTATATATTATCTGATCAAATGGAAAATTCAGACATTTATTGATATAATCTGCAATTTTAACTAACCTGTATTTTCAGTTACAGATATATATAAAAAATAAAAAATATACTTCATCACAATGCATATGATTAGTTTTGTAAATAGCATAATCCAAAGGGACAAAGATATGTATTTATATAAAATAGATTTGTAACAGTGTGTAAATACCTATGTAAGCATGACTTGTGTTTTTACATTTGCCTACACCTACCTGCATATCAAATAAACTTACCTTGAAACAGACCTAAGAATTCTGAAAAGAAATTATGTTCAAGTTTTCTATTTTTATTGTGACATTAAAGTCACTTTAGATGCAATATTGCATTTCCACTTTTTAATCATGAATAAAACAACAAATATAAGAGCCAAATTTATTCAACTAAGTATACATGTATTGAACATTATTTTGTGTACATTATTTTGTTTAAGTGTTTGCATTTTAGGAATTACAAAGGAACAGTGCACATGAAATTAATTTTTATCATAAAATTTATTTTTAAATAATTTGGGAAATATTTGATGTTATTTACTCTCATAATTAAATTGAATTTTAATTTGATTTACTATTACACTATTTTGTGTAGTCTTGCTCAAGTTTGCTGCAAAGTTGAATACAACACAGGGGGTATTCGACTGTACAGGGAAACCGGATGTTGCACTCCTGCAACAACCAATTTCCCGCTGTACAGTTTTTACGAAGTACCCCTGTCTTCACGCTCACGGTAATTATAGAACATATTTTATTTAAAATGGACTCAAACTTTATATGTCGACAGATGAAGCTTTCTTGTACCCTAAACTACCCTCCTTATAATGTGACATTCGTTCAATCTCTTTATCGGGACGATTTACTGCCGTCTTTCATATCACGTTAGCATGCCCTACGAAAATATGTCTAAATTTGTCTATTACAGCAATATAGATTAATTATTTCCCTCAATTACACATTTTCTATGTAAAGCGAATGCAGATTGTATTATATGATTTTGAAAGCACGTAATTCGGACTGTTTCAAGCCCCTATGTTGCCTAAAACTAAACTGTACGTTAAATGGTTGTTGATGCTGTCTCGGGCAGTGACTGTACAGGTTGTTGTGCATTTACAGAGTGACAGCCGTCTGATTGGTAACCGAAAAATAGAATATCACAAAATATGTGCATGTTTATTGTAATTAATTTGTATTATTTGTAAACCTGTTCATGTATTATTGAGGTCGGATTCGACACAAATGGTTAACCTAACATTCAAGTATCCGTGTTTCACTAAAACTAACATGCAGTTTTATGTGGAATGAAAACATATTGTTCTGAACCTCTTGATTCTTTCAGAAATGGATGTCGAACCTTAGAATGAGTCTTGTATTTCGTTAAATTCTTCACTTGTCACAAGTGAAAGGTGGGTTGACTCAGAGCTGACAGGTTCATCATACACATTTTCTTGTGATGTACTAGCTGCTTCCACTGATGTAATGAATTCTACTATTTTCACTGTGAGCATTTCTCTATCAGGAATGCATGTCTTATTATTATCCCATAGTATTCGACTGCGTCCGTCCGTCCGTCCGTACATACGTCCGTAGGAAATGGAATAACTCAAATACTATTCACTAGATTCTTTTCATAATTTGCATATGAGTTCATTATTGGGAGAGCAATGTTCCTATCTATGGCTTATGACCTTGACCTTCATTTCAAGGTCACAACAAGACTTTTTCATTTTACCCTTGTCAGCGGGATATCTGAAGAACCATTCACTGGATTCTCTTCATATCTTACACATAGGTTCTCCAAGGAAAGACAAGGGCTGATTAGATTTTGGTGACCTTGACTTTATTCTCAATGTCACAGTGGAACTTTGAATTTTTCGACATGTTAATCTACATGTAAAGCTTGTCAGCAGGATATCTCAAGAACCATTCACTGGAATTTCATCATATATTACACAAAACACCTCCAAGGGAAGACAAAGGGCTGATTATATATTTTTTAACCTTGACATTATTATCTAGGTCACAGCAGAACTTTGAGTTTGTCGACATGTTAAGCGTGTCAGGAAATCGATATCACAAGAACTGTTCATTAGACACTAATCATTATCTTACAGTGGTTCTTTTAGGGAAAATTCAGGGCCCAGTCGATTTTGCTGATCTTGACATATTATTTTTCAATTTTGAAGTATTAATTTGCGGGGGGGGGGGGGGGTCATGTCACCTTAGTGACAACTACTTGTCTTAATTAATTTGGCAGGTACAATGTTTTGAAAGTTCTTGGTCTGTAGTTTTAATTTACCATTACTGCAATCTAAGATGCGATGGCGGACCTTTAACACATTTGTTAAATGAGCATCTACATATTGGTTAATGACAGTCTCAAAGTCCGACGAAAAGGTGCAACAGAAGCAATGGAAAGCCGCCATAATTGAAATGATATATATTGAATGCATGTAGTCTGAAAAAGTAAATGAAGTTGAACACGAATGGTATTATATATCATGCATCATAGAATCATTACAACTCCCTGTACAGTCAAAAAATCATTAACTGCAACTCCCTGTACAGTGCTGGTGCAACAACCATTAGAGCGTACAGTCACTATTTTGCCTTGTTTTTCTTTAAATATAAAGAGATGAGCATTGAAAAGTCACACAAGTCTTAGAATAAGAATTATTTTACTATATAACTTTATAAAAGTACTGTATGATCACCACGTGCGTAATAACATGACTCAAACATGCTTTTTCGCGATCGCTACGCTAGCTTCAATCGGCCTGCCACTTGGAACAGGCATTTATGACAATAATAGAAACATTATCGTTATTGTGAGATTGCAAATATGAGGAGAAAATGTTAAACAACTTAAATTTATAGCATTACTATAGGTAAAGGAGGAGAATAACTCAAACTAACCCTGAACGTGAAGACAGGGGTACTTCGTAAAACTGTACAGCGGGAAATTGGTTGTTGCAGGCGTGCAACATCCGGTTTCCCTGTACAGTCGAATACCCCCTGTGTACAATATTTCTAAAACATTGGCACATTCTCATATCCAAGAGAAGATAATGATTTGGATATCAGTTCACACAATCAGCATATATCACTTCTTATGACAATGTTTATATATATCATTTCCTGATATCAAAGACCTTCAGCACCAATATTTTACTGCACATACAGTCCATTCCTAATGGGTTTTTGTTGTTGATGTGTTCTCTTGTATTAGGGACTCCCATCACCTGTAACAACAATAATAAATCTTTCTTGATGCTGCATATGTTTACACATGATTAATTCATAACATGTTTTTGTTTTGGTATTTGGTATAGGACCTTTGATATTTTTATGTCAGACAAGTGAAATAATTCTAAACATCTACAGCCTCAGTCTAATTTCATCACAAACAAATGAATAGTTATCAAACAAATTATTGAAATCTTTTATGGAAAGCCATTTCTTTGAAAATTTAAATATGCATATACATTCATGATCACTAAAAAGGAACGGTGTTCAAATAAGCCTTGTGGCTTGTTCACCAATCCTTATTACATTTTATGAAATACAAATATGTTTAAACCAAGATCACTAACTCAGATGGCTTCTAATTTGTAATTTTTAAATACCAGTAGTAATTTCTACTACATTGTTATATGGATTTGAATTTGATATCTGTCTAATATATTTAATTTAAAGCAAATGTCGATATTTAAAAAATAATTTCCTGAAGTTGATGACAAATCAATTATAAACGTTTTTTAAAAAGGCAAATGGTGCAAATTAATTACAAGTATAAGTTCTCATAATTGACATGTTAATGAATCTCTGGGCTAAAATTAACACCAGTCATTCAGACCGAGGCTAGTAAAAATTACTATGGTTATCAAAATTTGGATACTGCCATCCCTGTGGGCCAGACAAATTTCTTTAAAAAATCACTTTGGAAGATTGTGAGCGCGTATCGAAAAATGGATCTGCAAAACACACTCGACGAGAGCCACGATTTGACAGACTGATAATGTTGTTTTCCTCGACTCAGATTGAAAATTCAAGTAATATTTATATTTTCGAAAGAACATGTCCATTCACATAACAAATTATGCATCGTTAGAAGAAAGACATCGAAGACCCACTTACCGAAATCATTCCGTGTCGACAGACGACAACGACTGCTTCACTAGGCTACAGAATTTGACTTGTCCTTTCGGATCATGAATTCTTCTCATAATTATGTACCAAAACAAATATTTAGCTAATTCCTCGTTGCCATTATACTTTCATACAGCAGATATTCGAATTTCACTCTCAGTCTAACTTTATTTGTGACCAAAATCGTCAAAACGCGATCACCGAAGTGAAGCGCTGTGTTGTTTACATTGTCACGTGGCTGTTACGTCACGTTTGTTTGCCCCAGTTGACGTCACATCCGGTTACATCACCGGAACAAAACGATCGCGGCAAGTAAATGACGCTATTTTTTATAATCGCAAATAATAAAATAATCTATTGTTTTAAAAAATTTATGACCTAACGAAAAATCATATTTAGCTAGATACTATGCATACAGATGCACATTAGTGTACAATTTAGCTTGGTTTAGTCAAACGAATTTTGGTCCATTTTATCCGGGAGTTGCGCTTTAACAATGCGTTTCCACAATTATACAAAATTGGATTCAGCAAACAAACCAGAATCATGCTAATCCTTCTCAACGAAAAACGAGACTTATGCGACGTATATATCTATATCATTTTACAAATTAAAATAAATACATATCAATTGTTGCACTACATTGTGATGATTTTCTAACTAGTTCGCTTGTCAAATTTAAATTTAAATAATTAACCTGTTGTCACCCTATGATTGCTAATCCATGTACATCGGTGTGCATCATACATAATAGTGAATGACCGGCTGCTATCACCGACGGAACAACAGAACATAATATTCTTAAATTTCGTTGGCTGAATATAACATTCCTAATTTTGATTGGCTCAATATGTCCATAATGATGAGAACGGAGATTTAACGAGCGGTTTTCAGCGGAGCTGTTCTCCCACTCTGGTCACACGGACCTTTAATAAAGTTTCGAAAAATTCCAAAAAAGGATAATTTTGATGCCAGGGTCGAAAGGTGGAGGCAAATTTGGAAATTTGGAATATTACCTAGGTAAGGTCAATATGTCCTTGATGATGATGAATACGGAGATGTAACGAGCGGTTTTCAGCGGAGCTGTTCTCCCATTCGGCTACCAAAAATAAACGCCGGGTAGCGGTTAATGGAGTGCCGAATAAAAATAAATGGTTGAAATAGAATTTTGATGCCAGTTTTCTAAAGTGGTTGAATTTTGAAATTTTGATAATTTTGAATTTGGAATGGGTAATTGAAATTAAAGGAAAGGTAAGCCCGTGGTAATGGTGGATGGAGAGAAGGTGTGGAAGGAGGAATGGAGCTAATCCAGGAGCAGGGCATGGACCTTGTCCACCGCCTCGTTAGACATAGACCGCATGTCGCAGTCGTCTGTCTGGTAGAGGAAGGCCGCTACAGCCTTCCTGAGGAAGTCGTCGCTCATGTGGTAGGTTATGCGGGCAAAACATACCGATCCACTGGCGATGAACTCACCCCATTTCTTCAGGGTAAAGGGCGTGACCGTGGTTTGGCCAGTGGCTCTCTGTACCTGATTGAGGTTGAAGTCTTTCTTTCCTTTTAGTTGATCAGGGGTCGGAACGCAGAGCTTGTGCTGCATGCATTCGGAATAGGCCTTGACTTCCTGATCAGTAACCAACCTCTGTGCAGCATCCGTGAGGATCCTGTTGGGGTGGTTTCTGCCGAGCAAGGTGCGTCTAGGGAACGTTGAGCGTTCCCCTTCTGCGCCCCGCTCGTTCTGCTGCGGCTGTGGTGGAGGTGGAGCTGCTACAACTGGTGTGGCCTCTTCCTTCGTCTCTACCTGGCCGGTCTCCATAGGACTGCTGGTGCTGTCCTCGGAGTTGCTGACCTCCTTTCTCTGTCTCTTCCTCCTCCTGTTCCTCCTGGTGGTGGCCCGGGCAGGTTGGAAATCGTCAGAGTTGGTGGCGGGGACCGGATCCTTCTCTGCAGTCTCTGCTGAGTTGGTTGGTGGGTTGGGAGGGGGTGCGGGGACGTCCCGAGAAGGTTTAGCCTTCTCTTTCAGTCCCCGTCCCTTTCTCCTGTTGGTGTCAAATACGATGGTAAATTCCTTTTTACCATCGAGGTTATTCTTGAGAAAGTAGTGGTCTACCATGTAGACCAAGCTGTGTTGGAGTTCCTCAAGCAGCTGCTTGGGTAGTCCTGTGAGGTAAGGCTTGCTAGGCTGCATAGCGAGTGAGTGCAATTAGGCCGGAGCGCTAATGAGCATGTGTTCACCTCGACTGCTGGGAGTGAGATGAATGGCCAGACTGAATGTCGCCTATATGTGTATATGTGACCAGTTCAGTATAACCAGTTACGTCATATGACAGGACGTTGGTAATATCTTGACGCGTCACCTCTTACATTATTGAACCGGTCCAGTGACCGATATCTGGCATCGAAACAAAGGTACCCCCGGTGTTAATGCATTAAGCGCAATTAGTGAGTCTTGATTACATGACTAACTTCTGAAGATTATGTCCCAAAACTTAGACAGCCATAACTTAGACAGTGGAGTAGGTGATTAATTAACACAACACCCATAGCTGCAATGGAACAGTCCTAATCAGTGTTTTAATTGACCCATAGGGAGATTAGGTTTGTGGGGCTGAGATGTTTTGATTTGAAAATGCATGTCTTTGATGCAAGTTTGATTATCAAAACAAAACTTTTGAGATGTTTTCATTTGAAAAGGTTCATATACGTGGGATCGGCAATTTCAGTTTGCGGATTAAAAATGGGCAAAATATTGTCGATCCCGCGTGTATAGCACCTCTCCTACTCGAGAAAAGTCGATTGGCTTAGGGGGATTAACGCAAGGATAATCCTGACCCTTATGAAAACAGTTGTCGACAGTATCTGTGGTAGACATCAGGTAGACACCCATTTTTACTTATATTATAGTCTCTCGTAACCCTATTTGGGTGGCTCATATTTTCTTCTGTACTCTTACATGTATATATTAATTCCTGTGTTAAACATGTGAGGTGAGATTTCAAAAATAATATGTCTGTCACATTGAAAACTACAAACATAAGAATATACAGGGATATCAAATATTCGATGCCAAAATATACCCCATTCTCTTATACGGGGCAGAAATCTGGGGGTTAAATTCTTTCGCAAAACTAGAAATGGTTCATCTTTATGCATGTAAAAAGTTCTTAGGTGTTAAACAAAATACTCCAAACTTAATGATTTATGGAGAATGTGGCAGATTCCCTTTATATATCCACTCATATTGTAAAGCTATTCGGTATTGGATAAAGCTTCTAAACATGCCATCATACCGCCTACCTAAAAAATGTTATGAAATGATGCTCTTATACGACAAGAATGGTCACAAGAATTGGGTTACCGACGTTAAAGCAACACTATTTTCAGTGGGATTTGGGAATATTTGGCAAAATCAAGAAATAGGTGTAGATCCCGAATTCATGAGTGAATTTACACAAAGACTAAAAGATATATATTTTCAAAATTGGATGGAAAAATTATCACTTTCAAGTAAATGTGACACGTACCTAACCTTTAAAAGCAATATCCATACCGAATATTACTTATCTTGTTTAAATGTAAAGAAATACAGAATTAGTCTAGCACGATTTCGATGCTCGTCTCATGAACTTCATATTGAAACGGGTAGATATAACAATATAAGTAGAGAACAAAGATTTTGTCAAATATGTAAGTCTAATATTATAGAAGATGAATACCATTTTTTACTGATTTGTCCTTTGTACAGCATCATCCGAAAGAAATATATCAAAGAAAAATACTATGTAAATCCAAATAAGCAAAAATTGTCTCTTCTTTTAAACAGTGTAAACAAAGAAGAAATTGAAAACCTGTCCATGTTTATCTTTTATGCGTTTGTACATAGAAATCACATTATTTTATGAAATGTCAGTGCACTGTATATCTTGTACTATAGGCCTGAGGCCTTCTAAGTACTGAAATAAAGATTGATTGATACAGGGATATAACATTTATTATTTTGTTTATTGTATCATGTATGAAATACTTATAATTTATTTGCATTGTCGGGTTACATGTAACATGTACAAGTATATGATAAAAATCATCAAATAGACGTCGCCGAGACATGTAGACATATACATGTACATACTATACTATGCATAATATACATACATGGCGCAATTCAGATGAGGGGTAGCCCCAATATGAGTTGAAATGGGACGTTTTACTAACTTATCATTAGCTGAAAGAGTATTTTAATTGTTTTCGTTAAGCTGTTAAAATTCAGTGCCATCTTCTACTTAATTGTCCACAGTATACAGACCTTAGACAAGAAATTATATCTACATGTATAGTGTGGAAATATGTCAACAGTGTGTGTCTCTATTATTTTACTTCACAATGTCAAGTCCAGAGGTTGTATTGTTGCCAAAACCTGCAGACTCATTTTATAACGACGAAACTCTTCTCTTTTTTTAAAAATAAAGTTTAATTGATTTTATAGTCCATTTTAATGTATTAATATTTTATCTTGTATTTTATATATTGTAGTCTCTCATAACCCTCAACGGTTGGCTCTAAACCTATGTTGGATTTTATAAACTCACGGGCAAAAGAAACTATACCAACATTGTTTTGTTGTTATCAACATTATCAGATATGTCACATAAATAATGTGATACTCGTTTTAAAGACAATTTAACTGACCATGTTTTGATCGAAATTTTGAAAAAGTTGCACGTACGGTTAATGCAGTAGAATACAATGAATGGCACTGGGGGTAAATGTCAATTTGCAATAATAAACAAATCATTTTAGAGCCTACAGAGAACGGTTTTATTCAGAAAGGAAACACTAGAAAACTGTCAATATCTGGTATGGCCTCCGTTGCTTTGAATAAGGCCTGCACACGTCGACACACAGAATTTGCAAGGAGCCTGATGACGTCATTAGGGATGGCTTGTCATTCTTCCATAAGTGCCTGGGTACGTTTGCCGATTTGATGGAGGTGGATTTCTCTGCCTTATTTGCCTGTTGAAAGGATCACACAAGTGTTTAATCGGTGATAAATCTGATGATCACTCTTGCCACTGCAAAATGTTGACGTTGTTTAACGTTAGGAAGTCTCTAGGTACCCTGGCTATGTGGGGGTTAGCATTGTCTTGTTGGAGGGTTACTCTTGGACTTTTCAGGAGGTAAGGGAGGACTATAGGACGTAAAACGGTGTCGATGTAGCCTTTGGCATTCTTATAACGGTCAAAGACAACCAGTTCTGTTGTGTGGTCCCTTGACGCTACAGCCGCCGAATGACACAGCGTCGTGGACACAAGACGGGGCCATTCTCTCTCCTCTCCGACGATAAACACGCACTCGGCCATCAGCTTTGTGTAGCTGGAACCTGCTTTCGTCTGTAAACTAAATTCTTTGCCAGTTCCTGTTCTGCCACCGCTGTACCATTCTTGCCCATTGGTGACGTTAACGTCGGTCACGTTGGTTACTTCGGCTTAGAATCATCCGGCGAAAGGGCCGTTACGCTCGAATGCCATGTTCACGAAGATGTCTGACCACTGTCTTTCTGCTGATAACACGGCGTAACGCTATTGTTGCTGATGACGTCACTGTGACGAAATGATTGCGTAGGTGAATCTCACGGATGTAGTGGTCATCGTTTGAGCTTGTGACCCTGGATCTTCCACTTCTTGGCCGGTCTTGGGTCCCACCTGTCTGTGCCATTCGTGTCGGCAGTCTACTTAACGTAGTGTGGGTGCAGTTGAAGATACGAGCAACGTGGTCGTGACGTGCTCCCAACTGCAACACACCAATCGCTCTCTCTCGTCCCTCTGTGGTAAGTTTCGGATTGTCATTTGTTGTGTTCGTTACGACTGAGGTCCAAAGCATGCAGATTGGTGGTTTTTATACAGTTTGGTACCATATTAACGTGATGCACGTGCATACCATTTTGCTCGAAAAACGTGTGACAAAGTCCATATTTGGTTAGAAGTATGAATTTTTTCTCGGTAATTATGAAGTTGCGTTGTTGTGACATAGTTTGATAATAAAAAATCGATTTGAAAAACTAGTTTCAACTTTTGAAAACATAAAATATTTTGGTATAGTTTCTTTTGCCCCTGAGTTTATGTGGTCTGTCTTTCAAAATGTGAATATATTTTAGGGTAAAATTGATATCATAAATGAATTCACATCAAAATGTGAACTGTGACTGACTAGCTGATGTCGACTACTAAAACAACACGCTGGGATTAACGCGCTGGGGCTAATCCATTGTATAAATACACCTTACATCAAAGCATGCCGCTTGTCGATCCGGCGTGTATTCCCGAATTCAAATTGTCGATCCCACGTGTATCCACCTTTGAAAATGCATGTCTTTGATGCAAGTTTGATTATCAAAACAAAACTTTTGAGATGTTTTCATTTGAAAATGCATGTCTTTGATGCAAGTTTGATTATCAAAACATGGACGGGACATTTACTGCCTGCCCCGACCTGTGGGACCAAGTCTACGGTGTCCGGAAAAAAAGTCCTCGGAAAAAAAGTACCGGAAAAAAGTCCTAAATTCAACTAGGAAAAAAAGTCCTCCGGAAAAAAGTCCTATTTTCGATTTTAGGTAACAGAGTATGACAGAATAATAAACTTTTGTTGTAATTAACTTTATTCAGATTCAACAATGCAATAATCATTAGCACTGGTAACACATTGTTTACTGATACAATACATAGATCTCTTTATTCAGATACAACAACATTAATTAGCACTGGTAACACATTGTTTACTGATACAATACATAGATCTCTTTATTCAGATACAACAACATTAATTAGCACTGGTAACACATTGAGTACATGAGTTCTGATTGACTGACTGCTTCACTGAACTTTATTCAGTCTGGTGTTCCTAGGAACCCCATTCAGGAATTCAGGGACCGACTTCCATGATGTAATGGTTAATATTGTTGTTGCATTAAGTGCTTAATGTCGCCTTCGCCCGTTAGGCATTTCGGCAGACAGTGTCACATTGACACACATGAAAGAGAAGATTTCCAGTAGGCTAGGGTCCTGGAAAGGGTGTTCCACCTAGGAACTCATGGGGAAGGTGTTACCGGGTGTGTCACGAACAAAGTAGGCAGTTCACTTTGTTCAGGCAATTTCTATTTGGCCGTTTGGGTGATATAATTGTGCTGTTAATATTGCGTCCCTCTACTAGGCTGATCTTATAGGCGATTTCTATTACCCGGAGGTGCTAGTGTTTGGGCAGGGAGAAAGACCACAGTGTCAAGGTGGTTGAACATTGTGGTGAAACCTGCGAGCTTCGGCTGGAACTAGCTAGCCAGGGGTGTTACTACATTGTTTTAATGTGGCATTGCACCCCACCTTATTGGTTGTTTATAAGGATGCCGAGCCCCTGGCGGGATTCGAAAGAACGTGCCAACCAATGCACTATCCCACCGGACCCGCGGCACATTGATATTTTCTTTCATATACACTGGCCAAGGTCACTTTTCAGGAGGAGGTTGGATAAGGGCTTGTACATTTTTTGATGTTGCGAGTGCGCCAGCAGTAGCTTCGCTGTCAATGTACTTTCTCCAATCTCCTCCCTGAGTGCTTTGCGGGCCATTTCGAACCTAGGACATTCCAGTAAGACGTGAGTGACACTGGCCTTGACGTGGCATGTTTGACAATTTAGGTACGAGGAGCGTGTTGCACCGAGTCTAAGTCTGGTGATCATTGTGTCTAACTGCCTGTTGTGTTTCGAGTGCATAGGTCTCGATTTCACACTGGGGCGTAGACTATGAAGCCACCGGCCTTTAGGACTGGTGTCCCATACCTTCTGCCACTTCTTAGAGATTGAGTTTCTGATCATACTTTTGATTTCGCTTTTTGAATAAGGATAATCAGAAATATGCTCAATCTCTAACCCCTGACGTGCCAGTTTGTCAGCTCTTTCATTGCCTGGAATGTCTATGTGAGAAGGTATCCAACATAGCTGTATCTCTTTTCCGTGAATATATTTGAGCTTGTGGAGGAGTTCTAATATATCACGTAGGGTATCTGGTCTACTGGCTGAGTTTTTTGTGGTCAGTGACTCCAGTGCACTAAGGGAATCAGACAGTATTACTATCTGTCTATCTCTTAAATCTCGAGAGATTCTGAGTGCATGGTGTATGGCCTCAAGTTCAGCTGTATAGACAGATTGCCCATTGGGGATGCGTACTGAGATACTTTGGGTATAGGATGTGCGTGCAGAGCTAATTAGGATACCATAGGCAGTTCTATTTCTCACTGGGTCCTTTGAGCCGTCAGTGTATATGTGTGCCGCAGACTCATAGAGACTGTCTATCCTGCTAAGCGCAATGCTTCGTAGCAACAGAGGGTTCTCACTTTTTGGCACTTCCTTAGTGAGACTGGTGTCTACATTTGGGGCCTGGAGTATCCACGGGGGTACCAATCCTGGTTTAAGACTTTCAGGGGGGTCTACAGTGTCACACTCGTGTTCTCGCCTTAGCAGTTGCACCCTCAACCCGCATGGCATCATGGAGGGTTTTTTGCGTGCAAGTGCTACGAGGTTCTTACTGAAGATATCCCCCGTCCATATCTTTTTAACCAATGGATTAGTACTCCTACTCCAAAAGTTTAAGGTCAATTGTTCTCTCCTTAGATCGAGTGGGAGCTCCCCTGTTTCCACTAAAAGGGCATGGAGGGAGGTTCTGGGCATTGCTCCCGTCACCAATTTAAGAGCTTTGTATTGAATCGAATCTAGTCGCTTCAGAGTCGATGGGGCAGCACTGTGGTAAGCCTCACACCCATAATCTATTTTGCTTCGAATAAGTGACTTGTAGAGGGTGAGCAACGTGTCACTGTTTGCTCCCCATGAAGTCCCTGACACTGCTCGCATTACGTTCAGGTCGCCTTGACATCTTACTGCCACGTGGTCAATATGTTTTGACCACGTAAGATGTTGGTCAAAGACGACACCGAGAAATTTCGCTTCTTTCTCGAATGCGACAGTCTTGCCCTTAAGTTGAAGCCTGGGTGTGCAGCTTACCTGGTTGCCTTTCCGTCTGAATACAACCCCCCACTGTTTTCACAGGAGAGATAATGAACCCCCATTTGTCACACCAATTTTCGACACCATCGAGTGATTCCTGCAGCAATGTTCTAATTTTGGAAATCTCTCGGTGTCTCACCCAAACTGCCCCATCATCAGCAAACTTAGAGGTGTTGATATACTTGCGTTCATGTACATGTTCAAAGAGATCGTCTATCATAATGTTGAAAAGCGTTGGGCTGATAATGCTTCCCTGAGGAGTGCCATTATCTAAACTGTGTCGCTCTGACAGTTGATCCCCAACCAACACTGATATTGATCGATTCTCAAGGAAACTTTGAACATAATTTGCCATTTTCCCTTTTATACCAACATTCTCAAGTTTGGAGAGGAGTCCATCATGCCATACCATGTCAAAAGCCTTGCTAAAATCAATAAAGACAGCAGCTAGATATTCTTTTCTTAGGTTAATATTGACTTTCATTGCATCTATATAGCCTCAGTTGTTTTCATTTACAATAACCAGACAAAGGTTGAGTTCATTCACTCAGAAAAAATCACATGAGACACACATCACATATTGATTGGTGCTTAAATAATCCCTGATTAATCCTTATTTAATATAACATGTGATTCAATAGATTGAGATAAACTCACATTTTATTAATTCTTAATTAATCCAAAATGCCTCTTAAAGTAAAGTGTTAAAGTTAATTATCCATATTTAGATATCACAGCATCCTTCTTGATACCTCAAGTACAAACAATTCATGTTTTCTTAACAATATCTTTGATGTTAATGTCTATTTAACCTGTTTTTATAGTAATAGGACTTTTTTCCGGAGGACTTATTAACCGGTACTTTTTTTCTAAGGACTTTTTTTCCTATAATCAAGTCTACATTCTCTGGCACTCCTCCCTCAGCGAGATGTCCACGATACCTGGCACTCTAGATACCCGGGAGTCATCATCGCGAAATGCCGCTCCACTGAGGATAAGAGACAGATACTGGCTGAAAAGAAGAAACTGCGGGACAGTAGAAATTACAGCAATGTTTACGTCATCGGTGACAAATCTTTCCAACAGAGAATGTTCGAATCGAATATGAAAATGTTGGTGGACACCGTTGGAAATGGGCAGCTGAAAGTGTCCGGAGGGCGCATACAACGTCTACAGGATGACCAACGTGAACATCGACGGCTCGGACACGACAACACTGGACGACACCTGGACTCTCAGTCAGGCGATGTTGACAGCGACAGGTCCCCACGTGGGAATGTTTATCAACAACGGTCACGTGACGGCCATCGGTCCACCAATCAGAGTGATGCGCGTCAGAGCAGAGGTCAAGGACGCGATGAACTCACAGGTCACAACGCATACAACAATCGCCGTAGATACTGAGTGAAATGCGGGTTCTGGAACGTAGCGGGCTGGTCATCGGACATTTCATCAGAAAATCATGTATTACGCTCTGACTGTTTACAGTGTGCTGATTTAGATGTAATCGGTATAGCTGAGACTCACCTTGTGAAAGACAATAAACTTGTAGTTGATGGTTATACTTGGTATGGACAGAATAGAACATCACTACATATAAACGCTAAATGTGGATCTGGGGGTGTGGTTTTTTTTAGTTAAGAATGTGTTATTGGATTATTTTAATGTATATATTTTAGATTCTTCTTACGAAGGTATTATGTGGATTCAACTTGTAAATAAGAAAGACATTTTATGTACCCTGACGGCATGTGTGTGTTACTTGCCTCCGGAAAACTCAACAAGAAATATTGATGCTTCGGATTTCTATGACAATCTGTTGTTACAGTTACATAAGTATTATGAATCAGGAACAAGCTACATGTGTGGTGACTTTAACAGTCGCTGTGGGAATCTGCTGGACTTTGTGGAAGGAGTAGACTCATTACCAGTTAGAGAAATAATTGACACAACCATTAACTCCCATGGGCGTCTTTTTATAGACTTTTTAATTAATGCAAACTTTTGTACGTTGAATGGAAGAAACAACGCTTTAAATGATTTTACATATATATCATCACGGGTGACCTCCGTTGTGGACTATTGTATATGCCCTTATGAAAGTTTACAGTGTTTTACTGTTATACGTCCCAGTGTCTTAGTTGAAAAAGCAGGCTGTGTCTCAACGTGTAGCTCCAGGTCTGTGCTTAAACTAGACCACTCTCTTCTTACCTGGAATGTTGATTTAGACTGTCGTACAGAGCAGGTGGTGCCCACGACTGAGAGGGGCATGGAGACAGTCTACACTAAGTACGACACGCGGACAGTGCCAGGTGATTTTATGGCTACGAGTGATTGTGTGGACTCATTAATCAATGTGATTGACAGACTTAACGCCTCAAACTCTGAGCAGAGTAAGTTAGATGAAGCATTTTGTGATTTTACGGATATTTTAGAAAGAGAAATGCAAGTGAAGCTTCCAGTAAAAACTGTTATTGTTACTTGGACCTACAGCATCCTTGAAAACATCTTCCTTTTCCATGAGTATCGAGTTGCCCGACAAGGAGGGCATACAACATACACGACTGAGCCTACAAGTGTGACTCCCTGTGATTCTCATGTGTGTTGTGATAATAATGTATCAGATACCCATGCCGTGTACAGTAGGCACTGTGCAGATGCAGATGATAATATCTCTTCACAGATACCTAGTGAGGACACAGTGGGATCAACTCCCACAATAAACTTCATGTCGTTAAATGTTTGTGGTCTTAGACAGAAACTGTTCTACCCAGAACTAGTGGAACTCATAGAGAACCATGACATTATAGCATTCCAAGAAACAAAAACTGATAAGTTTGATGATTTAGAAATTGAGGGATATACCCTTCACCTTAAACATAGAGCTATATTTAAGAGAAAATCAGGTGGTATTGCCTTAGCTGTTCGGAATGAATATTCTCAATATGTTTCTGTACTAGAAAGAGAAAGTGAATACATTCTATGGGTGAAGATTAATCATAATCTACTCCACACTGAGAATGATACGATATTAGGAATTGTCTATATTCCCCCCGAAGGGTCTAAATATTGCAGTCTCCAGGTGTTTGATGATATTGAATCAGATCTGCTTGAATGTCTAACTATTAGTGAATATGTTATCCTCATGGGTGACTTTAACGCGAGATCAGGTACTTTATCAGATTATTGCTCTATCGATAAAACCATTGTTGATGAGTTAGACTTAGACGAAAACATAGCCCCTAACCCCAAATACATTCTGAGTGATCTAAATAAACCCGTTGACAGAACAACACAAGATACAGGAAAAGTTAATAACTTCGGTAAAAAACTTACAGAATTATGCAAAAGTCAAAACTTACTTATATGCAATGGTCGAATTGGCGAGGACGAAGGAGTTGGTAATCCAACATGTAAAGATAAAAGTCTCATTGATTACATCATATCATCCCCTTCTTGTCTACCTCTTTTTATTAATTTGAAAGTTATACCATTCTCCCCATTATTCTCCATCCACTGCCCAGTCTCATTTAGTCTTCAACCTAACGAGGCTAGTGCCGTCAAAAGTGATAATGATATACCAGTTACGGTGAATACAGAAACCCAGAATCCCAAACCGGACCGACCAAAACGTTATGATAAAGGTAAAGCTTCGGAGTATGTAAACAAACTTGACAAGACACGTATCGATTTGTTGACAGACTTAACGCAGAGGGCCTTGAAAGGTCAAGGTGACTCTGACGTAGTGGATACAGTAGCCAATGAAATCGCTCATCTGTTATGTGATGCTGCACATGCAACTTTTGGCGTGAATGAAATACGTCCTTCGCGTACTACAACTAATACTCGTAGTACGCGCAGTAAGAAAACATGGTTTGGCAAAAATTGTCATATAGCTAGGAAGAAATACAGAAAGGCACGTAAACAATATCAGAAATTCAAATCAAATCAAAATGAGTTAAATAATAAAAAAAACAATCTAAAGATTATAAAAGATGTTTGAATAATCATATCAACAAAAGTAAGTTCAAGGCCAGTAACATTCTGCGTTGTAAAGAAAAACTCTCAGTTAAACATTATTGGAAACTTTTGAAACCTGCGACTAATAGTCATGATTCGGCAGGTCCAAACTTAGATGATTTCTTGAAACACTTTAGAGACATTAACACATGTACACAAGATTATGTTATTATTGATGATGATATTGACTTTGACACATATGATACATCTGTACTTAACGATGATATTACCCTACCAGAGATAACATATGCCGTTAAAAATCTAAAAAGGAATAAGGCCTCCGGTATAGACTTAATAGAAAATGACTACCTCATTGATTCCATTGAAAGGATTGGTCTCTTATGTACGACTTTGTTCAATCTTGTGTTAAAAACTGGACATTTGCCAGAAGCTTGGTTAACGGGAATAATCAAACCTATATACAAGAATAAAGGAAATATTGATGATCCTTCATCCTATAGACCGATTACCATATTGAGCTGTTCAGGAAAGCTGTTCACTGCTATACTTAATACAAGATTAACGACATTTATAGACAATAACAGTATACTAAGTAATGTACAGGCTGGATTCCGCAAAGGGTTTTCTACAATCGATAATATTTTTGTTCTAAATATGTTGACGAATTTACTCAAGAAAGGTAACAAAAAACTGTACTGTGCTTTCATCGACTTCTCTAAAGCCTTTGACAATGTCTGGAGAATTGGCTTGTGGCATAAGCTCTTGAAGCAAGGTGTACATGGTCGCTTCTTCAACTTAATACAAAACATGTACAAGAAGATAAAATCATGCGTGTGTGTAAATAATAATCACTCAGATTACTTTCCGAGTGAGTGCGGTGTTAGACAAGGTGAAAACCTTTCTCCACTATTGTTTTCATTATTTTTAAATGATCTTGAGTCACACATGTCGAAAGATAACTGTGAGGGTGTTCATGTCGATTGTTTTGATGTAAACGTTGTTTTACACTTTGTTATTCTTTTGTATGCAGACGACGCAGTACTTATTAGCGAAAGTCCAAACGGGCTACAGAAATCATTGAATTCTTTTCGTTTGTATTGTTTGCAATGGAACCTTGCTGTTAATATATCTAAAACCAAAATTATTATATTTGGCGGGGGGATATCTTCTAAAAGTAAACCTATATTCTACTTTGGAAATCAACCTCTTGAAATTGTCGATTATTATATGTATCTTGGTTTAAAACTACGTACATAGATCTGGAAGATTTGTACACGCCATCAAAACTTTAATTGAATCAGGAACTAAGGCTATGTTTTCTCTTTTGAAACGAGCTAGAAACATTAACCTTCCCATTGACTGTTTAGTCCGGGCATTTGATACTATGATTGTCCCTATTTTATGTTATGGTTGTGAGACATGGGGTCATGAAACATTGGAAATTGTTGAAAAAGTTCATTTGAAGTTTTTAAAGCTGATTTGTAATCTTAAAGTATCTACGCCAAACTACATGGTATATGGAGAGTTGGGAAGGTACCCTCTCAGGATCAAAATCATAAAGCGATTAGTTAAATATTGGCACACTCTAGCTGTACCTAAAATAACAAATGTTAAACTTTCCCACACCTTGTACAACTTTGTTTCTGTCAAAAAGCAACTATATGACTATCATGACAAGTGGCTAAACTTTGTCGAAGACACGCTAAACCACCTAGGTTTAAGCAATGTTTTCAACAATCCGGAATCTTTTAACACCGAATGGCTGGCCTCAAAGGTAGAATTTGTCTTAAAAGATCACTTTATTCAGAGTTGGTTTTCATCTATAAATAATAGCCCAAAGGCACTATATTATAAGATCATAAAAGATTCCGTAACATTTGAACGTTATTTCTTTCTTCCAACAAATGTTTATATTCCAATAATGAAATTTAGAACTACCAATCATTTTCTACCTATTGAGACTGGCCGCTGGGAGGGCATTACAAGGGAAAATCGAACTTGTAAGTTGTGCGACTCCCCAGCAATAGCGGATGAACTACATTACTTATTGAGATGTAACTATTTTGATGATTCTAGACAAAAATATATTCCTGCAGAATATCTAAAATGGAGAAATCTTATTACCTTTAAAACTTTAATGTGCTCAAAGAAAACATCAGTATTGAAAAAATTATCAGTGTTTATTAAGTGTATACTTACACACTTTAAATGTTAATTATGCCCCATCTTGTGATTGTATATATGTAATTTGATGACTTTGTACTCTTGTACCACCGCTGGGTGGTTGATGGAGAAATAAAGAAAGTTGAAGTTGAAAGTTAATACTAATAGAAACGCTAAAAGAAAACGCACAGGAAAAGAATGGTGGAATGAAAAGTTGTCGAAATTATGGAATGAAATGTGCGAAGCGGAAAGACATTGGTGTAAATGTAATGGACCACGTAAAAAGTTTCTCAAAAGTATTTATGTAAGGAAACGTAAAAGCTTCGACAAAGCTGTCCGGACTGCCAAACGGAACCATACAAGGACCACACTTCAAGAACTAGAAGAATTATGTGAATCAGACAATAGAGAGTTCTGGAAAAAGATCGGACAAATAGGAGTAGGGTGTGAGCGACGAAAGAGAATTCCAATGGAAGTAAAACTATCAGATGGAAGTGTTAGCAGTGACTCTGACGTAGTGTTAGACACTTGGAAGACTGCTTATTGTGACTTATTAAACTGTAACATGTCTAGAGAGACAGTTGTTTCGCCGGACAGCAGTGATAGTGAGGACTCACCCCTTAACTGTTTTATTACTCTACAGGAAGTACGGAAAGTTATCATGGACGCTAAACGAGGCAAATCACCAGGGTATGTGATATTCCAGTGGAGGTTATTAAAAATGAAAGCTGTTGTTTATTCCTGCATCAACTGTTTAACATGTGTTTTAAATCTGGTGCTGTACCAAGCGTTTGGGGTAAAGGTATAATCTCCCTATACCCAAGCCGGGTGGCGACCCGAGGGACCCACTGGCCTATAGAGGTATCACACTGGCGAGTGCCACCTATAAACTGTACTGTGGTGTCCTTAATAACAGATTGACTAAACATGTTGAAGAAAATAACATTATTCACGAGGAACAGAATGGTTTCCGGAAAGGAAGATCTACAACTGAACATTTGTCTAGCCTCACTACTATTATAGAGACAAGGAAATCGCTCCGCAAGTCTACCTATGTTGCCTTTGTGGATTTCAAAAAAGCCTATGACTGTATTGATAGAGATGTTTTATGGGGGAAAGTTTTTAATGCCAATGTGAAAGGAAATATGTACAATGCTTTAATATCCCTGTATAAAAATGTTAAATGTTGTGTTCGCTTAAATGGGCTCTATACACCCTGGTTTGATGTTAATTGTGGCTTAAAACAAGGCTGTTTATTGTCACCACTTCTTTTTAACCTGTATATTAATGATCTTATCAATGCTGTTAATCATTTACCACTTGGCGTTAATGTAGATGGCACAAACATTAGTATTTTCGCCTACGCAGATGATGTAGTATTATTAGCAGAAAATTAAAATGATTTAAATGTTTTATTAGACTGTCTTCAGTCTTGGTGTGTTTTAAACAAAATGTCAGTCAATGGTTTAAAATCTAAAGTTGTACATTTTAGAACACCTTCTGTTGCTAGAACAATGTGTGAATTTAAGTGCGGTGATCAGATTTTAGAAGTTGTTGATTGTTATAATTATCTTGGTTTGTTGTTAACGGAATATTTAGATTGTAAACGTATGGCAAAAGCTGTTGCCAGTTCGGCAAACAGGGCTTTAGGCTTATTAATAACGAAGTTTAAATTGTTAGGTGGTATGAATTACCACACTTACACAAAATTGTATAATTCAATGGTTTGGTCCACTATGGAATATGGTGTTGCTATATGGGGTGTTTATGATTTTTCTTTTATTAATGCTGTGCAAAATAGAGCGATGCGCTTCTTTTTAGGCCTCCGTAAGTTTGCGGCTAATAATGCTGTTATTGGGGATATGGGTTGGACGCCATCTTATATTTTACAGTGGTGTAGCGTAGTAAGATTTTACAGGCGTTTATGCAACATCGCAAATGATAGATTAACAGCTAAGATTTTTAATTGGGGAAATAATCAAGCTTTAAGTAACAGGAGAAATTGGAATTTTAAAATTCGCCTCAAACTTTTAGACTTGGATTTATCTCACTTCGCCAATGTTTCGCTCAATTATCATGCTAAGTTTGTTGTCTCTGAGGTAAAGCGGGTGATGATGGATAGGTTTATAATTAAGTGGAGACAGGATATATCACAGCCTTTTAGTTCTACGGGTACTGGGGGGAATAAGTTAAGATTGTATTGTACTTTTAAGAATGATTTTACTGTAGCTCATTACGTAGAACTTCCCACCCCCAGGTCGCACAGAAGAGCACTGGCTCAGTTTAAATGCGGAGTTGCTCCGATTAGAGTTGAGACTGGCCGGTATGATGGCACTATTTTAAATGAAAGAGTGTGTTTATATTGTAAAGATGAAATTGAAGATGAATACCATGTCTTAATGAAATGTCCATTGTATGAATGTGAGAGATCTATTTTATTTAGAAAATGTTATTTGGAATGTGATAATTTTACCAATTTTAACAATGATCAAAAGTTACATTTTATATTTTCCAGCCCAAATGTAGGTTTTATTGCCGCCAAAACCTGCCATCTTATTCTTTATAAACGCAAATCTTATGTATATTCTTCTTAATTTTAGTTATTTATTCTTATCGTGCAAATATTTGTAACCTGTAATTTTATTTATATATATATATATATATATATATATATATTTACTTATTTATATTGTTGTATCATTTTAATGACTTTAGTCTCTCATAACTCCTTATAGGGGTGGCTCAACTTTTAGTATTTTGTGTGTATTGTAAATATTTTATGCTGAGGTGAGACTTAAATAAACAATCTGTCTGTCTGTCTGTCTGGATGGAGGTTATGGATTCGGCTCCCGAAGTCCTACGAGTAGACGACTTCAAAGACTACATGGTGACGACATGGATTGATTACGATGCACGATTCCCCCTGGCTCTTTGGAACCACCACAACACACAAGGCCCAAGAACCAACAACAACCTAGAGGGATTTCACAACCGTATGAACCGCTCTCTCCCCCACCGACATCCCAACATCTTCCGCTTTGTAGGGATCATCAAGAAAATCGAGAATGCAGATCGTGCGAAACTGGCTCAGATCAACTTTGGAGCTGCACCTCCACCCAGGAAGAGAGTCTACCGGGAGATAGAAAACAGATTGGTCAGACTCAAGGAACAGCTACAACAAGTTACAGGACCAAGATTGAGTATCTGGACGCAGTCGGCCATTTGATCCATCTCGGATAGACACTTTGTGAACATTTGGATGAACTTCTGAAGATTTGTGAACAGAGAGTATTAAATTATTAGTATTTATATAAGTAAAAACTTGATCAGTTATGAAATGAAAGAAATGGTACTATATGTATTGTTTTATTCTTGTTAATAATCTGCTTTAACATACCAATGATCAGTTATACTTGTTAATAAAATAAAACATACCAATGTTACAATCTGTTGTTGTTTCGAACTGGCTGTCTAAGTTTTTTTTTTTTTTTATAGATTTTCTTGGACTATTGCATTATCAAATGTAGGTAACAGGTTGAGGATTAGTTGTGCACTTGACCATAAATGTTGTTATTTAAGCTGTCTAAGATATGGCTGTCTAGGTTTTGGCAGGTTACCCTTCTGAACAATATAGAATTAATATAGAAATTAAAAGTTAGATTTTCAGCATTCTACATTAACATTTCATCGATTTTACCCAAATAACATGATATTGATGGAACAGAATCTGAAAGAAAATGTGTACCGAAAAAGAAAACGCCCTTTTCATTTCGATTTGAAATTAATCATGATTCCTTATCATAGATACATCATTGTAGGCTTTAAAATCTTTTGAAATTTTCACCCGCCACATTTCTCTACAGTTGTATTACACTGAATAAAATAACTGTCTCAATGTAAGTAATTGTAAATGTACAAGATTATGAATTTAACGATAGCTCGATTTTCCCCCTCTAAAAACTGTTAACCAGAAACAATGTTGAAAATTGTTTGATTTCAAAGTTATAATGCAATTATTCTATTATGATTAAAAAGTCAGCATGAGAAATATTGACTCAGTAGACCTCAAACTATACAGGCCTCTTGAAACTTGAAATCAAGCACAACAAAAAAATAAATAATAGTGACGTTTACAATTGGAATTATTCATTTCAAGGCATATTGTAGCCTATAAAATAACCCAACGCTCCGCTCGATTGGTAAAAGAACCAAACTAAAACCAGCAACTGAATATCGAAAAATCCTTCAAAAACTCCGAACTTACTTCCTACAGACGCACAAATACCCATTCTATCGGAAACTTGCAATCTCAAAAGTTGTTATTGTGTTTTAAACGAATCATCGACGAAAATCGACAAATCGCCTAAGGATTTCATTGTAGCAACTCCTGTGTGTGACGTCACATCGCTTACGAAGGTTATGCTACACTGAGGGGCCGCGGAAAACTGTTTGAAGAATGAGATAATGAGCAGGCCAAATTTACTCACTTTGAACCGCGATATCTGGCTAAGTAGGTGACGCTTCGAAATAATAGTTAGTGTTTTGTTTACTTGAAAGCATTTTCTATATGAATAAACGAATTAACATCGAACAAAACTGAGAAGTTCTATAATCTTTAAGACAAATTCTACCTTTGAGGCTAGCCATTCGGTGTTAAAAGATTCCGGATTGTTGAAAACATTGCTTAAACCTAGGTGGTTTAACGTGTCTTCGACAAAGTTTAGCCACTTGTCATTATAATCATAGAGTTGCTTTTTGACGGAAACAAAGTTGTACAAGGTGTGGGAAAGTTTAACATTTGTTATTTTAGGTACAGCTAGGGTGTGCCAATATTTAACCAATCGCTTTATGATTTTGATTCTGAGAGGGTACCTTCCCAACTCTCCATAAACCATGTAGTTTGGCGTAGATACTTTAAGATTACAAATCAGCTTTAAAAACTTCAAATGAACTTTTTCAACGATTTCCAATGATTTATGATCCCATGTCTCACAACCATAACATAGAATAGGGACAATCATAGTATCAAATGCCAGAAACAGTCAATAGGAAGGTTAATGTTTCTAGCTCGTTTCAAAAGAGAAAACATAGACTGAGTTCCTGATTCAATTAAAGTTTTGATGGCGTGTAAAAATCTTCCAGATCTATGTAGTTTTAAACCAAGATACATATAATAATCGACAATTTCAAGAGGTTGATTTCCAAAGTAGAATATAGGTTTACTTTTAGAAGATATCCCCCCGCCAAATATAATAATTTTGGTTTTAGATATATTAACAGCAAGGTTCCATTGCAAACAATACAAACGAAAAGAATTCAATTATTTCTGTAGCCCATTTGGACTTTCGCTAATAAGTACTGCGTCGTCTGCATATACAAAATAATAACAAAGTGTAAAACAACGTTTACATCAAAACAATCGACATGAACACCCTCACAGTTATCGTTCGACATGTGTGACTCAAGATCATTTAAAAACAATGAAAACAATAGTGGAGAAAGGTTTTCACCTTGTCTAACACCGCACTCACTCGAAAAGTAATCTGAGTGATTATTATTTACATACACGCATGATTTTATATTCTTGTACATGTTTTGTATTAAGTTGAAGAAGCGACCATGTACACCTTGCTTCAAAAGCTTATGCCACAAACCAATTCTCCAGACATTGTCAAAGGCTTTAGAGAAGTCGATGAAAGCACAGTACAGTTTTTTGTTACATTTCTTGAGTAAATTCGTCAACATATTTAGAACAAAAATAGTATCGATTTTAGAGAACCCTTTGCGGAATCCAGTCTGTACATTACTTAGTATACTGTTATTGTCTATAAATGTCGTCAATCTTTTATTACGTAAGTATAGTAGTGAACAGCTTTCCTAAACAGCTCAATATGGTAATAGAAGTATCATCAATATTTCCTTTATTCTTGTATATGGGTTTGATTATTCCCGTTAACCAAGCTTCTGGTAAATGTTAAGTTTTTAACACGACATTGAACAAAGTCGTACATAAGAGACCAATAATTTCAATGGAATCAATGAGGTAGTCATTTTCTATTAAGTCTATACCGGAGGCCTTATTCATTTTTAGATTTTTAACGGCATGTGTTATCTCTGGTAGGGTAATATCATCGTTAAGTACAGATGTATCATATGTATCAAAGTCAAAATTATCATCAATAATAACATCATCTTGTGTACATGTGTTAATGTCTCTAAAGTGTTTCAAGAAATCATCTAAGTTTGGACCTGCCGAATCATGACTTAGTCGCAGGTTTCAAAAGTTCCAATACTGTTACTGGCTTTGTACTTGTGATTTAAACATATTTATTCCATAAATGAATCCGGATTGGCAAACAAGCTGACGCTTATGTCAATGCCGCTCCGGGATACAAAATACATAAAATAAATGTCATGATGAATGAACAATAAATTGTATTACATGTCTGAAAAGAATAATACACCAATCATTGCTAGTCGTCTTTGTCATTGAAATTTGAATCAAATCTGCCACTTAAATTTATAAACATGTGCACGGAATTTATAAGTTCTTTGTTTACACTGTCTAGAGAGTTTTGGTTTCCGAAAAGAACTGATTTTAGGTCAAATCCATTAGTGTAAAAATACAGAGTTTGTCGTATATCGTTATAAATAGGGCATACGAAAAAGTAATGAATATAGTCTTCATAGTCATGGCCACAGGGGCAGGATGGAGTTTCAGATATAAAGCGTTGGTATTTTTATGCCCCCGAATCGGAGATTCCGGGGGTATATTGTTTTTCACCTGTCCGTCTGTCTGTCTGTCCGTCCGTCCGTCCGTCTGTGTGTTTGTCCACAAAAACTTTAACTTTGGATTGCTGAGAGCTAGGGCTTTCATACTTGGCATGTGCATACATTGTGATGAGACCTTTCAGATGAGGTCGTCATATTTGACCTTGTGACCTTGACCTTGCCGCAATTGACATTTTCAGAAAACTTTAACCTTGGCCATAACTTTAGATTGCTCAGAGCTAGGGCTTTCATACTTGGAATTTGTATACCTTGTGATGAGACCTTTAGATGAGGTCATCATATTTGACCTTGTGACCTTGACCATTACCTTGCCGCAGTGGACATCTTCAGTAAACTTTAACCTTGGTCATAACTTTAGATTGCTCAGAGCTACGGCTTTCATACTTGGCATGTGCATACCTGGTGATGAGACCTTTCAATGTAGGTCATCATATTTGACCTTGTGACCTTGACCTTGTCGAAGTGGACAATATTTAGAAAACGTTAAACTTGGCCGTAACTTTGGATTGCTCAGAGGTAGGGCTTTCATTCTTGGCATGTGCATACCTAATGATGAGACCTTCGGATGAGGTCATCATATTTGACCTTGTCCACTGCTGCAAGGTCAAGGTCACATCTTCAGAAAACTTTAACCTTGGGTGCAATACTACACTGAATTTCAGTACAGTACCACCCATGGTTCGCTAGTTCCAGCCGATGCTCGCAGGTTTCACCGCAATGCATAGCCACATAGCGTTGCGGGCTTTCTCCCTGCCATAATACTAGCAGCCGCGATATAAGTGAAATACTCTTGAAAGCGGCGTTAAACCCCAACTCACCTCACTTGGTATGTGTATACCTTGTGATGAGACCTTCAGATGAGGTCATTATATTTGACCTTGTGACCTTGACCTTGCCGCAGTGGACAATATTTTGAAAACGTTAACCTTGGCCATAACATTGGATTGCTCAGAGCTACGGCTTTCATACTTGGCATGTGCATACCTAATGATGAGACCTTCAGATGAGGTCATCATATTTGACCTTGTGATCTTGACCTTGCCGCAGTGGACAATATTCAAAAAACTTTAACCTTGGCCATAACTTTGCTACATCCGGGGGCATCCGTGTTTAACAAACACATCTTGTTGTGCATTAAGATCACTGCATTCAAGTCGAAGACGACAATGAATGATTTGGCAAACTCTGCTGCCACTGTTTAGATCAAAATGCATTTTTGAATCTTGAAAGGGACTGTATATCTCTACGTTCAGCAGGCAATGAATTCCATAATGTAACAGTATTTGGAAGAAAAGACCGTGCATAATTCGCAGTTTTAGAGTTGATAGTTTGAAGATTCGTGTTATTGCGTAAATTATAATCAGAGACATCCGATAAACTAGGGGGTACAAGATTTCTAAGATAACTTGGCGTTATGTTATTGATCATCTTATAAAACATCGTCATTTTTTAACATATCTTCTTTGAAACAGCGGTTGACAATTAGTTTCTTTATAGATCTTATGATGGCTGGTGCCTCGAACAGCACCACACACGGTTCTTAGTGCGTCAAGATTAAGCTTTTCAAGTATATCCGCTTGCTGTTTGGTACAATTATCCCATATGTGACTGCAGTAATCGAAGACTGGCAAGATGAACTGTTTGTACATGGTTTCTAATGTTTTTCGGTTTAGACGATATTTGAGGCTTCTCAGACAATTTACCATGGGTGCAACTTTTTTTGCAATGTCATTTATGTGTTCGTTCCAGGTACAATCGTGTTGTAGTATGAGGCCTAAGTGTTTATGACTGTCAACATATGATATAACTTCATCATTCATTGTTAAATTTGGCATTGCAATTGGTTGACATTTTCGAGTAAAGCGTACTGATTCGGTCTTACTTGGATTAAAAGATACCTGCCATTTATCCGCCCATTCGACTATTCGCTGTAAATCCTCGTTCATATTAAGAGCAGTTTCATCAGGATCACCAATGATCGCATATAAAGAGGTATCATCCGCAAAAGGGCGTATATTGCTACTCATTCCTTCAACTATATCATTAATATATACAAAAATAAAAGGGGGCCTAAAACTGAACCCTGCGGTTCACCAGCAAAGAGAGTTCTATTATCGGATATAAAACCATTAATAACAACCCGTTGTATTCTATCCTCAAGATAACTTTCAAACCACTTTATTAGATTACCGTTTATACCATATGCTTTTAATTTGTATATAATACATGTGTGCCAAACTTTATCAAAAGCTTTACTAACATCGCAAAATACTGCTCTCATTTCTGTACCTTTATCTAATGCACCGGCAATGAAATCGTATAGATACGTTAATTGGTTAACAGTTGAATCTCCTGGCGTAAATCCGGATTGAAGATTGGAAAGTATATCGTTATCCCTAAAGTAATTAAAGACATGTTTAAAAATACATTTTTCAAAAACCTTTGCTAAACAGCTCGTCAGTGCAACCGGTCTATAATTGGAACAGCCATTGATACTACCCTTTTTAGGGATAGGGACTACAGAGGCTTCTTTCCAAACTTGCGGAAAATTCTTTTCAGATAGGGACTGGTTAAACACATCGGTTAAGGGAGAAGCCAGTAATCGGGCATTCATTTTCAGGAACTTATTGCTGATTCCGTCTGGGCCTGTTGCTTTTGTAGTGTTAAGAGAAGAGAGAATATCATAAACTTCATTGGGGTATAGATATACGTCACATAAGGATTTATCAGTGTAGGAAACAATTTCATCAATATTCCTGTCTGGATAACTTACTTTTGTTTGATTTGTGAAATATTCATTCATAATATTTGCGATTTCAGCGCTATCGTCATACAGTTGATTGTAACAGAGAAGAGGGGGAAATGAATGTGATAATTGATGTGAATGTGATAATTGATGAAATCTACAATTTAGAATCCTAATTTAAAAACCTATTTTCATCTTCTTCTCCAGTTCCAAAAGGTCTAAGGAGCTGAAAAGTTGTGTGAAGTCTCCTTGGGTAATGGGGATTCAAAATTGTAGATTTCGTGACCCCGTGACCCCAAATAAGGTCACAAGGGTCACATCGTTAAAAACCTATTTTCATCTTCTTCTCCAGTTCCAAAAGGCCTAGAGAGCTGAAAAGTTGTGTGAAGACTCCTTGGCCAATGGGGATTCTAAATTGTAGATTTCGTGACCCCATGACCCCAAATTGGGTCACAGGGGTCACATCGTTAAAAACCTATTTTCATCTTCTTCTCCAGTTCCAAAAGGCCTAGAGAGCTGAAAAGTTGTTTGCAGACTCCTTGGCCAATGGGGATTCTAAATTGTAGATTTCGTGACCCAATGACCCCAAATTGGGTCACAGGGGTCACATCGTTAAAAACCTATTTGCATCTTCTTCTCCAGTTCCAAAAGGTCTAGAGAGCTGAAAAGTTGTTTGCAGACTCCTTGGCCAATGGGGATTCTAAATTGTAGATTTCGTGACCCCATGACCCAAAATGGGGTCACAGGGGTCACATCCTTAAAAACCTATTTCCATCTTCTTCTCCACGGTTCCAAAAGTTCTAGAGAGCTGAAACGTTGTGCGCAGACTCCTTGGCCAATGGGGATTCTAAATTGTAGATCCCGTGACCCCCTGATCCCAAATGGGGTCACGGGGTTCACATCCTTAAAAACCTATTTTCATCTACTCCAGAACAAATGTACCTCGAAGGCTGTAATATTGTGTGCAGACTCTTTAGCCCATGGGGATTCTAAATTTGGTGCCTCAAATAAGGGCCTCAAGCCATGACCTAAAAATCTATTTCAGTCTTCATCATTATAAACAATATAAATCCTGATGAGCTACAGAGCCCATGGCTCTATTTTTTAATCAGGCGTCAACAGATTTTTGTTCCGTGCTTTTCATTAATTAGTGTATCAATTTTATCTGTGTATGATTGTTTTGCGTTTCTGACAGATGTGATAGTTTTGTTTCTGAATAGTCTGAATTTTGCGCCCTTTAGCAATTATATGTAAACGATTACGTTTTCTGATCAAACACCGAGTTTCATTGTTCATCCATGGTGCGTCTTTAGGCCTGATAGTAACAATTTTATTGGGTACACGTTTATCGCATAAATCCATGATCTTACGGGTTACCTGTTCTGCTACTTGATTAATATCAGGGGAGGCAAATATTGTATTCCAATTGAGAGAGCTCAGTTCATCAGAAAGGGCTTCGATGTCGGCTAAGTTATAGTCATATATTTTTCTTTTAAAAGAAACTGTTTTCGTTATCGTATCCTTCAAAGTAACATACACAGGGCAGTGGTCACTACATATAGGATCAAGTACACCGGATTCTAGTACGGATGCAACATGTGAAACAAAAATAAGATCAATCAAAGTACTAGAAGTAGGCGTAATCCTTGTAGGATTAGTAATGATTTGAGACAACCCATTGATCAATTTGATTTGATTAATCCTGTTTGAATTTGTAGTTAAAAGGTCTTCATTAAAGTCACCAGTCACAATTGTTATCAGTCCTAGATCGACAGCATTACTGATCGATTCTTCAATCAAATCCCAATAAGCTTTTGTCTGCTCTATAAAATGTTTCGATGAGATAGGTACGTTTTTTACATCTTATTTTAACCCATAAAGCTTCAAGCGCAGGCAAATCTAAGCTATTCATACACTCAAAAGCCAAGTAGTTTTGGGTGAAATAGCGACCTCAGCACGAGGCGTTCGCTGTGATATCACAGCGGATGCCGAGTGCTGGGTCGCTATTTGCCATACACAACAAGGCCCACTTTGTCAGCAATAGCTGCGATTTCATACGTGATAGCAATGATATCAATTTATAATTTGATATAGTAGTACAAGTGTGATCAGTTTGCTGGTGAAATGCGGTTTTAATAATAATAATAATAATAAGTGCATTTGTTTGTGCGCTGTTTCCATCCAAAATTGGTTGAGCGCAGTTCAAGTTCCTAAAAGTAGTATTTTGAGAAGAGAATGGTCTTCAGAACTTGTCTTGAAGACAGGTAGAGATGGAGAGTTTCTAATATGAAGCGGGAGAGGGTTCCAAAGTGAGGGAGCACAGTACGAAAAGGATCTGTGGCCAAATGATTTGAGGTTGACCTTTGGTACAGTCAGTAGGAGTTGATCATTGGATCTCAGAGTTCGGGTTTGGTTGTGCTTGTGTATAAGGTCTTGAAGGTACTCTGGTGCGACAGCATGGTAACAGTTGTATGTTACACATAGGACTTTGAAGTCGATCCGAGCTTCAACTGGAAGCCAATGAAGCTTCATCATCAATGGTGTTGTATGTGATGATTTTTTGCACCGGAATATCAACCGGGCAGAGGCATTCTGGATTCTCTGGAGCTTCATTAGTAGATCTTGTCTGATGTTAATAAGCAGGCTGTTGCCATAGTCCAGTCTGGAAAGAATTAATGACCTGACCAGTTGACTCGTAGCATCTTCTGTTTTAGAAACAACATGTATTTTTATCAATTTTAGAGGTCAGGTACGGATACTGTGTATCCAACAACAGAGGGGAAAGTTCTTCATGAGGTACGATACTGATAAACATGCGAGGCTCTGCCGAGCATGTTTATCAGTATCGGACCGAGGTAACGATATGTATACGTTAGCACCCTCCTCAAGGGCGATATGGATTTCAACGCTCGAGCCGTCAAGGCGAGAGCGTTGAATCCATATCGGCCGTAGAGGGGGGTGCTAACCTACTTACACCACGTGGGCACCGAACGGAATGGACTCGTCCATCACGTGTTGACACTTCTATTTTCGGAACAGGTGCACGCGTTTTCTACTTAAAACGTAACAAGCACGTGCACCCCATGCATCTTCATGGTTACACGCGGTTTTGGAGACGTGATTCATTGTGCGAGATGATTTCAAGGGAATCGGACGACGAACTTTGTCGGGCGTTACAAGAAGTGACAGACACCGAGACAGATGTTGGTAAGTGTTAAAGATTGTTGGTTTTAAATATATATTTTAGCAAAGTTTAGAATTGATTTAGTTTTGCATTTCCCAAAATCTATGTACGTATATAGCATATATATAGTATTGTGATCTTCGTTCGCTGCTCGAAACCATAGTGATTTAATACTTTAGAACATCAAATATATCTTACAGTTTTTATGCCCCCGTATCGGAGATTCCGGGGGTATATTGTTTTTCACCTATCCGTCTGTCTGTCCGTGTGTTTGTCCACAAAAACTTTAACCATGGCCATAACTTTGGATTGCTCAGAGCTAGGGCTTTCATACTTGGCATGTGCATACCTTGTTGTGATGGCTGATAATAGCATATATTCGGGGGCATCCGTGTTTAACAAACACATCTTGTTCATATCTATCGGGTCTAAATAACGCAGCTCATTTCATCTTGTTTCAGTAAGTGATTCAGAAAACAAAATTTTAAAATGTGAAAAATTATTAAACTAAATGTAAATTTTAAGAAATATGCCTTGTGCTTATCTTATTTAGTATTGCATTTCCCATAACCTTAACTACAAACTCAATATTGTCTTGAAGGAACAGCTTAGGAACAGCAGACAAACGATGGGATACAACACACTCCAGAAGATGGTCCCGATGTGTTCAGAAGGCAGCTGGTGTCAAGGGCTACAAGACAACCACTCACGCAACGAGACTCTATCATTGATAATGGAACTTTGGACACAGGAGCGTCATAGGTATGTTGTATACCCTACAAACATCCTTTTAATCTTATTGCTTTCTAATATTAAAAAAACACATTAGACCATGTTGATGTACGTAAAGACAGATACAGTGCGGCAAATTATTTAATAATTCAAGAATGCACTACTTATCGTCTAACTTATGACGTCACGCTATATATGTATTCCGACCCATTCTATCATTTAAAATGCGACCAGTTCAAGTTGCACAATATACAAATTTTCCTTCTATGTATATATATAAATGTATATATATACTTAATTCAACAGAAGTTTACCAAAACCATTTTATGTTGAAAAACAGGTGTGTGCAGTTACACAAGAAAAAACACAGAGCAGAAAGCCATGGTCATCGTCATATTGAATGAGGACAAGCCGGGAAGCAGGAGACTGTATCGACAACACAGACACCTCTGCATCTACTTCCGTCAGTCACGCTGTCATCACCAGATACTGGCCACACGATTCGCATTGCAAACTGCGTTGTAAATTCATGATATAAAGAGAATTTGACTTGACCTATTTATTGAACATTCGTTGACATTTGGAGAGTAAGTTTATTTTCAGTCCCTTTTTTGACATATTTACGGAGGTAATTTTCAAATATTGTTTCTAGGCGAAGCCGAGGAACAATATTTGATAATTACCGATGTTCAAAGTTCCGTGGGGAGATAAGTCAAAGACCGAGGCGAAGCCGAGGTCGGACTTATCTACCCAAGGTTAGGTTAGTAAATATCCGAAATTCAGACTCCAAATAGCATACCCGGGTGTTATTCACATATCAACCTCTGACGTATGATAACAAGGTTGTTACATAGAAAATTAACCTGTCAGAACAATGGACATAACATACCCTAGTGGTGTAAAAAAAGATAGTTATTGGACAGGTCATCAATTTATTTCTGATTTACTGCAGAAAGTTATCAACATCAAACTGATATGTATTTTATATATGTATGTATGTATTTAAGTATGTATGTATGTACGATGAATGTATGTACGTACGTACGAACGTATGTATGTATGTATGTATGTACGATATACATGTATGTACGATATACATGTATGTATGTACATACGTTTGTATGTGCGAATGTACGTACGTATGTATGTACGCATGTATGTTTGTATAGATGGATCATGGATGGATGAATGGATGACTGCATACATGTATGCATGCTATATGTAGGCCTATGTATGGATATAAACCATTTGTATGTATTTCGACAGTTCTTAGTCTCAGTATGAATTAAGACGCTGACTGATCCACAGAAACAATATTGTGTTTTTACATAAATATATTTTAAAAAAAGAAAATTTAATATCACAAAGAAAAAAAAAGATTTTGCATATCATGTTTTATCAAGTTTACCATTTACGAATTTATTATCAAAGTTTATACATTACACAGTTACTTTAGAGGGTAAAATAGCTCATTACATGACCCGGTAAACTGTATCCATAGAAAACGCTTATCCGTATTGGAAGAAAATGGTGCGAAGTATAAAGCGACAGTGGTATAAAACCCTTCAGTGGGTAGGTAGAATTGTATGCCTCAGGATAATTTGAGAGTTCAGACAGCAAGATTGTTGACCATTCCACTATTGTATCATATTTAAAAGTCTACGATGGGAAATGGACTCACGTGGCTTAACCGAACCATGCACATTCATTTTAGAACTCTTTTATGGATTCAGGAGATTTATTCTGTCATTGGTAACACTTATTTGTCGTTTTGTGAGAGCACTTTATTTCAGTAAGCAGAACGTGCTGTAACGCCTTTTTATAACATTTATTTATGACATTTATGACAGGAAAATTATAAAATACATCCATTATACAAACACACAGATATGCACGCACATGTAACCGGGAAATGATCGAATACATATACACATACCTGTATGCATAATTGCATACATACTTGCTAGGTAATACAATTATCCTATTTCCATAAGCAATTACTGTGCCGGTTAAAAAAGCGGTTTCTTTTTTAAAATATGTATTCTCCAATCAAATCATAATTCAACTACTGAAGTAAAACAAAATGCATACCCATACCTATCATAACATTTTCCCCATAAAACAAAATGTATGGTCCTCGTAAAAATTACTTTAAAATCATAGTCTTAACAGTACCAATATTCACCCGTCTAAAAATCATATGACTGACGTCATTGTCGGAGTGGCGCAGTTGATAAGCTGCTAGTTTACAAATCCGTTCGCTGGTTCGATTCCAGCCATAGACAAATAAATTTGCAAGATAGACACTTTACTCGGGTGTGACATCTGATATCGTGCGGGCAGTTTAGGATATCAGGTTGATATCGGCCTCAGTGGTGCAGTTACATGAATTCAAGTACCTCCAAATAACGACACAGTGTTGTGTATTAAAATATACTGCTACTCCTCCACCTCTCCCCTCTCTATCTTTTCGTATTGGTAAATGAACCCCAGGAATATGTATATTAATGCTATCTATACCATGGTGTAACCATGATTCTGTAACGCAAATTATATCATACGAGTCAAGTTCGGCCTGAAGTATATCTAACTTGGTTTAAACATATTTTATTTCACAAAATGAAATCTGGATTGGCGAACAAGCCATAAGGCTTATTTAAACACCGCTCCAGTACAACAAATGAACAAACTGGAAACAGAACATCTCTAATAACATGAAATATGAACTTAAGCAAGCGAACAACCTATAGAAATGAACATATCAATGATTCTTTTTGGAATTTGCATTTTGCTGTGTATGCCTAGTAATGGAGTGGGCTGCAGCTCTTATTCAAATTTTGTGGAATATATTTATTATTTATTATTTATTTTGTAATAATTAAACGAAACGTTTACTATTGAAAATGAACTTGTGTAATGAATTCAGAATTTCATTATTTGTTGTATTATCCAATGAGCCGTTACCGTATAAGGTGGTTTGGACATCATACCCACGAGTATAAAAATACATATTAACTCTTAAATGTTGATAAGTCCGACATGTGAACAGGTAGTGGACAACGTCTTCAATAGAATGGCCACAAGATCATTTCGATGTTTCAGAAATGTGTCGATTATATCTGTCTGCATTAAGATCGCTACAGCCGACAGTGAACAATTTGAAAAAATCTACTCCCGAGGTTTAAGTCGAAATAGCTGCGAGTTTCTTTTGGTTTTATCATATATTTAAAGTCGTTTAACGATGTAGCATTGGTTACCTCGACCGGCAAAGAGTTCCATGAGCTAATAGCGCTTGGTAAGAATGATTGTGAACATATCTGCGTTCTACAGTTAATTGTTTGAATGGAAGCACTGTTTCTAAGATTATAGTTACTTTGTTCCGATACTCTACCTGGTACTAGATCGTTTAGATAGTCAGGAGCCATACGATGATACATTTTATAGAAAGTAGTGAGTTTGAAACGATATCTTCTATTTTTTAAGGTGCCGTAGTTGGTTTCCCTGTATAACTTATCATGACTGGTGCCTCGAACAGCACCGCATATAGTTCGTATTGCATCTAAATGCAGATTTTCAAGTAAATTTGTCTGTTCTATTGTACAGTTATCCCATACATGACAGCTATAGTCAAAAAATGGTAAAATGAAAGATTTATATAGAGTGTTTAGTGTTTTACGAGATAAACGATATTTTAAACTCCTAAGACAATTGATCCTTGTGCTAATTTTCTTTATCATGTCATTAATATGCACTTTCCAAGAACAATCTTTGAAGTATTATACCTAAATGTTTGTGGTTTTCAACTTCTTTGATAATTTCCCCATCCATTGTTAAGTTTGGTCTGCCGGGGGTTTGCGTTTTTCGACTAAATGTCATACTCTCAGTCTTGCTTGGATTAAAACTAACTTGCCATTTTCTTGCCCAGTCTGCAATTTTATCCAAATCATTATTTATAGTAGCGGCTGCTGTGATGTGGTCATCTATTATAACGTATAATGATGTATCATCGGCAAACTGTCAATAACATCAACGATGTCATTGATATAAATAATGAACAAGTAATTGTCACAAACGTGACCATGTCCCCCGCCGCAATTAAGAAATGAGCTAAAAGAATGGACACACAGCTTGTACCGAGTAGTGACATTTACATGTTTGATTCAATTATTGTTATACCGGGCAAAATTTTTAAAATGGTCAAAATCTTGTAGTGACCTTGAAAACGGGGTCAAGCGGTCCTAAGACTGAGCCCTGTGGTACGCCAGCTTCTACAGAACTAAACCCTGAACTACATCCATTGATGACAACTTTCTGCATTCTACTATCTAGGTAACTCTTAAACCACTCCAAAAGTTCGCCTCTTATGCCGTGAGCATAAAGTTTATGAATAATGCCCCTATGCCAAACTCTATCAAAGGCTTTGCTTATATCACAAAATACAGCTCTTATTTCCTTTCCTTGGTCCACCGCACTGGAAATGAAGTTATAGAGATACGTTAATTGATTTACTGTGGAATCTCCAGGCATAAAACCAGATTGTAAATTTGATAAGATATTGTTATCCCTGAAGAAGTTGAAAACATATTTAAATACGCATTTTTCAAAAACTTTAGCAACACAGCTCGTTAACGCAACAGGCCTATAATTTGAACAGTCGTGTTCGTCGCCTTTCTTATGGAGTGGAATTACAGAGGCTAGTTTCCAAGAGGAAGGGAATATTTTACTCCGAAGCGAAAAGTTAAATAGATCCGGGATGTGGGTGAACATCACCACAGATCAGAAGTAAGAGAACTATAAACAGGGAAATATGTTTGCTATAAAGGTCTAATATCAATATAGGATAGCACAGTTTTCTAAATTTAAGGGCAGATTTGCTGTGAATATGACATACAAATGAACCCACCGCCTGTCTGCATTGCATAATGTCAATCATTGTCAAATATCAACATGTAAATCTTCTGCTGGGTGGGTTCGTAAAAAGTTTTACAATGACAAAATAAGCCGAGCAATGTGTGTACAAGGTACTGGTGTAAAGGCAAGTTACATGGTGTTAGACAAATTATTGATGGAAATTGGATCGAATAAAACATGTAGTTTCTTGAGCTCAGAATTTTGTTCGGACATGGAATGTCAACAAAGTAACAAACAAAAATCAAAAGAAATGAAATACCACAGGATGAGGACTTCATCTGCAGTAGAAATTTAGAAAAGAAAATACTGGTGGACAATTGGTCGCTTTGACATAACTAAAACGCGGGGCAATCTGACCTAGATTTGGATGGGCGCGTGCTGCACGAGCATTTATCACGTGCTTTCATAGTGATTGATTGAAGCAGCATGGATCATCCTAGTGAGAAAGCTATAGCTTTCTGGTTGGATTTATACTGCTGTATGAGATGTAAGTATGATTTTGTATTTGATGTATTATCGAGATAATAGGATATGATTAAACAATTTACTGATTTACTGTAAATGTATCTGAATAATGCCAAACTGTGAACGTAGTCCCACTGAATCAAATTACCGTAGACTTTTGTTGATATGCTTATTCAAACATCTTTTATAATGTTTAGATTGTTTTTTTAAATAATTTAACTCATTTTGATTTGATTTGAATTTCTGATATTGTTTACGTGCCTTTGTGTATTTCTTCCTAGCTATATGACAATCTTTGCCAAACCATGTTTTCTTACTGCGCGTACTACGAGTATTAGTTGTAGTACGCGAAGGACGTATTTCATTCACGCCAAAAGTTGCACGTGCAGCATCACATAACACATGAGCGATTTCAAATACAACAAGATGAGGTAACAGTGACATAAATGGTTGTACAAGTGAAGTTGTGATAACAAGGAAACCAGAGAGTAGTAAGTTAATTAGCCAGGGGGCGGAGAGGACAAAGGCACGGTGAGGGTACCAATTAGTGGTGGAGGTGGAAGCAAGAGTGAGAAGATTGGATTAATCATAAGGCTAAATGAGTCGAAAATAGTGAAAAACCAACAAAATTCTTTTTGAAGCTAGAATCGCGAAATTTCTTAAACAAAGCAATTACAGAGTTAGATGATAAAGATTGAGATCTAATTACATCAACCGGTGATATTTTGAAAGAAACAGTGACGTTTTATAAATCATTATACTCTAGCCGAGATTGTAGACAAATAGATCTTGATGAATTACTTCCTGAACAAGTTAGTAAAAAACTGGACGATAATGTTTCAGCACGGATTGAAGAAGTATTAACTTACGATGAAGTACTTGCAGCTTTATGAAAAATGATCAAAGTACAGGCCAAGATGGTTTCACAGCAGAATTCGTAAACTATTTTTGGCGAGATTTTAATAATAATTATTGTCAACCTACCAGCCATATAACGTGATACTTGAAAGGACCTTTCTAAACCGTATCACCCGATACGAGGGACTTACAACCTTGTAATTCCCTCCAGGAGGGTTTATACATACACTTGTAAACCTTGTTAGAAGGAATTATAATGATTGTAAACCCTGATATATTTGTTAAGATGACGGCTTGAAAGTAAAGATCTGAAGAAACTAACTTAGATTAATTTTGAAAAATTTCATAAGTTTACGACAAAATATGTACAGCAAATGTTTTGCTGAAAGTGCGTCTCGAACCCGTATCCACTATCAACTGCAGTTACTGAGTCAGCGCCTCTGACTACTGCGCTAAGGGGGCAGACGAGATATCACGGTACAAAAGAAACTCATATAGCGCGGCTGACATCACCCAGGGATCCTCAATATAACGCCAGGGATCCTCAATATAACGCGATAACACGTAAAAAGCCTGTTTTACACTTAAAAACGGTTGATAATATTGATAACCAATTCTACCTCGGATATGGTACGGTTGTAGACCCTGATAGTCAGGAAAAACCCTCGGATGCTTCGCATCCTCGGGTTTTTCCTTCCTATCAGGGTTTTTCATCACTTTAACGTCATTTTTAGCTCATCAGGCCTGAAAGGCCCGATGATCCGTCCATCCGCCCGTCCATCCGTCCGTAAACTTTTCGCTTTTTCGACTTCTTCTCCAGAACCAATGACTCCACAGAGCTGAAATTTTATGTGCAGACTCCTTGGTCAATAGGGATTCTAAATTATAGATTTCGTGACCCCGAGACCCCAAATGGGGTCGCAGGGGTCACATCCTTAAAAACCTATTTTCATCTTCTTCTCCAGTTCCAAAAGGTCTAGAGAGCTGAAAAGTTGTGTGCAGACTCCTTGGCCAATGGGGATTCTAAATTGTAGATTTGGTGACCCTGTGACCTCAATTGGGGTCACAGAGGTCATGACCGCAAAAGCTATTTTCATCTTGAGATTTTATGTGCTCTTCAAAGGGAGGTAATTAAACAACATTGATGAATTAAATGTTCAAGTGTGTCTTTATTTGAAGGGGATTTTATATCTGGCCTATATAGGTCAGAGGGGTAAGGACCTTGATTTGTTGTACCTCTCACCTTGAAGTTGACATTTTGAATTAGTTAATGTATAAAACCTGATGAGCTACAGAGCCAGTGGCTCTATTTTTTAAATTACCTTCATAAACGTAAAAACCTAACGTCACCGCAATTTTGATGGTTTCAAGTGTATCTTTGACTACCGTGTAATCATTATTATGTCCCCCGAAAATATTTTCGGGAGACATAATGTTTTCGCCTCCATCCGTCATTCCGTTATTCCGTTATTCCGAAATGCTTTCTTTTCCGGGCCATATCTCAAAAACCGTTCAATATTTTTTTACGAAACTTGGTATGTGGTTAGACCTAGTGATGGAGTGGTGCCTTTTGTTATTTTGGTTATTCTGATCTTTTTTATTTTTACTGGTTTCAATGGCAACAATTTCAACTTAGTACATATTGGGGGTAGGGACGTTTTCCGGCCTCTATTTCAAAATCTATCAAGTATTTCTTTACGAAACTTGGCATGTGGCACTGTGACCTAGTGGTGGAGTGGTGCCTTTTGCTATTTTGATTATTCTGAATTTTTAATTTTTTCTGGTTTCCATGGAAACAATTTGAACTTAATGCTTATTGGGGGTAGGGACCTTTTTCGGTCTCTATCTTCAAAACCGTTCAATATTTTTTCACCAAACTTTGTATTTGCTTAGACCTAGTGATAGAGTGGTGCCTTTTGCTACTTTGGTTATTCTGAATTTTTTATTTCTCATTATTAATGCAGTATTGAACTTGGTGCTTAGCATAAGTGAAAACAAGGGTAATATGACTAGGTTGGATTGAAAGTTGGAGCGGGGGACATCACAGAAACTTGGTATGTGGTTAGACCTAGTGGTGGAGTGGTGCCTTTTGCTATTTTGGTTATTCTGAATTTTTATTTCTCGTTATTAATGCAGTATTGAACTTGGTGCTTAGCATAAGTGAAAAAAGGGTAATATGACTAGGTTGGATTGAAAGTTGGAGCGGGGGACATCACAGTGCATCACATGCACATATTTCTAGTTGAACATACTATCAATCTAGGAGTGCATGATGGAAGAATGACTATCAGTTGATTATACCAGGCGATTTAAATTCGTCAGTGACTAAAGATACGTATGTAATTCGAATAACACACACAGTAACATATTTACCGCGAATATAGGTGATGATAACGTTATGCGGCATGTCGTAAAATGACCGTTAAAAAGGTGTTACGGAAAATTTAAGCACTTTCCGTTAGTGTATGGATAAGCGTTTGCCCCAAACAACGTAATCTATATATTTATAGACTAATTCACTACAATAATTTGTTGTCGCAAAATGTTACCGTAAGCGAGTTCGATTTCTGGGTCCCATCTCTCCTTAAGCTATTGGGAAATATGATTGAAGAGTTGTGACCTCGCTGTGACCTTGACCTTGGACAGATTTTAGCGAAAACCTTTTCAAATCTCAGTCTTTCTCCATAGTTGATATATACCAAGTAAGGGCCTGATAGCACAGAAGTTGTTGAAGTTGTCGTGTTTACAAGTTTTTTTTTAGTGATTTCAGAACTCATGACCTTGACCTTTGACCTTGAATTTGAGCATGTCAAAATATTTCCCCAGGTGTACAAGAAAGAAGCTGTATATATGAGGTGTTGAAACCTACATGAAAATACTCAATACGATTAGACGGAAATAGCAAAGGGAGATAACCGGTGACGAATGGCTAACAAAATGACTTCGCGTGCTTTGCAACGAAGTGATATGAATTGTCATTGGTTGCAGGTCCAAGCTGCGTAGCGGTTTGATTGGCCCACGCCGGCCAAGGGCGGATAATTTGAGTACAGATTCTCCTGATAAGGTTTCCCATTGGTGATATAGTGGAGAGTAACGGAGCATATATAAAACCATGGGTGAACATATTTAGGTCTTCAAGACATAGTCTGGAAGACGTATTGTTTTTATGCGAATCCTTCTTTTTATTATTATGATTTCCGCAATATTTGTTGGGACGTTCCAGAATTAACGGCTTGACTGATGTTCATGAAATTTTCAGGGATTGTAGCATTCATTAAAATCTGGCTTTGTCATTGAGCTGAATTTTGAATTTTGCCCTCATTAAAGGGCCAGTTCGATTCAAAATTTAGATTTTTAACGGGAATTATTTCAAAATGCAGCTAGAGACTTGCAACTTGTTTTAAAAGGTGCGCAATGACAATGCGAGCAGAAAAGTAAATCACGACGAATCCCTAGGTCACGTGGTTTAGCCGCCATTTTGATTTGTGTAACTTTTTAAAAGTGTCCGACCCCATGTACCTTTGACAATCTTCTTCTCTGAAAATACTTGCACCACGAATCTGACATTTATTTTTGTAAGTAGCTGAAGCATTGGTGAATACATGGTGTTGTTTTTCAGGAGTGAACTCCTAATACTTTTCGCGAAGTGACCTTTCAAAGTTGGGCGACTTGTTACATTGGATTTACTTCAAGGGGACATTACTCCAACTTCCCGATCTTACAATTGCATGAAGTTTTCAGGGCTACTAGATCAATACAGTGTCTTTAGGAATCTATAATAAAATCGCTCGCGAACAGTCATTTCCGGTCACAATTAAGGCTGAAAAAAGACATAAAATCACGATTTCAAATTTTAACATGGGGAAAATTTTCAAAATTAACAGAGACTTGAAACATTTTTTAAAAGATGGGCAATAACAATGCAAGCAAAAGTCAATCATGACGAATTCGTAGTTCACATGGTTTTCCCGCCATTTCGATTTAAAATAAAATGTATGGACTTTTAAGGTTTTCTCAGTACATAATAACATGTTATGAATGGAAGTTTTGACAGAACAATGTTTGTGACATTCCTCGATCAAACATGGGAGTTCAGGGTCAAACAGAAGTCTTGAAGACCTAAGTTTTGACGCGTCAATCCTAGTTGTATGTTGTTTTTTTTTCCCATTAACCTTATGGGAATTTAGTTTAGTATGCCCCGTTTGGAGCTTAAATATTGCCCTATCAATATTTTTGTTTTTGGAGTAAATTTTGTGTTTGCCTAGTGGTTTAGGGAGAATTTGTTTGGTATGGTGAGCATTGGTGGAGATTGAATATTGCCATTCCCTACCGCAATGTCCCCCCTTTTGCGGGGGCTCTTGTGGCCGAATTTTGAATTTCGTGCTAGAATTTCCGTTCTCTGCCCTTGAACGTGGTCCTTTTTTATAAGTTCGAATTTCACCTTAATGTTCAAACGGACGTAACTCAGTAATAGTTAAACATATCTCAAAGTTACTTATTTCAATCTGATGCAGATACATTACCTGACATCTCTCTTTGTGACTTGATCATGTAAAAATTGATAGTTAGTTCACAAATTGAATATTTGCCAACATCTATTAAATTTCGTGATGTTGAGAACTTTTGAGGGGCATGTTCTTTAAAGAACTTTCGATCGTAAACCACTGAAGATACAAACAGGTTTAATGGCTTTTTTTAAAGTAGAGATATCATTTTATTAAGGACAACATCTTTCAAGCATGTACCTGTCATAGTTTACGTGTGACAAGTCATAGAAGATTGTCATTTTTCGAAAATTGTCATTTTAAGCAAAGTTGAAAGGTTCATAACTGCTTAACTAATTACGATAATGAAATTGTATTTACACCTTCGGATGCACGATGTCATGAACAACGACGTATCTGTTGAACCCTTTCATCAAAAAGTTGATAGTTAAGCTCCAAACTTCAAAAACGTTGTCTAGGTGTCAACATTTGAGTATTTTTGAGTATTTTCTTGAATATTCAGAACAACATAACGCATAATTTATGTATGCAATCTTAATGATGATTACATCTACTTAAGTGGACATTAAAGCGCAACGTTTTCTATGTGACATCAAAGTATGAAAATATTAACCATTTTGTCTTAATCGTGAGAAAGATCGTGTAGGTGTCCATTTATAAGCGATTGTTCAATTTTCAGAGGGTCATTGTCTTTGGAGAATTTTGTAAAAAAAAAACGTCCTACAAATAGAGACATGTTTGATAGCTTATTTTAAAGCTGACAAACTGATGCATAACCATGTCAAACCTAGTTATTAATAAAGGGCTTCAAGCAGAAGCCCTTATTGTTATTGCTGAAGTTTTATTATTATAATTAATCTGACGATTTTTCTACCAGAGCTACAGGTCGTAGTTACTTGCCGATTTTGATGAAATTGAAGTATGTTATGTAGCTCAAAGGGTACATAGTGCCCATAAAAATCTTGGAAAATGTAGTTAACAAACAAAGGGGAAATAAGACAAAAAACACTTTTTTGAAAGCAGTTTTTAACTAATTATTTTGGCAGTATTTGTCGGAATTGTCGGAATTTTTGTAGGAAGTTTAATTGCATTAGGACGGAAGTTTAAGTCTGTTGAAAAGAAGTTGTCACTCTTACCGTTTGGCCGTCAGGTGGCGTCAACGGTCTTTAGAAGAAGTTGACACCACATGTCTTTAGAATTTTGCTGCAAAATAACTAAGTGTCTTACAAGTGTAAACGCAATATAAATTTTATCTATAGACGTTGGTCTTCAAAGGACACAGACTGATTCACCTGTAGGATGGATAGTTGGCGGCCATTTGCAATGCATAATTAACCTTCTTTTTAAGCATTAAACTGCATTTGTCGCATATCTTAACACTTCCAAGTAGAACACATGTCCTCTACATGCCATCTCAATGCGTCCATACTGCTCTACTTAATGTCATAGCAACATTAATTAAGGGCAGATAACTCTTGACACGTTTTTCTCTCTTACACAGTTTTAAACATAACCGTATAATATAAAAGTGTGAAGTTGCCATTTATCTGTTCATGTAAGATGTTGTAATGTAATTATTTGTTAGTAGTGGTCAAAATGCAAATGATTTGTTTGCTTTAAATTTCTAAAAAGCAGAAGCCCTTATTGTTATTGCTGAAGTTTTTAAGGGCTTCAAGCTTCTTGAAGACCTTATTATTATTGCTGAGATTTTGATTCCTATTCTGCATTGTTGTTCTCCCCTTTTTTCTACCAGAGCTACAGGTCGCAATTCTTAACCGTTTTTGATGAAATTTAAGTATGTTATGAAGCTTAAAAGATACATAGGGCCCATAAAATTCCTGAGAGACATGCTCCATAAACAAAGGGAAGATAAGTCAAAAACTTCTTTTTTTAAAAGTGCGTTTTTCTCTATTATCGTTTTGAATATTTAGCCAAATTGGTTTAAACTTTGCATGCAGGTTCATTATATCAGAGCCGAAAAATAAGTCTGTTGGCACCATAAGCTAACTCTTAGCGTTTGGCCACCAATGGCCTTAAAGGTTTTAAGCTGCTTTTAACCCCCACTTGGCTTTAACATTTTGCTGCAAAATGACAGTGTCCATCTAGAACGATAAATGTGCAGGGCCCCTTAACAATGATAATCTGTGTGACTACGCGGTATATTGTCGTCCTACGCTAATATGCAAGTGTACAAGTCCTACAGAGCCCTGTATTTGTGCAGTAAAAGTGATAGTGTGCTCTTTCTGGCATTAACATTCATTGTATTCATTGTACATATTGATTGTAACCATGATGTGTTTTTAAAAAAAAATCAAAGCATCTTAGATGTTTATTATTTGAAAGTCAAAGCCTATTTTCATATTATCCCCAAGCTATAAACTTGACACCTGTGGTCTAATCTCATGTTCAAACCAACTTCTTATGAATTCCTACTGCTACCTCGCTACTATATGTATCTATTTTATTCTGAAACAGTTAAATTTCATAAAAATAGCAGCCCCTTTTATTTTGATTCATTCAATGTCAATAGTTTATTGAACTGCACTCTCTGTAAGCATTCTGTCTCCAGGGCTGCGTTCGTGTTGACTCACTTGAGTGTAATATTGTGCGAACGACTCGTAGTGCAAAAGGTAACATTGTATTATCGCCGAATACACCTATCATGCCAACCCATGTTTGTCATTTACCCAAATCAAAATCTCACATCGAATAATATTGTGAATGTGTTCACATAATTACGTAAGTAGGTCGGAGAGTAAGGATATAGAATAAAGACGAACATTCCTGGTTGGGTTTTTGAAAACGCCTCGTCAAATGACGTACTTCCGTTACTCTCACGCCCCCCTCCTCGATTTAGCAGAGGGAGGGGGGGGGGGGGGGGGGGGGGGGGGGGGGGGGCCTTGAGTGACTATAACGTGTACACCAGAGTGACACTTTGGTCGTTCTTTAGGAATTCCATCGGACATGCGACACACTAAGTGCAAAACGAGCGCAGCCTAGAATCGGCACTGCTGAACAAGTCATTGCGTTGCTGACTGGATAGAGCATGCAGCACGTGCTTCTCGCACTTGGACGCGCTCTAATGCACATACCTCTGGAAGTCATGACTGAAATGTAAATTAACTGGTTTTGACTGTTTGAAACTGCTGTTGATGTTTATTTAGCATTGGACATGTAAGTACATTTTGCTTATAAATATTTCGTAAACGTGTGCATTAAAGAATAACATTAACATTAATATTAATTTGAGATCATTCGAATGACAATGTTGATATGATTCAAACTAGGTTCACTCTAGTTTCACAACACACACAGTGGAATCAAACTAATCTGATGAATATTAACTATATCAGTAAAGGTGCATCTATTGTATTGTTTCGGGTCACATAAGTGAATCGTTATAAAAGGTAGGGTTGGTTTTTTTTACCGAAGCAGAACTCAAAAAACTGTTTTACCAATCGTCATCAGGCCTGAAAGACCAGATGGCCTTATGGCATGGGATGGCGTCCGGCGTCCCTCCGTAAACTTTTCGCTTGTTCGACTTCTTCTCCAGAACCAGAACCAGAACTGAAAATTTATATGCAGACTCCTTGAGTAATGGGGATTCTAAATTGTAGATTTCGTGACCCCATGACCCCAAATGGGGTCACAGGGGTCACAACCTTCAAAACCTATTTTCATCTTCTTCTCCAGTTCCAAAAGGTCTAGAGAGCTGAAAAGTTGTGTGCAGACTCCATGGCCAATGGGGATTCTAAATTGTATATTTCGTGACTCCTTATGACCCTATTTGGGGTCACAGGTCAAAACCTATAAAAAAAAGTATTTTCATGTACTCACACATTTTCTCAAGTATTTCAAATTTGTTATATGTGATAAATTCTCCTGGAAAATTAACATTTTGAAAGGTATTTAGTTTATTGTTTTTAACATGATAAAGCTACAGAGCCAATGGCTCTATTTTTAACATTTAAGTTTGTTCTTTTTTCATGGCAACAATTTGGACTTCGCCTTTTGGAAGGTTAACAACTGAAATTGAATTGGGGGAAGGGGGGAGACTTCTAGTTTGAGTTGATAATATTCAATAGATCATATAAGGTCGGTGCATATAAATTGAAAATGTATTTTCGGTGGGAAATTATTTGCACTGATATCAGTACATATGGTGTGTTAGCACGTATTAAAGTCAAATTGAATATTATGAAACACAATGGATGTATAATCAATCTATTGTCAGTAGGTTAATTTTCACTTAAATTAGTTTAATAGCAAGTTATTGACCAATAAATAAAACTTTCTGTGATGATCAACAATGTCATCGTTATGAAAATCATTGACAAACGTTTTAATTCAGCAAAAGCGGTTGAACTTAAGTAAAGCTATAACACAGTATGCATAAATAGGTATTGTCCAACATTTAAAGCTTATTCACATACATATGCACATACTCTGCATTTTAATTCATATGTATCATTTGGCCCCCTATATTGTTACATTCTATTTGGAATGCCTGAGCATGATTGTGGCATAATGGATAGTAATATGTTTAATATCTGTTACTACATTGTTTTTGTCATGTTATAACTATATAATCACAATACTTTTTATATGGAGAATATAGCTTTTTAAAAAATTTCCCAAGGTAAACTATACCCACATAACATGTGCACATAATTGTAATAATGGTATATTTGTGTGTGTGTGTGTGTGTGTGTGTGTGTGTGTGTGTGTGTGTGTGTGTGTGTGTGTGTATGTCTGTACAAATATCAGTGAATGCTGTACTTTTCGGTTCCATGTAACAAAGTTTTAAATGACATGTGTAAGTGTATTATATGATTTCTTGATTTGAACCAATTTCCTAAATTACAGTTAAGAGTAAACAAAGGTAAAATTCAGTCCTTAAAAATATAGGGAGATATACAAACAAAACTTACCATTCAAAACCCGTCACCCCAAAAGGTTACCCTCTGTAAAAAAATTAAGTATCCTGACAATGAAAACTGTTCACCTGAAATGTAACATCTTAAATGCAAACCACAACATCAACGCATGGTATGCATGTGTTCTTGAAGCACGAGCCCTCACCTGTTACAAGCGGCTCACTGTAAAAATCAATATTGCATCCTCACTGTCTCTCCTCACTGTCTCTCCTCACTGTCTCTCCTCCATGACCATTCTATGTATATAGTTTTTCTTCTCTCTATCTCTTTCTGTTTTTGTTACTGTTCTTTTTTCGCTTACAATGGTACATGTACATACATTTACTCGATTAGAATACATCGCTACACTGTAAATGAACGGTAGTCTGAAAATTGTCACCTCAAATTGCCAAGGACTAAATAACAAGAAAAACTGCTTGGAGGTATTTTCAAATCTTAAACGAAAGAAGGCAGAAATATACTTTCTCCAAGACACCCATTTCACGCCAGACCTTGAAAAACATATCAAAATTGAATGGGGCTCAACACAATGCTATTTTAGTTCTTATAAGAGCAATGCGCGTGGCGTAGCAATCATATTTAGTGAAGAAATTGCTATTAAATTCTTAGACAAAAAACAAGATGAAAACAATGGAAACTATCTCGCTATAAAATTTGAAATATACGAGAAAACACTTACTTTGATAACTTTATATGGGCCAAATACGGACACTCCTTCCTTCTATGAACATGTATTCAAAATTGTTGCTGAATTCGACTCTGACCATTATGCAATCTGTGGAGATTGGAACCTAGTCCAGAACTCAGACATGGATTTATTTAACTATAAAAATATAAATAATCAAAAAGCAAGAGAAGTTATGCTCTCATTTATTGAAGAACACAGTATTATTGATCCATGGCGTCATTTAAATCCAGATAGTAAGCGATACACATGGAGACAAACTAAACCGAGAAAACAATCTAGATTGGATTTCTTTATATTGTCAAGAGATCTAGAACCATCCATTGAAAATGCAGATATTGAACCTGCTTATAAATCGGATCATTCAATAACTTGGGTCAATTTGAAATTAAAGGAAGTCGAAAGAGGAAAAGGTTTTTGGAAATTTAACAATTCACTGCTTTATGATAAAACATATGTTGAAAAAGTTAAGAATATTGTCAACATAACTAAGCAGCAATACCAAATAGGGTCTGATAATAAAGGAACGCACTATTTGAAATTAACGATCAACTTTTCTTTGAAACTTTACTTATCAGGGTAGAGGCTTCACTATTAAATACTCGTCGGAACGTAAACGAGAGAGGGAAAAGAATGAAAATGAATTAAACAAAACCCTTGAGAGTCTAAATAAGAACCTAGATGATACCAATGACACCATTGATAAGGAAGTTATTCTAAAAGATATTAATGAAGTAAATCTGAAATTGGAGAATATAAATAGTGTAAGAGTCGAAGGTATAATGATGAGACCAAAATGTGAATGGAAAGAAAAGGGAGAAAAACCAACAAAATATTTTTTTATCATTAGACTTGTTAATGAAGTTTCTTTTCTCTATCTCAAAACTACAAACACAAGATAACAAAATCGTAACTGACACAAAAGAAATAATCAATGAAGCAAAATACTATTATAAGAACATTTACACAAAACATTCATGTACATCAGTTAACTTGGATGAACTCTTCCAAGACTGTGAAGTCCCAAAACTCAATAATTTAGACAAAAACATGCTGGAAGGCGAATTACAATATGACGAAGTTTAAGAATCCCTAAAAAATATGAAAAATGAAAAAAGTCCTGGTCCATCAGGTTTCACAGTTGAATTTTTCAAATTCTTTTGGTTGGACATCCATCCCTACTTGATTCGATCTTTAAACCTGTCTCACAAAACAGGGGAATTGTCTGTCTGTCAAAAACAAGGTCTTATAACTTGCATCCCAAAAAAGAATAAACCGAGACAGTTCTTAAGTAATTGGAGGCCTCTATCTCTATTAAATGTATCATACAAGATACCATCAGCTACAATTGCAAATCGGATAAAGAGAGTACTTCCAAAAATAATAAATGAAGACAAACGAGGTTTCATGTCAAATAGATATATAGCAGAATGTACAAGGCAATTCTTTTTCAGAAGGGATCCTCCTTGGGGTACATATAGCATAAAAATCCTATTTTTTGAGTTATGACAGTTAGAATTTAATATTTTTAATAAAATAACCGTAAAAATAATAAATTACTAAAAAATAAACATTTGGACCACCCTAAGTGGGCCCCTACCCTGGCGGTTGCTAGTGACGCCAAGGGCAGATAACTCTAACTCACCACTTATAAATCTGTCATTCGAGAGAGAAGACGTGTTTCAGAATTTGTTCAGTGTCGCAGATTTTCTTAAGAAATGGACCAAGATCTCAATACTGTAGGAGTGGTAACCTTTTCTTATATTGTCTCGGCAGAGTTTCTCCATTGATTGTCGCATTCTTTACCTCGTAATTACGTTTTTTACCTTGTCTACGTGGTCAGTTTGACTACGTGGTGGGAAAAAACGACCATCATGGCGGCCCTTTTTTTTTTTCGTTTCTCTTTCCCCAGAGTTCGAAAGTGTTTTTGGGTCGTTTATGTTGGTGTACGATAGGTTTATGTAGGATGCACGGCAGTTTCCATCCCTTTCTGGTCAGTTTAGCTTTCCGATCGGGATTGGCACTTAGTCGTTTTTTCATGTCAGCCATGTTTGTTTACATGTTTTTCATTCAGGCATCAGGTACGTATCAATGGCTTGCATTTATTATTATCACTATGCAGGACTAATATAACTACCTCTGCTGGGGGTCTTTTGCATTTGTTATGTATACGTTAGCACCCTCCTCAAGGGCGATATGGATTTCAACGCTCGAGCCGTCAAGGCGAGAGCGTTGAATCCATATCGGCCGTAGAGGGGGGTGCTAACCTACTTACACCACGTGGGCACCGAACCGAATGGACTCGTCCATCACGTGTTGACACTTCTATTTTCGGAACAGGTGCACGCGTTTTCTACTTAAAACGTAACAAGCACGTGCACCCCATGCATCTTCATGGTTACACGCGGTTTTGGAGATGTGATTCATTGTGCGAGATGATTTCAAGGGAATCGGACGACGAACTTTGTCGGGCGTTACAAGAAGTGACAGACACTGAGACAGATGTTGGTAAGTGTTAAAGATTGTTGGTTTTAAATATATATTTTAGCAAAGTTTAGAATTGATTTAGTTTTGCATTTCCCAAAATCTATGTACGTATATAGCATAGTATTGTGATCTTCGTTCGCTGCTCGAAACCATAGTGATTTAATACTTTAGAACATCAAATATATCTTACAGTTTTTATGCCCCCGTATCGGAGATTCCGGGGGTATATTGTTTTTCACCTATCCGTCTGTCTGTCCGTGTGTTTGTCCACAAAAACTTTAACCATGGCCATAACTTTGGATTGCTCAGAGCTAGGGCTTTCATACTTGGCATGTGCATACCTTGTTGTGATGGCTGATAATAGCATATATTCGGGGGCATCCGTGTTTAACAAACACATCTTGTTCATATCTATCGGGTCTAAATAACGCAGCTCATTTCATCTTGTTTCAGTAAGTGATTCAGAAAACAAAATTTTAAAATGTGAAAAATTATTAAACTAAATGTAAATTTTAAGAAATATGCCTTGTGCTTATCTTATTTAGTATTGCATTTCCCATAACCTTAACTACAAACTCAATATTGTCTTGAAGGAACAGCTTAGGAACAGCAGACAAACGATGGGATACAACACACTCCAGAAGATGGTCCCGATGTGTTCAGAAGGCAGCTGGTGTCAAGGGCTACAAGACAACCACTCACGCAACGAGACTCTATCATTGATAATGGAACTTTGGACACAGGAGCGTCATAGGTATGTTGTATACCCTACAAACATCCTTTTAATCTTATTGCTTTCTAATATTAAAAAAACACATTAGACCATGTTGATGTACGTAAAGACAGATACAGTGCGGCAAATTATTTAATAATTCAAGAATGCACTACTTATCGTCTAACTTATGACGTCACGCTATATATGTATTCCGACCCATCCTATCATTTAAAATGCGACCAGTTCAAGTTGCACAATATACAAATCTTCCTTCTATGTATATATATAAATGTATATATATACTTAATTCAACAGAAGTTTACCAAAACCATTTTATGTTGAAAAACAGGTGTGTGCAGTTACACAAGAAAAAACACAGAGCAGAAAGCCATGGTCATCGTCATATTGAATGAGGACAAGCCGGAAAGCAGGAGACTGTATCGACAACACAGACACCTCTGCATCTACTTCCGTCACAGTCACGCTGTCATCACCAGATACTGGCCACACGATTCGCATTGCAAACTGCGTTGTAAATTTATGATATAAAGAGAATTTGACTTGACCTATTTATTGAACATTCGTTGACATTTGGAGAGTAAGTTTATTTTCAGTCCCTTTTTTAGCTCATCAGGCCTGAAAGGCCCGATGGGCTTATGGCATGGCATGGTGTCCGGCGTCCGTCCGTCCGTCCATCCGTCCATCCGTCCATCCGTCCATCCGTAAACTTTTCGCTTTTTCGACTTCTTCTCCAGAACCAATGATTCCACAGAGCTGAATTTTTATGTGCAGACTCCTTGGCCAATGGGGATTCTAAATTGTAGATTTCCTTAAAAACCTATTTTCATCTTCTTCTTCAGTTCCAAAAGGTTTAGAGAGCTGAAAAGTTGTGTGCAGACTCCTTGGCCAATGGGGATTCTAAATTGTAGATTTCGTGACCCCATGACCCCAAATGGGGTCACCGGGGTCACATCCTTCAAAACCTATTTTCATCTTCTTCTCCAGTTCCAAAAGGTCTAGAGAGCTGAAAAGTTATGTGCAGACTCCTTGGCCAATGGGGATTCTAAATTGTAGATTTCATGACCCCATGACCCCAAATGGGGTCACAGGGGTCACATCCTTAAAAACCTATTTTCATCTTCTTCTCCAGTTCCAAAAGGTCTAGAGAGCTGAAAAGTTATGTGCAGACTCCTTGGCCAATGGGGATTCTAGATTGTAGATTTCGTGACCCCATGACCCCAAATGGGGTCACAGGGGTCACATCCTTCAAAACCTATTTTCATCTTCTTCTCAAGTTCCAAAATGTCTAGAGAGCTGAAAACTTGTGTGCAGACTCCTTGGCCAATGGGGATTCTAAATTGTAGATTTCGTGACCCCGTGACCCCAAATGGGGTCACCGGGGTCACATCCTTTAAAACCTATTTTCATCTTCTTTTCCAGTTCCAAAAGATCTAGAGAGCTGAAAAGTTATGTGCAGACTCCTTGGCCAATGGGGATTCTAAATTGTAGATTTCGTGACCCCATGACCCCAAATGGGGTCACAGGGGTCACATCCTTAAAAACCTATTTTCATCTTCTTCTCCAGTTCCAAAAGGTCTAGAGAGCTGAAAAGTTATGTGCAGACTCCTTGGCCAATAGGGATTCTAAATTGTAGATTATGTGACCCCATGACCCCAAATGGGGTCACCGGGGTCACATCCTTCAAAACCTATTTTCATCTTCTTCTCCAGTTCCAAAAGGTCTAGAGAGCTGAAAAGTTGTGTACAGACTCCTTGGCCAATGGGGATTCAAAATTGTAGATTTCGTGACCCCATGACCCCAAATGGGGTCACAGGGGTCACATCCTTCAAAATCTATTTTTATCTTCTTCTCCAGTTCCAAAAGGTCTAGAGAGCTGAAAAGTTGTGTGCAGACTCCTTGGCCAATGGGGATTCTAAATTGTTGATTATGTGACCCCTTGACCCCAAATGGGGTCACAGTGGTCATGATCTAAGAACCTATCTTTTGCTTTTAAACAATAACTTAAATAACTTAAATATTCAACTTTAGATAGTAAATCAATGAAATCCTGATGAGCTTCAGAGCCCATGGCTCTATTTTTTACATATTTACGGAGGTAATTTTCAAATATTGTTTCTAGGCGAAGCCGAGGAACAATATTTGATAATTACCGATGTTCAAAGTTCCGTGGGGAGATAAGTCAAAGACCGAGGCGAAGCCGAGGTCGGACTTATCTACCCAAGGTTAGGTTAGTAAATATCCGAAATTCAGACTCCAAATAGCATACCCGGGTGTTATTCACATATCAACCTCTGACGTATGATAACAAGGTTGTTACATAGAAAATTAACCTGTCAGAACAATGGACATAACATACCCTAGTGGTGTAAGTTTACATATGCACTTTCCTTCCCCAACCCCCATTGGCCTCACACTCTGACTGTTGGATTTTCAGTCCTTCACTCAGTGTTCGGGGTGTAGCGTTAGACTACCTCCTGCTGACAAACACGACAAGTGTCTCAAGTGTCTAGCAGAGGATGGGCATGACGACAGCAGATGTAATGTCTGCCTTGACTTCACCCCCAAGACCAGGAAGTCCAGACACCAGGACTTCCAGTACTTCTTCAAGTTGATAAAGGAGGGTACCGATGTTGCAGCAGTCGATCCCCCCTCTAAAGTTAAGAGGAAGTCGGGCAAGGGTAAGGGCTCTGGTGAGGCCCGTCCCTCAGATAAAGCTCTCTCCTCTCCTCCTCCTACACTCGTTAGAGAATCAGAGGAGGAGACTGAGTTGCAGCCCCCTGTCTTAGAAAGACAGGTTCCCTTCCCTTCTGCACCTTTTGATTTAAATCAATTTTCACAATTATTACATGAGCAAATGAAGGGAATGCTGGCTGAGGCGGTCTCGGGGCTCCGTAAGGAGTTCCAGGCCCCGAGGTTGGCAGACTAGGATGCACCAGCGCAGCCCGGAGTCCCTAGTGGCTCCGGTGGCGCCGGGGGTGGCGGCAACCAAGGCTCCGACCTTGCTATGCCGTCCACCCCCAAGCTCCAGGCTACCGAGCTCGCTCGGAGCCTTCGGAGCCAATCCAGGGTGCGAAGTGCCAGGGTGCCGTCGGCTACGCCGAGCAACCCTGAAGCCTCTCGGCGCCAGGAGACCCGAGCCACGGAGCCGGGCTCCGAGCCTGGGTCCATGGGACCGGGTTCGGGGGTGGTCACGAAAGTCGTGGGGCAGACTGTGCTGACGCCCATCGTTCGCATCAGGTCTTCCTCTCCCATCGATTCAGTCGTCGATCCCTCTTTGGAGGTCTCCGACGTCTTGGATGGGGGGGATGGGGAAGACATCGACACCTCATGGATGTTCGATGTCCCGGGGGTCGGTGAGTACGTGCTTGCCCTCACCTCCCTTGCTGGGTCTGGGACACAATCCCTTCTGGGGAAGCAAGGCCGCCGTGTACCTCCCTTCACCCAGCAGGCCTCACACTTGCGCTCGGCGTTTAGGTCCTTCGAGGACTCTTTCCGCAACGCGGCGCAGCAAGTGCGAGTGTCCGTGCATGGGGCCTATCTCTCGGCGCTTCAGTCGGAGATAGTAAGGAGGTTGGGAGACCCCGAGTCCGACCCGGTGGTTCTCCTTTCACAATCGGTGGGGGTCGGGACCCATTTGGCTCGTGACGCTCTGCGTAGCGCATCTAGCCAGATGATGGTCGCCGTTATGGGTATGAGGCGTCTCTGGCTGTCGACTGTGTCGGTGGGTCAGGACACTCATGCGCGGCTCCTGGCTCTGCCTTTCCGGTTGGGGGACTCCCTCTTCCCGGGGGCACAGCAGGTGCTCAAGGACGCTGTGGAGGTGGCGACGGTTTGCAAGGACACTGAGCTCCTTACAAAACCGCCACCTACCAAAAAGAGCAAGCGTCGGCGGGAGAGGCTCCGGAGTGGATCAAACCGCTCCACTACCAGGGCCAGAAACCAAGGGGCGGCAAGCATGCACGTGGGGGAAAGCTTTCCAACAAGCCTTTTCGGGGGGGCCGGAAACCCAAAATTCCGGCAGCCCGAGAGCTGCCGGAGACGGGGGTTCACTGCCTGCAACCAAACATCCCAGTAGGTGGGCGTCTGTCGAGGTTCCTTCCGGCTTGGTCCAAGGTAACCGACAACCCCTGGGTCCTGTCCACGCTCAGGGACGGACACCTGCCTCGGTGGAAGGTCGAGCCACCGTTTTTCTCCGGGATACGGTACACACCGGTCCCCTCTGTGCCGGAGAAAGCCGAAATCCTCAAGTCCGAGCTGCGAGCTTTGCTCCAGAAGTCGGCCATAGAGGTGGTCCCTCCAGGTCAGGAGCAGAGTGGATATTATTCCACCTACTTCATTGTTACCAAGAAAGACGGGGGGGTTCAGACCGATCCTCAACCTCAAGTATCTCAACCTGAAGATAGAGGTTCCATCGTTCAAGATGGAGACTTTGAGGTCGGTCATAGCGTCCGTAGAGGCAAACGAGTGGCTTTCCTCGATAGACCTCAAGGACGCATATCTCCACGTCCCAATGCACCCAGAGTTCAAGAAATATCTGAGGTTTGCTTTCGACGGGACGTGCTATCAGTTCCCGGTTCTACCCTTCGGCATCTCTACGGCGCCAAGGGTGTTCACGAAACTCATGTTGATTCCCGCTCAGGTCACCAGGGCATGAGGTCGATTTTGTCACCCGTACCTGGACGATTGGTTTGACAGGGCGCTGTCTCAGGCTTTGAACCAGGCGGCCACCATGGAGATTATCAACTTGTTGGTATCCCTGGGCTGGATAATCAACCTGAAGAAATCGGACCTGAAGCCCTCTCAGGATCAAATCTTCCGCGGGGCCAGGTTCCCGACGGGTCTGAAGACGGTATCTCTCGCTCCAGACCGAGTTCTGAAGGTTCAGAGGGCCACGCTTTTGTTCCTAGAGTCCCACAGTCACACTGCTCGCAGATGGCTCCAGCTACTGGGGTTCATGGCGGCAACAGTGGACGTGGTTTACAGAGCTCGACTTCGGATGAGACCAGTTCAGCAGGCTCTAGCCAGTCTGTGGTCTCATTCCGAGAGTTACGAGAAGCAGCTCGAGACTCCGGGGTGGCTCTCGCCGCATCTTTTATGGTGGACCAGTTCAGAGAACCTCGCAAGGGGTATCTCTCTGGTGACGCCAGTGCTCTCGTGCACAGTCCAAACAGACGCTTCGCTCTCGGGCTGGGGAGGGGTCTTAGGGCCCCACTCGGCGTCGGGGCTTTGGTCCCAGGCCGAGGCCAGCCTGCACATCAACGTGTTAGAGCTGAAGGCAGTCAGGCTGGTGTTCGAACGCTTTCAACAGAGTCTATGTCATCAAGTGGTTCGTCTAGAAATGGACAACCAGACAGCCATGTCGTACATCCTGAAGCAAGGCGGGACAGTGTCCCCAGTACTTCTTCAGGAGTCATGGGAGTTCCTCCTGTGGTGCGACAAGTTCGACATCCTACCGGTTTATCTTCCGGGGGTGGACAATGTGAGGGCGGACGCGCTATCGCGCAGAATCCTTGCCCCACACGAATGGATGCTCGACCCGGAGATATTCGCAGCTATCTCCCGGTTGTTCGGGTCATTCCAGGTGGATCTGTTTGCGTCAGAGATGAACAATCAGACCCCAGTGTATTGCTCCCGGCTGCCAGACCCAAGGGCGGTGGCTGCGGACGCATTCGCGCTAGAATGGACCGGCAGAGTACTGTGGGCCTTCCCACCAGTGCCTCTGATTTCCAAGGTCCTGTCACAGCTAGCGGTTCAGCCAGCTCGTCTGCTGGTGCTGCTCACGCTGCTGTGGATAGCGCAGTCCTGGTTTCCACTGGTACTCAGGTTTCTGGTTTCGCCACCTGTGCTGTTACCGTGTCGACCAGGACTGCTGGCTCAGGAGGGCAAGCCACACCCCAAACCAGAGGTTCAATGGGTGGCTTGGCCTCTATCCGGAATCGCCTCCAAGAGGACGGTATTCCTGCACGAGTTGCAGACACAATACTGGCTTCGAGGAGGGATTCGACAAACGTTCAGTACGAGGATAGATGGGCCTGTTATGCTCGCTGGTGTAGAGGTAGAGGGCTGCCAGATCCCTTTTCTACGTCTCTAGTGGCGGTTCTGGAATTCCTTCAATCCAGACTAGATGCTGGCTTAGCCGCATCGACAGTCAGGGGATATTCCAAAGCCATCTCTGCTTTTCACATACCGGGGGATGGTGCCCTCCTAGGTGCCCATCCCCTGGTCCAGCGCTTCTTAGCAGGTGTGGACAGAATCCGACCTCCTGTGAGGCGGATCAGCCCTTCATGGGACCTATCCATAGTACTAGATTGGCTGTCAGGACCCAAGTTTGGGGACCTGGCAAGCCTTTCTCTGCAGTTACTAACTTGGAAGACGGCCTTCCTTGTGGCGGTCACGTCCGGCAGGCGGGTAGGAGACATCCATGCGATGTCCTCCGATCCCGAGTTGACTGTCTTTCACAGAGACAGAGTCAGCATTAGACTGCCGGACTCCTATCGCCCGAAGGTCGATCATTCTTTTCACATTACTGCTCCTATTGAGCTGCCCGCGCTACACCAGCCGGCAGCCTCGGGGGCATGAGCCCGCCTGAAGGTCTGAAGGCTCATTCGGTTAGGGCAGTAGCGACGTCAAAAGCGTTCGCTGCGGCCCTGCCCATCGAAGAGATCTGCTCCGCAGCTATCTGGAGCCGTCCGAGCACGTTCATTCGGCATTATCAGCTGGATAAGCACTCCAGAGAGCGTGCTCGGTTCGGCCAGACAGTTCTCTCCAGTGGGCAGAGTCATAACTCCTCTAGCTGAATGAGCTTTCCGAGGTTGTTTTTAACTCTGTCACTGTTGTTGGTACTAACATCACGAAGTGCACTCCCGAAAAGAGAATCAAAACCCTGCATAGGAGACAGGGGGCTGCTTCTCAGGGGTTTTAGTAGGGGTTTTTATGCCATTTTTTGTACTCCTCCTATAGTCCTTTTCCAAAAAAGGGGGGGGGGGGGGGGTGCATTTGACTCAATGCTAAATTATGCCTGTTTAAAGGCATTTTGGTTAGTATTTCCCTGATCCACTGACACGTCCCATCCCTTGGAGTCGCCCTTAGGATGTTCAGGTTAGTTGCTCCTTTTTCCTTCTTTAATTTTAAGAAATTATCTGCGAGCATCTTTATTTTTTACAGTCTAGCAGACAGAATTCCACTCCCAGGACTCTTCTTTGGGAGTCTGTTTTATGCTATATGTCTTCAAGGAGGATCCCTTCTGAAAAAGAATCGAACCAACCTGCAGAGGTTGCAGATTCTTTGAAGAGGATCCTCCTTGGGGTAGGGCCACCCGCCTCCCCTTATTCTGTCTGCCTGTCAGATTTATAAGTGGTGAGTTAGAGTTATCTGCCCTTGGCGTCACTAGCAACCGCCAGGGTAGGGGCCCACTTAGGGTGGTCCAAATGTTTATTTTTTAGTAATTTATTATTTTTACGGTTATTTTATTAAAAATATTAAATTCTAACTGTCATAACTCAAAAAATAGGATTTTTATGCTATATGTACCCCAAGGAGGATCCTCTTCAAAGAATCTGCAACCTCTGCAGGTTGGTTCGAATTTATGACATCATGGACTATGTAGAGTGTATGGAAATACCTGGTCTACTTTTATTGATAGACTTCGAAAAAGCTTTTGATTCAGTAGATTGGACCTTTATACAAAATGTTCTCAACTATTTCAACTTTGGTCCAGATATTAAAAACTGGATATACACGTTTTACAAAAACATAAAATCAAGTGTTCTTGTGAATGGTTTCTCATCAGATTTTTTTAAATAACCCGTGGATGTAGACAATATTTATTTATTATACGTGCCAAAATGTTGAGCATCATGATACGTAATAATAAAAAAATAAGAGGAATTAAAATAGGGGACAGTGAATACCTCATTACTCAGTTTGCCGGACGATAACGCCTTAACTTTAGATGGGTCTGAAGCATGCCTCCAAGCGACACTACAGACACTGACACAATACGCATCATTCTCAGGTCTTGAAATCAATACAAGTAAAACACAAGTTATTTGGTTTGGTTCATTAAAACACTCTAAGACGATATTGTGCAAAGATTACAAACTCGACTGGTCGAAAACAGAATTTACAATTCTTGGCATAACTTTCACACACAACTTGGCAGAAATGGTAGAGAGAAATTATAAAGACAAGCTAAAACAGATTAAGATCATTATGAATCAATGGCTTGGAAAAGATATATCGTCACTTGGAAGGATAACAATTTTAAAAAGTCTTATCCTACCTAAACTAAATAACATTTTCTCTTTACTCCCAAATCCTAGTGAAGGCATCTTAAAGGATCTTGAAAAACTCTGTTATAATTTCATTTGGAAAGGTAAACCAGATAAAATAAAACGGAAAATAATAACTAGTGATTATAAAGACGGTGGCCTTAGAGCTCCTGATATAAGAAATACAATCTTTTCACAAAAAATAAGGTTGGTTAAAAAGCTTTTCAATTCTGATAGCAACTCAAAATTAAAGAAACTTTTTTATATTAACGTATCTCCAGCATACAGGGAATTTTATCAATATAGTGCAACAACCCTGATCGAAAAGGTGTGTACACCAAGAACAAACGATTTTTGGAAAGACATCATAAAAGCATGAGGATGCTTTATTACGCAAAAGGGGTTATTTGCTAAAACCCAATCTGAATTACTCTCCCAGCCAATATGGAATAATGACAACGTAAGAATAAATAACAAGACAATACATTATAAGCACATGTCAAACTCAGGCATTCGTTTAATAAACGACCTAATCAATATAAACGGAAAATTTCATAATTACATAGAATTAATTCAAATGTACCAATGCAAAACGAACTTTCTCGAATATGCTGGTATCATCAATGCAATCAAAGTGTATTTAGTCAAACTCAATATTAAAATAGAAAGAAAACTAGAAATGCCGTTATTCCCATAATTTATTGAAAACATTGCTAGTAAGAAAAAAGGATGTCGGATATTTTACGATATAATACAATATTCAGTAAAAACACCGAGTTGGTACCAAAAAAAAAAAAAAAGTGGGAAAGCGATCTCAAATGCCAAATAAACGAAAGTGAATGGAACACAATAAACAACATGCCTTTTGTGTGTAATCTGTCTTCGAAAACAAAATGGTTTCAATATTCCATAATACTTAGAATTCTCCCGACAAATGATCTTTTGCATAAGATGAAATATAAAGATGAAAATATATGCAGCTTCTGTGAGGAAGAGATAGAAACAATAAGTCATCTCTTTTTCGAATGTCCAATTGTTAAAGATATTTGGAGTAAAGTAAAAGAATGGATAGAGACACATACGCAAGCAAACATAAATCTATCAAAAAGAAACATCTGTCTTGAATATCCTAAATATAAGAACAGAATGCTTAACACGATAATCACAACCATTAAGTACACCATTTTCAAAACAAAACAAAACGGCTTGAAACCAAATTTAACCTACATTAAAAATGACATTAAGAAAACATACAATATCGACAAATATAACGCTTATTCTACATGCAACTACTCCAAATTTATGAAATTTTGGTCAACTTGTCATTTACTATTTGACTAATTAAAAACATCACTCTATCTTTACCTTTGTTCCTTCTTTAACTGAAAACCCTCACAAATTGTAACACAAAACGGAGGGTTTGATTGCTTAGAATTTATGTGTGTTATTGTAATATGTTGTACTCAGAATGTCACTTGTAAATTGTTATGTGCATGTACCACAAAAAGAAATAAATAATCAAAAAAAGAAGGTATTGTCCAACTGTGATATTATGATAAATGATCAAATCTTGCCAGATTGTCTCGGATCAGTGTTGTATATTTCAGTTTGAATAGGTTTGATCAAGAAAATGTATGTTGTTAAGGTGTTAGAAACTAATTGATTGCTACAAGTTTATTTCACTAAATAATAAGAAATGGCTATATACATTTCTGGTATATTGATTGCTAAATCCTGTCATAAAATAAATACCTTTTCTTTCATCAGTAAGAACATAGAAATAAATTTTCAATTTGAATACAAATAAACTGCTTTTGTATGCACAATAGGGATTTGTCTGCTTTTGTGATGTATTTAATTGATGGATATTTGATAAAGAATCAACAAATGTTGGTTTTGTACAGATAATCATTTGACTGTGTCTGAGCTAGATTTAGGGTGTAACACATTCCTACATAACTGTCATGTATACGTAATTTGATATATACATTATGTTTTTACAAAAGGAACATATCAAATACTAAATTAAATAATTCGGTTAAAGACTTCATATGTCACATTTTACAATTTTTCATTTTCTGATGATTAGAAAATGATTCTGATAAAACGACATGTATTAGTTTTAGAAAAGAATGAAAATAATTTACCGGTAAGTGTATAAACATAATTGTTTATTTGATTTGTTTGGAAAATTATTCCACATACATGTAACCATTACGATATATCTTCATTTTGTCATCATCTAAACATGTCTGAATATGAATTGAGTATTTATTTAATTATCATAGAATTGTAAATTATCATGACATTGACAGTTTAAAGCTTTCATGCGTTTGTTATCAAACAGCTGTTTTCACAGATGTATCCTATTTATGGTGTGCAAAGTTCAAATGTACAAAAACGATTTTAATGAAACAATATGATTAAAATTCTTCGCAAATGAAGAATTAAATTTGATTTTAATTTAAAAGAGGAACTTTCTCCAGAAAATGAATTTGTTTAGGGAGTGCATTTACCAAATTTACCTTATATAAGTCTTTTTAAGCTTTTTGCTATTGACTTTAGCTTCAAACTATTACATTATGGATGGAAATAAATACGATGTTAAAGAATTCTTGGGAACGATTTGATGAATATAACACAAAGTTGGCGCCGGCCCGCAAGACAATAGGCGTTACCATCTTGCGAGCCAACGCCTGCCTGCGTCGTTTATCCCAGGGAATTAGCTTGATGTTATGGGAGCCAACCTCGGAAGTTCTGGGGAGAGCACATGATGAGAGACACATAAGATGATGACGTCATGGAGATGTTTATTTGGTTGTTACATCATGGTGGTTGTTACATAAATACATATACAGCTGATGATGGTGATGGCAGCAGAGACATAGTGACTGCCAAGGAAGCTTTGTAAGTCTTCCCTGGGGTCTAGTCTCCGCTGGTCTTCTGGTCTAACTCTATCTCCTTTTCTCCCTTACTTTCTCCTTCTACCCTCTAAATCTCTACCTGCCCTCTTGTCACTGAGACTGGGCTCTATTTAAGAGATTCATAGGACCAATGGCTACAGAGCCCTAAAGCAAATAGAATGTCACCATAGGGTCTGATTGACAAGATACTTCCCTATTTCTAAATAAAACAATTGCTGTATTTACAATGTCTAAAGTGATCTACAATAAAGAATAGATAATCACTGAAGCATAAACCATTAAACCTGCAGATGGGTGATAGCCCCAGGTGATAACTACAAGAAACAAATGGACAGTGTCATATGAGAATTAAACTAACTAACTTGAACATATGATAAACAAAATACATAGGAAAATATCAAATTACAAATAATACATTTATACATGTGTTAGCACTGTGATATATTCTCCCTCGATGAGTAAATTTTGACCTCAACATTTTTTATTGTTGATAGAACATATGGTAGCAATATATATAAACTTGTGCAAGGTATAATAATGCTTGAAAATTTGTCAAATTGCATGAGAGATTAATAGTTTGTAAGGTTGTGTGATTATCAAGCCAGTTTTGAAAATAACGAATAACATTTTTAGACATTATTGTTATTATGGTAAATAACTATACTACAAGGAGTTACTATAAATGTAAATGAAGTCAGGAGTCTTGTATTGGTGAGCCCAGACTCTGCAAGGCTAGACTAAGGTACATGTATAACTATAAGTATGCTGAATGACTGGGTAATCTAACTGACAACATTAACAAGATATGGTAATATCAAAGTAGGTATAATTGGTATTTCATCATTGAAGAATTCATGAGCTTATGTCTTTACATGTAATTGTCAAATGATGAAATTAAAGTTCAAAATGGTTATAAATATTGCAGAATAATTTGGAAAGTCAAGGGTAATAAACATGTTCTAACAAGTATCATTCAAGTCATTGAGCTCAGGAGTCTAGCTTTGGGGGTGTGACTCGATGACCCTAGCTCTTTGGCATAACTAAGTGAATAAGAATAAGAAAAAAAACCCTAACTGATACCAAAAACTTAGAAGTGATAATTGAAACATGTTTACCCTATGAATAAAGAGTATGGTTACAAAATGTTTTATACTGGCTGATTATACACAAACCTGTTTGCACAGAATCCTGACAACATATGACACAAAAAACAGTAGATACAATATTGTTTGAAATTGTCCACAGTTTGCTGTTGAGTCCATATCAGAGCTTTTGTCTTCAATATCCTCTTTGTAGATCTTCCAAGTTGTGGCGCTATGGATGTAGATATCCGGTACCGTTGAAGTCTACCTCTTTAAAGAGGATCGTTGAAGTTGACAGGTCAGCAGCACTGCGGTGATTCAGTTGTTGTCAGGATGACTGGCTCTGGACGGTTTAGGCCTCAGGACTGGTACCGAGACTTCGGATTTTGGTGCTGTCTTCTCATGGTGCTACTCTTGAAGAATCCCAGGCTGGTTCCATCATCGGGATCAAAATTTCTCCACCAATTAACACAAAGTCGGCGCCGGCCCACAAGACAACAGGCGTTACCATCTTGCGAGCCAACGCCTGTCTGCGTCGTTTATCCCAGGGAATTAGCTTGATGCTATGGGAGCCAACCTCGGATGTTCTGGGGAGAGCACATGATGAGAGACACATAAGATGATGACGTCATGGAGATGTTTATTTGGTTGTTACATCATGGTGGTTGTTACATAAATACATATACAGCTGATGATGGTGATGGCAGCAGAGACATAGTGACTGCCAAGGAAGCTTTGTAAGTCTTCCCTGGGGTCTAGTCTCCGCTGGTCTTCTGGTCTAACTCTATCTCCTTTTCTCCCTTACTTTCTCCTTCTACCCTCTTCTCTACCTGCCCTCTTGTCACTGAGACTGGGCTCTATTTAAGAGATTCATAGGACCAATGGCTACAGAGCCCTAAAGCAAATAGAATGTCACCATAGGGTCTGATTGACAAGATACTTCCCTATTTCTAAATAAAACAATTGCTGTATTTACAATGTCTAAAGTGATCTACAATAAAGAATAGATAATCACTGAAGCATAAACCATTAAACCTGCAGATGGGTGATAGCCCCAGGTGATAACTACAAGAAACAAATGGACAGTGTCATATGAGAATTAAACTAAGTAACTTGAACATATGATAAACAAAATACATAGGAAAATATCAAATTACAAATAATACATTTATACATGTGTTAGCACTGTGATAATACTTTCAATCCCTTGACAATTGTCACACAATAATTTATTGTAGAGAGCCTTTTGGTATAAAAGGAGAAAGGTCCAGCGTTCGAATAAGTAACAATCCGGGTACTATTGATCGGAACGGACAACTATTAGTTAGCTTTCCTAATCTTGGAAGTAACGATGTCATCGTCCCAGGTACAGTCAGATTGGGTTTTGATTTATTCCTAACATCGAATGGGGAAAAAAATGTGAACAGTACAATAGTACTGAATATTGTCCCTTCCATTGTGAAAAAAAACAACCTTTAAGATAAGTGGAAATGAGGTATTGTCTATCAATGATAGTGATATATATTACACATATATGGATCTTTGGAGAACTACTAAAGAAAGAAAAAGTTTACATTACCAAGGTATTGACACAACTGAAAATAAAAATGTCACCAGATTGCGAATTGGATCTGCACTCGGTGATGCTTCCATTTTGTCTCATAAGAAATTATCCAAAAATGTAAGAAATCATTTTTAATTCCACTAGATTTTGAATTGTTAGATACTCACATGCCTTTCTATCAAGCTGCATTGGGGGATAGCTTGGAATATGAGTTGACGTTTAATGATTATAAGAATGTAATTATAGGAGCATCCAATATGAAGTATGAAATTAAGAATATTGCGTTGGAATTTGATAAAATTACTGAGTCAGAATTAGCTAGTGAAATCCGTTCGATGTATAATATCGCCGCTAATGGCTGCGATACTGCCGAAGCGGCGTTAAGCAATAATTCACTCACTCACTCGATGTATAATAGCTCCATATCAATACACTACGATCGTATACTTCTACTTCGTAGGATACCTATGAATAAAAGTGATACGGAGTGGAATATTAATATCAATGTACCGGCTGAGTCGATGAAAGGAGTTTTGATGTTATTTAAAGAACCCACCTCCGGGTTTGATAGAATAACTGAATCGTTTTACAATCATGAAATTGTAAGTGTATAAAACGCTGATTGAAGGAGTGCCGAATCAGTTGTACAGTCAAGATACGCATACAAATAATTTATGGGATGAAATTGGGAATCATAATGCGGGAATGACAATCTCAATCATCAAAGAAGAGGAAACGGCTGGACCATTAAATGCTTACGTGTATGTCATCATGGATGCACAGTTGAATCTAGATAATGGAAGATATGTTTCTATTATGTATTAATTATATTTATTAATTATATGTAATAATTTTGATTATTAATTAATAATCAAAATCAAAAATGTTTTTAGTTGTTTTTTCTTAGTAGTATATAGTGGCAATCCTGGATCATCTAATTACTGTCTAATTAGTATTGTAATTAACCATAAAAATTTGGAACATTTTTTTATGTTTAATTACATACTAATTAGACAGTAATTATCTGTTGAGCCAGGACTGCCACTATATACTACTTGTACTGTACTTTTAAGTCATATCTCTGTAAATTCATCAACATTTTCTGTAGTCGTAGTGGGGCATCAAGAAGTGGTTTGTTGAAAATTGCTTGTAGAGGCTTGTAATCAGTCTCAACATCAACCTGTCTCATGTAGACATACTTGTGAAACTTCTGACAGCCGAAGTAGATGGCAAGCATTTCTTTCTCTATTTGCGCGTATCTTGTTTGTGAATCTGTCATGGCTCTTGATGCGTAAGCAATGGGCTTTCCTCTCTACATGATGGTAGCACCTAGTCCTGTTGAACTTGCATCCACTGATAGGGTGAGAGGTTGTGTCGTATCGTAGTATGCAAGTACTGGAGCTTCAGTGGTCATCTCTTTCAATTTCTGGAAGCTTCTGTCTTGTACTTCACTCCATTGCCGACTCTTAATATTTATGCACAGCCGTGACCTAGATATCGAAAACGAGGCTAAGCCTGCAAGCTTCCAAGTTGGCAGACGAAAATGCCGTAATGCAACGAGCGAATCCGACATCGTATTTCATGAATAGCTTTACTACTAACTCACAAAAAGTTTTCTACTTTTGCACAAAAAGTTGCTTGCTGTTTTCTGAAATAGTCCGTGTTAAATTTGACAACGGTGATTAACATTTTCATTCATAAAGTGCCTTGCTGAAAAGTCAAAGCATCGTGGAACGTTGATTCGCAGATACGAGTACTTGTCAAATATCTCAAATTTGTACAAAATCCATGTGATATTATACGATAATAAACACAATTTTACGTTGGAAATAGATTTTGTGTTTTATGGAACAATCTATTATCATCTAGTCATATTAATGATTGATATATTCGCTTTTTTCTGCCGCTCCTACATAATCTCTAACATTCGATCAACTTCCGGGAGGCTTGCAATCTCACAATGCGTCACCTGTGCAACTTTCCTACATAAAACAGGTTTATTATCTATGTCATATATCTATCTAAAAACCAAAATAATAATAATCATCAATTTGATAAGTTTCTATTTACGAGTTCACGCGCTATACAGACCGAACGGGAAATAGAATTGAACTTATTCGATATAGCCACGCCTGTGCATTGTCCGTTGCAGGTCTAGACCTCATTGCATATATAATTTATAGATTTACAAAAACTTTACTGAAAACACATTTTAATTTATAATCTAAGTGTTTGGTGTGATTAAGTATGTATAATGATTGTTATAGTTTTAACAATTATGTCAAAATTCTGTATTATTGATATTGCGAATTCTTTGGGGGGAAATTTGGTAAAAGGTAAACCTTCAACTGTCATTTTCATTGGGAAATACAATTCTACAAGTGCAAATTGGTTCCTGATTTCTCAAAGTAAAACATCACTCAAATAACAAAATTATATAATATATGTATGTACCTGAAACCCTAATATCAATTTAGAATTTTATGGATATAATTAATATCCATATACATCTTAATCATGTTTTGGACCGGACTCAGAAATTTACATGAATTGATGATGTTGATACATGGAATTAAGTTGATCTGTTTTGCTTTAGTAATGGTTTTATATTGAGTAGGGGGAACCATATAGAGGTATACATTACTCAAATTGAATTATCAAAATTAACTACATATTCATATTTTAAGAGCTTGGTTTGACTCTATCACATTGATACCTGACAAAATAAAGCTACACTTTGTAAACATATTAACAGTCTAATCTAATTATTATATTTTATCTCTGAAGGGTAGCATATTTTCAAAATGGTCAGATTCCTTTAGATATAATATAATTGCAGCAAATATTAATTAAGATAGTAGAGCCTTCCTTATGTAACTAAATATTATCTAAAACTCCTAAGAGATTAATTTTAACTTGACATGTAAATATTTCATTATTTTTTTTGAAACTTAGTTCTTTATCTAAAATTTACTTGACCTTTCTATAAGTTTCCAAGGCATAACATTGTTTATATATGTCTACAGCTTCAATGTTAAGAACATGAAAATTCTATTATTTATGGTCAAACTTTCTTTTAATGAAACTTTCTATCTCATTTATGCCAAATCTATTCAGCATTACAAATTTACAAAATAAATCATTAATAATTTCGACCAATTATATAATATTCCTCAAATCTTTGATTCATTATATTTTTACGTGACCTGAATAATGATGTATATTTAACATTTTTGAGTAAATGTCATTTTTTATACTTACCTGGTTGAAAAACCAACATTGCCCAACGCTTCCCCCTGAAGCGTTCCTCAACATATATCACACAGAATTAAAAAGGGACGCTACCCGGTATAGGTGGCGCTCGTGCCACGTGACATCGGTGACGTCATCATTCCCTAGTACAAGCGAGCACAAAACCCAAACCCAGGAGGGGAGGAAGGGCGGGAACTAACGAGCGTTGTTTTTTCAACCAGGTAAGTATAAAAAATGACATTTACTCAAAAATACTTATCAGGTTTGAAAAACCAACATTGCCCAGATTACCACAGCAAGGAGGTGGGCTGAACCGAGTCACGTGCGCCACCGAGACGCGTCGCTTTACCCTTAGGCTGGCACGCCGGAGCACTGGATGGTGTGAAACCACGAAAGGTGGAAAACCATCCATGCGGCGTGCGGCCCAAGAGAACTCACGCGGATTCTTAAATTGAGTGTACAGAGGTCGACGCCGTCCTAAAAAAGACAAACCTACACTCAACCTCTATGTGTCCGCCCCTCACTCGTTAAGTAGGGGGGGGGGGGGGCATAGAGTAAGAATCCTGGTACTGCTGTCATGCAATTACCCCGGTTGGGTTAACAACTGCACTCATAGGCAAAAAAAAAACCAACCAACCACAAGTATAATAACACCAAGTTTTATTGTAAACAACCAAGTGAATACCAAAACAAGTACATAACAGCGTGGATACGCCCACCCCCGTTAGGGGTAAGGTGCGTTCCGTCGTACGACTGAAAGAGGTGCTGCGGTCCGCTGCTGGGCGAACACCTGAGGACCCAACCTTGACCACACCTGCCAAATCCTCTGTGGACACTTCCCGTAAGTAGTGGTCAGCAAAGACCAACCCCGACTTCCAAAAACATCCTGCCAGAATGTCTGACACAGCGATGTTGCAATGAAAAGCCATCGTAGCAGATACTGCTCTGATCTCGTGGGGATTAGAGCGAGACGGGGGAGGGAGATCAGCCGCTTTGTAGGCGTTGATTACTGCTGACCGCAGATACACCCCCAAAGCCCGTCTGTCAAGCTCCTTGACAGTCAGTGGTGAGTGAGGCAGAAAAAGCCGACGCCTCCCTTGTCTGATGCCCCTTGTCCGTTCTGCATAAATGCGGAGCGCGGATGACAGGGCAAAGGGAAAGGTCCGTGACCTCTGGCGAGTCGGCTTCAGGACCTAATGACGGTATAAGAAAGGTCCTTCCCCTCTCGTCCGCGGCCTGGTTTTTACAGACAAAGTCTGGGGCCAGGCCCAACGTTGCGGACCCTCCGTCTCGGCGCTCGAACCTTAAAAGGTCAGCGTGAAGAGCGTGGAGCTCTGATATCCTCGCAGCTGAGGCCATTGCGACCAGGAAGGCCGTCTTGACAGTGAGACGAAGGAGGGTGGTATCCGACAGGGGTTCATAAAAATCTGAACGTAAGTGCCCAAGCACTATCGCCAGATCCCACTCAGGCGGTCTAGGCTTGTGCCGACCGTCGACCTAACGAAAGGTCTTAACCAGGCCCTTCAGAACCGAGATGTCGAGTCCCGGGGAGCGTTTGCGAACTACCGACATGATCGCCGCCAGATTGGTATTGATCGAGGAGGCTTTGAGCCCTCTCTCGTTCCTCATGTACACCAAGTACTCGGCAATCTGGGGCAGTGAGGCCGCCTCCGCTTCAAAGCCCTGCTCCTCGCAGAACGAGGCGAAGCCACGCCACTGGTAGTCATAGAGCTTCCTTGTGGTCGGCCGTTGAGCTGTTGCTATGGCTTTGGCCACCCGTTTAGAGTAACCGCTCCGCCTCAACCCCTTTTTAGCTCATCAGGCCTGAAAGGCCCGATGGGCTTATGGCATGGCATGGCTTCCGGCGTCCGTCCGTCCATCCGTCCGTAAACTTTGCACATTTTCGACTTCTTCTCCAGAACCAATGACTCCACAGAGCTAAAATTTTATGTGCAGACTCCTTGGCCAATGGGGATTCTAAATTGTAGATTTCGTGACCCCGTGACCCCAAATGGGGTCACAGGGGTCACATCCTTAAAAACCTATTTTCATCTTCTTCTCCAGTTCCAAAAGGTCAAGAGAGCTGAAAAGTTGTGTACAGACTCCTTGGCCAATGGGGATTCTAAATTGTAGATTTTGTGACCCCATGACCCCAAATGGGGTCACCGGGGTCACATCCTTAAAAACCTATTTTCATCTTCTTCTCCAGTTCAAAAAGGTCTAGAGAGCTGAAAAGTTGTGTACAGACTCCTTGGCCAATGGGGATTCTAAATTGTAGATTTCGTGACCCCGTGACCCCAAATGGGGTCACAGGGGTCACATCCTTAAAAACCTATTTTCATCTTCTTCTCCAGTTCCAAAAGGTCAAGAGAGCTGAAAAGTTGTGTACAGACTCCTTGGCCAATGGGGATTCTAAATTGTAGATTTTGTGACCCCATGACCCCAAATGGGGTCACCGGGGTCACATCCTTAAAAACCTATTTTCATCTTCTTCTCCAGTTCAAAAAGGTCTAGAGAGCTGAAAAGTTGTGTACAGACTCCTTGGCCAATGGGGATTCTAAATTGTACATTTCGTGACCCCATGACCCCAAATGGGGTCACAGGGGTCACATCCTTAAAAACCTATTTTCATCTTCTTCTGCAGTTCAAAAAGGTCTAGAGAGCTGAAAAGTTGTGTACAGACTCCTTGGCCAATGGGGATTCTAAATTGTAGATTTCGTGACCCCATGACCCCAAATGGGGTTACCGGGGTCACAGCCTTAAAAACCTATTTACATCTTCTTCTCCAGTTCCAAAAGGTCTAGAGAGCTGAAAAGTTGTGTACAGACTCCTTGGCCAATGGGGATACTAAATTGTACATTCTGTGACCCCATGACCCCAAATGGGGTCACAGGGGTCACATCCTTAAAAACCTATTTTCATCTTCTTCTCCGGTTCCAAAAGGTCAAGAGAGCTGAAAAGTTGTGTGCAGACTCCTTGGCCAATGGGGATACTAAATTGTACATTTCGTGACCCCATGACCCCAAATGGGGTCACAGGGGTCACATCCTTAAAAACCTATTTTCATCTTCTTCTCCGGTTCCAAAAGGTCTAGAGAGCTGAAAAGTTGTGTGCAGACTCCTTGGCCAATGGGGATTCTAAATTGTAGATTTCGTGACCCCATGACCCCAAATGGGGTCACAGGGGTCACATCCTTAAAAACCTATTTTCATCTTCTTTTCCAGTTCCAAAAGGTCTAGAGAGCTGAAAAGTTGTGTACAGACTCCTTGGCCAATGGGGATACTAACTTGTAGATTCCGTGACCCCATGACCCCAAATGGGGTCACAGGGGTCACATCCTTAAAAACCTATTTTTATCTTCTTCTCCAGTTCCAAAAAGTCTAGAGAGCTGAAAAGTTGTGTGCAGACTCCTTGTCCAATGGGGATTCAAAATTGTAGATTTTGTGACCCTGTGACCCCAATCTAGGTCACTGGTCATGACCCAAATATTTTCATCTTTATCTTAAGTACGTAAAGCTGTAGAAAGGTGAAATTGTAATTGTAGGATTGGTGACCCTGTGACTCCAAAGTTGGGTCACAGGAGTCATGGTCTAAAAAACCTATTTTTTTCTTGATAACAATGTATTACTTGATATAACTTAGATAGTCAACCTTAGATAATAATCAATGAAATCTTGATGAGCTACAGAGCCCATGGCTCTATTTTTGATACAAGCCATGAAACGGAGGTAATTGCGGTCCGACACAAAGATCGGAATGTGCAGGTACGCATCCTGGAGGTCGAGAGACACCATACTGTCTGAGGGCTCCAGCGACCGCATGACTGATGGAATCGTCAAGAGTCGAAAATATGGCGGCTGTGCGAGGAAGGAAGTGTTGAACTCCTTCATGTCGTGTATCAGCCGCCATTTGTTCGAGTCCCGTTTGGGTCTTACAAACACCGGGGAGTAGAACCCCGGGGTCAGATCTGAGAGGGGGATTTCCTCCACCGCCTCCTTGGAGAGAAGAATCTCCACCTGTTCCAACGTGAGGGTGAACCGATCCGCAGCTAGCGGCCGTTCCGTTGGAGAACAGGTTAGGGGAGGGGGTGAGGAGACTGGGATACGGAACCCCCGCTCTAAGATCTGACACACAAAACAGCTGTCTCCAGTTGGGGACGAACCCAGCCAGTCGTCCCCCCACCGAGGTGGGAGGCACGGCGGTGACCACCTGTCACTTCTTGCCGCCTCGATGACCCTTCTTCCGCTTCCCGCTGAAACAAGAGGGGGTGTCGGGCGTGGGTCTCGGGCCAAGACCTCCTGCGCGAAAGCTAACTTGGCCGCTTCGGTTAGGAGCAGACTGAACAGGGATGCTCTTAGCGGGGGTCTTACGAGGCGTCACAGCCTTCTTTTTGACCTCCCCACTGGCCAACCTGTTGGTAATGTCCTGCTGCTGGGCTTCCTGACGCTGTCGGAGCGCTTCAGGAATATTACCAGCAAACAGAAACTCGGCGGCTACATCCGCCGCCCTCAGCCCCTTCCTAATATCCAGTGACAGGTTAGACCTGGCGAGGAAACCATCCCTCCGCAGGCTAGTCACTTCAGCAGATATACGAGCGGCTGACAGGGTAACCTCAGCCACCCCGCTGGCTACCGCCCCAAACCCTCGATAGAGAGCTGGTGAACCCTCCTCCATACCCGCCTCCTTCGCAAAGGTGGCCATAGCCTGACAAGCGTGTGCTAGGTAATTACCAACCCCCAGTATCGAACGTGCCTCCTTGTCAAGATGCACAAGACAGGAGTCCGCCACTCTGTGACTCGTTGTCTGTCCGAAAGGACAGGAGGCGGTAGCAGTCTGCCGGGAACGGCCGACCTGACAGACTCACGCAGGTCCTGTGCTGCAGACACCAGAAACCTGTGAGGAGGTAGAGCCTTACGAGGCGGACGAGGGGCAGTGGGTTCGCAAAATGACTCACGACGAGCGCGATTGGCGGCGGACGAGTCGGGAGAGACCTCCCTTAGTTCCACCCCCGCAAACTCTGCAATTGCCTCTAACCTCGCACCTGCGTCATGTGCTAACTCCTCGTCCTCTTCCGCGAAGAGGTCCTCATCCTCCCCTGATAGCACCCTAATGAGAGGAGGGTTGCTGGTATCAATGAACTACCTCACTGGGGAACCCGCGGGGGAAGTCGAGGCGAGCGTAGGAGCGTGATGCGTACCACCCTGCGAACGGGGGAGGCTGACGAGAGGGCGGGAGGTTCACGAGACCCTCCTGACTCAAGAGGCCCAAATCTCGCGTCCATAAGGGCCGACACCGTGTCCTTAATGGAAAGCAGAAGCTGCGCGGACACTGTCTGCCCATCGTCAGAGTGCGGCCGAGACACCGAGCGTTTATGCTTCTTCTTCCCCCTCTTGGTCCTCTTCCTCTTCTTAGGAGAGACCGAAGGCGAACGGTAGGGGCTGCGACTCGCCCTCTTGTTCTTAAGACGGAGGGGAGAGGAGCGGACAGGAGAACGTGACCTGCGCGAGACAGTCGACCTGACCCCAGTGGGACTAGACGCGAACCCTCGCTCGTCGTCATAATCTTCCCCGAATTCCCCCCCGTCTTCCTGGATAACCAGGTCCACATGAGCCGGCGAAGGGCTACGTCCCGACAGGTCACCATGACCTGAAAGAGAGACGACCTAGTCAGAGAGTCCCTAGAGGGGGAAGGATCCACCTTCCTCTTCCTAGAGGCCGCAGAGTCTCTCTCACTCTTCCTTATGGTCGTAACATAGCGCGAAGTCGTGCGTCGAGAGCGAGCCACATTCTGCACATCTGTCTTTATCGGTACAGATGACCTTGCACATACGGCACACCGAGTGAGGGTCGTTAAGTGCCGACTTGCGGGTCCCGCAACGGCAGCAAAAAGCCGCGAAAGGTCCAGGCGGAGCCATCACTCACTGATAAGATCGTCAACGAAAGCGTGTGAGTGAGACAAAAAGTGAACCCCAAAACGTAACTCAATTCACTAACCCGAGACGGCAATGAATGAACCTATTCACAGGCGAGTCCATGCTTAACGAGTGTGACTGTACACTTAATCACTTAGTACTTAATCACCTGACACGCGAACGCAAGTGAGTATACCCTCACTCACTAACGTGAACACACTTAGCGAATTTACGCCTGTACAAACACCCTCGTCACCTGACAGGCACTAACACCTGACACGCGCGGGCCGGTGAGTAACCACTCACTCACTCATGAGTTCACGCTTAGCGACATACGCCTGTACAAACACAGGTGAGGAGACACTCACTCGCTAGCGAACACACGCTAGGTGAATGTATGCCTCGCTAGCGAGCTCACAGTAGGTGAATGCTCGTTCACCCGCTTGGTGAGTGCTCGTTCACACGCGTATGCTCGCACAGCGGAGGGCGTACCCCCACCCCGTTCACTAACCCACCAGGTGAGTGAACCAAGGTGAAAGCGAAGGCTAGTGAGAGCCTACGCCAACCGAGAGGCGAGAGACCAACCGACAGTCAGTCAAGCAATATACACGTGCACGACCCGCTCGACTAGCACGTGCAGCCCGAGCAAGACAGGCAGCCTGTCAAGGCGAGAAATGCACCAAACTGACAACTCCAAACCCGACCCAAAAGTCAACTAATTGGCGAAAATTAGTTCAGCAGTTGGTCAGGAAAGGACAGAAAGGTACTTATAACAATAACTCTGAAGATATGAGGAACTAGGAAGACTTAGAAAGCCTATAAAGTAGCGAAATAGTCGAGAGAAGAACACACGCGTGACCGTATGCTCGCTCAACAAATAAGGGAATGATGACGTCACCGATGTCACGTGGCACGAGCGCCACCTATACCGGGTAGCGTCCCTTTTTAATTCTGTGTGATATATGTTGAGGAACGCTTCAGGGGGAAGCGTTGGGCAATGTTGGTTTTTCAAACCTGATAAGTATGTAAAAAATATATATATAAACTGACATCAGCACAATCACAAAAAAATTACAAGTAAACTTCAATCCATTTGTGTACATATATGGATACATAAATATTTAGGAATATATTCAATCCAGATGATATTTGGTTTTGATGATGATTTTGTCATATTTTTCATCTTATTTGTGAAAATCGTCTTATATGGAAATCATATATTACAAATGTACCATGTTAAACAAAATATAAAATACGGCACATATTACAATTTCCCATGTAACATTGTTATTAACTTGAGACATAATTAAAACTCTAATATTTAACGCATAATAAACTCAGATAATATTTTGTATACAAAATTAATTTTAGTTATTTATTTTCTTGATTTTCTGTAGAAATTACAGTTTTAAAAAAAATCATGCAAATGCTTTAGGCCTATATTAAAATTATATTAAACATAATTATAACTACTTACCTTATAATTGATTTATTCAAAAATATTCACTTCTGTCGGCATGAATTAAAGTACTGGTCAAGTACTACTAGAATAAGTCTGCTTGAATCAATTCCGCCGGCTAATTTAAGTCAGCACATTTTCGAAATTATAATATTATTTTTACATTTAGGCCTACTGCAGTATAAGTTTTCACAGAAATCGGCATGGTAACAGAAACATGTTTTTGTCAACATCACTGGTTGGCGAGACACGGCATGCGATTGTTCATGTCGATTGTTCATGTCGAGTATCTGTATGGCTACATCGACGAAGTCGGGAAAATATATAAGCTCACAATGTATTTATCATCACGATCCGATAGGGCTTACATCAATATCACAATCGTATTTAGTACTTTGAATCTAGATTTTAAAAAAAATCTTTCTTGATTTCAAGTTGAGCGCAAGTTTACTTCGGCAAACGTTGTCATCCGTTCAAATACTGAATTTACACCACACGTATGTTGAGTCAAATAAACATTTGAGATATTGTTTTAGCTTTTAGTTCCGTCGGTAACTAGTGACAATGCGATCGTGATCAGTCACTTCCGGGATCACGTTGTTCGTTCATGCGGGCTTAGCCTCATTTTGGATAGCTCATGAATATTCATGAACGTAATATTAAGAGAAGTCTATTCTCAGTGGTTGACTGACGTCTAACAACTTAGGTAAGAACTTTGTCTAGATACTGGATGAACCCTAGGAATGTTCTAAGTTCTTTCAGGTCTTTTGGTCTTTCCATTCCAAGCACTGCGGAGATCTTGTTCGAGTCCTTCGCTTGATATTTTATGTCCAACATACTGAACCTTGTCCACTTTGAACCTGCATTTTTCTCTGTTTAGTTTGAGGTTATATTCTCGGGCTCGCTCTAGAAGTTTTCGGAGTCTTGTGTCGTGCTGTGTTTCGTTCACTCCCCAGACAAGAATGTCATCCATTATGGCTTCAACTCCCTCTAGTTCTTCAACCATGTTGGAAATCACCTCTGGTGCTGATTTTATACCAAAGGGCAATCTCTTGAATGAATAGCGTCCAAATAGTGTGTTGAATGTGCAGAGTTTTGATGATTCTTCGTCTAGAACTATCTGCCAAAATCCCGACACTGCGTCAAGATTTGAGAAAACTGTTGCTTGAGGCATGTTTGCAATTACTTCTTCAATCGTTTTTAGAGGAAAATGTTCTCTTTGAATAGCTTTGTTTAGGTCTGTAGGGTCAATACAGATTCTGATCTTGTTTGGCTTGACTACAACAGTAATGCTGTTCACCCAGTCTGTTGGATCTTTCTGTCGGATGATGACGCCAACACTTTCCATACGGTCTAATTCTTTCTTGACTGGTTCCCGAAGTGCAACTGCTAGCTTTCGTGGAGGATGGACGACAGGTGTAAGCTGTTTAAGCTTGATTGAGTGTGTTCCTGGCAAGGATCCGAGACCTTCAAATACGTCTTTGTATTCTGCGATGAGTTGTTCTGTCTTCACTGGCTCTTTAAGAACATACACACGTTCTACTACTCCCAATTTCGAGCACGTCATTCCACCAATCACAGGGATTACATCTACGTAGACCACATTAAACTTTATGTCATGCGTTGTGTTATGACCAACGATGGTGCACTTGAGTGTAACTGTACCTTCAATTTGCAACCTGTGTCCCGTGTATCCCTTGATGTTTCGTACAAAATCAGGTTTGTCAATAGGACCTTGAAAAAGTTTCTTCAATACATTCTTAGGTATGACATTACATTTCGCACCCGTGTCAAGCTGAAAGGTGATTGTCTGATTGTTTATTTTCATGTCTTGGAGCCACTGTGTGTCTTCATGTGGGTTTCCGATCATTGCAATCATGCCTAAGTACAGATCATCATTTTCGCATCAAGTTCTGTGTTTTCCCTTTCTTCTTCAGCAAAGAAGACTTGACCTCTTCCTTGATTTCTTGCTCCCCTACCTCTGAAATTACCTCTTGAGCTCGGTCTTGGCCTGCCTGTACCTCTCTGTCTTGATTGATAACTTCTTGTTATCCCCCGCCGCGTGTTTAGCGCGAAGCGGGGGATATAGTATTCGGCTGCGTCCGTCCGTACGTCCGTACGAAATGGAATAACTCAAATACTATTCTCTGGATTCTTTTCATATTTTGCATATGGGTTCATCATGGGAAGAGTAATGTTCCTACAGAGGTTTGTGACCTTGACCTCCATTTCAAGGTCACGACGAGACTTTGTCATTTTACCCTTGTCAGCGGGATATCACAAGAACCATTCACTGGATTCTCTTCATATTTTACACATAGCTTCTCCAAGGAAAGACAAAGGGCTGATTAGATTTTGGTGACCTTGACATTATTGTCAAGGTCACTACGGAACTTTGAATTTTTCGACATGTTAATGTACATGTAAAGCTTGTCAGCGGGATATCTCCAGAACCATTCACAGGAATTCCATCATATCTTACACAAAGCACCTCCAAGGGAAGATGACGGGCTGATTAGATTTTGGTGACTTTGACATTATTCTCAAGGTCACAGTAGAACTTTGAATTTTTCGACATGCTAATGTACATGTAAAGCTTGTCAGCGGGATATCTCAAGAACCATTCACAGGAATTCCATCATATCTTACACAAAGCACCTCCTAGGGAAGACGATGGGCTGATTAGATTTTGGTGACCTTGACATTATTCTCAAGGTCACAGTGGAACTTTGAATTTGTTTACATGCTAATGTACTTGTAATTCTTGTCAGCGGGATATCTCAAGAACCATTCACATGAATTCCATCATATCTTACACAAAGAACCTCCTAGGGAAGACGACGGGCTGATTAGATTTTGGTGACCTTGACATCATTCTCAAGGTAACAGTGGAACTGATTTTTTCAACATGATAATGTACATGTAAATCTTGTCAGCGGGATATCTCCAGAACCATTCACAGGAATTCCATCATATCTTACACAAAGCACCTCCTTGGGAAGACAAAGCGCTGATTAGATTTTGGTGACCTTGACATTATTCTCAAGGTCACAGTGGAGCTTTGACTTTCCCGACATGTTTGACAGTCGATTTTGCTGATTTTGACATTATTTTTCAATTTTGAAGTATTAATTTGTGGCGGGGGATTATGTCACCTTAGTGACAACCACTTGTTCTACACATTGCAGCATAATGTCCAATAAGACCACATTTCAAACATTCCCTGTTTTCTGCTGGACAATATTCATGAATATGGGTCAAACCACACTTGTGGCATTCTTCCTTTGACTGAGACTTCTGAAATCTATTTTCCCTTTCATTTCTTCCGCTGTGAAAATTTATCTTGTTCACCTGTTCTGGCTGCATTGTTTGCAATTGTTTCTGTGATATTTCATATGTTTGAGCAATTTCATATACCCTATCTAGTGTCAATGTTGACCCTTCTTCTATGCACTTCTCTCTCACTTTTACATGTTTTGTGCCAAACACAATTCGATCCCTAATCATTTCATCCGGATTATGGTAACTGCAATCTTTTGCAAGGACTCTTAGATCTGTGACATACTCTTCGAATGTCTCTCGACTTTGAAATTTGTATCTCGAAAATATCACATTTGATTTTGGGGAAACATACTGTTCAAACTTGTCATGTTTTCAACTTTTTCTTATCCTCCTCATCTATTGTCCATGTTGAAAAGATATTTCTTCCTTTCTGACCTACCCATATTATCATCAGATAACTACATCGTTCCTCTTCAGATTTACTTTTCAAAGGACCACCAAACATGAATTCTGCGTGTGTTTTGAAGTTTGACCATGCTTTCGGTAAGTCACCACTTTCCCATAACATTTTGGGATGTATGCTATTGTCATTATCCATAGCTTCTATTTCTGTTTTCTCTGGCTACTCACGAATGTTTACAGCTTTTTATTACGAAGTAGTCTGGGGTATAAAGCGGTCAGCACGTCCGTGCGTCCGTCCGTGCGTCCGTCCGTGCGTCCGTTCCCCTCATAACTCTGAAACCAGTTGTTCAAATGTTACGAAACTTGATATGTACAATCACCATGATGTGTACATCTGCCTTTTGTATGTTTCATAACCTCATTTGCATAATTTATGCAAATTTTCTCTGTTTTCCATCTTCGCCATTTACACTTTTTGTTCCACTCATAACTCAGACACTAATTGTTCAAATGTTACGAAACCACTGATGTGTACATCTGTCATTTTTAGCTCATCAGGCCTGAAAGGCCCGATGGGCTTATGGCATGGCATGGTGTCCGGCGTCCGTCCATCCGTCCATCCGTCGTACCGTCCATCCGTCCATCCGTCCATCCGTAAACTTTTCACTTTTTCGACTTCTTCTCCGGAACCAATGATTCCACAGAGCCGAAATTTTATGTGCAGACTCCTTGGCCAATGGGGATTCTAAATTGTAGATTTCGTGACCCCAAGACCCCAAATGGGGTCACAGGGGTCACATCCTTAAAAACCTATTTTCATCTTCTTCTTCAGTTCCAAAAGGTCTAGAGAGCTGAAAAGTTGTGTGCAGACTCCTTGGCCAATGGGGATTCTAAATTGTAGATTTCGTGACCCCAAGACCCCAAATGGGGTCACAGGGGTCACATCCTTAAAAACCTATTTTCATCTTCTTCTTCAGTTCCAAAAGGTCTAGAGAGCTGAAAAGTTGTGTGCAGACTCCTTGGCCAATGGGGATTCTAAATTGTAGATTTCGTGACCCCAAGACCCCAAATGGGGTCACAGGGGTCACATCCTTAAAAACCTATTTTCATCTTCTTCTCAAGTTCCAAAAGGTCTAGAGAGCTGAAAAGTTGTGTGCAGACTCCTTGGCCAATGGGGATTCTAAATTGTAGATTTCGTGACCCCATGACCCCAAATGGGGTCACAGGGGTCACATCCTTAAAAACCTATTTTCATCTTCTTCTTCAGTTCCAAAAGGTCTAGAGAGCTGAAAAGTTGTGTGCAGACTCCTTAGCCAATGGGGATTCTAAATTGTAGATTTCGTGACCCCGTGACCCCATTTGGGGTCACGGGGTTCACTTCCTTAAAAACCTATTTTCATCTTCTTCTCCAGTTCCAAAAGGTCTACAGAGCTGAAAAGTTGTGTGCAGACTCCTTGGCCAATGGGGATTCTAAAATAACGATTTCGTGACCCCGTGTTCCCAAATGAGGTCACCGGGGTCACATCCTTAAAAACCTATTTTCATCTTCTTCTTCAGTTCCAAAAGGTCTAGAGAGCTGAAAAGTTGTGTGCAGACTCCTTAGCCAATGGGGATTCTAAATTGTAGATTTCGTGACCCGGGTTCACTTCCTTAAAAACCTATTTTCATCTTCTTCTCCAGTTCCAAAAGGTCTACAGAGCTGAAAAGTTGTGTGCAGACTCCTTGGCCAATGGGGATTCTAAAATAACGATTTCGTGACCCCGTGTTCCCAAATGAGGTCACCGGGGTCACATCCTTAAAAACCTATTTTCATCTTCTTCTCCAGTTCCAAAAGGTCTAGAGAGCTGAAAAGTTGTGTGCAAACTCCTTGGCCAATGAGGATTCTAAATTGTAGATTATGTTACCCCGTGACCCCAAATGGGGTCACCGGGGTCACATCCTTAAAAACCTATTTTTATCTTCTTCTCCAGTTCCAAAAGGTCTAGAGAGCTGAAAAGTTGTTTGCAGACTTCTTGGCCAATGGGGATTCTAAATTGTAGATTTCGTGGCCCTGTGACCCCAAATGGGGTCACAGGGGTCACATCCTTAAAAACCTATTTTTATCTTCTTCTCCAGTTCCAAAAGGTCTAGAGAGCTGAAAAGTTGTGTGCAGACTCCTTGGCCAATGAGGATTCTAAATTGTAGATTATGTTACCCCGTGACCCCAAATGGGGTCACTGGGGTCACATCCTTAAAAACCTATTTTCATCTTCTTCTCCAGTTCCAAAAGGTCTAGAGAGCTGAAAAGTCGTGTGCAGACTCCTTGGCCAATGAGGATTCTAAATTGTAGATTATGTGACCCCGTGACCCCAAATGGGGTCACTGGGGTCACATCCTTAAAAACCTATTTTCATCTTCTTCTCCAGTTCCAAAAGGTCTAGACAGCTGAAAAGTTGTGTGCAGACCCCTTGGCCAATGGGGATTCTAAATTGTAGATTATGTGACCCTGTGACCCCAAATGGGGTCACAGTGGTCATGATCTAAGAACCTATCTTTTGCTTGTAAACAATAACTTAAATAACTTAAATATTCAACTTTAGATAGTAAATCAATGAAATCCTGATGAGCTACAGAGCCCATGGCTCTATTTTTATATTTCATACCCTCATTTGCAAATTGTATGTTTCATACCCTCATTTGCATATTTAATGCCATTTTTCAATTTTTTCGACTTTTACTTCTAAAACATGCTTACAAGTGTAATACTTACTCTGCTTTAATAATACTTATATATAATGGTCTGTTCATACAAAAGTTTAAACATTGATGCCCTTTTGCTATTTTCAAACATTTCTCTTTGACCAATGTTAAAAGCGGGGGTATCATGAGTGAGCTGTGCTCAGTAATTCTCTTGTTTAAACTGTCGATGACTTCTTTTCGGTGTAGATATTATGGCTTCTGACACCATGTCATGTTTACTAGCAGCTGACAAACAAAGATGGCGATACAGGAAGTGTTTACTCATGCATGCGCTAGGTTACAAGTTCCGCTACATAGCAATGGAAGCACTTGTATAATATTGATATTATGCCGTGGGCCGTATCTAACAGGATGTACTTACAGATTTTTTTTTCATATAATTTTTTACTAAATGCCACCATAATTTAGTACTATGATTGTTGTTGATTTGGGTGTCTAATTTTGTCGTGTATTCTTTCTTGGCTTTTCGTACTATAGAGATTACTTGGTTTCGAAGGGATCTAAAACTCGCCCAGTCGTTTTCAGAGTTGCTTTTCTTAGCAATTTTATGTTGCTGGTTTCGTTTCCGCATTAGTTTGCGAATGCTACTATTCATCCACGGGGTATCTTTACATCTTATGGTAACTGTTCTGTTAGGTATGCTTGAATCACAGATATGAGATAGGGTTTTCACAAATGCTTCTGTGCTCATATTTATATCAGGAATGGATAGCATGTTTGCCCAGTCCGTGTTATCAACACTGGAGCAAATATCATCTTTGTTTACCGAGTTGTAATCATAATTTTGGCTGATAGGTTTTCGGGGAATTCATACGTTCGTTTAAGGTTACGGATACTGGACAATGGTCACTACAAAATGGATCTTAGACCTTCGATTCTTTTACCATATCGAGACGGGAAACAAATATCAAATCGATAAGCGTTCTACTGGTTTTGGTGATTCTAGTAGGAGATTTTACAATTTGGTGTAAATGATAGGCCATCATAAGGTTTGTTATCTTTGTATCTACTTTGTTATAAATATCAATGTTAAAATCTCCAACAATTATTGTATCTAAGTCCATATCCAAGGCATCTCTGATAGAGTGATCAATCAAGTTCAAGTATTGCTCACTTTTGTCTGCTCTATAAAATACACCCACTAAATACTTTCTGCTTTTAGAGCGGAGCTCGACCCATAATGCCTCAAGACCAATCTCATCCAAGTTTTCTATCCTTTTAGCAATAATTGTGTTTTTAACGAAGACAGCTACCCCACCTCCCCTTGTCGGTCTATCTTTTCTAAAGGGACAATGAAATCCTGGAATATGAATATTATAATCAGCGATTCCTTCATGGAGCCAATTTTGTCTTTAACACTGCAGACATTTAAATGAATAATTTTAAGATCAGTATGAAAGGTTGGACCTGGGTTGGGATGTATATCACCACACAGTAATAACAATAGGGTTAAGAGGAGAGATATCCTGGTATCGTAAAGACATGTCATCATTATTACGCTCTTTCGGAAGTGTAACAAAGCTGTTCTTTCGGAAGATAATTTTAAGCAAAACAAACCCACCGATTGCCTGTATTGACTATCAACTGGCATTATCGATTGCTATGAGATAAACTGAACGTTGGCAATGGTGGGAATGGTAACATGCAGATTCGGTATAAACTGACCACGAAATCATACACAAATTAAAACAAACAGTTTCACGCATTAAGCAAAAAATAGCATTTGGAAACATATAAGCATAATGTAAACACAAATCGGTTGTCATGAAAGGGAAAGTTACGAACTGGTTTTTTGGAAAGAACAAAGTAAAAAGTAACAAGGCAGATTATAACCATGATCTGCATGATCAGTGGGAAGGATATTCATGGAGTTGACAAAACAGGAAAACGACTGAAAACACCAGGTGAATACACCAACAAATTCATTTAGTAAGTTGTAAGCTAGTTTGCAAACAGAAAAGAAAACATAAATAACAAACGAAAAAATATATACAACAAACTCAGACTTGTCATTGCCATTTGGTAGGCTTTCTACCAGCATAGAAAAATGAGGAAAAAGAAAACAACAAAAACGAAAATCAAGAACGACTAACATAAGGAAAAAAGTCTGAGTTCAATCCAAACGAAACCGGTCACCACTCTACAAACACCAGCCCGTCTGGTCACGGTGGGGTCCCCCTGTACCCAACCTATTAAAAAGCAACAACAAAACAGTTTTTAACTAAGTGATGTATTTGCTCACTTGCTATTCTCTTTTTACACAAGTCAGGTAACACTTATCAAAACAATATTTTAACTTAGTGATGTATTTGCTATTTTCACAAGTCTGGTTCCATCATATTAAACAGTAACATTAGCACTATCTTTATTGGTATGCATTTAGCACTAGAAATATCTATGTGTCCACCAAAACAGTACACGTATCAGCTCAAATTTAAAGTCTGATGTTGTGAGCTACTCTAGGCATTTCTCATATTTATGTCCAACGAATTCCACGCCTTAACAGTAGATGGGAGAAATGAGTTATTAAAATGGGAAGAACGCCCTGAAGCGCATCGTATATTATTGGAATTTCGTAAATTATAGCTGTTTACATTTGAAACATTGGTGGTATGTGACCCACCTGGAAAAACGAGGGAAGATGTGAGTTTGGTTGATCAACTTTACTGTACTGTAATAGGTCCGTAATAATTTTCTGAGAGTTGGAAGTGTCAAGTCTGTTTTTCTTTCAAGGTAATATCTCAATTGTTGAGAAGGGTGAATTGCCTTCACGACGGCCCAGACAATTTCTTTTTCAGGGTATTTCTTTTCTCTGGCTACTTCTATCTGTCTGATGAGATTGACAAAACTAATTCCTCCTGTGCCATGGATGATCCCAGTTACTTTCAGTTCTTTACTATTAATTGTTGGGGGTTGAGAAGGTTGAGGTGTTTTAACGGTTGGTCTTGTTATTACCCCTTTTAATGTTTCCTTTAATAAGGTCAAGCTGTCTTCTTTGTCCTGCCTGATAACATCCAGATACTTCTTAAAACCACGCAATAAGTTCAGCCTGCCCCTCCTCTTGGGATCCAGTGGAATGTCAAGTTTCTGGCAGATGTGAGTGAGCTGATCTTCTTGAAGTGGGTATATTAATGCCTTAATCTCATAGAACAGGTTTCAAACTTCCTCGTCTGTCTGGGTGGCCATCTTGTTCACGTCGCATTTAAACTTCTGATCCTGGCATGCTCGCCAAAATATGTGACCCACCTGGAAAAACGAGGGAAGATGTGAGTTTGGTTGATCAACTTTACTGTTTACTCAACGAAACATGGCAGACGACTCTGCTAATACAAAATGACATAATACATGGATGTCCTTGGACATATGCGCAACGGATAAATTGGTTACAAAGTTAAGGCCTACATACTTGTAAACCCGGTTCCTTAAATAAAGGGCTATGGTAATACCAATATATTATACAGTAGTGACAATGTGGCCTGGTTCAACAACAGCTATTATAATCCAAACAGAATTTGGAAGAATCTTTACATACACGACAAGAAGGAAATATTTACACTAGAAATATTTCTACAAGAGAAATTTTGCATTTAATTTATCAGTACTTTGCAGTAAAATGTTGCTTTTGGTAAAAGGAAATATTTACTACAGAAATATTTCTACAAAATGAATTTAAGTTTACATTAATGAAGTTCATCATTAATTTACAAAAGTGTTTTTAATAAAAGGAAATATTTCTACAAGAAAAATACTAGTTGACATGACATTTGTCATCAATTTATAAAACTGTTGGTTTATTAAATGTTAAGGAAAATATCGGAAATTAACTTTAAATTCTTAAGAGAATGATATAACAACTTTATATTTAGTTCAAATAATTATGAAATACTAAAATCTGAACTTGGAAATAACTTTTGAGACTTCTAGCAAAAACGCCTTCATATTCATTCAAACACAGATTATCTCCCTTTGATACTAAAATGTACATTAGAGGTACTTTACAGAAGCTTCCTTGCCTAACTTATTCAGGTTCAGCAAAACATGTCACAACTACAATTACAATAGTAATAAATGATTTACATTTGAGCTTAAAGTAATAATACAGTATAAAAATACATTATCATGATGTATTAATACTATATTTACTCTATCAAGGATATTTTACTGAAAAGAGTCTATTTGCAAAGTGGCGGCAATTACACCGCGAAACAGCGTTGTAGTAAAATTACAAAACCTAGATACATTTGTGTTCTTAAACATGTGGCATGAAAGTGTACACAACAATGAATGTAACAAAGTCATAAATACCTGGAAAAAACGAGGGAAGATGTGAGTTTGGTTGATCAACTTTACTGTTTACTCAACGAAACATGGCAGAAGACACTCTCTAGCCAATCAGCGGTCTGGATTTCTTTGCACGAAAATTGTCCCAGAGTTACTCCCCTTAGACTGTTGACAAGAACGGTAGATGATAGAATAAATAATTATAAATATTATATATATATTTGTCAGGCACCAAACATGATCATATTCTTACAGGTACCCATATTGAGAGATATTGTGCAGTTAATCCATTTACCATTTATAGAACATACATAATTTATGGTAGTGGCGCCTTTCAACTAATGAGCAATATCGGGACTTGTACCTCAAACTGCGCTTGAAATTGTCCTCAAAGCATCTAAAGTAATTTCACTGCTAACAGCATTGTTTGGTGCATATTTACATATAAAAAGGAAAATGCAAACTTAGCAGAACACTCCAAAGATTTATTTTTTTTCATCCATGTTTTTTTTCTCATCAAAGTCATGTTTTTCATAAAAGTCATTTTGTTCATCAAAGTCATTTTTTTCATCAAAGTCATTTTATTCATCAAAGTCATTTTTTTCATCAAAGTCATTTTTAGCTCATCAGGCCTGAAAGGCCCGATGGGCGCATGGCATGGCATGGCGTCCATCCATCCGTAAACTTTTTACTTTCGACTTCTTTTCCAGAACCAATGACTCCAGAGAGCTGAAAGTTTATGTACATACTCCTTGGCTGAAGGGGATACTAAATTGTAAATTTGGTGACCCTTTGACCCCAAATGTTGGTCACAGGGGTCATAACCTAAAAAGCTATTTTCATCTTCTTCTCCAGAACCAATGACCGCAGAGAGTTGAAATTTTATGTACAGACTCCTTGACTGAAGGGGATTCTAAATTGTAGATTTGGTGACCGTGAGACCCCAAATATGGGTCACAGAGGCAGTGACCTAAAATGCTATTTTCATCTTCTTCTCCAGTCCCAATACATGGTATCACGGTTCCACGTTACTCCAATGCTTAAGCGAAAGTCCCGCCAGAGTTACCTCCCTTCGCTTTGCGAGTAAGCGACTTCCGGTTTCCATAGCCTTTACATTACGTGATATATGTTTTGGTCAAAATATGTGATAAAAACGTCTAAATAAAAAAAAATTGCTACAAAAATGTCTTTGTGACCTCGTTGATGTCCAGTTTGTGCAGTTGTACTGCTTCTGGGTGCTCTAAATTTTAGTGATTACGAACTGCAAAAGTGTGTTGACAATCGAACCAAAAGTTACAACTGTCACTGTCTGATGAAAACACCTTAGAATTTTCCAAAAATATCAAAATTATTAGTCGGACTCACTTCATATGGCGGTATATTAACCTATAAAAAAATAAAATTGAACGATAATATGCTGAAGTGAACTTGTACTCAAGATATAAGTAGGAGATGATAGCCTACCGTTATTTGACATTTAAATATATTTTTCAACCGAGTGTCTTAAATTGTGTCAACTCATGGTAAATTCATGTAAACTAACTTGCACTATCACAGCTTGAAATTAATTCAATATAATATTAAATAATTTACAGACCCGTAGGCCTACCCGTAATAGAAGTTCTGAATTGATCAATGTAAAACTTTTAGCTTGATTTGAAATCATCTGCACTTGAAGTACATACTTTTTAAGAATTAATTTTTCTGGGGACAATTTAACTTATGTCGTCCGATTTACCTACATGTGTACATTAAATAAAAATATTTCCCATATCAATCGCCATGTTTTCACAACTATGTAGGCCTATATATTTATATACGTTGATCAAATAACTGTCATTTCCTAGATAAATAATAGAGAATTAAATATCATGCGACTGTAACTAAGATTATTCCTCACAAATTTAATAAATGTGAATAGGATCAGAATTGTTTAAAGAAAATGTATTGATTATATAAGTGTCGCCGTTTTCCCATAAGATCCCATGTTATTTTAGTGCAGCATAAACATTTTCATGTAATTCAATTTGTAATCTATAACATCTTATTATTATGTTTATAAATTTCGATTTAATTTTTAGGATGGTTTTAAAAAACGGCAAAATAATGACTGGGTATTTTTACAGTAACGTCACTTCCCCATTGCCACCATTCAATATGTAAGCAGACGTATAGGGTTGAAAATGGACATATCTCAGTAATCGTTTAGTTCAGTAACGTTCTATTCAAAATCAGAAATTTGGTATGTGTTGCGGAGTAGATACTAGATTTCCTGTTTCCATGTCAATTATCAGTAAAATATTTTGAAAACTGAGATAATTAAAATTATCCATGCTACACTGAAATAACATGGGATCTTATGGGAAACGGCAATTCTTGCAACACTTTTGGCACATTGCTGGCACGAGTTTGTATATTGATTTGCTTCTTACAAGACCGAAACTGACTGGTCTGTCGCTCGAAAGTTAAGTGCCGCACAGAGGAAGCGAGCCACAGTTACCTGGTCAATATTGTTTTAAATTTTTAATTTGATTCCAAATTTGATGGGCCTATATTCCAAGTTTTCATACTAAAATTAAACAGCCCCTGACTTTATTCAAGTGTCATGGTTACGTTTTCGATGAACGTCGGCAACGGATTATTTTAAAATCTGCATTGATATTACGGACAAAATAATTTTATTTGAAGATTGTTATTTATTCAAGTTTCAACCATTATGCTCAAGTGTTGATCATTTATTCTTTGTGAAAGTAACATTTATTACCGTACTTAGTTGAAATTAATTAACTCGCAGACATAAACCCGTAATCGTGACTATTATTTAGCGAATACAGAAATTATAATAGTTATTGGTTATTATTAATCCTTGGAAGATATTTCTTATATCATAAAACGGAAATTCAGGTCCAACAATAACGGTAATATTTTTTAATAAGTTGGTTAGCACAGACGAAACAGAAAATATACAAACGTGTATTGCCGTAATATCTAAGGTATCTGTTACGATAGCACAGGAAAATAAAATTTTAAAAAACCATGGATGCACAATTTAAAAAAATATCATTTACTGCATGGTTCTAAAATCTTATAACTGTTATTGAATCATATCTATAATTTTAAATAAAAATGGATATTCAGCCGGAATCAGTCCACAGTGCTCTTTCTTGCAGTTTTTGCAGTGGAGCTTTTATTCGACACAAAATTTATGACATGTGGTTGTGCAGTAAATATTTTAGTTTCTTGATTCTGGACTTTACCTGTGTTTTTGGAAGCGATACTCAAACTGAGTGAATTATATAGTCCAGACTAAAGATATAGTCAATAAATAAAGTAAATAAATAATGCAAACAGTATTCGGACGGTGACGTTATTTCCATAGACTTGCATGTTAATTTAGTCTTAGATAAATAATTTTCATGAAATAAATTCTGGTTGGATCAGTAAAATTTTCCAGCTTGATTGAAAAACATCTCAGCTTGAAGTACATAATTTGGATTAAATTTTCTGACAATTTAGCAAATGTCATCCGATTTACCTACGTGTGTACATTAAATAAAAACGGGTCCCATATGGCCATAGATCGCCATGTTAAATGTTTTCACAACTATGTATATATGTTGATGAAATTACTGTCATTTCCTATATATAAAACGGAAAATTAAACATAAATTATGAGGTTGTAGCCAAGATGATTCCTCACAAACATGACAAATGTGAATAGGATCGGACAAATATCCTATCTTTGAAAATTATTTATCCCAGACTAAATTAACATGTAAGTCTATGGAAATGGCGTCACCGTCCGAATACTTTTTGCACGGCTCTGTACGTCGAGAGAAAATAGCAGATTCAAATGTTTCTGCACTGAACGTACTTCAACAATATTAACTAATAATTTACACTAACTCCAACATCAGCTGTAAAGTTTAATAAGTTTAGGAAACAACGAAACTGTCAGCGTACTGCTTTCCCATAATTTACACAAAGGTAGTATATAGCTTATGACCTGGTTAAAATACATCATTTGATACGATTTCTGTCCAAAAAGCACTTATTCGTCATGGCAGAATGTAATATAATAATACGAACTCTCCGCCACAATATCCTGTTGACATGCTATCATAATCGAAATCTATATCCCCAAATCCTTTTTTAAGTAACTTTCACTTAATTATTCGAGCATATGATTGATTGATATTAATATTGATTAAATATTTAAGGTTTCAATAGTCTGTATATATAAAAAAAATCCCATTGAATACTCACTTTCGAAGTGTTGTAGCAAACAAAATTTTACCATCAACACAATGCTTTTGCAAAAACATTCATACCATCATACTTTTTTTTTAGAAAAGTGTTAAGAAGCGTGTACAGTGGGTAATTAAGTCGTTAAGTTTGACTAACTAAGAAATCCTCCTACAGAGTGCTAAGAAGGGTGTGCAGTGGGTATTAAATTAAGTCGTAAAATTTACAACCCTAAAAATGTTTCTAGTGAAGTCCCCTATAATTTTTTACTAACGAGGCACCATAAAAGTACTACGGAACTTTGTTGTACAGAAACCTCTGAAGCATATACTAAACTTGAGAGGATCTTTCAGAACTGACTGTCAAATACAATATTATGTAATAGCAACTTTTCATTGGTTCTGGGCATCTAGTAGAGATGTTGTAGAACAACGTACCAAATGCAATAGTGCGTATTACCAGCATTGAAGCATTTTCATTGGTTTGGAGATAATACAATATTATGTAATATCAGTTTTTCATTGGTTCTTGGCATCTAGCAGAGATGATGCAGAACAATGTTAATATTATGCAATATTACGTTATAACAGCATGAAGCTTTTTCATTGGGTGACTAGTGTATTGAACCATATCGCGTGCAAGATAAAATAACAGATATACAAGATCATGTAAAATAAATAATTTAATAACAATTCTGTTACAAGCTGTGTAGTACAGGAGTGAAGCATGTTTAAATTTGAACACTGATTTCAAGAGTAGTTCACATATTTTAAGCCTGCTAGTGCAGGGGAAAAGCCCACAAAACCATTGTGGTAAAACCTGCAAGCATCAGCTGGCTAACCACAGGTAGTACTGCAATGATATTCAGCATAACATTGCATTGCAAGTTGTAGAATAATTGACTACAACAGACTAGTTTGCTGAAACCATGGTGGAATTCAATCCCAGACATCTTGACCCAAAGCGAAGATTACTAACCATCCCTGTCTTTTCTGGGCTCCTGAAATAAAAAGCTAATATTGTAATGCTTTCAATTGTTTATTTCAGTATTAAGGCCATTGGCCCATGTACAAACATATATACATCATAATTAGGCGGTATTAAATATTGAGTAATCTTTTTCTTTCTATGATTGCAAATTTAACAAATTGTGCCAAGTTATAAGTACTTTTATTATTTGAACATGATAATAGTTTATAGTAAACAAAAATGTTGACATTTGCGAGATATTGATTTGGTAGATGTAAAATTCTTAAAGTATTGTAAGCTTGTAAATAACAACTGCCTTGTTGTCAAATTTACAATCTTTATAAAATAATGTGAAATAGGCATAAGGAAGCAATATCATATTACTAATCTAAGTTTTTAACCCTTCTTCAGGCTGCAGATGTTCTTTGATTATAACTAACTGCAAAACTTAAGGACAAGGCTGTAACCTATTGGCAAATAATATAAATTTTTGTAATTATTTGAGTGTAGTAGGTTATTCAGTATGCTGTAAATTGTCAAATTTGAACTTGGTTAGAAATATATATTATTCAGTATCAGAAATATATATTATTCAGTATAAAAAGTGAAGTATGCATTATGAATACCTTTTGTTTTGCTGTCTGAGTGACTGATCCCCCAGCAATCTCTTCTTGGACAGGACCTGTAAACATCAATATTAACAAATTATATCAACTGGGATTCAGTGTCAATTGGATACATTGGTTACAAAAGTAATTTAGCAATTAACTAAAAATATTTGCACTATTTGTATTTTAGTATACTGGTATATGTCATTTTAAAGGAAATATGATAAAAAGATATGAATTCAAATTCAAATATTTGTGTTGTTTAACTTTCCTTCAAACTTATTGTAGATGTAGATTTATAATTCATTTGCAGTTTAAACTTTTATTTGTTAACTATATATAAAAATTGTTAATCTTGGAAATAAATAACATAGAATACAACTTTATTATTATGGATAAATACAGCATAAGATTTAAACCAAAAATCTTCAAAATATAAATACTTTATCACCACTAAGTTGTTTTCAAACATATGATCTTGTTTCGATTAATTTGAAGAGATTTTTTCACAGTGTGCTTGGAAAGAGTCATGAACAAAATAGTAATAAGAATTATCTTCTGTACTGTGTAAACAGATTAATGATTACAATTTGTTACATTTGTTAATTATCTCACAGGATTAATTTGTTATAACTACCTTGTTTGATCTTAATATTATCAAAACAGACAAATGAACTCACATATATAATTAAACTCACAGGATTTATTAAGATAGGATTAACTTGATCACTGACCTTACTTTGATCTAAATGTTATCAAAACAGATAAATGAACTCAAAGGATTATCAAGTGTCAATACCAGATTATATTGTTACTGTTAAATTTACCATTTGTTGTTTGCTAATCCATTTCATTCAAATGAAATGTAAATGTAAATACAAGTGAAAAGGGGGCAAAATTTATTATTTTAATTTTATGTCAAATGAAGTAAGAAAGCTGTCTCAATAAAGAAGTGTCTGACAATAATGCAAAACAACAATTGAAAACAAGATACATTTTATTTGTGAATCATGTGATGAATTATAAAGAATTATATACCTGTAAAATTTGTCAAAACCCCAAGCTATAGATAATTATTAATTTTTGTGATGAACTTAACATAAGAAATTCTTTGAATAAATATTGTTTAATCCCACTAGGCTAAGAGTAAGCTTGAATGGCAACATGAGGGGATGTGTGTTTACTTTTTGTTACCAATACATCATATTGTACAAAATATCTGAATCATGCAAATGGATGAAGATAAATCTAAATGTAACAAATTTAATATCACCTTTGTCATTTAACAAATATAATTTTAATTTTTTGACACATATAACATTGAAGAGATCTATTTGAAAAAAATTCACAATGCATCAGTTGCAGTGAAAAATTCAAATACTGGCTTCAAATTTTCTGTGACATAATTTCAGGTGATTTGATTCTCAATTATATGTAAATTGTTATGTTAGCAAATGTGATCAACTTACCCATGTTGTTGAATAATCCTGAATTGCTTTGGGCCCCTTTGAGAATTCAAAATTGCCCTCAAATCCTTCCAGTCTCCATACATCTTGTCAGATTCAAAATGGCGTTTTTTTCAGACAGGACTTGGAACTTGGCAGTGTCTCTTCTCTCATTGGTTTATTCCTAACGAGCTATCCAATAACAATAACCGTAACAGTGATTGTAACCTGTGCTTTGATTGGCTAATTAGAGAGGCATCCAATTGTTTTTTGTTTTAGCAATTTTTTTGTTGTTTTATACTTTGATGGTCTTTTAAATTTCATGAATATTATGTTTTGAAAAAAATAAACACTTTTTAAAAATATTTTGAAACTATTAAGAATTAAAAGTAATGTTCATAGTTTCAACATACTTAAAAACAAAATGTAATTTTAAAGCAATATTGACATAACTGACTAATGCTCAATGGATTCAGCTGTCCAAATTTGCATTAATAGTTAAAAGAATACATTCAATTGTGAACATATGAAAATAGAGATCAAGTTGAATTTGCAAATCTGCATAGTTTAATGTTTATGCAAAATATATTTCAAATAAAATATTTCCCATGAAAGTAACACATTAAACTGTTGCTGTTAAAAGGTGTGCATATAGTCAGTTTAATAGCTTTAAAAACATGTTGTGTCTACATCCTGTCAGCCACTGTAGGTGTTGGGCTGTCACATGTCTCCCCAATCCACCCAGGGTATTGTCATCTTGAGATCACAGGCTGGCATCTTTGATTGCCAGACAATTGTCTAGACAAATTAACAGATTGTTAATTGAAAAGTTATATAGTTGTGAATCAGTGCATAGATTGTTCTGCAAAAGAGACTAAATAGCTAAATAGCTTAAAACACCTTCTGTAGAATGTTGGATACAGCTACACATTATCTGTTATTTCTTTTTATTTAATTTATATTAGACAGAATATTACTCCATTAAAGGGGGTGAATAATTGGTGTCCGGAAAAAAAGTCCTATTTTAGATTTTAGTCAAGTATTTTTTTTTAGGAGTATGACAAAATAATAAACTTTTGTTGTAATTCACTTTATTCAGATACAACAACATTAATTAGCACTGGTAACACATGAGTTCTGATTTACTGACTGCTTCACTGGACTTTATTCAGTCTGATGTTCCTGGTCGTAGGACAAAATCCCCAATGGACAAAATCCCCAAGGACAAAATCCCCAAGGACAAAATCCCCAGTGGACATAATCCCCAAAAGGGTAGGACAAAATCCCCAAGATGAAAAATACAACAGAGCAAGGAAGTAATAACAAGTAATTTTATTCATACAAGCAAGCAGTAACAATCCCGGTCTCGCATTTTACATAGCACTTTCAAACAGTATAGTTTTAGTGAAACCTTATAGAGTGACCTATGCTTTTCAAAAAGTCTGGCAATGTCATTAATCCATCGCGATATGCAAGGCTTTTTACTGATCAAAGAAAAAAATTATAATGTTATCAAAACAATAATTATCAATAAACTACTACTTGTGATCAAAGTTGATTAGGTTATAAAAACAACAATTTACAAAAGTTCATTCTCAGTAAACTAATACTTGTGATCAAAGAAAACATTTATCAAAACAACATTTACTACCAGTGATTAAAGACAGCCATTTGTCAAAACAACAATTTCTCAAACTTCTCAGTAACTAATACCTTTGATTAAAGACAAAGTTGATTAGGTTATAAAAACAACAATTTACCCAAGTTCATTGTCAGTAAAGAAAACAAAACATTTTAATCACCTTGGGGATTTTGTCCATTTTGTTGTTATAGGGCTGGGGATTATGTCCACTGGGGATTATGTCCTTGGAGTTTTTGTCCTTGGGGATTTTGTCCATTGGGGATTTTGTCCGTTCACCGATGTTCCTAGAAACCCCATTCAGGAATTCAGGGACCGACTTCCTCCCTAATGGTTTATATTGACTTTCATTGCATCTATATAGCCTCAGTTGGAAGCCAGTGTTTTCATTTACAATAACCAGACAAAGGTTGAGTTCATTCACTCAGAAATAATCACATGAGACTCACATCACATATACTCTGGTGCTTAATTAATCCATATTTAGATATCACAACATCCTTCTTGATACCTCAAGTACAAACAATTCATGTTTTCTTAACAATATCTTTGATGTTAATGTCTATTTAACCTGTTTTTATAGTAAAAGGACTTTTTTCTGGAGGACTTTTTTACTGGTACTTTTTTTCCAAGGACTTTTTTACTGGTACTTTTTTTCCAAGGACTTTTTTTCCTATAATCGAATAATTCACCATGCTTTAAATTTGAACAACTAAGGTAATGTTAATTATTGAAATTATTACCGTATACCGGGAAATTTTCGTGGTTGGTAATTTTCGTGGTTTTCGTGGGTAGAGCTTGAACCACGAAATTTTCCATATCACGAAAATTTCCCGATGAATTTCATTAAAAATATCTTCACCACTCACTGTACGAACCATCGAGCTGTTTTTAAAAATAGCGCATGCCCAGATTTCAGTGCTATTCACTGACAACTGCTAATAATAGAGCTCTAATTCAGTTTGTCGTTTATTGATAGTTGTAAATATATACGTTGATAACTCTACTTAATATGTAGCAAAGTGGGATTGACACTCGTCATTGTGTCAAATTATCTCTCTATATGTACAAATGTAGTTCTACCAGCTATGGTACTTGAACGCTTGTTCACAACATAATTAGTGGAGCTTAAGACGTGTCAAAACACAATGCATCCGGTCGTAGTTCATGTTCAACAGAGTGTGACAAAGACAAAGGAGCATGCCGTATTCAACAAATGAATAAAAACTTGATAATCCTTTGGTTGAGTAAAGTATTACTTTATTGAAACATTGAGTTAGAATTGTCATCTTTGAAACACTTAGCCGCTAAATGTGATTCGTGTGGTCTCCTTATAAATGTTGAACAAACACGATCGACTGATGACTACTGACCCTATTAATCCGATTGTAATAAGTTGTTTGGAAAGCAATATGATCAACAGACAGGATAACATCAACAGGCTTACACGTGGAACACAAACACACGATTTCAAAATTTGTATTTGGATAACTTCAACCACGAAAAGAAATATCCACGAAAATGTATTTTTTTGACAACGTCTGAACCACGAAAATAAAAATCCACGAAAGGTCTTTGAGTCCTGAACCACGAAAATTTCCAACCACGAAAATTTCCCGGTATACGGTATTAACTTGTTTGAAAATTATTGCAAGAACTCTCACAAAGGCAATGAGTGGAAAACAATGCTATTTTAATTTACATTTTTTTGTTTAATTCATTGCATTTTTAAGGTATAACAAACCATTGGTATGACTTTAGTGTTTTCCTGAACTAAAGTCTTTTGGTAATCAATGTTCAATCATTATTTGCACATTCAAAAATCATTTAATTCCACTAAGTTCTGATGTTTTTCAATTGTGTATGATGATGATGTCAGTTTTAAAAAAAAAGTCTTTTCTATGACAGAGAGGCCAAATATGATAAAAAGTAAGATTTAAAAATATGTGAAAGTTATCATAAAAGAAAAAAGGTAAAAGCACTCAGAAATTACTGTATTACAAAGTCAATTGAGGTTATGTCATCAATCACAATATACCAATGAGTGTCCTCTAACCCTGGTTACATAATCACCGCTACCATACCTACTGGGGTAAAGTTTTATGACCCTGCATCGCTTGCTGCCATAAATTTTATTACTTTACAGCCCTTCGTTATATTCCTAATTTAAAAATTTCAAAATTGCCTCCACTTTTCGGCATCAAAATTATCCTATTTTTGGAACTTCCGGAACTTTATTAATGGTCCTTGTGACCCGAGTGAGAGAACAGCTCCGCTGAAAATCGCTCGTTAAATCCCTGTAATCATCAGCCCTTCGTTAACTGATGGTCACTTGTGAACTTACCATGGAAGAGGAGAAGACCGGAATGGATACTTCAGCCTACAATCTTATCATTGATCCCTTGCGGTTGAAAGGAATGGAGCTGGAAGATCCACCTGAGTTCTAAGGATCTTCTCTTGGTGGTGGTGGCAGCAATCTCAGGATCTTCTCTGAGTTGTGCAGTGATCTCATAATTGAGGTCATGTTTGCCATGTCCTTCAGAATTGAAGTGTAGAGCGACTGGTTTGTCTCTCTTGTGACTGATGTCGGCAAAGTCTTTAATCTTTAAAATGTCAATTTCAGCAAATCAAATATTGGATAGAAAGTATTTTACTCGATTTTACATAGATATTTCAGAATTGCTTTAGATTAACCGAAACAAAACCGGTTAAAGTTGCGTATATCAGTTCGGACAAGATTGACCTTACTTCGGACCCTACAACCCAAATGTTCTGGCATGCGTCAGTGGTTTAAACTATTCACCAAACTGATTCTTTATATCCTTAAACACATGGATAATAGTCCAGGAACAATACATTATCCCTAGTTAAACTGCTTGAAGTAATTTGTCATTTATTGAGAGCATGCTTTCCTATTTAAATTTCAGCAACTGCCGCAAACTTTGTTAGAATAAATGATGTCGCAATCATTTTTTTAGCAGGTATGCTGCTGCATAAACGATGTGAGTGCTAAACTGATAATTAATTAACTTAATGTTGTTGTCATATGTGATAATGTAATATTTCTACATATTTCCATATTTTTTCCGCGGTCATTTAAAACTTTACAAGTGGTTACAAAGAAAATGTAATAGTGTCCAAATTATTTCATGAAACCGTTAATTGAACCTCATGCAATTGCTAGTTTTGATAAAATAAAAATATATCAAACTATCAATAATTCATAAAAAGAAAATACAAATAAAACATATTAAAAAGGAACATTTGGAAACAAACAGATTGCATTTATTGCAGATATTATAGCGTCAGCTGGAAGTGAAAAGTCTCCGAAGTTCGGGCGACTTCTACAGCTGGTGACTTCTTTAAGTTTGCCCTATGCGTAACTTATAAAAAATCAAATATTTTAAAATGTGGTAGAAATGAAAATATCACCAAAAGACTTCATTACAGGGACATAGCAATGCTAATTGAATGCTAATTGAAAGGTATCTGGCTTCGTGTAATGATGTGATCACAATCTGCGACGTTACATAATTGTGGTATTTGGTAGTGTCAGTGGAGACGACAACCGCTAATATACAGGAAGTGCTGCTGACATAACAGACAATGTGTATTGAACACTGTTATTTGTACATAGATTCAAGTAGAACCCTGGGGATGAAACTTCAAAGCATTATATGTAAGCTTTCTATTGCCAAATCGCATTGCAATTGTCTCCAGTCTGGCTAGACAATTTGTCGATTGCAAAGTTTCTCTGCACGTTGTATACACTACTGACTAGATAAATGACACACGACTTGCATGTCAATATATTGTACAATTAATTTGTTATAAGAAGGTTTATGTGAACAGTATTAACAATTCAATGACTGTTTAGCAATACATTTATAAAACATGTATTCAACATTGTCGGGATAATCGATGTCAAAACAAATTTGTATATTTATTGACATTGACAGAGTATATTTATATGTCCAAGTAGGGGTTTATATATTTCAGGATTAAAACATCACTATCAATAAATATATCACTATGGAATAATTTCAAAATGCCACTGTTTTGTCCAGTATGTATGATGTACATTCATAGAGACTGAGTGACATGAAAAATGCTGGGTTTTTTATTTTTACAATATTGAAGTTGTTACCTACAAAACTTGTTTAACATGTTTTATGAGTTAAAATACATCTTTTACATATATTTTACTACAATGGTTTCTTAAATTAAATATCTGTCATTCCTTACGAAAATAGTTTTGCTTTATGAAGAATACCAAATGAATTAATAGTAATACATGTTAGCATTTTTTTAAATTGTAATCGTTTTCCCCCCACACATCTACACATCTAAAGTCCGATAAACCCAGTGTAGTGCCCTTGGGGATCAAGGAATCGATCCTGGATTTCCAGTAAAATAGTCTGTCCAAGACGTCCAAACCTCTGACATAACCTTGCAAGTATTATTGTCTTAGCCTTCAAACGTTTCATTGTAATAATCACGTTTCCTTTATGCATCTGTATATCGAATTGATATGTTTATTGTATTATGTCCATGTGTACGTCACTGTCACATCTGTATAAACTTGATAGGGAGCAGCATTAACATAAGCAGTTCTCTGCTTGTTTGCTAATCCCGTTTTTCCTTGAATAAATATGTTTAAACCAAACCTCTGCAACACAATTAAATCGTCTGTGGGATTGGTGTCTGTAGGCTGTGTTGTCTCGAACCTGGTCATGGATCATGAAATCGTTGTAGTGAGCGATGGCGGGGTCCAAAACAAGAACAATGAAACAGCCAATCAACGATCGCCTGTGAAAAGGGGGAATCCCCTGTCAAAAACATGACCACATCGCTGGGTCTGCGCCCAGTCCGAGTCACGTGACCATGTCACCAGCACGCAATAGTTCGCCATCAGCGGGCTCATTCTATCAGCTAATCTCGTAATGTTCGAGATTCCATGAGATTGCAATGCGCATGCGCCAGTCAGTGCAAACGACGCTTTCAGCGAAGTCAGACGTGTGGATAATTCCTCACAAATTCATTTCTCAATTTCGAGACATATTTGTTCATAATTGAACTATACAAACGTACAATTACGTTTCATAGTGTATAATTACACTTTAATTGACTAATTTCATAATAATTAGGTCCAGGCCTACGTTAAAAATCAATAATTTGATCAAAATAATTATCACCACGTGCGTGGTTCAAAATCAAGCATGGCCGAGGCGGCATTGACAAGCCCTTGCAAAGACGGTGAAGAAATATCGGGGAGTACTAAACCCACTAAAAGCAGTAAAAAATCGGGGAAAAGTTCCTCTCAAAAACCGAGTACAAGCAGTAAACCAGACGAAACGTCTAATTCCATGGTCATTGAAGAACTTCGCAAAATGCGAGGCGACATGGAAGATCGAATGTCAAAATTCGAGCAGCGACTCGATGACTTCCCACATGATGCGGGTCAATTCCAGGATTATCAAGAATTTGATTATGATCCTGAGGATTATATTGAACCAAGCCAAATGCCTTTTTCTCGTTCAAAGGATACAAGTGTCCCAAATCAAATGAATTTCGTCGCTAACGAACTGTTGAAACAGGCGAACGAAACGGATATGCCATCTGCGCATGCTGACGAGACAGGGAATATTTCCGGTGCAGACTGTGTGATAGATCTGATAAAAGAAAATCTTCCATTGCCATGCGAAGATGGAGACAAAATAAACCCTAAACTGGCAGGCCTTGTCAAGAGAATGTTTGACTCTAACTTTGATGACACTGAAGTTATTCAGAAGATGAAAGACATTAAAAGACCGGAAAATTGTCCCGACTTGAACACGCCACATGTCAACAAATTAATTTGGAACACACTTTCGCCAGACACTCGTTCCATGGACGTTAGAATGCAAAAGGCACAAAATGGACTGATAAAATCTACGACATCAGGGGTGGCTACTCTGAACATTCTTTCCACAAAAAAGCAGGAAATTCCGGATGATTTGTTTACACAAATAGTTTCGAACTTGAGTGACTCTCTGACATTGTCTGCTTACAGCAACCGAAACATGAACCTGAGACGGAAAGAACTGATAAGGCCTAATCTGAATGAGGAATACAAAGCTATGTGTGCTCCAAGTGCTGCTGTCAGTTCGGAATTTCTCTTTGGAGATGACATTTCTAAAAGTCTACAGGACATTTCTATGGCAACCCGGCTGGGTAACAAAGTGACAGGCCCCATCACTGGTAGGGGGCGTGGTTTTCCCTCTCGCTTTCGCAGATTCAATCCATACCACTCTGGGTTTCGCCTCCGGAGCAGAGGTCGAGGTCTTGGAAGAGCAATGTTGCCCCTATACGACCACTATGGGAATTTTTTAGGCGGCAGAGGTCGCGGAAACTGGAACAAGCCGACCTCCGAAAGACGAGGGGGGGGGGAGGAAGTGAGTGCATCTGACCCGGCTACAAGCAACGGCCAGGTAGGTCAGTATCATTTATTCTCTGATAACAATGTTTTCATTGCTGGTGGTATATCTTTGTGTATACATGAGTGGCAGAAACTTACATCTGACTCTTTCATTTTAGACACAGTAAAAGGTTTTCATATTGAATTCAGCGGAAAACCGAAACAAATATCTGAACCACATGAAATAAGATGTAATTATGAAGAGAGTGAAATCATTAGTGAGAAGGTTCAAGATCTTTTATCACAAAATGTGATTGAACAGACAAATGATAGTGAAGGACAGTTTGTGTCCAACATCTTTATTAGGAAAAAGAGCAGTGGAAAATACAGACTCATACTGAACTTAAAGAAATTAAATGAATATGTTCAATATCACCATTTCAAAATGGAAAGTTTTCAGAATGTTCAAACTATGATCTCTCAAAATGTATTTATGGGATCAGTTGATCTATCTGATGCATACTACTCAGTCAGTGTACATGCTTCTCATAGGAAGTATCTCAGGTTTAGGTGGAAGGGTACCCTGTACCAATTTACATGCATGCCAAACGGCTTAGCTTCTGCACCTCGTGTATTTACAAAGATTCTCAAACCAGTATATGCACATTTTAGATGTGTAGGTCATTCTTGTCTCGGGTATATTGATGACTCGTTTGTTCAAGGACAGACAAGTGAAGCATGTAGTATTTCTCTGACATACATGACAAAAGTTTTCAAGTCATTGGGTTTTTCTATTAATTTGGAAAAGTCAGTCCTGATACCATCTACAAAAATTAAGTTTCTTGGGTTTTATGTGGACTCTGAAAACATGACAGTTTCATTACCTGATGATAAAGGACATGTGCTTTTGGATAAGTGTAATTCCTTACTAGCTAAGAAGGAGCATACAATACGATCAGTTGCTCAACTTTTGGGACTCATTGTATCGAGTTTTCATGCTGTTCCATTTGGTCCATTATTCTATAGACAGTTGGAAAGTGAAAAATCGAAAGCTCTTCAGGTCAATTATGGAGACTTTGATGCAGTTATGATATTGTCAGAGAAAGCTAAGGAGGAAATCTACTGGTGGAAACAAAATATTTTAAGATCAGAAAAATCCATGAAAAATGACAGAACTACAGATTTTCAGATGAATACTGATGCTAGCCTTGATGGCTGGGGCGGACATATGAATGGTCAGTCTATAGGTGGTCACTGGTCACCTCAAGAAAGAGAACTTCACATTAATGTTCTTGAACTGAAGGCCATATATCTCTCTTTGCAGGCATTTTCGTTAACCGAATCTTTCCTTAACAAAAACATTCATGTTTTTTGTGACAACACAACTACTGTTGTGTATTTGCAAGCTATGGGAGGATCAAAATCTCAAGCTTGTAATGACCTCACAAAACAAATTTGGTTGTGGTGCAGAGACAGAGATATTTGGTTAACTATATCTCATGTGCCAGGAGTAGACAATGTTGAAGCAGATAAAGCCTCTCGAAAGTTTTCTGACAGAACCGAATGGTCTCTAGACATGTCAGTTTTTCAATCTTTAACAGAACATTTTAAATTTTTGCCATCTATTGACATGTTTGCATCTAGATTGAACAAAAAGCTTCCTCGGTTTGTAAGTTGGAAGCCAGAACCAGAAGCTGAGGCTATAGATGCTTTTAATTTGTTGTGGACCGGGGAATTGTGTTAATGTTTTCCCCCATTTTGCCTACTGTCTAAATGCTTAAAGAAAATCATGACAGATCAAGTCGAGGCTCTAGTAATAGCGCCTTTATGGCCTACACAATCTTGGTTTTCACAACTAATTAATCTCATTTGTTGTAGGCCAGTCCTGTTGGAGAAAACTCCGAAGTTGGTAACTTCCCCAGACGGGAGACCGCACTTGCTGACCAGACGGCTGAACCTGACAGCCTTCCGACTATCAGGAAATCCTACTCGGACAGAGGAATTTCTGCTGAGGCAACCAGTGTTATCATCAGTTCCTGGCGTAAGACAACAATGAAACAGTATGCTTCTTACGTCCGGAAGTGGAAGTTGTTTTGTCGTGAAAGACAGATTGATTTATATCGACCGCATCTAGGACAGGTGTTGGATTTCTTTGTGCATTTAATGAACATGAACCTGGGTTATAATTCTATACACACAGCAAGATGTGCTCTGTCTACGTTTGTGTTCTTGGATAATCAGCCATGTGGATCCCACCCAGTGGTCTGTAGATTTCTGAAAGGTATTTTTCAGTTGAAACCACCAAAACCACGTTACTCTGAGATATGGAGTGTGAAATCTGTGTTATCTTTCATCGGAAAACTTTTTCCACACAAGTTTCTTTCTTTGAAAGATTTGTCAATTAAACTTGTTTTATTACTTTCTCTAGTCACAGCCCAGAGAGGACAGACAATTCATTTATTAGATTTATCAAACATGCATCATGATTCTGCAAAGACAGAATACACTTTTCAGTTTGACCAACTTTTGAAACAGTCACGTCCTGGTCGACTGCCTGAACCAATGACTCTTAGGACATATCCTCATGACAAGTGTTTATGTGTGGTAACGACTCTGAGAGCTTATATCAAGAGAACTATGAATCTAAGAGGAACTGTTACCAAACTCTTGATAGCCTACATTAGACCACACCAACCAGTGTGTAGGGATACTTGTCCAGATGGATCAAGGCTGGTTTATCTAGATCGGGTATTGATGTCAGTGTGTTTAAACCTCACAGTGTTAGAGCAGCTTCAACGTCTGCTGCTTCTAAGGCATGTGTACCAGTTGCGGATATCCTGGATAAAGCGGACTGGACCTCGCACAAGACATTTGCAAGGTTTTATCAGAAACCTCTCATTGAGACGAGTGCCCACTTTGACAATGCTGTGTTGACACAGTAACTCTGAAATATTCCAGATTTGACATATACATCTAAGTGCCTTACAACATGCTTGAAATAATTAAACTTTGGTTTCATAAACATGTTCTTGTTTTGCTATGATGGAACCCAAAGGTGACTCTGGATATGTCGAGTGTATATCAGGCTTTAAAATCTCATGGAATCTCGAACATTACGAGATTAGCTGATAGAATTAGATAGTTAAACGAGACTTACCTTGGGAAGTTGAAGTTTGACTGTAGTTCTATCAGCTAATCTATAGTAATGGAGGGATTACATGCCCTCCCATAAGTAAATCCCACCCAAAAAACGGTATTACATAATCTTGGGTTCTGATACACACTCGAACTATAACTTTAAAGTCTGACTGGCGCATGCGCATTGCAATCTCATGTAATCCCTCCATTACTATAGATTAGCTGATAGAACTACAGTCAAACTTCAACTTCCCAAGGTAAGTCTCGTTTAACTATCTAATTATCCCGCATAGACCTCCTTTAATGCCATTATCAGAAAACGCTGGCATCTCCTCAGCGGTTCTGACATTTGCAAAGAAGTGTTCAAAGCACCACATGTAGCGGCATACAGGAGGAACAAAACCCTCAAAGGTCACCTGGTTAGGTCCAGTCTGACTTATCCAAAAACACTACCGCAAGTTAGTGGTAAATGTGTCAAATTTATTGACAAGGTTTGTGAAAAACATAATTGCAGAATCTGCTACAAGATCAATGCCACCAGAGAATTTTCTAGCTCTGTCACACATCAGGTATACCGCAAACGCACCTACAGTTGTCAATATCGCAACGTAGTATACCTACTTACTTGCAACATATGCAAAAAACAATATGTAGGTGAAACTAAGAGATGTTTCTACATCAGACTCTCTGAACACTTTGCCGACATCAGTCACAAGAGAGACAAACCAGTCGCTCTACACTTCAATTCTGAAGGACATGGCAAACATGACCTCAATTATGAGATCATTGCACAACTCAGAGAAGATCCTGAGATTGCTGCCACCACCACTAAGAGAAGATCCTTAGATCCATTCAACCGCAAGGGATCAATGATAAGATTGTAGGCTGAAGTATCCATTCCGGTCTTCTCCTTTTCTTCTTTTCTGATACATTTTCAGCCTAATCTTTGTGGACAAACAGGCTTCACACTTTAAACACAATCACACCGCAGCCACGATGTGATGACTATACACACAAACACGTGACGTCATAAATACGATGACGTCACAGTGCATACAGTGTTACATCAGTTGTAACCGTCACAAGGACAAGATGTCTATGATCTCATGTACCGCATGTTTCAAAGCTTTTTCGCGTAGAGATGCGCTTGCCCGACACATGAAGAGTGTTCATGGCAACCTTGCACATTCCTGTCTAATCTGCGACAAGGACTTCACTAGGAGAGATGATTCGATCCGTCACATAGTCACTTGCCATAAGCTGACACGCTCTGCAGCCATTACCTACACAACCGTGAGGGAACGTCGCATCCAAGCCAGGATCCGAACCTCTACTAACCACTGCCGGTTAGCACCGTCGACACCACCTGTGCGCGACACCACCCCGGATTCGCCACCTAGCAGTCTGGAAAACTGTCCTGCAACACCACCGCATGTACATAATGACATTTTGAACTCTCCAAAATACATTAGCAACTTCGAATCGATAATTCCTATTCCACCATTTTCCAATTGGAATTTGTGTGACAATATCCACTCAATCATTGCAGAAACCTGGAGTGTGTTCCAACCCCAGAACAGGGATGATGTCCCCCACAGAATCCAACCCGGAGAGCAGGGCTACATCCCCATTCCGCGGTGTCCAAGAGGAATTAAACAAAATCCTTTTGGATTACCAGGCCTTGCTGCCGGGTACCACACATGAAGACATCGTCCGTTCTTCCATCATCCTCAGTCTCACTGAGCCGATTGACTCTTAAACGTTTAAAGTGTTCACTCTACAACCCTGACATCTCTTGTGTTGTTCCACTTACATATCTAAACTTAGATGTGTTATCTATGTGCATACTTTTTGTTCCTAGACAAAAGTCTATTAGTCTTATATTTGTATTCTGTATTTTCGAGTACACATTATATACCTTCTCACCCATATCTGTGTTGTTCATCTTTTCTTCTCCTACCAAACCGGTGGGAGAGGACCTAGAGTCTCTATTCACTAGAGGCCCTTATGTACAAATAGCAACATAAAGCTTATGTTTATTTTAATGTCTTTAATTAGATTCTTTATTAGAATTTCACAATGGGCCGACATCAATTTGTATGTACCCTTTTCACAGCCGTTTCTAAGTTGATTCAATCCAATTAACTAAGCAAACAAAATTCTATCACTTCTACACCGCCACCGGCTTAGAATGTGCGTCATACCACTCTCAGTAGCCTAGCAACACTGTCCTAGACTCACACCGCCACCGCAGCCTTTAGCTATAGCTACTGGCGCTATGCCAAACCCGGCACAATGCCTGTGACGTCATAAACACATGACGCCGCCGCACACTCCGCTATGACGTCATAGTACCCCCGCAACACAGCTCACACCGCTTAAGCATGTATATAAAGGACTGCACATAGTCTTTCCCTTCAGTCTGATGAGTCCTAACCACCAGGACGAAACCGGTCACTATCTTTAGGCAAAATCACAGCCTATCTCCCGCGGTGCGCCCCCACCGTACCTATACTTTACCATGGAAGTATCCATACAGGAGGACATGCTTATTAAAATGCTTCTCAAATAACTGCAGAATTTTTTATTGCCATACCGTCAGCAGCAGCGCACAACATGCATCTTAGCGAACGCTGTTTTAAGGCCAGTGCAAGACTTCGGCTAGAAGTGATGGTAAAATTTTGCTCTTAACACCTGAAAAGATGGTATGAGGGTACTATGGAGATACTGTATCAAAGCCATTGAAGGATCTTTTAGGATTTTTTTTTTTTTATATGGTTAACTGTAAAAAAAATACCCATCCCCATTAATATTTCGACGGTTTCATTCTTTAATCCCTTTAGACGGCTTTAGTAATCGTTTTCAACGCAATGATTCAGTTTTAAAAATATTACCGACTTTGAAATGTTAATACAAAGAAAACAAATCATTAATATTAACAAAGTTACAGTTGTGATAAAATATTTCATTGACGAAATCATCGTAGTCAAAACAATGTAAGTCGATCTGAACGGTCGGAAATGTACCTGTTATTGTAGAATTTAGAATGAAGTTTTAAAATATCAAATATTTCTGAATAAAAAGAATAAATTCCCCTGATTTAAGACAACGTAAATTATTAGATGATTTTATTTTTAAAGTGTGATATGGACACGAAACGCCAACATACAGAATAGAAATATAGGCCTACTTTTCAATCGGGCACCTGCACGATTTAAATTGTTTGTATATTGTGTATTGTTTGCAACTGAATTCTTCAAATAAAAACAAGTTAGGGATTGATATTTTAATTAACGAACAAAACTGTTTTAAATAATAGTTAATAAGTCATTTTTTAAAACTAAGCTATAACAACATGATATAGACATATAGTAATGCCAGTTACTGACAAGTCGCCGTCGTTCTAGCCCTTAATTAGGCTAATATTATTTAACACAAAAGAAAATTTAGTTCTTGAATTGCATTATAAGACATGTCTCCATATTTAAAATCGGTAAAAACATCTTAACTATTTAATATACTTTTTAAAATCAAAGACATTGCTTACGCAGTGCAAACTGCCCATGCTAAACGCCTCTAACCGGAAGGCTCTTACTCGCATTGTGCGCACGCAGATCGCCGCCATTACAATTTTTCAAACCGTGATAGCTTGTATGGCTCTAGCGAGCTGAAATTTTATGTACAGACTCCTTGGCTGTAAGAGATTCTAAATTGTAAAGTTGGTGAGCCTGTGACCCCAAATATGGGTCACAGGGATCATAACCTAAAAGCTTAATTCAGTTTACACTATCTTTCTGAGATTTTATGTGCACTTCAGCCCCAGTAAGTAGGTAAGGGAGGTAATCCCGAAGAAAAGACCTGAGGGAAAGGCATTTCATCTTTCTGATGTGAGAGTTCTAACATGTGCTTTGAGAATATAATATGTCTGATGAAAAAGAGATGTTGAGAATTAAAAACTTAGAATTGGTGTTCTAACAAAAATTATAAGTCATATTTCATCTTTGTCTCACATTTCACATATGAGTAATTATTTGTATTTTGCAAGTGAATTGCTGATAAAGGTACACAAGTCTAAAAGTATTCTAAAGACTTAATACAGAATGTTTTATTAAATCTTATATAATGTTCTTTGAAATAAGATAATTGTCTACATTATGGACATGTTTAATGTGAATCTATTTGAAATGAGAACTACTGAATACCCTTTGAAGGAATAACTTGAAGAGGAATTAAAAATTTGTTATTTTATATGAGATATGTGAACTGAATATGACTGGTGATGACCGGTGATAGCATAGGACTAGAAAAGAAGTAGCTACATGAGATTGTGACACCACACCTATTTTCATCTTCTTCTACAGTACAGAAAAATAATTAATTGTAGGAAAAACAACATCTAACATATAAATGTTACTCGCTGTGTGTCCAGTGTCTGCATGTTATGTAATTGCATTGTGTTGACCTGGGGGTGACCACTCCCTGGCAGAACGATGAAAACTGATAGTAACACAGAGGTTTCAGGTTACTTCAAACTACTGTGCGGGGGCGGGATAGCGCAGTGGTTAGCGCGTTCGGCTTTGGATCAAGAGGTCCGGGGTTCGAATCCCGCCAAGGGCACGGCAACTTTGTCTGCAGTAGAGAACTGTTCAGCGTTGTCACCCATGGTTCGCTAGTTCCAGCCATTGCTCGCAGGTTTCACCGCAATGCATAGCCACATGGCGTTGCGGGCTTTCTCCCTGCAATAATACTAGCAGCCGTGATATAAGTGAAATACTCTTGAAAGCGGCGTTAAACCCTAACTCACTCACTCACTCAAACTACTGTGCAGCAATGTGTTATAGACTGTGTGTGAGACTGCTTTAGTCTTAAACTGACTCTTAAAAAAAAGAATTTATTCATAGAATATCACCATTTTATCAAATATTGAAAAGGAGCCTATAAGAAATGGTGAAATGGTGAAATTTACGGTACTAAAAATATTTCACCAATTTATTAAGTTTTGAAATGGAGCCTATGAGAAATGGGATTTTCAAAAACCTTGACTCCTATTCATGATGTAATAAATGTTGATATTTCCAGAATGCAATTAAGAATTAAAACAATATAATGCAAAGGTCTATGATATTTATGATGAATGTGGATTAATGTGTAGCCAATTTTGATAATAAAAAAAATTATGACTTGGCAATGTCTTATAATTAGCAAGGGTCATCCCCTAAAAAGGATTTTTCATTTTCTTCTACAGCCCCAGGCCATTATTGCAATAGCTGACAGTGGTGAATTGTATGCAAAGAATTGTATATTCATTATTATATAATGTGTGTACGATATTAAAAAATAGTATTATCTCTCCACCACATTATTATATGTTTGATACCAGCAATTTATTTCTAAGCTACAAAACAAACACATGCACATATATTACACGAAAAACATCTTTGGCATTTATTATCTTTGCATATATTGTCATAACATTTTATAACAAATAACATGTTTCTGTGCAACTTTGTGTTGCTCTTTCAACACATATATATAGCAGATTGGCAAAGTTATGGTAACAAAATATTTTTAAACAGCTTTAATCGTTTCACTAGCTAGATTCTTATTACTACATTCCATTATCTGACCATTGCTATAAAGCCCACTCCATAACATACCCCACTTATTATATCCTGATGAGCTACAGAGGCCATGGCTCTATTTTTTTCATCAAAGTAATTTTTTTCATCAAATTAAGTTTTTTCATAAAAGTTAGTTTTTCATCAAGGTTATTTATTTTTTTATCTAAGTTATTGTTTTCATAAAAGTTATTTTTTTCTTCAAAGTTAGTTTTTCAACAAAGTTAGTTTTTTCATCAAAGCGTTTTTTAGCTCATCAGGCCTGAGATAACTTGAGATAACTAAGATATTGGGAACAGGTCAAAAGGGCCGCATGACAAAAAGGCCGCAAAATGGAAAAGTCAAAAGGGCCGCATGAAAGTCAAAAGGGCCGCAAACCCCTAGTCAAAAGGGCCCCACCAAAAAGTCAAAAAGGCCGCATCAAAAAGTGAAAAGGGCCTCAGACCCCTAGTCAAATGGGCCGCATATATAAAATTGATAATAATATCTTTTTCTTTTTTTTATAATGTATGATTATTGGTTGGAGGCGCAAACCGCCTCCAACCTGATACGCAGTTGGATTTCACGCTATATTACTGTTGGAATATTCAAAATAAACTTTCGACCAATCATGCTTGGCCTCTTCATACTTTGGAAAAAGCATATGACCAACGAACACGGCTGTAACAAATATGTAACCACATGACCATGTGGGTTATCAGAAATAATTATCCCCTCTTACTGCGAAAAGAGATTTTGTCTAAACATCTTAAATAAAAACGACCGTTGTGTTATTCTGAGTCTGAATGTTAGTAAACATAAGATTTTTCAATTCAAAGCCATTTTACACCTCCATGAGCAGACATGTACCAATTCAAGTGCATAATTTCGCACTGCAGTTTCGGAAAATCAAAGAAACTTTACAAGCTAATGTTATACGCGCGGAGCAAGCATATACTAAACGATAATAGTGGTTGTCAATCAACACACCAACCTTCCACTCACTTATCAATATTTTCAATGCCAGTCAGACTTGCATAATGGTACTCAATGTACTGTTACTGAATTAATGATAGTGAAGCTTGTACATGTATAAGCACATATTGGATAGAACCATATTTATGTCCAAACTGATAGCACCAATCATGAGGATACCATTATCCTTGTATTAAAAAAAGGTACGTATGCCTTCCTTCCACAGATAAACGGAATATGCTTCATAATCAATCGAATTGGTACACTTTAAATTTGCAAATGTTTAACAAATGGTTGACTGCTTGTTTCAGGGAAAATAGGCCTACATATTCTTATTGCTGGAATCTAACAATGACACAACTGTCAACAACGTTTTGATCAAATTCATAATATAGGACTACTTCAAAATTGGAGCAAAAGCACCCGGGAGTTGCGCTTTAAAATAAATCGGGGAAGTTGAATGTTCACTTTTATTTTCAAATGATAGATTATATATAATATAATATATAATATAATTTATTTATGAATAAATAATGTATGTAAATTGAAAAGCATATACACAACTTAAATGATCGAGGTAAAATTCTTTTATTTGCGACTTTTGAATTGAATAACTAATTGTGTGATTAGTAATCAAAGCTTTTATCCCCCAAAATGACCATAATGCAGGCTTCATTTTGCTATATGTACATATGACATACATATCCTTTTTATAATATTTTAGCCTTAACAAGATGCCTCCAACCATGCCTTTTAAAAGGCTTTTCTTGTTACATATTATAAGGTATAAGATTTGTTTTGATATTTGACATGAAATAAAAACAATGAATAGAATTATACAGATGATATTTCATCATAGGAACACGGTCAATAGCAGAGATATGTGTCACAAATTACTATTGAAATTATAATGATACACAGAACTCCCTTCCCTTGGAAATAAAAAACTCAATTGATACCTTCAAGTCCAACCTCAAAACTTATTTCTTTAGACAAGCTTATTATTAAATGTTCAGCTTTTCTTCAATGTACATTTGTATATACTCAACCTTTTTCTGTACATAATTTATATACCTTTTGTCAAAAGTCAAAAGGGCCTCAGACCCCTAGTCAAATAGGCCGCATATAAAAAAAAAAAAATTCAACCTTAGATAATAAATCAATGAAATCCTGATGAGCTACAGATCCCATGGCTCTATTTTTTTCATCAAAGTCAGTTATATTCATCAAAATATCTTAAAATAACTGGGTGGTTTATGTCCTAGGTGGCTTTTGTCCTAGGTGGCTTTTGTCCTGGTGGCATTTGTCCGGGTGGCTTTTGTCCAGGTGGCTTTTGTCCTGCTCCCCTTTACGCTTCTGAATCAGCAATTCAGTGTTATATTATTTGTCAATTGTCTATCTGTCTGTCTGGTTGTCCGAAAAACCTAAATCTTGGCTTTAAATTTTGATTGGTCAGTGATAGGCCTTTGCTACTTCACAGGTTTATGTACTGTGACGAGACCTTTCAGAGAAGCTCACAAGGTTTGACCTTGTCCTTGGCACAGGGATACTGTTTAAAAACAATGTTAACCTTGGCTTTATCTGTAAAATGGGTCAATGATATGCCATTGATACTTGACATTGGCGTCTGTTGTGATAAGAACTTTTAAATCAATACATAAGTTCTGAACCTGTGACCCTGACCTTGGCAAAGAAACCTTTTTTAAAAAAAACTTCGCCTTAAGCATAATTTTTGATAGGTCATTGATGTGATAGGCCTCTGATACTTCACATTTGTATCCATTACGATGATTGTTTTTAAGAAAGATAATACATTTTAAAGTCATGACCTTGACCTTTAGACTGGAAGACTTTAAAACCAATTTAACATTGAAAATAACGTTAATAATTCACATTGGTATCTGCTGTGATCAGACATATTAGTCATATCAGGTCATAATTGTTGACCTTGTGACCTTGACCTTGGGAATTTGACATGTAGCAGCTTGAAGCCCGCCAAATGATTCTTGCAGCTTTAATATTATTATTATTTCTGATAATAGAACGTCATGGGACAAATATGATATAACTTTGTTCAACTTCAATCTTTTGGAGTTTACTTCTATGTATACATTAAAACTTCATGTGCAACTACAGGCAGTCTCGGGCGCTAATTTACACGACCCAAGATTAATTTTTTAGTTTTGTTTACCACCACAGCGTGCCGAGCCTGAAATCTCAATTAGCGTTCTGTCAACTCAACATAGTTTTCTCTGCGCAATCTTACGCACTCCTAATCTTCTCGCGTCTGATCCCTCTCTCGCTTTACTAAAACCGGCGAAACGGAGACGAGTGTCTATAATTTGAGCTCGTAATAATGGCGTTATTTACCTTTTTGCATTGTTTTCATAATAATGATAATCAGCCCATAATGAACAAAGTTTCATTGAAGATATAGTGATATATCTTGATTGTTGATATCAAACTCATGTGTATCGCAAAATTAGGGAAATATCAAAATGGTTCGCTTATCTGATATTTTACTGCAATAGACCCCAAGACATAAAAGGTTAGAGTAGGGCAAACTGACCGAAGCTTGGACACTGATCCGATTAAAAAATTATAGATTAAAAATTAAAGATAATCTTTAAAATGTCAATTTGAGATAATCAAACTATTGGATATAAAGTATTTTGCTCGATTTTACAAGGATATTTCAGAATTGCTTTAGATTAACCGAAAAATAATGGTTTTATATTAGTTGCGTATATCAGTTCGCACATTAGAGATTGATCTAACTTTGGACAACCTAATGTTCTGTCTGGCATGCGTTTAAACTATTCACCAAACTGATTCTTTATATCCCTAACCATGGATAATAGTCCAGGAACAATGAAATATCTCTAGTTAAACTGCTTGAAGTTATTTGACAAGTGACAAGTTTATTTGCATTTGGGGCCATGTGACCCATATTGCTAATACAAAATGACTGCACACTGTGTGCATATTATATCTTGCATTCAAACAGGCACATTTCTTTTTAAGTACAACGACAATGATCTAGTAACTTTTATATTTGCGCATGATAACAACTCATACATTTTTTACTCGGATGGATTTACTTAAGAATTGAATGTCAGTTTGTGTGTTTGCACTGGAAATTGAACGATGTCAAAGCGGGATTCAAACTCCCGTGAACGAGGCGAGCTTGCGAGCAAGTTCACGTGAGAGTTTGAATCCCGCTTTGACATCGTTCATTTTCCAGTGCAAACACACAAACTGACATTCAATTCTTATAATTTCTTACGTTATTTTTCGTCATTACCTATTTGATGAAGCCTGTGACACTCATCATGCTGAGTGAAGCGTAATAAAATCTAATATGTCAGGGACAGGAGATCAGAGTTATCCGTCCTTTGAATGACGTCAATGGCATGGAGGCCGCCATTTGTTGTTGTTGCTCAAATCCGAATCCCGTTAGTTCATAATGGTTAGATTGTGAGTATTTGCTTATCTAGATTGCATTATTTGTATTCATCGAGCGATCGTGAATGTCTCTCAGTTCTAGAATAGATCTAGGCCTTGTGACTCGTTGAGTTCAACAGCAAACAGTTATGCGCGATATGTTATTGAAATGTTTTATTTATTTTAACAATTAAGAAGATAGTATGATATTGAGTTTATGTCATTCTATCAAATAAGTCGGTAAATGCATGGAAACAGTTCGAAATTTGCTAACAAAATCATGCTCAATCAAAGAAAGAACGCTACAGTACCGTCGAACGTTCACACGACCTGAAAGCGTTCACACGAGTATGAACGATTTTCCAAGAGTTCATGGATAATGAACCTTCAAATTTTGATCACATGACCGCGCTCTCAACCAACCATCGTTCGGGAATCCGTGTAAACTTCAAAGTAAGAAATTATATAGAAATATTCAGGTATGAACTGTTGTCTACTTGTTTTATAATATGGACAAACGAATAAATAGTAAAATTCGTCTTCAATACAACCGAGCAGACATTTTGAACAAAATATATTAGGATTATCGTAACGTCACGAGTTCTGAAATCGCTAAAAAATCCTTGTAAACACGATAACTTGAAAAATATTTGTGCCATTAGGCCCTTATTTAATGTATATCAACTATGGAGAAAGGCCAAGATTTGAAAAGGTTTTCGCTAACATCCGTCAAAGGTCAAGGTCGCAGCGAGGGCACGACTTAAGCATGCTTTTGCGAAAATGTCTTATTTCAACTATTAACACTTTGAATCATTAAATGATTTTTATACACAATGAAAAGTGATCACTGATTGTGTGACATTGAATTTTAAAGGTCAAGGTCACGAGATAGGGTCAAGGTCATCAGTTCTGAAATCACTAAATAACTTTTTTCCATGAAGGTATCAACACCTCATATATATAGCTTCTTTCTTGTACACCTGGGGAAATAATTTGATATGCTCACATTCAAGGTCAAAGGTCAAGGTCATGAGTTCTGAAATCACTACAAAAATCCTTGTAAACACGATAACTTCAACAACTTCTGTGCTGTCAGGCCCTAACTTGGTATATATCAACTATGGAGAAAGACAAAGATTTGAAAACTGTTTTGCTAAAATCTGTCAATGGTCAAGGTCACAGCAAGGTCACAACTTAAGCGTGCTATTGGGAATATGCCTTATGTTAACAATGAACACTTTGAGTCATTGCATGATTTTTATACACAATGAAAAGAAATCATTGATGGTGTGACCTTGAAGGTCAAAGTTGAAGGTCATGAGATATATCATAAGGCCATGTTAATCTTTTGATCCAATTTTGAAATCAGAAAAATCAACAAAGTTGTGAAAAGTGACCCCAGTGATGATTCAAAAATTGTCAATCAATTCCCATTTTATTTATGCTGAGGAGAAGGCGGAACAGGGAAAGGCGAGACCCAAAGTTTCGGAGCTGCTCTGCTTTTGCGGTGTCCCGCAAACACTCTTCTAGTTTAAATATTTTTTCTGCGGTCATTTAAAACTTACAAAGAAAAAGTAGGTGTCCGAACGTTGGTCAAAACTGTCCGAACCAAGGTAATTTTGAAATAATATTGTAATCTCAATACTTAACCACATTATCGCATTTAAAGTACTAATATTCAATTTAATTGTAATGAATAGATGTTTCTACTGGTATATTCATTTAATTAAATACATTCTGGAGCTTCCTATATGTTCTAAACTGTGCGCCAACATTTACATTAAAACAAATATTTCGCAAACTTCTTTCATGAAACCGTTAATTGAACCTCACACAAAGGCTAGTTTTGAACAAATATATCAAACTATCAATTATTTATCAAAAGAAAATACAAATAAAACAAAACATTTGGAAACAAACAGATTGCATTTATTGCAGATATTATTGCGTCAGCTGCAAGTGAAAAATGCACAGGAAATGCTGCTGACAATGTGTATTGAACACTGTTATTTGTACACAGACTTAAGTAGAACTCTTGGGATGAAACTTCAAAGCATTATATGTAAGCTTTCTATTGCCAAATCGTATTGAAATTGTCTCCAGCCTGGCAAGGCAATTTGTGGATTGCAAAGTTTCTCTTCACGTTGTATAGGCTACTGACTAGATAAATGACACACGACTTGCATGATTGTCAATATATTGTACATTTAATTTGTTATAAGAAGGTTTATGTGAACAGTATTAACAATTCAATGACTGTTTAGCAATACATTTATAAAACATTATGTATTCAACATTGTCAGAGTAATTTATGTCAAAACAAATTTGTATATTTATTGACATTGACAGAGTATATATGTCCAAGTTGGGGAAATATATATTACAGGATTAATATATCACTATCAATAAATATACATCACTATGGAATAATTTAAAAATTCCACTGTTTTTTGTCCAGTATGTATGATGTACATTCATAGAGACTGAGTGACATGAAAAATGCCATTTATTTTTACAATAATAGAGTTGTTTCCTAAAAAACTTGTTTTACATGTTTTATGAGTTAAAATACATATTTTACATATATTTAACTACAAAGGTTTCGGCAATAAAATATCTGTCATTCTTTACCAAAATTGTTTTGCTTTATGAAGAATACAAAAAAGTACCAAATGAATTAATATTAATACATGTTAAATAAATATTTTCTTATTGTGATCTTTTTTTTCCCCCACACATCTACACATCTTAAGTCCGATAAACCAAGTGTACTGACCTTGGGGATCAAGGAATCGATCCCAGATTGCCAGTACAACACAACTCGGGACAAATCGTCTGTTGCCTGGTCCAAGACGTTCAAACCTCTGCAACACAAATCGTCTGTGGGCTTGGTGTCTGTCTGTTTCTCCAAAAACAAGAACGATTTAGAAAGCTACTGACAGGAGGCGAAATGTTTTGACACACAACCAAAAATTTCTTTCATCACGGCGCAACCAAAAATCGCTTTCCGACGGTAGTAAAATAAATACGCCCAAAGTTATTCTCACTTTCGACACCCCTAAACTCCCTACATCTATTTTTTTGGCGCTAGTACACGCACTGTTGAAATTCTAGATAAAACAAATTACTTACTGCACAAACTGCCTAACAAATAACACGCACACGACTGCAAATTGCAGGAGGCCGGGGAGATGAGCTACATGCGGTGATCGGTCCTGTGATGGGCCTGATGCAAATCAGGACTGTCACAGATACTGCATCCATTGCAAGTCTCATGAACACACATCTCTCCACCACTCCTGCCCTACTTATCGTAAACACAAACTGGCAGCAAACCCGCATCTACAAAAACAAACAACAATTGCATCACACCAGCCACCCGCCCCTAATCCCCGCCCATCCACCCTCCCGCCAGCCCCCACCCAACCCAGCCAAACCACCTACCCGCCAACCCCCACCACCCTCCTGTCACTCCCACTCCACCCAACCCTGCAGAACTCTCTGCCTTAACCTCCCACTAACCTCCCCTTCCTAGAAATCATCTCATACTCTCTGAAAACCCCTAAAGTAAACCCCCGGAAATTCCATGAAATCCATCGTCACATCCATTGCTCATCAGTCACCACCACCCACCCATAGGGCTTATCGAATATCTCTCCGGACCCTGACCCCTCTCTCCCCCCCCACATATGCCTACCATAAAATTAAACCGTAAAACACCTTCAAAACATGCCCTCACACATTAACCCTACCATCATCACATCCATTGCTCATCAGTCACCACCACCCACCCATAGGGCTTATTGAACATCTTCCTGACCCTGACCCCCCTACCCCCCATCTCCCACTTCCCAATATATGCCTACTATGCAATTAAACCGTAAACCGCCTTCATTACTTACCCTGTAACATTAACCCTACCATCGTCACACCCGTTGCTCATCAGTCACCACCACGCACCCATAGGCCTTATCGAATATCTCTCTATCTTCCTGATCCTGACATCCCCCCACACAGACAATATATATGCCTACTATGCAATTAAACTGTAAACCACCTTCATTACTTACCACATCACATTAACCCTACCATCGTCAACACCCTTTCCTCATCAGTCATCACCACCCACCACCCATAGGGATTATCGAATATCTTCCTGACCCCCCAACCCCCGACCCCTCCCAATATATGCCTACTATGCAATTAAACCGTAAACCACCTTCATAACTTATCACATCACATTAACCCTACCATCGTCAACACCCTTTCCTCATCAGTCACCACCACCCACCCATAGGGATTATCGAATACAGTCAGCCGCGATAGACCGGCCACCGATAATCCGAATCTCGCAGTGTTCGAACGGTAGCAAGCTGTAACCAAACTAATCTCTATATAAACTCATTAAATGTTGATTCATTAATCGGTTGATTCTGTTTCGGATTAGTTAATTACAACTATTTCTGCTTCATTAATCCGGTTAATCCGAAAACGAGGCTGAGGCCGCTTCTGATTTCATGGTTCGCGTAATGGCTGCATATCAGCAGTACGTGCCGCTGTGTGTTTCGGTTTCTATCGACTGGAACTGAATGAATAGGTTTGTTTCTATTGAATTCCAGCAATGCAAGATTTTTAAAAAGTTTTTTTGACAATAAAATCGACAAAACTAAGTGTATTTCATTCAAGTTTAGTGGCAAACAATGTTTGTTTTCAATAGTTTTATTCGTGGTAAATTCAAGATTTTTGGTTTTGTCATCGGCCCGTAAACGGGATGATTTGTATTTCTTATTTGGCTAATAATGTCCTTTTTTCGTAATCATTAGGCAAAATATATTAAAATGATAATAATCCCTAAGTTCTACTGCAGGGCGGCAGTAACTGAACCTCTTGAAGGTGCTGCCCCACTTCCATCCCTCAAATGAACACAATTAATATTGATTGATATATTGTTCAAGTACATTTACATTCTTATCGGCCTAATGGTCAGACTATTTTCAAGAATATTAGACAATCAAATAAATCATAATTATTACTCACCCGTTGAAGATATCGCGGTTTAATAAATCTACCATGTTATTACACTTAGTGTAATAACATCACGTGCTTTCGATTGACGTGACGTCATAATGGCAAAAATATGACGTCACAATGGCAAAAATATGACGTCACAATGTCAGCGCCGCGGTCGCAATGGAATGTGTCCCATTTATCGACGAGTTTGTGGAAATAAGTGGCATTTAAATCAGTGAGAAATAAATAAAATACTAAACTCGTTTCCGTTTAATAACATATTTATGAAACTCGTGAGATGGTATTTGTATTTAACTCGCTTTCGCTCGTTAAATGCAAACCACTCACTCGTTTCATAAATATGTTATTAAACGGAACGTCGTTTTGTATTCTCTATATATTCATTGAAATCAAAAACTAATATATATCTATATATATATTATTATAAAAATAAAAATATATATTTATAAAAACTATGTATATGATACTGTCTGTCATTTCAATGCATGGCATCAGAAGAGTCTATACTGTGTAACTGAAAATATTCAGAGATGTACTGCAGGACACATTAAATCATAACAATCAGTATTTTTATGACCAGAAATATCTTAAACAAAACATTAAACTAAATAGGCGTGAGTTAATCTACAAATAAACATAAATTTATCTTTATAATTCATAGGTACTATTTGATGAATTCATGCAGGATTTTGGAAGCAAAATTTAAAGCAGGCCAAAATTAAATGTTGAAAATAATTATTTGCTCAATACTAATTTAAACCACTCCCCTAGATATAGTTTGTACCCAACAAAAATAACCAACAAAAAAGAATTGAAAAGGGAATTAATTGAGATTAATGTTTGAAAGTACCAAGTACATGTCATACTGGATAATGATTGAAATATAATGTGTATTATACCTGCATGTTTCAATACACAATCATACATGATAGATTGTGCTAGAGGAGGTGGTTGTTAGGTTTGAGAAATATTTTTGTATTTTTTTAAAAATGGAATAATACATAGACATAATTAGAATTAGAAATGCACATTATTTAAGCTTTTTGTAAGATGCCAAATCCCACCAAATGCTTTTCTATTCTGACCAAGAGGTCAATCTGAAATAATTCATAAAGCAAAATTAGGACACTGCATGAATTCAAGCAGGTGGGTGGGTACACAGGGTATTCAAGTGTTACATAGGCACTTGGAGATTATTTATTTACTTGAGATGGATAGAATTCAGAAAAGAAATTCAATTCATAAAATAAAAAGTGATCAGTATTTCAAAAATTAATTTTCAACTTTTGAAGTACAAGGAATACATCACATGTCTCCTAATTTCGGATTAAAGTCTCACTCTTTTTTAGTTAATGTTTATTTTTAGTTCCAATTGAAGTGCTAAAAAAACTTTGATATCAATTTTAAATAAGCTTTTGGCTAAAGATCATTTCCTGCAACTGTTTTTCATTTATTTATTCCCCCTATTTAGTTAGCAGCTCCGACTAAGTCGGAGCTGCTATCAGTTTTTGTGCAGTTTCCATCGCCGCCGCCGCCGCGTTTTGTATTCGCTATAACTTTTTTCCTATTAGGTTTTAAGAACTCATACACATAACTTCTTACTTATACCCCTGGGGAAATTTTTTTGACATGTTCACATTCAAGGTCAAATGTCAAGGTCACGAGTTTTGAAATCGCTAAAAAAATCCTTGTAAACACGATAACTTGAAAAATATTTGTGCTATCAGGCTCTTCTTTGGTGTACATCAACTATGGAGAAAGGCCAAGATTTGAAAAGGTTTTCGCTAACATCCGTCAAAGGTCAAGGTCATAGTGAGTCCACAACTTAAGCATGCTTTTGCAAAAATGTCTTATTTCAACTATTAACACTTTAAATCATTACATGATTGTGATACACAATGAAAAGTGATCACTGATTGTGTGACCTTGAATTTTAAAGGTCAAGGTCACGATATAGGGTCATTGTCACCAGTTCTGAAATCACTAAATAACTTCTTTCCAAAGAGGTATCAACACCTCATATACATAACTTCTTACTTATGCCCCTGGGGAATTATTTTGACATGTTCATTTTCAAGGTCAAAGGTCAAGGTCACAAGTTCTGAAATTGCTAAAACAATCCTTGTAAACACGATAACTTGAAAAATATTTGTGCTATTAGGCTCTTCTTTGGTGTATATCAACTATGGAGAAAGGCCAAGATTTGAAAAGGTTTTCGCTAACATCCGTCAAAGGTCAAGGTCATAGGGAGGTCACAACCTAAGCATGCTTATGCGAAAATGTCTTATTTCAACTATTAACACTTTAAATCATTACATGATTGTGATACACAATGAAAAGTGATCACTGATTGTGTGACCTTGAATTTTAAAGGTCAAGGTCACGAGATATGGTCATGCTGACCAGTTCTGAAATCACTAAGTAACTTTTTTCCATGAAGATATTAACACCTCATATAGATAGCTTAATTTCTTTCTTATACACCTGGTGAATGATTTTGACATGTTCACATTCAAGGTCAAAGGTCAAGGTCAGGATCGGGGTTCTGAAATCACTACAACAATCCTTGTAAACACGATAACTTCAAACTTTTTTTGTGCTATTAGGCTCTTATTTGGTATATATGAACTATGGAGAAAGACCAAGATTTGAAAACGTTTTCGCTAAAATCTGTCAAAGGTCAAGGTCACAGTGAGGTCAAAACTTAAGCATGCTTTTGTGAATATGCCGTATTTTAACTATGAACACTTTGAGTCATTGCATGATTATTATACGCGATGAAAAGTGATCATTGATGGTGTGACCTTGAAGGTCAAAGGTCAAGGTCATGAGATATTGGTTAAGGCCACCTTAATCATTTGATCAAATTTGAAAGAAGAAATAGGTTTTAAGAACAAACTTGTGAAAAGTGACCCCAGTGATGATTAGTAATAACTCGAATAATGAACAAACTTTTGTTAAAAAGAATTCCCATTTTATTGATGCTGACGAGAATGCGGAACAGGGAAAGGCGAGACCCTAAGTTTCGGAGCTGCTCTGCTTTTGCGGTGTCCCGCAAACGCTAATCTAGTTTGTAAAGAGTTCTACCATTCATTTATTTGAATTTGTGTACAGTTATAAGCTTCTTAAATAATAAAATAAATACAATGCTCTTAGGTAGAATTCCTTTTGGAAGAATTGTTTTTTTTAACATTTAAGCTTGTTTACATATCTGTATGTGCTCATAAATTAAAATAATCACCAGAATGATAACATTGTTTTCTGACTTATAAACTTTCCTCACACTATTTAGGTAATTAAAGCCACAATATTTTATTGGTAAAGAGGTTTATGTTTTTCTTACATTTAATTTAAATGCTATTAATATTTCTCTACCCCAGACTTACAAATGGCTGACTAGAAATATGTTATTGAAAACTATAATATATGTTTATTTAATTAAATTATATAATAATCTACTTTACTGCTTTAACAATAGAAAGAAGAATGACATTGACTTAGTGAGCTTTAGAAAACATATTCAAATGAACTAGGCCAAAGAATTGGGTTTGTTTACAGTGTAGTCTGCACTGAATGACCTTTTTGTAACTCGTAGGCATGTCACAAGATGCGACGGTTTAGCCGAGTGATGGCTATGATATGCAAAGTTTCTTCCCATCCAGTGACCAAATATAATGATTTCATTGCTTAAATGGATAATGTGTAAATTTTCATTCGTATTTGTTTACATTAGAACACCGAAACCAAACGAGTTTGTCAGATTTACAGCGCAAAATGACTGTAAACACAACGAGGAAGTGCCGCCGTAAACTATTCGAAACATCTCGCCTTGCATGTAAAATAGTATCCTAAGCTGTGTTAAATTGAAGATAATTGACAGATACATCGATCTTGAACGTTTGTCAAGTGGTTTTATCATAATATTTAATTAGATTAAGTGATTTTTGAAAGAGCTACTGACTTGTCAATGCTATAGGGGATTCTCAATATTTATGCATGCATACGACCTATGACCTTTAGAAACGAAAACGAGGCTAAGGCCGCTTCTTATTTCCTGGTTCGCGCAATGGCTGCATATCGGCAGTGCGTGCCGCTTGTGTTTCGGGTTTCTTTCGACTAGACTAAATGAATAGGTTTGTTTATATCGTATTTCACCGATGCAAGATTTAAAAAAAGCGATTTTGACAATAAAATATGACAAATGGTAATGGTAATTGTTTCAGGTTTAGCGGCAAACAACGTTTGTTTTGGATAGTTTTACTCGTGGCAAGTTCAAGAGTTTTGGTTTGTCATCGGCCCGTAAACGGGATGATTTGAATTTCTTTTTTGGCTAATAATGTCCATTTTTCGTAATCATTCGGCAAAATAAACCTCCATTGAATTTATAATAATCCCTAAGTTGGGAACCTGTAATTAGCGGATCAATAACCGACGGCAGTAACTAAACCTCTGGAAGGTGCTGCCCCACTTCCACCCCCAAAATGAACAAAGTATTGATTGAAAGCAAAGTGCAACTAGACCTATATATTTAAATTCTTTTCGACCTAATGATCAGAATATTTTCGAGAAAATTAGACATCCAAATAAATCATAAATATTCATTTAAATCAGGAACTAATATATATTATAAAACTAAAAATATATATTTATTAATCTATGATCATAATATTGTCATTCATTTCCATGCATTTCCATCAGTGGAGTCTACTAAAATTATTTACACATGTACTGCAGGACACATTAAATCATAACTATCATTTTTTTATGACCAGAAATATCTTAAACAATTTTTAAAAAAAAGACTTGAGTTATAAGCTACAATTAAACATAAGTTGATCTTTATAATTTATAGGTACTATTTGATAATTATATTTGGGAGCAAAATTTAAAACAGGCCAAACATTAAATAAGAAAATTATTATTTTAACCACTTATATACATGTAGATATAGTTATTACCCAACAAAATAGAAATGAAAAATAAATTAATTGAGGTTAATGTTTGGAAGTAACAAGTATATGTCATACTGGAAAATGATTGAAATATATTATGAAATGTACATGGATGTTTCAATACTCAAGCATACATGATAGATTGTGCTTGAGGAGGTGATGGTCAGGTTTGAGAAATATAATTGTATTTGTATGATTAAACTACAAATGATACATGGACATGATTAGAAGTAGAAATGCACATTATTTAATCTTTTGTGTCAGAGATGCAAAAGCCCACCAAGTTCTTAGTGGGAGTAAAATTAAAAGCAGGACAAAACTAATATAAGGAAATTAATTATTTGCTAATTACTAATATTAAACCATATACTTAGATATAGTCATCACCAAACAATAACCAACAAAAAAGAAATTTAAATTAAATGTATTTGAGGTTAATGTTTGAGAGTAACAAGTACATGTCATCCTGAATAATGATGAAATGTAATGTGAAATGCACATGTATATGCATGTTTCAATACACAATATATAAATGATAGATTATGATCAAGGAGGTGGTGGTCATGTTTGAGAAATACATGTATATGAATATCTCTTTTTTTAAAAACAAATAAAATTTAAATTTATTCAAATGTATATTATTTTTATTTTATTTATTAATTTTTTTAAAACTTTTAAAAGATACACAATCCCACTGAATGCTTTCTATTCTGATTTATTATTCTAGAATAATTCATAAAGTAAAAAATAGAGCCATGGCCTCTGTAGCTCATCAGGAGATAATAAGTGGGGTATGTTATGGAGTGGACTTTATAGCAATGGTCAGATAATGGAATGTAGTAATAAGAATCTAGGTAGTGAAACGATTAAAGCAGTTTAAAAATATTTTGTTACCATAACTTTGCCAATCTGCTATATATATGTGTTGAAAGAGCAACGCAAAGCTTGGAAATAAATTGCTGGTATCAAACATATAATAATGTGGTGGAGAGATCATACTATTTTCTAAGATCGTACACACATTATATAATAATGAATACCCCGGGTACAATTCTTTGCATACAATTCACCACTGTCAGCTATTGCAATAATGGCCTGGGGCTGTAGATGAAAATGAAAAAAACCTTTTTAGGTCATGACCCCTGCTAATTATTATCAAAATTGGTTACACATAAATCAACATTCGTTATAAATATCATACACCTTTGTATTATATTGTTTTAATTCTTAATTGCATTATGGCAATACCAACATTTATTACATAATGAATAGGAGCCTCAGTTTTTGAAAATCCCATTTCTCATAGGCTCCATTTCAATACTTCATAAATTGGTGAATTTTTTTTTAGTAAATTCTTTTTCATTATTTCTTATAGGCTCCCTTTCAATATTTGATAAAATGGTGATATTCTATGAATAAATTCTTTTTTAGAGTCAGTGGAAGACTAAAGCAGTCTCACGCACAGTCTATGATAACACAGTGCTGCACAGTAGTTTGAAGTAACCTGAAACCTCTGTGTAACTATCAGTTTTCATCCTTCTGCCAGGAAGAGGTCAACACAATGCAATTACATAACATGCAGACACTGGACTCACAGCCAGTAAAATTTATATGTTAGATGCAGAAGCTACAACTGTTTTTCAACTATTTATTTCCTGTTTTGTAAAGGGTTCCATCATTCATTTAATTTATTTTGTGTACTGTTGTCAGCTTCTTAAATAAAATAAATAGTATGTTTGTAGGTAGAAATCCTTTTCTTATGAAATATTTTTTTAAACATCTGTTTAATTTTCAAAGCTTATTCACATATCTACACACAAATTAGAATCCTCATCATCATTGATAACTTTCCTCAAACCATTAATTCAATAAAGCCATAATAGATTAATTGCTAAATATGTTTATGTATTTCTTACATATAAATAAGAACGCTATGTTCATTGTTTAAAATTATTTTGCTCATGTAGACATTCAAATGACTTACTAAAAAAAATATTGTTTAAAACTAGAACAGATTATATATATTTGATTGAATTATAATATCTACTTTACTGCTTCAACTTCAAATAACCTGTACTAATTGGACCGTAATTGAACTATATCCAAATGAACAATTTGAATCAATTTACACTCCAAAATCCATTTTTTTTAAAACAAGAATTTGGTTCGTTTACAGTGAGTTGCACTGAATGACCCCTTTACAGTTCGTAGGCATGTTGTAAGAGCTGACCGTTTAGCCGAATGATGGCTAAGATTTGAACAGTTTCTTCCCACCCAGTGACTATATACAATGATTTCTTGGCATGCATGGATAGGGTGTAAATTTTCATTCGTATTTGTTCAAATTAGAGCACTGAAACAACGAGTTTGACAGATTTACAGTTCAAAATGACGGTAAACACAACAAGGAAATCCTACCGTAAATTATTCGAAAAACATCGCCTTGCATGTAAAATAGTATCCTGGGCGGTGGTAATTGAAGATAATCGACAGATGCATCGATCTTGAAAGTTTTCCCAGTGATTTTATCATTATTTTTAATAAAAGTAAGTGTTATTTAGAAGAGCTACCGACTTGTCAATGCTATGTGAATGGTACTTCCGGGTTTGGAAGCGGCCTTAGCCTCGTTTTCGATTTATCGCACGCGGTTCCATATGCCTCATAAATATTCATGAGGCAATATTAAGAATCCCCTATGTGAATGGTACTTCCGGGTTTTGAAGCGGCCTTAGCCTCGTTTTCGATTTCGAGAGCTCAGTTTCTTATGCCTCATGAATATTCATGAGGTAATATTAAGAATCCCCTATGGGGCTTATCAAATATCTTCCTGACTATTACTGCCCCTGCTAGGGATTTTAAAATGGCGGCTCCAACAGGAGGGGGCAAAATTGCGGACATGGTATTAGATTCTACTACAGTCTTTTCCCTTTTGGTGTCGAAGGTTTCAAATTAGTGCCAATCGATAGAGCAAACTTTATTTAACAGAACTCATCATTTTTTAGTCTTCAACACCAAAATTTTAATTCATAACTTTATCCGACAAAGTGACAGCCGAGAACGCCGGGTCCAAGGGAATGTAAACAAACACACATTTTCAATGCACACCAACATATACGTGATAATTTGGACATAAATATACACCATTTAGTATGAAATTCCTATTATTTAAATACCTATCTGTTGACTAGACCTACTATGCCTACCTCCTCTCTAGGTATGCTATTTCAACGTTAACACAGACGAAACTTAAAACAGTGGAGTTGGGGATGCGTAAAATCCCTCTCCCAAGGGCGGTAAGTCTGCATGGTCTCATGACGTCACCACCGGAAATCTTCACTCTCCTCTCGGTTGCATAGCAAGACGGATGTGTATGTTTTCGCTCTGCCACTGGGTACATTTAGCGTTTTTTTCGCTACTTTTGCTAACCTACTACTTCTTATTCATTTAAGAGGTTGTATCAACGTCCTATCTAAGCTCGTCGTTAACAGGTTAACAGCTGGTAGCTGCACGCTCTGCACGTGCAATTCGTGTCTTTTGTTTTCTCTCGCCTTCGTCGGGTGACTGCTTGGTTCGCACGGCCTTGGTTGTGCCCTCCGCCAGTCCCTTTGTCTTCTAGAATCAGTCGGGTCTTCCGATAGCTCATCGTCACCACCGGAAATCTCCACTCTCCGAACAATTTCTCCGACGTCATGAGACCATGCAGACTTACCGCCCTTGGGAGAGGGATTTTACGCATCCCCATCTCCACTGTTTTAAGTTTCGTCTGTGTTAAGGTTGAAATAGCATACCTAGAGAGGAGGTAGGCATAGTAGGTCTAGTCAACAGGTAAGTATAAATAATTACGTTTAATCAAAAACGTACTATTTTACAATTTTTTGTACATGTATGCATACTCACAAAACAATTATAAAGATATAAAGAGTATTTCTTCGGTCAGAGATTTTACTTTTCTCAACGCTTCTTCAATGGGTACTTTACGGCGAAATGACATAACATATTTTTGGCGATTACAAACTATTTAGTTGTTTTATCTATTCTCTACCGTGTTTTGATAACAAAAATATATAATCCAAGTAAAAAAAATTCTGTGTCAAAATAAAAAAAAAGGTGCCCAATTTTCTCTCCCAGAAACAAAGCTGAACTGAGTTAAAATTTAAGATTTTCTTGCTATTTCTGTTATGTTTTCCTGAAATTAGTTCATTCACACTTGAGCCACACTTGTTTTAAATTGTTTCCTGCATTTAGACATTATGCCCTCCAAAAAACTGTAAACCAAGTTATTAATTTCGTCTTGCCCAAAGTAAATATATTCTAAAATCGACTAAAGTCTTTACTCACATCCAAATTCCATGAAATTTTATTATTGTTAAGATTGAAAATTTAATAATAAACATGGATAGAAGATAGAAAAATCTGCAATATATATATATGTGTTTGTGTGGATTTCATAACGTATTCTGAAAAATAAACTAACATTTGGATATTATATTATAATGTGTCTCTGCAATAAATCTAAATTACATGACAAATTATTCCAATTGATTTTATTCAATTCTTATTCATATTTGTCCAACTTTACACTATATAGACAACATTTTTATCCCCCGCCGCGCGTTTAGCGCAAAGCGGGGGATATAGTATTCGGCTGCGTCCGTCCGTCCGTCCGTACGTACGTCCGTACGAAATGGAATAACTCAAATACTATTCACTGGATTCTTTTCATATTTTGCATATGGGTTCATCATGGGAAGAGTAATGTTCTAACATAGGTTTGTGACCTTGACCTTCATTTCAAGGTCACAACGAGACTTTGTTATTTTACCCTTGTCAGCGGGATATCTCATTAACCATTCTCTGGATTCTCTTCATATTTTACACATAGCTTCTCCAAGGGAAGACGACGGGCTGATTAGATTTTGGTGACCTTGACATTATTTTCAAGGTCACAGTGGAACTTTGAATTTTTCGACATGTTAATGTACATGTAAAGGTTGTCAGCAGAATATCTCAAAAACCATTCACCGGAATTTCATCATATCTTACACAAAGCAAAAGGACTGATTAAATTATGGTGACCTTGACATTATTCTCAAGGTCACAGCGGAATTTTAAATTTTTCGACATGTTAATGTACATGTAAAGGTTGTCAGCGGGATATCTCAAGAACCATTCACCGGAATTCCATCATATCTTACATAATGCACCTCCTAGGAAAGACAAAGGGCTGATTAGATTTGATGACCTTGACATTATTTTCAAGGTCACAGTGGAGCTTTGACTTTTTCGACATGTTTGACAGTCGATTTTGCTGATCTTGACATTATTTTTAAATTTTGAAGTATTAATTTTCGGCGGGGGATCATGTCACCTTAGTGACAACTACTTGTTCCATGATGTGTTTGGCCAAATTGAGATCCTTTTATGAATGCTTCATGCAATCTAATTCTGCCATCAATCCACCCACATAGAAATGTATTAACTCCATGTACATACACAAAAGTTTTTATATTTGCCTCAATATTAAAAAATTTTGCAATATTAATTAATTCTGTCATTTTGCAAAATAAAGAATAATGTATTTATTCTTCAAAACCTTCGTTATTTTGAGTTTTAAATGGTAGTAAAGTTACATGCATTTTGAGTATTAAATGGTAGTAAAGTTACATGCCATTTTCATGAAACATAAGCATAATAAGAGTGATATTAGAAAAATTTACTTGAACCATTTCCAGTATTTGCAAGTAATTAACAAAATTACATAATTTGTTTCTTGGTAGCCTGTGATTTGTCGCCGAAAATTGTTTTTCCAAGAAAAATCTTTTTCAACTGACCATGGGTATTCAAAAGAAAAACCTGCTACAAGTTTCAAGGTAAGATGTTTATTTATGAATAACCAATTTTTTAAAGGACCTTTAGTAATTCTTGTTTGTTGCCATAGTTAAAGTTAGAAATGACTTATTTGTTTTATGTCAGCAATTTCATTTATTTATTTATTCTTTATTATATTATTTGTGCCCTTTTTTCAAGAAGAGGAGCGAATTCCTTCATTCCAGATGGTAGTTGAACATAATTACACGAAGAAAAGACCACTCAGCACTTCCTCCCCCTGCAGCTCAAAGAAACGCTTTCATAAAACTTCACCTGTGGTAAATAATTAATATATCCTTTATTCTTCATTATATTATTTATGCTATTTTTATGCCCCCCAATCGGAGATTCCGGGGGTATATTGTTTTTCACCCGTCCGTCCGTCCTTCCGTCTGTCCGTCTGTGTTTGTCCACAAAAACTTTAACCTTGGCCATAACTTTGGATTGCTCAGAGCTAGGGCTTTCATACTTAGCATGTGCATACCTTGTGATAAGACATTTCAGATGAGGTCATCATATTTGACCTTGTGACCTTGACCTTGCCGCAATTGACATTTTCAGAAAACTTAAACCTTGGCCACGACTTTGGATTGCTCAGAGCTAGGGCTTTCATACTTGGCATGTGCATACTTTGTGATGAGACCTTTCACATGAGAACTGTATATATGATGTAAAACAAATTTCCCTTGGGACAATAAAGACATTATCTTATCTTATCTTATCTTATCATATTTGACCTTGACCTTGCCGCAGTTGACATTTTCATAAAACTTTAACCTTGGCCATAACTTGCTCAGAGCTAGGGCTTTCATACTTGGTGCATACCTTGTGATGAGAACTTCATATGGGTCATCATATTTGACCTTGTGACCTTGACCTTGCTGCAGTGGACATCTTCAGAAAACTTTAACCGTTGCCATAATTTTGGAACATCCGGGGGCATCCGTGTTTAACAAACACATCTTGTTTCATACTGATCTGCTGTATAAATTCACTGTATATGATCATTTTTAATGGGAAAAAGCCTTTTCCTTATTAGGTGTTTCATCTAATAGGATAATACACACTTTATTATTCTAAAGCAACATTTAAAATAAAACAATATCATAATAGTGCAATAATATATGTGGTACTTATGAATAAAGTTAAGGAAGATCAAAAATGTTTTTTTTTCAAGATCTCTGAGGTACAGAAAAGAACTGATTGGAGCAATGCTGAATCAGGAATGCTTGTTGATATAGCCAAGACTGCTGAATCAGGAATGCTTGTTGATATAGCCAAGACTGCTGAATCAGGAATGCTTGTTGATATAGCCATGACTGCGGAGGTCCATTCCCTTGAGTTTTGGGACCGATTAATCAAAAATCATTAGCAGATAACTTCTTTATCAAATTTTATTGAAAATTAAATACTCAGCATTAACATATAGTTATTCAAATATATGTTATTTCACATGTTCAAATGAAAAATATATTTATACTGAAATATATACCATTGTTTAGTACTTTACAGTACCCTTAAATTGAAGACAAATCAATTTTCACTGTTCTCAGGTTCATCTTGTTGATCAAGATACAAGAGGATGATTGATTTGACAACAACAAACAGCTTGAACCTCGATCAACTACCAAAAAAATCAAACACAAAGGATGCTGCAACTCAAACCTATCCAGCATTTCCTGTGCTGTTTACAAGCAGGTATATATATAACACAAAGACTTACTTTGAGATATGCATTTATTGGTTAAAGTCATCATTATGTTTCGCACACAATTTATTTGCTTATATAGACAGACAGACAGACACGTTTATTTAGTATTTAAGGCACAGTGGCCCTAAGTACAGTTGATATTTCATCATTACAGCTTGAGATCAGGTGACATAGTTATTGGTTTTGCTCGGGATTTTAAAATGGGCATCACATGTTTTATAAAAATGGCAATGCATTTTCAGACAACAATTTTATTAGAATTAAGCAGATTATACATTGTTTGTGGATTGACATAAACACAATTTCGGCAGGCAGAAAAAGCATCACAAACTAACAATAAGTGAAATTATATATATAATGATAATATATATACAACTAATGACATGTACATAATATACATATCTTTTGAGCCAAGTTGAAAAACAGCTATGAGTTTTAATTTACTGAATTTTGTCAGACAGAAATCTCTTAAAAAACTAAACCTTTAAACGATTACTGATCGAGATATGAGCATTTTTATCAGCCCTTTCAGCCCTTTCTAGATCTGCTTACATATTAAATGGTGGCAAAGGAGAAGTGACGTTACTGTAAACAAATAGGCAGCCCAGTTATTATTTTGCCGTTTTACAAAACCATGCTAAAAATTAATGAATTAGAAAATTATAAACATAATAATAAAATGTTAGATTACAAGTTTTCGTTCACTGTCACGTTCATGAAAATTGTTTAAGCTGCACTAAAATAACATTAGTCCAGCAGCCAGCCCCTGTGACCGGGAAAGTGCGTCCGTACAAAATATTTGTGTTCATGGTGAACCCTATATAATCAATACATTGTTGTTTCATAATTTTAAGTAACTGGAAGTAAATATATATTTAGATATTATACTTAGTGTTTAGATTACAGAAAAAAACTGGAATATAATTAATTCATAACTTTATAATGATGTTAAAGTAAGCTTTGGATTTTATTTCCTTAAAAGACTGAAGGTTTTAGATTTTAAATCGACTTTATAAAGGCTGAAACAAAGTGTAGAATTATTTTGCTAGATAACAAATGCATGCATGCATGAAAAATATTTTGAAACTCATTTGACAATGTTTTTAAACCAACTGCTTATCATAGTTTCGAGGTCGTGTTTACTTTGAGTCACATAGAGCACATGTCAATAAAAAGTTGTGTAACATTGTTGTCATTTGATTTTGACCAATCAGGCACAGAGAGGGCGTGCCATGAAGAATGTTTTAGCGTTAAGTTCTTAATCATTAAGAGTCTATTTTGTCAGGAAAATACGACCATCTGATTGGCTGAGAAAGTAGGTTTAGTTCTTAAACTGATACGAGTCTGTAAATTATTTATTATTATATTGAAATAATTTAAAGCTTTCATAGTGCAAGTTATCTATAGTTTACATGAGTTTACCATGAGTTGACACAATTTAAGACAATCAGCTGAAAAATATTTTTAAATGTCAACCCTTACAAAAAAATCTACAGTGTTGCAATAGTTCTGCTACATTGCGGCAGTGTTGCATCTTGGAGTGAAACGTTGCTGCTGGAGTAAAACCGTTGTCCATCATCTCATAGTCGTAAACTGATCATTAACAACAATGGTCCGGCTGACCATTGCAGCAATGGTTGCGTAGCACATAATTTGTAATGAGGAGATTTATATAAAGTCTGAAAGACCAATGGTTATTGACAATATGAGCAAAAATAGCAAATTATGGTATATTCGTAGGTGGTCACAGGTGACATCTTTATTTTTGACACTTTGATACAAGATTTTTCGACCCCAAGCACATCTTCTTCTCTGAAGATACTAGCACCTCGAAGCTGGAATTTGAATATTTCTACAGCTGAAGCATTGGTGACTTCATGATGTGTTTTTAGCTCATCTGGCCCTAAAGGCCCGACCAGGGCTCATGGCATGGCATGGTGTCTGGCGTCCGTCCATCTTTGCATTTTCTTCTTCTTCTCCAGAACTACTTGGTTTAGGTTGTGAAATTTTGTGTACAGACTCCTTGGCCAATGGGCATTCTAGAATGTAAAATTGGTGACCCTGTGACACCAAATAGGGTCACAGGGGTCACATCCTTAAAAACCTATTTTCATCTTCTTCTCAAGTTCCATAAGGTCTGGAGAGCTAAAAAGTTGTGTACAGACTCCTTGGCAAATGGGGATTCTAAATTGTAGATTTCCTGACCCTGCGACCCCAATAAAGGTCACAGAGGTCATGACCTTAAAACTTATTTTCATCTTCTTCTCAAGAACCACTGACCCTAGAGACTTGAAATTTCATGTACAGACTCCTTGACCCATTGGGATAATTCTAAATTGTAGATTTTGTGATCCTGTGATACCCAAATATAGGTCACAGAAGTCATGACCTGAAAAGCTATTTTAATCTTCAGATTTTATGGCTCTTCAAAGGGAGGTAATAAACAACAGTGATGAATTAAATCTTCAAGTGTGTCTTTATTTGTAGGGGATTTTATCTCTGGCCTCAAAGATAGGTCAGAGGGGTAAGGACCTTAAGACCTATTTCACCTTCTCCATTTAAAGTGCTTCCTCTCACCTAGAAGTTGACATTTTGATTTAGTAAATGTAGCCTATAAAGACAAATGAGCATTTTTATTTCATTACCCTATTACTTTTGGCACAGTAACCTTTCAAAGTTGGGTGACTTTATTCATTGTAATATTCAAGTGGCAATCGCTCCACAATTGCATGATATTTTTCAGGGCTGCTAGACAAATATGTTGTCTAAAGGAATCAATAATAAAAGTGCGCAGAAACAATCATTTTCTGTAACAATTAGGAAGGATGAAGAATGATAGAAAATAATGGTTTAAATTTGTTCCATTGGGAAAATTTTCAAAATGGTCATAGAGACTCTAAACTTGTTTTGGAAGATGCCCATATTTATAGGAGGACAAATGTCAATCATAGCCATTGTTTATGTCATATGGTTTTCTTGCTATTTTGATTTACAATGAAATTACTGGAATTTCACAGTTTTGTGTTATGAGACATTCTTCAATCAAACATAAATCTGAAGGACAAACTGGAAGTCTTTAGACCTAAGTACTGCAGTGACAGTCCTAGTCTTCTGACTGCTTTAAGCATGAAGATTTTGGAAGTTTAAATTGTGGCTGAGAATATGATAATCAAAGAAATAAAAAAACTCCACTCACTTTGTCTTCCTTTCAATAAATATGTAATTTTGTATTCATCCATTTTCTTCATTAATAATGATATAAATTCAACTGAAGTACATATCAAAAGAGTAATGAACAGTATTCAACCATCACTAAAAGCAAATCAGTTAGATATACAACTTGAACAACTATCAGGTACAAGTGAATAAATTTCAAAAAGCATTTTACATATTTGACAAAAGTCATAATGATTTCAGTTTAATTTTCCTACACATGAAATTGCCATGTATCAAAATACTTCCCAAAGTGGAGAACTTATGATTGATAATTATTATTAAAATCAATGTTTTAAAGTCACAATCACTAAAATTTTAAGGAGAAATTGTAATAACAATAAAGTGTAATCCACAAACCATTGGTCATGAGACTTGAAATGGGGTGCAGGATGATAACTGTTCAATGAAAAAGGGGGAACGATTCCAAATCTCAGTTGATTGCTAAACAGCAGCTCAATTAGTTTACAAATAACATTAGATTAATCTATTTGTTTGTTTATTTGATGAACCAGGATGGGAGAGGGACACTGTGTATTGAAATAATTGGCATTCCAAATCTACAGTTTTAAAGTCACTTATTTGATTGCTAAACAGTAGCTAATTACTTTACAAATACCTTTAGATTGACCTGTTTGTTTGTTTATTCAATGAACGAGGATGGGGGACACTGTATGTTGAATTAATGTTGTTTCAAGTTGAACATTAGAAGTTTAAAAGACTTAAAAGGTATGCCTAATTAACATATGCTACCTATTTATAACACTGATTAAATCATTTGCCATGTAGATGTATATAGCCAATGATAAACATTGGTGACACTTCCACAGTGTACAGCAGAAGAAAGTATCAGAGAGATATTTCTGAAATAAATAGTCTTCATAGTTTACAGATTGACTGAAAATAAAACAAAAGTCTTATTTACTAACATGTGAAAATAGCTTTAAAGTAAATACAAAAAATAGAACGTTCTTAGACTTGAAAAAGCATTACACAGTAATAATCTATAATGCCTAACAAACAGCCTTATGCAATTGAGAAAGATGAAATATAATTATAATTATATATATTAATAATTAATATTACTTGAAATTGCCTTATGCAAAGAGATTTACCAATGGGATTGCCTAATGCAATGGTGATTGAATAAATGCCTTTTGCAATAAAATATGGTAAAGAAAGCATTAATAACTTTTGCAAAAACTTACTTGAAAATATTTCTTAAACTTGTAAACAAAGAGAAGTCCAAAAACTTAAGTTATTTGTTAAAAAATAGATTAATACAGTATTTTAGGGTATTTACGGTAATTGCAGAAAAGTGAAAAAACACTGAAGTTAAATTTATTGAAAATGTTGACACCAAAAATAAAATGGCACACACAAATGAATAACCTTTGGTTAAACTAAACACTTTGAAATTACACTTGCAATTCATAACTTTGCCTATGAATTGAAATGAAAATAGCATGAAAATATAACGCTAACACTTTGCCAGTTGAAAAATACAATTTAAGTGATAAAGTGAATGAAATGTACCTTAAAATTTGCCTACATTTGTGAGAATTTACTTTTACAAAAGAAATACATTAAAATGGTGATAAAATTATAGTTACCATTTGTTTGCGATGGCATTTTCTAACTTTCGAAACTTGTTTTTGCAGCGTACATGGGCGCAGCCATGTTTAAACGAGAAGTCTGTGCCCAAGGCAGGTTACTCCAAAAAGAAAAAGTTATATGCATACCGCAAATGAGAAAATAATACACCGGGGAAGCTGTTAGCATTAGAGGGGCAGTAGCATGTTTTTTTTCGCTCAACTAAGTTGATGAAATGTATTTGAAAAATGATTTAACCAATAGTAAAACATCCTTCTCTCTTCGGAAAATAAAGTTTAAAATGAGTGTACATGTTTCGGTAAAGTCATGGGAATCGTTTTTGTAATACAAAATAATAAATTGTGTTCACAATAAAATGGCCGCCATGCAATTTTTGCTTTATACGCAACATAGTTTTTACCACTACAGATAATTGGTTTGTGTAATAAGATGTTTTACCCTCTCAAGTTAATTTAAATGACATAAACTATCAGTATAAATGGGAAATTTGAAAAAATAAATTTTGCAAAAAACGTGCTACTGCCCCTTTAAAGTGTGATTTTGGCCGTTACATACTGGCTCCCTTATTGTAAATCTTTTACAATTTCTACTCTTATAAAAATAATAATGGCCAAAAGAAATAAACCAAAAGGAAAATTATTAAAGTTACTTGAAAATAAACCTTGTCGAAATAAAAAAGGGAAACAAAAGTTTTACGAAAAACTTTGTTCTTACTCATGAAAAAAACACATTATCCATAAAAAGTTTGCAATAAACATTTTCAATAGTTCATTGTCACTTCAAGGTTCCGCCTTCAATTTTCATAGTCTCTACTTATGTATCTGCATCCAACAGCATGCACAGTTTGTCCAGAGGTCTTATGAGTTCGGACAGGCTTGTCCGGACTTTCACACTCCGAATAAGTCCCTTCTTATCCGGAAAGACGTCAACGATTCTGCCCATTTTCCATGAACTTCGAGGAGCGCTGTCAATCAACAGCACAACATCGCCTACTGCACCATTTCTTCTTTTCCTTGAGTCCATTTCTGTCGTGACTGCAGCATAAGTAAGTACTCTTTGACCCACCTTTGCCAAAAAAGATTGGCAAGATACTGCACATGTCTCCATCGCCGCTTTGCGCAGTTGTCGTCTGCCAAGAAGACACCGGGAACCCTGTTGTCACATCCGTAGAGACGGAGTAGCTGGTTTGGCATAAGGGGAGATAAGTCACTGGGGCTACTAGGATTACTAGTAATCGGTCTTGAATTCAGTATGGCTTCCACTTCACACATAAGAGTGTATAGACTGTCATCTAGATTATGAATTTGTTGGTGAAGTAAGCCGTTCAACACTTTCCTTACACTCCTAATCAAACGCTCGCAGATACCACCATGGTGAGATCCATAAGGTGGGTTAAACTTCCAAGCGATATTTCTTTGTGACAGCTCTTTGTGAATATGGGCTTGATTCCACCTGTCAATCTCTTGGCGCAGCTCTTTTTCACATCCAGTCAGATTTGTGCCGTTATCTGACCATATGACTTTAGGGTTGCCCCTCCTGGCGATGAATCGACGTAAACAGTTGATACAAGAATCTGTTGTCAGAGAGCTTGCTACTTCTAGATGTACAGCACGTGATGCCATACATGTGAATATCACACCGTAGCATTTAACTTCAGTCCTACCACGCTTCACGAAGAAAGGTCCAAAGTAGTCCATACCTGTACGAGAAAATGGTGGCTCGTTAGGCACGAGTCGGTCACTTGGTCAATTTTTGGTAGATCTGCCATCTTTTGACTCGTTTGGCCAGCTTTGTACTTTCAGCATACTACACATTTCGACACCAGATGCTTGATAAGTGTTCCTGCTCCAGGGATCCAATACTTTTGTCGCAAAGCACACAACATGGAATTCTTACCGAGATGGCCTACCAACTTATGGATGTCCACAAGAATATATAGGGCTGTCTCTTGAAATTTCTGCTCTTTGTAGACGACTGCCTACTCTGATCACTCCCTGTACCAGAATGGGGTCCAATCTGTACACTGTACTTGATTTCTTGATTCTTGAATTCTTGGACTGAAGCACTTCAATCTCAGCACTGTAATGCTCCTTTTGAACATAGATGATCAAGGCATTTTCTGCTTCTTTCAAGATTTCAACCGTCAGACTGCAATGATCCTGCGCTTCAGTTTTCTTATCTTCATTTTCTGTTTGACTTTTTGCTTGAGAGTTTTCTTAACTAGGATAATCCATGCTACAATTCTCTTGAGCTTGGTCCAGCATGACGAGTATTTCAGCAGTCTTGACATGATATCTGTCTCGCTCATTAGAGATACATTCACAATCCTTTTGATTTCAATGTCCGCATCATCCAGACGTAGCAAATTTTTATCCACTGTTCGGGTTCATATAAGAACTTTGGTCCATAAATCCAATAATCTGCAGAAAGGAACTGATCAATGTTCAAACCTCTTGATGTCGCATCGGCTGGATTTTGCTTCGATTCAATGTATCTCCATTGGCTCACTTTCGATCCGTCTCGTATAACAGCTACGCGGTTAGCAACGAAGGTCTGAAACCTTGATTTTTCATTGTTAATGTGATTCAACACTGCCATGCTGTCAGTCCAAAAGATAACATCACTGACCTCATACTCCAGCTCATCAGCTATAAACTTGTACAACAGAGATTGATGCAGCTGTTGATTCCATTCTTGGGATCGTCATTTTCTTCAATGGGGCGACGCATGATTTTGACATCAGTAAAGAGCAATGAAGTTAGTTTAAGTTGTTTCTAACACGAACATATGCCACAACTCCATATCCAACTTCTGAGGCATCAGAAAACATATGAATTTGACAGTAAATTCGAAGGCTTGTAGCATCGAGGAATGTCTGTTTTTTCAAGATTTGGTAAGTCATGTAACCACTTCTCCCAAGCTTGTTGAAACTTTTCGAGTAGAGGATCATCCCAACCTAACTTTAGTTGACAAAGTTCTTGATGAAGAATCTTAGCTTTCAGTATGAATGGGGATGCTAATCCAAGAGGGTCATACAATGAACTGGTTACAGATAACAATCCTCTTCTGGTTGTGGGCTAGGGCTCTCCGTAAGAAGAAGGAGGATACACCCACCGGGGTCACAGGCAAAACCGCGCTTTTGAGCTGGCGAGATCCGTGACTCAGGAGGAAAGATCTCAGCCTCGGAGCATGAGTGACAGCCTCCTTACGGATATGGGTAAGGTTTCCAATTCCTCCGGGAATGGTTACCATAACAGCCTAGCTGTTAATATCTCAAATGGGAGACGGTCAAAAACCGGGCCTAGGGCCGGTTAGAGCCGTAACCAGAGGAGTTATAATTACCTCCAGCCCTAAGGCGACTAGGGCTCTCCATAAGGAGGAGGAGGATACACCCACCGGGGTCACGGGCAAAACCACGCTTTTGAGCCGGCTAGATCCGTGACTCTGGAGGAAAGATTCTTTTTCAGAAGGGATCCTCCTTGGGGTACTTATTGCATAAAATCCTTGATTTTTTATATATGACAGGTTGTAACTATATTTTCCACTTAAAATTAGTTAAAAAACAAAAAAAACGTACTTTGGGTCACCCCCTTCGAGCCCCACCCCTTACGGTTGTCATGCAACCAGGGGCAGATAACTCTAATCTCACCACTTTTAATCCTGTCATTGAACTGACACGACGCACAAAGTTTTTTGTACTGAGTTTTCTACGACCGATCAAAGAAAATGGCCCAAAACAAAGCTGTATGTGTGGTAACTTCTACCTTTTTTACAGTAGGGTCGAATGGACGGACACCTTTTGCTTATTGGGGCACATTCCTGTAGGCGGCCGACTGACAAGGTTCTTAGACGCTTGGGCGAAAGCCACGTCGAACACCTGGGTCCTGTCCACACTCAGGGATGGCCATATGCCACAGTGGAAGCGCGGTCCTCCTTCTTTTACCGGGGTGCGGCACACGAAGGTGCCCTCCGCGCCGGAGAAGGGGGACATCCTCCGCTCAGAAGTCAAAGCGTTGCTGAGCAAGGCTGCGATAGAGCTAGTGCCTGTGGGCCAGGAAGAGAGCGGATACTATTCCACGTACTTCCTGGTGACCAAGAAGGGCGGAGGGTTTAGGCCCATCTTGAATCTGAAGATCATGAACAAACTCATAGAGGTCCCATCGTTCAAGATGGAGACTCTAAGGTCTGTGATCTCGTCAGTGAAGGTCGGAGAATGGCTATCCTCCATAGACCTCAAGGACGCTTACCTTCATGTTCCAATGCACCCAGAATTCAGGAAATATCTGCGGTTTGCATTCGACGGGAAGTGTTACCAATTCAGAGTGTTACCCTTCGGAATCTCTACGGCTCCGAGGGTATTCACCAAACTCATGCTGGTAGCGGCTCAGGTCGCCAGGTCTCAGGGCAGGTGCTGTCATCCCTACCTGGACGACTGGCTCCTCAGAGCGCTGTCCCAGCTTCAGAACCACGAATCCACCCAGGCCATACTTCACACGTTAGTTTCGCTGGGTTGGATCGTGAACCTCAAAAAGTCGGAGCTAGCCCCGTCTCGGGACCTAGTCTTCCTGGGCTCCAGGTTTCAGACGGAGCCGGGGATCGTATCCCTGGCCCCGGACCGGGTCCCAAAGATACTGGGGGCTGTGAACTCGTTTCTCAGCGCTCCATGCCACACGGCTCGAGTCTGGCTCCAGCTCTTAGGAGTCATGGCAGCAACCGTAGACATGGTTTGGAGGTCCCGGCTCCGCATGAGGCCCGTCCAACAAGCTTTGGCGGGTCTATGGTCCCACTCGGAGTCTTACGAGAAGCAGCTCTTTACTCCGGAGTGGGTCTTGCCACACCTGTTATGGTGGACCAATGTCGATCACCTGACTCGGGGTTACCCCCTGCAGCCTCCGGTGCCGACCCTGACTATCCAGACCGATGCCTCCCTCACGGGATGGGGCGGGGTTCTGGGATCTCGCACGGTCTCGGGCCTGTGGTCACAAGCCGAGTCTCAATTGCACATCAATGTGTTGGAGCTCAGGGCGGCCAGATTGGTTCTGCAACATCTGAGGGATCAGGTGAGGGGTCAGGTGGTCCGACTCCAGATGGACAACAGGACCGCCATGACTTACATCCTCAAACAGGGCGGGACGGTCTCTCCGTCCCTCCTGGAGGAGACATGGCAGTTCTTCCTTTGGTGCGACGAAGTCGACACCAAGGTCCTGCCAGTGTATTTGCCGGGGGTGGACAATGTCCGAGCAGACGCTCTGTCTCGCCGGATCCTTGCCCCCCACGAGTGGCTACTGGATCGAGAGATATTCGAGACTATCTCCCAGTTATATAGGTCATTTCAGGTGGATCTGTTGGCGTCAGGGACGAACTTTCAGATACCCCAGTTTTGCTCCAGGATACCCGACATTCGGGCTCTATCCCAGGATGCATTCGAACTGGACTGGACAGACAGAGTTCTGTGGGCTTTCCCACCAGTGCCTCTGATCTCCAAGGTCCTTGCCCGTCTAGCCACTCATCCTCCGCGTCTGCTGGTGCTAATCACACCTCTGTGGGCAGCGCAAAAATGGTTTCCACAGGTACTCAGGTTTCTGGCTATGCACCCTACTCTGTTACCATGTCGGCCGGGACTTCTGTCCCAGGACGGAGCCCCCCACCCCAACCCCAGGGTGCAGTGGGTGGCCTGGCCTCTGTCCGGGATCGCCTCCAAAACAGCAGTATTCCTGCATGAGTTGCAGACACAATACTGGCTTCGAGGAGGGATTCAACGAACATTCAATATGAGGATAGATGGGCCTGCTATTCGCGCTGGTGTGCAGATAGGGACGTACTCGATCCCTTTTCTGCAGATTTAGTGTTTGTCTTGGAGTTCCTGCAGTCCAGATTGGATGCTGGCTTGGCCGCATCTACTGTCAGGGGTTACTCCACGGCTATTTCAGCCTTTCATGTGCCAGTGGACGGCGCCCTTTTGGGAGTACATCCTCTGGTTCAGCGGTTTTTAGCAGGCGTGGACAGGATCCGACCTCCTGTGAGGCAGACCAGCCCGGTTTGGGACCTTTCTATAGTCCTGGACTGGCTCTCGGGTCCAAAGTTTAGGGATTTATCTGCAGTATCGCTTCAGTTGCTTACTTGGAAGACAGTTTTTCCAGTGGCGGTGGCGTCTGGCAGACGGGTAGGAGACATACATGCTCACAAGGGCCGTGAGCCCCCAGGTGACCTCAAGGCTCATTCGGTTAGGGCAGTTGCGACGTCCAAGGCGTACGCAGCGGCCCTGCCCATCGAAGAGATCTGCTCCGCTGCTATCTGGAGCCAGCCTAGCACGTTCATTCGACACTACCAACTCGACGGGCTCTCGGGCGAGCGTGCTCGGTTTGGTCAGACAGTTCTCTCTGGTGGGCAGAGTCGTCAAACCCCTAGCTGAATGAGCAGAGGAGGGTTGTTCGTTCTGTTTTTAATCATACTAACGCCACTAATATCACTTTGATACTAAGGGCCCAAGTCCTTTTTTCCCACGGTGACTTCCCTGGCTGAAGACCCGCGAGGGGAGATTTTATATGGTAATTTTTTGCCCTCACGCTCTCTCTTGACAAAAAAAAGGGGGGGGGGGGATTTTGACCAGTAAGGCGACTACGAGTGCGCCGGGTAATCCCCAGGTCAATGTTGGTTCTCTTTCATGATGGATTCACAAGGTACTTTGGGTGAGTTAACTTTGTATATTGGTATATACTGTGCGCCTTTGGGTGCAGTCTGAATGCCACTGCCTTAGATTTAATCTTTGGGAATCTGTCTTATGCAATAAGTACCCCAAGGAGGATCCCTTCTGAAAAAGAATCGAACTAACCTGTATAGGTTTCAGATTCTTTGAAGAGGATCCTCCTTGGGGTAGGGCCACCCACCTCCCCTTCATTCAGCCTTTATGACTGGATTGAAAAGTGGTGAGATTAGAGTTATCTGCCCCTGGTTGCATGACAACCGTAAGGGGTGGGGCTCAAAGGGGTGACCAAAAGTACGTTTTTTTTAGTTTTTTAACTAATTTTAAGTGGAAAATATAGTTACAACCTGTCATATATAAAAAATCAAGGATTTTATGCAATAAGTACCCCAAGGAGGATCCTCTTCAAAGAATCTGAAACCTATACAGGTTAGTTCGATCTCAGCCTTGGAGCATGAGTGACAGCCTCCTTACGGATATGGGTAAGGTTTCCAATTCCTCCAGGAATGGTTACTATAACAGCCTAGCTGTTAATATCTCCAATGGGAGACGGTCAAAACTGAGCCTGGGGCCGGTTAGAGTCGTAAGCAGAGGAGTTAAAATTACCTCCAGCCCTGAAGCGATTTGGGCTCTCCGAAGGAGATGGAGGATACACCCACCGGGGTCATGGGCAAAACCGTGCTTTTGAGCCATCGAGAATCGTGACTCGGGGGAAAGATCTCGGCCTCGGAGCATGAGTGAAAGCCTCCATATGGATATGGGTCAGGTTTCCAATTCCTCCGGGAATGGTTACTATAACAGCCTAGCTGTTAATATCTTCAATGGGAGACGGTCAAAAATCGGGCCTAGGGTCGGTTAGAGCCATGACCAGAGGACCACAACTTGGCCACAGAGCTAAGTAGGCAGTTTCTTTTATTGGTAAGGTCATACCTTGGGGACAGTTACCAAGCAATTTTATCCACTGTACAGTTAAAGTTAGCACCATGGCTCTCTTGAACTGGTACAGTGCCATTGAGCTGAGTTTAACCTGATGTGGCCCTGCCTCCATGAACCGGGCCTGGTTCTGGCCATTACCAACTCCATGTGGCCTTGCCTGCCTCTAGCCTAGTTCCATCTGGCCTGGCCTGGCCTGGCCTGGCCTGGCTCTGGCCTGGCCTGGCTCTGGCCTAGTCTGGCTCTGGCCTTGCTATGCCCTGGCTCTTTCCTTGACTGTTGATCTTGTAGGGCCAATGTGGTCTGGCTCTGGCTCCATGTGGCCTGGCCTGCCTCTGGCCTGCCTCTGGCTTGGCTCTTGCTTGGCTCGGGCCTGGCTCTGCCCTGGCTCTTTCCTTGACTGTTGATCTTGTAGGGCCCATGTGGTCTGGCTCTGGCTCCATGTGGCCTGGCCTGGCTCTGGCCTGCCTCTGGCCTGCCTCTGGCTTGGCTCTTGCTTGGCTCGGGCCTGGCTCTGCCCTGACTCTTTCCTTGACTGTTGATCTTGTAGGGCCCATGTGGTCTGGCTCTGGCTCCATGTGGCCTGGCCTGGCTCTGGCCTGCCTCTGGCTTGGCTCTTGCTTGGCTCGGGCCTGGCTCTGCCCTGGCTCTTTCCTTGACTGTTGATCTTGTAGGGCCCATGTGGTCTGGCTCTGGCTCCATGTGGCCTGGCCTGGCTCTGGCCTGCCTCTGGCTTGGCTCTTGCTTGGCTCGGGCCTGGCTCTGCCCTGGCTCTTTCCTTGACTGTTGATCTTGTAGGGCCCATGTGGTCTGGCTCTGGCTCCATGTGGCCTGGCCTGTCTCCGACCCTGGCTTTGCACCATGAGGTCAGACTTAGGGTTTGACAACAGTCCTGGCCTAGCTCCATGAAGACTAACTCTGGCTCTGGTTCTTTCTGGAACTGTTACTCTAGTCGGACCCCATATAGTCTGGCTCTGGCTCCATGTTCCCTGGCTCTGGTACGGGCCCAGGCTCTGACCTGCCCTGGTTTTGGTTGCTGATAGTGGCTGACGCATCCCAGCAGGACTGTATGTGGTCGATACAGCCATGGATCATAGGTTGAAGTGACTTCATCTTGAATTGGGAGTCCTACAAACATATCAACTGGCAGATTGATTTCCCTCCCCAGCATTAATAGGTTTCGGGTGAAGTTAGTACTTTCATGTACCGTGGAACGGTAAGCCATAGTTAAATAAGGTAAGTAGAAGACCCAATCCCTCTGATTTTCACTTACAAAAGCACTTAACATAGCTCCAAGTGTCCTATTGAACCTTTCCACCATCCCGTCTGATCTTGGATGAAATGGTGTTGTCCTAGTTTTGTGTATGTTAAGAAGTTGACACATGCCCTGGAACAATTTTGACTCAAATTGTCTCCCCTGATCAGTATGAATTTCTCTGGGTATTCCAAATTTGGTGATAAAATTTTCCACAAGTGTTTCTGCAACAGTAATGGCTTCCTAGTTTGGCATTGCATATGCCTCTACCCACTTTGTGAAATAATCAGAGACAACTAAGATATAAAGATTCCCATTTTAAGTTTCTGGAAGTGGTCCTACGATATCCACATCTACCCATTCCAGCGGAACTCCTGCCCCTGACAATTGCATTGGACCCTGACGTTTTCTCGGAGGAGGTTTACGTTTGCAACAAGCGTCGCAAGATTGAATCCATAATTCTACATCTTTACGAAGCCCACACCAGTAGTATTTCTGTCTTATCTTTTCTACTGTTTTCTTTATTCCTAGATGTCCTCCTGTCAAGCTATCATGAGCTTGCTCAAGGATTAACTTCTGTTTATTCCTAGGAATTAGTAATTGAAGTATAATTTCTTTATGCTTTGTCTGAAATTTTCTGCAAAGTACATCATTCTTTTGATCCCAAAATGCACAATACAACTTAACGGTTTCACTGCACATTGAAATTTCTGACCATTTTGGTTTGTGTCCCTTTTCTAAGAATGCTAACATTTTACTTATGTCCTCATCCTGTTTTTGACTGTCGATTAAGTCCTGTTGACTGGTATCGACTACCTGTAATTGTCAGACTTCCCTAGTTACAGGCGAGTCCTCTGGTGTCATACCACACTGTCGGCAAGGAAGACGGGAAAGACCATCTGCATTTGCATGCTTACGCCCAGGCCTATGTTCAATTTCATAGTGGTAAGAAGATAGAATCTCTAACCACCTAGCTATCTGCCCGCATGGTTCTTTAAACCGAGTCAACCAGGTGAGTGCACCATGATCTGTCCTGATTAAAAAGGAATTACCATAGAGATATGGTTTGAAATGTTTAACAAAGTTCACCACTGCCAACAACTCTTTTCTGGTGACACAATAGTTTCTCTCTGGTTTTGACAATGTTCTACTGGCATAAGCAATTGGTCTCTCTTCCCCATCCTGTACCTGACTTAACACTGCTCCTATAGCAAAATCACTTGCATCTGTGTCAAGACTGAATGGTTTTGTGTAATCAGGATGAGCCAAAATGTCTGCACTTATCAATTTGTTCTTTAGATGTTCAAAAGCGATTGAACATTCCTCAGTCCAATTGTACAGTCTACCCTTTCTGTCAACTTATGCAGGCAAGCTGCAACTTTAGCGAAACCAGAGATAAAGCGACGGTAGTAGCTACACAAACCGAGAAAACTTCTAAGCTCTGAAAAGTTCTTCGGACTCGGACAGTTTTTGACAGCTTCTACCTTCTTCGGGTCAGTATGCACCCCTTGTGCATTTACAATGTGTCCTAAGTATTCTACTTCCCTTTTGAGCAAGTGACACTTCTTTGGTTTCAACTTTAACCCATTTATGCATTTAATTCAATGATCTGGTTCTCTGTTGATATATAAGATAAATATTCGCTGTAAGCTGTTTTTTTAAAGGGAATATGTTGTATTTATATGTCAACCAAGTTAAATAGTTGTAGATTTAAATATGGTTAAATCTGACAACCTGAAACAGAGGAGATACTAATTTAGCAAATTGCCAAAGTTTGAGGTACTACTGAATAATTGAACTTTCCAGTTGAACTCTCAGTTTTCAATGTTAAATAGTTTAAGTAAAAATATGAGTTTCTGTCAACTATATTTTTTTCCATGCTCAAAGTTTTGTCAAATTAGCGTCCCACATATGGGACGACATGCACAAGAGGGTACAGGTTTTTGGGTGATTCACAGAAATTATTTTTGTCGCGAAATATAATTTCTTGTCTTGATATTTATTGGAAAGGATGAGTGGAAGGGTAATAAAAAAATTAAAAATTTATAAGTGACTGACTAACCCTCTGCTGACATATATCTATATTGACGTATCAGATTTTTCTGGTGCAACAGATTATTTTGAAGATGAGGACGGTTTTAAGGAGGAAATGAGTAAATCAGAGCATTGCATGTGCTAACAGTATCTCATGAAGAAACAAAAGTGGTGGTCAATATTCCTTTTCCCGCTCTCTGCAGAAAATTAAAATGTTTGAATACGATATATACTACATTTTTCACGCAAAAATCGATTGATTGCTCTGCTGTAGTACACCTGTAATCTGAAATTCAGAAATGGTTTGCATTTCAGAAAGAGGAAGTCCCCGAGATGTTGTCCAACCAAAATTTATTATCTGTCAAACAATTTGGTTTTTCATGTACCTGTACCCTCTTGTGCATGACGTCCCATATATGGGATGCTAATTCTATCATCAAAATAACACGAAAAAAATTATTTGAGGTAAAAATATTCACTTCATTGCAAGTTATGAACTATAAATTCTCACAATTAAATGAAAATCTGAGAGGTCATGCATAAATGGGTTAACCCTGCTTCTCTAAGTCTATCAAACACTTGTTTCAGGCGGCTAATTGCATCATCAAAGGTACTGCCAAAGACAATGATGTCATCTAGATAAACTAGACAAGTTTCCCACTGTAATCCCATGAGTACTGTTTCCATTAACCTAAGTGGATGGTTCATTGGTCAGACCAAATGGGAGAACTTTAAATTGAAATAGCCCTTGTCGAGTACAGAAACTAGTGATTGGACGATCATCAGGGTGGACTTCCACCTGCCAGTAGCCAGACGTCAAGTCCAGTGTACTGTACCAACTGGAACCTGCTAACGAGTCTAATGAATCGTCTATCCTCGGGATCGGGTAGGCATCACAAACCGAGTGACGGTTTACCAAGCGAAAATCTATGCAGAACCTCATTATTCCATCTTTCTTCTTAACCAAAACAACGGGAGATGCCCAAGGACTATTAGATGGTTCTATTGCATCTTTGTCTAACATATCCTGAATATGTTTCATAACTTCTGCCTGACTATGGACTGGTAATCTCCTAACAGGTTGTTTGATGGGCTGAGGATTGTCTAACAGAATTCTATGTTGGACCACATTTGTTCTGCCTATGTCAGTTGACGAAGATGAGAAGACATCCTGATACTCAATTAACATTGATTTAAGCTGAGAGCTCTGCTCTGGACCTAAGTCTGCTACAGCTTCCTTCGTCATCTCCTCTAAGTATTCAGGTAACTTTGTGTTATTCTTCTTGATATTTCTTACTCGTCCTATGTTAGGTCCGTCAGACTGTACTGTCTCGACGTGCTCTATTGGAAAACATTCCGCAAAATGAGTTCCCTCATAAATTCTGATATCTTCAGAGGATGGATTGAGCACCCTGACAACTACCCCATCATCATCAGAGACTTGAGTCAAACTTCTAGCAATGAGTAATCCGCTTTTAGTCATATAAGACTGATTCCCTTCAATGACATACTCTTTGTTTACAGCTTTAGCACTATCATTGACAATTCATCACGTGCCGGGATATTTATGGTTTTCTCACAGGATACTCGAAAACAGAAATCTGAATCCTTCTCGTGTTCACAAGGTAAGATATTTTCTCCTATTGCCAAGGAACCATCTCCCATGTTCAAATTACATGAATTTTCTTTGAGAAAGTCCAGTCCCAGTATGCCCTGGTTTCCTATTTCAGCCACCCAAAACTCATGTTTACATGTGTGTTCTCCCAATTGTAACTGGAAATATCCTTTCCCCAGAAGACTAAGTGGTTTTCCATCAGCCTGCAATATCTTCTCAGAAGAAGCCTCTAAACTAGGTTTCTTATCTTTGTGAATTTGTGAATAACTTTTTACAGACATTAATGATACAGATGCGCCGGTATCTATCAACATGGAAAACTTTGAACCATTAATAACAACAGGAACAGATTCCGGATACATCACAATTATCATTTATTCTACAAAAGGGTCGTTTGTCTTACTCTTACCCTTACTCTGACCCGTGAGTGCGGCCTCATCTAGTTTCCCGAATTCTGTCTGAACAGAACTGGACAGTCACGCCTATAGTGTCCTTTCTGATTACAGTGAAAACATTCTATGTCTCTGTGCCTATTGAAAGGTTTTCTACTTTGCATCCCTGCAGAATTCCCCTGAACCATCTGAGTGAGACTTGCCACTGCTTTAGTCAATTCTGTTACTTGAGACTTTAAATCTTCATCCCTAGCATCCCCTAGAACTCTAGCCATCTTACGTCCTCCCTGACTGTCCTCCCTGACATTGAATTTCAGCATGCTGAAAAGCCTCTAACTCAACAGCCAATTGAACAGCCTCATCTAATGTACTAGGTCTAGATTGTTGTACCCTTAGTCTCATTTCAGATTCCTGCAGTGCCTCAATAAAGTGATCTTTAGGCAAAATTTCTACAAGATCATTATTTGCATCAGGATATGCCGTTGTAGCCAGTCTTCTAACACTTTGTCCCAACTCAGATAAAGTTTCCTCCCTATGCCTAGTTCTACTTTTAAGTTGCACCTTATACAGTTCTGTCTGATTACTAGGTGCAAATCTCTGTCTCAGAGCTTGTACTAGCTTATCATAATCACGTCTATGAGCAGCTGGTAAGTTCCCTAATACCTGCTGAGCCGAACCCCTCAGCTGAACAGCAAGGTATGTTGCTTTTTGGAGAAAATTAATTATTACAATATTTACAGAGATTCCAGAGATGACTCCAACTTCAAGGTGTGAATTAAAGATATATTATTTACAGCGATTCCACAGCTCAACTCCAGAGGCAAAGTCCAACTACAGACTTATCAAATATTTTTAAGATAATATTAACTAAGAAATTCTAAGTTAAATTAATGCACCTTCTACAAACTTATATCTAACTAATTAATACTAGTCAAATAAATTACTCCAGACAGTCACAAAGACAAAGACAGTTACAATAGTTCCAGTCCAAGGAAATCAGAATTTCAATTTATAATTAGTCCAAGTTTCTCCTGTGAAACTTATAAAAATGAGATATCCACACGACCAAGGAACTTGAAACACACTGTAACAACAATACCAGGATTTTAAATAACGTAATTTTTACAGAACTAAAACATTCCCAACCCAACTAAATACTGCGGGAAAACTGACAAAGTCTAGACGCTACAGTACAAACTACAGAAAATTACAAGTACAACTTCAATATCGCTAAAACGATCTATCAACAAAATATCTATCCCACCGCTGCCACCAAAAATCTATGTAACGGTAAGTAGGGTAGGGTATCATACTCAACGAAGATTCTAACTATCTAGTGTCATCTAGTGCATGTAAACAACTAAGTAAATATGTTTGGTAGCGCGACTAAGTTTACAAATACTGCTAAACTCTGCCTACTTGCCTTACACTACGAGTTCGCTTGTTCCACCAAGTAGATACTTTGCTGATACTAAATAAAGTATGAAAATGTCTTATAATTACTTTGTGTAAGTTTCTCAAACCATTTCTTATACTTTAATTTACAGATAACAAACTTCTGCTTTTCACATCTGGAACTTCGAAACCAATGCAAAGTGCCAGGGCCCGGATTCACAAAGCTTCTTAGAATTTTCTTAAGCCTTAAGAATGAATTAATTCTTAAATCCGCTAAGAATTCTTAGTTTCCATAACAACGTTCTTAACTTTTAAGAAATTCTTAGAAATAACATGTTTTTCTTAATTTTGTTCTTAACTTTAAGAAACCTCATGAGGTGTCTTAACTCCTTAAAGATAATATCATCTCTTTGTTTTTTCGATGTTAATTCGTTTATTCATATAGACAATACTTTCAAGTAAGCAAAATACAAACGATTATTTCGAAGCGTCACCTACTTATCAAGATATAGCCCTTCAAAGTGAGTAAATTTTGCCTCCTCATTATCTCATTCTTGAAACAGTTTTCCGCGGCCCCTCAGTGTAGCATAACCTTCGTTAGCGATGTGACGTCATACACAGGAGTTGCTTAATGAAATCCTTAGGCGATTTGTCGATTTTCGTTGATAATTCGTTTAAAACATAATAAGAACGTTTTGACATGACAAGTTTCCAATAGAATGGGTATTTGTGCGTCCGTAGGGAGTAATTTCGGAGTTTTAGGAGCATTTTTCGATATTCAACCGCTGATTTTAGATTTGTTCTTTTCCCAATCGAGTGGAGTGTTATGTTATCTTATAAGTTACAATATGTTTTGAAATGAATAACTGCCAATTCAAAAATAAAAAAGATCATGCAATTTTTTTACTATCATAAACGCCATTATTAGTTAATTTTTTTGATGTGCTTGATTTTGTGTTTGAACAGTGTCTATAGCTTGAAATCTACTGCGTCAATATTTCTCATGGTCACTTTATTTTGCTAATAGAATAGTTTCATTACAACTAAGAAAATCCTATAATGTTCATCAATGTTACTGGTTTACACTTTTTAGAAGAACATATTCGGGCTATCTTTAAATCTATAGTCGTGTACATTTACAATTACTTAGATTCTGTGTAATACCACTGACATAACATAAACATTCATTAGATTAAAGCATTGCATGAGCTTTACTGAAAAACATCAGACTTTCTCATTTTCCTAGCATGATATAAAACAGGCCTTGCATTGTATATTGCATGTATTGTTTGGTGGTCAATTCATGTGTTTTTTTAAATAAAATAATGTTTAAATCACATCGGATACAAATATGGAAAATGTATCTTTCCCATTTTCAAATGAAAGAATTGGAACTATAGAACTTTGATCAACTCGCCATGGCCTTGTGTTGTTTGGTTTGCAAATATATTACTCAGGCTATAGTTCAGTCGTGTAGATTTCCCCTTTTATTTAATATTTATCTTAGTAAGAGTGTCAATAACGCAACTACATCACTTATTACATATCGTTACATTGATAAACAAAAATATGGAAAATATAGGCCTACTTTGTTATATCGCGAATGGACGAATGTGAAAATAAAAATTATTCAACATACCCATGAGTCAATGAATAAGGCTTGTTAACAAAGTTATAATTTGTATGAAATGTGTAATAGATCTCTGTGACGTTTGAAAATCTTCATCATCTGACATGCGTGCCGCCGCCATATTGGGCAATGATAAGAATTGTTTCAAAACACATTGCAGAATTACGGGTCCAGCAATGGTCACATCACGTATTAAACAGTGTTGGCATCTGCTGCAATTTGTAGTACGTTTTACGGGGCGTGTATATATGTAATTTTGTTGTATAAGGACAACGGTAAATATGTTATTTAAGCAGTTATGTAAGTCTAATTCTAGTGTATTCTGTCATTAGACGCCAAGCGACTCCTGTGTATTACGTCACAAGGCCTAGCACACAGCATTCGCTCTCGCCTAAAGTTTTACGAGGCGTAATTGAGCGGCGTTCTAAAAAGGCCTTATAAAAGGTGTTTATTGGTTGAATTGACATATATCAAGTGGAATCCTCCTCATCTTTGAATATGCTTTAATAAAAACCGAAAAGTGATATGGTCGAGGTTTGTGGATCTTTAAGAAAAATCTTAAATCAAACAAAATGGCTGCCAGCAGAGACTGTGCCTTTCTCACTGGTAACTTATCACTGCTTTTGTAGGTTCATTTATGAACAAATTGCAAATTGAGAGTCATTTAAGTCCATTGTGGACATGTGACAGATCATCTAGCATATTTAAGTGATTGAAATGACACTTGAAATCGTTTTGGCAATAATAAGTGTTGTCAAATGAGAAACAATATCATAATATAAACATGTTATTCTCAATTCATTTACCCGACTGCTGTACAATATGGCATAGACAATGCACATGTCATCGGAAACGCTTCAACCTGAAAATTATTTTAAAATGTTCCTTGACTAATTATCATATGAAAATGAACTGCAAAATATCTGAAAGTTTGACAGGTTTCCTCACTATTATAATTACCATTGACAGGATTAATATGATTTATTCATACGACAACAGAGATCATAACAATCACGAAACTCTGCTTCGGTGCAGTGAATGAATCTGCATTGGCAGATTAGAGTTACCCCCCTTTCGGAAGTGTCAAAATCTGTATCAATAGTCAAACGAATTTGACAACTTCCAAAATAATTAAGTGATAGATATCCAATGTTAAATCATGTATGTATGTATGTATCAAGGGATCTTGTATGACTATTGTTAAACAAAAAAATGAGATACAAAAATCGTACTAATTTTATTTCTTTTTCAAATACAGACATACAAAAAAATAATATAATGAAATTTCAATTTTAAAAATCAATGTTCATGTCACTTCTTTTTATTATGTTTTAAATATGTAACTAAAATTGTTTGTGTATAATTTATTTTATATTTCTAAATGTGTTCACAATTCACAAAATAAGCTTTTTTTCTCAAACAGTTAAAATATTATGAAAAAATCACTTGGATTCTATATCAGCCTTTTATACATTTGAAATTAACTCACTTGTTGAACTAAAAGTGTCAAACTGATTATAAATTTGAAATGTTGCAAATTATATTTCATAAATCAGATAATGGGTTTCCCTAATTTGCTTAACTCATCAATATATTCATATTATGCAGGTACTAATTTTTATTTTTTTCAGTTTCACAAACATAACAAAGTACCACTGTGAAATTGGTCACCAGCTAGAATTAACAAAAGCTTTAATTCAGTCAAAGCAGTGGTAAACAGTCATCATTTAAATAGGCCTACCCATCATAAATGTATGTGTTCTTAGTCCAACAGGGTTTTTATTTGATTTAAACATATTTATTCAATTGAAAGGATTGAGTACAAGTTATCCAACTTAGTGAAACCCTCTCCTAAGGTTTTTATAGTTAATTCTAAATAATTTTATTGACTTTATCTCTCTTTTCACTTTTGAATTTTAAAACTGAAAAAATATATTGTTGTTTACATTCATCAAATTACTTAATTTCAAGGCATTGAGATAATGTATATGTATAAAAATATGAATCTAATTAGTGAAAATATTTCTGGTTGTATTTTTCTTGAAAATTCTAGTTAGATCTACTTTAAATCGAGAGGATCTTGGCTACCGATTAATTAATTGAAATAAAAACTTAAATTAATGTACGAAAGAGATGTGTGTCAGGGGTCATTTTACCTTTCATTCAGCAATTATCATGACAGGAAGAAAAGTTGGTAAGTCTTGGTTTCTTCATTTTACTTCAGTAATCCACCTTCAAACATGTTTTGCTGTTGTTTCATCAACATATTTAATATAATTTATTACAATTGATCCACACTGTTCTCTTCGTGCAGTCAGATGCAATTTTCTTACCTCATTCTGAGGAGAGCGTACATCTGTTACTATAAATAGATGAGGGGATTTCCAAAACGTCATAAAACAACCACTAAAAAACCTTTTTCAGGTACTACCCTTCCCACAATGCAAGTTGATTTCTTCTTAGTTAATTCTTAGAATATTTAAAATTTTACTGCTAAGAATTTCTCTTAAATGAACTTAAGAAGCAAATTAAGATTTTTCTTAGATTTAAGAATTCTTAAGAAATCTTAAGTATAAAACTAAGAAAATTCTAAGAAGTTTTGTGAATCCGGGCCCAGATCATCGTGAACGTCAGTCATATTTATCTTGGAAATGCTAGCTCCTGATTGGTCAGATCCTGGCGTGACCACTCTTTGACCTAAGATCCATGAATACTAATGAGCTAGCTGACGTTCACAGATGGCTGAACTTGGCATTGGTAGCGAAAGCCTGCGAAACTTAAAAGTTTTCGCAACACGAAAACTTTCCAAAGAACAAACATAGAACTTTATGGAAAACACAAGAGATTTTTAAGAGTAACAATAATAATGTATTCACAAGACATGAAGTTATAGGCAAAAGTGATAAATATTACTTTAATGAAAAACCTAACATGGTGCATCCTTATCGTGACGTCTAAGTCCTAAAATTTGCCAACTGAACTTTGATTAATACTAAGTACATTTCCCCCAAAATAATTAATAAAGACACTTCGAAAATCCTGGTTACATTTACAAATTACACATAAAAAGTTAGAGTCCTGGCGAAAGTTCTGCCATTCTCGTCTTGTCGGCTGATCCGAGGGCGCTTGCTACTTAGCTTAGAATGGTCCAGAAAATGAGATGCAAGCCCCGTTTGATCAGCCGACCGCCCCTTTTATAGTAAATAGTTATGACGTCACAATGAGGATGCACCGGCTGCCGAGATCACGTGACCATGCGAGAACGACCCAAACAAAATGGCGGAGCTTACGAAAATACTTGTCATCCCTACGCTAATTGGCTACTCTACTAATTACTGGGCTCCTTTAGACTCATAAACATAACTGTAAGATAATAAAACAACATAATAATATCCCTAAAACTATTCTACAGCTTCACAATTGACTCCTAATGTAATAATTTAACCTAGCACCCTACCGGAAGTAAACTGGACATTCGATTTTAACATTTACAATTTATGACTTAATAATTATGACGTTTATAGAACAAATTAATACTACCCTATTGCGCTTCAATATATTAACTTGCAGTAGATTTGTTTATGACATGGAAAGAGTTTACCCTGTAACTGAGGTGATCAGTTCAAGGAAACCTTTAATATCCCAAAGGGAAAGCCAGTCTTTCCCTGGAGCCTACACCAATTTAAGGATTCATACTCTGATCCTTAAGGATTCATACTCTGATCCCTACAGTTCGCATTTAGCCTTGGATAACTGTCAATGTCATCACCAATTCTTACTTAATGAAACCAGCTTTTGGAAAGGAGCCTGTTTGTCATTGGGGTTTGTTCAATTGATATTTTTATCCATCAATGAAGGGGCTAAACAGGTGGAAGTTGTTATATTAAAAAATTAACAAAACAATTGTTTATGGACCGTTATTGTTTTGATCTGACTTGATCTCCTCAATGTAAATGTACCTCCATTTTTTGTACAGTATAAATAAAAATTTCATTGCTAAATAAAAAATTATTTATTTTCCGTAAGCAATGTCTTGAGCCAGTATGGCCACACCATACTGTCAAATTTTGTTTCCGGGGCAGAGCCACAGAGGATGTAAGGTCGGTTAGGCTTTCATTACATCTATAGTAAGTGTGTCCTGGCATTCAACCACTTGAGTAGATAAAACTGTTTTTTTGTTATTGAGCAGGAGATTGATTGATATTTCAAATCTCCCGCAGGTTTCCCTTTCATGGGATATTCTTGCTGTAGCTGTACCAATCATTGTGGGTCTTGCCTCGTCATGTCATCCTTGTATGCACAACTTGAGAGACACTAACACTTAAGGTTTTAGACTTGGTTATGGCAATTTACCAACATTAATATTTATCCCCCGCCGCGCGTTTAGCGCGAAGCGGGGGATATAGAATTCGGCTGCGTCCGTACATCCGTACGAAATGGAATAACTCAAATACTATTCACTGGATTCTTTTCATATTTTGCATATGGGTTCATCATAGGAAGAGTAATGTTCCTACAGAGGTTTGTGACCTTGACCTTCATTTCAAGGTCACAACGAGACTTTGTCATTTTACCCTTGTCATCGGAATATCTCAATAACCATTCGCTGGATTCTCTTCATATTTTACACATAGCTTCTCCAAGGAAGGACGACAGGCTGATTAGATTTTGGTGACCTTGACATTATTTTCAAGGTCACAGCGGAACTTTGAATTTTTCGACATGTTAATGTACATGTAAAGCTTGTCAGCGCGATATCTCCAGAACCATTCACCGGAATTTCATCATATCTTACACAAAGCAAAAGGATGGATTTGATTTTGGTGACCTTGACATTTTTCTCAAGGTCACAATGGAATTTTAAAATTTTCGACATTTTAATGTACATGTAAAGGTTCTCAGCGGGATATCTCAAGAACCATTCACCGGAATTCCATCATATCTTACATTATGCACCTCCTAGGAAAAACAAAGGGCTGATTAGATTTTGGTGACCTTGACATTTTTCTCAAGGTCACAGTGGAGCTTTGACCTTTTCGACATGTTTGACAGTCGATTTTGCTGATCTTGACATTATTTTTAAATTTTGAAGTATTAATTTGCAGCGGAGGATCATGTCACCTTAGTGACAACTACTTGTTTAAAATTAAAATATATATATGTTTGATAATATATATGATATTAACGTTATATGTTAAATTACTACCTATTCAAACATTGTTGTCCCATGCCTGAACTGAAATCTGGAAAATTTAACCACTTGCATAAATAATGATTGCTATGCCCTATGTTAGAGGGTATGTAATTTTGAGTTGTGAACTAAGTGTTCTCATGATATTTCGCCGCTAATGGCTGTGATACTGCCGAAGCGGCGTTAAACATTAACTCAATCTCATGATATGTGAATAATGGAACTGCCGATATAGCCAGATATAGGTAAAACCGTACACCTTGGCGACTATGAGCTATCAGTAGTATGGAGATAAACGTTTTTGTTTTTTTTCCATCTTCTGCTATAAACATTTTATCCAGAAAATCGTGTTTTCTTCTGCTAGGTAGACTACAAATTCAATTTTGCTTTATTCTATCTTCATCTCATGCAACCAATCATTTTCTACTTATTTGACTTGTAGTGTCATATATTATCTAATCACCTTACAAAGAGCATGATCTATGTTGGGCAAATGGCTTCCTTCTCAAATCAAGAAGCCACTGATACACACTTCAACTGTTCATCTGCTGTCAGCTGGGACTTAGTCGGAGCTGCTATCAGTTTTTGCGCAGTTTCCATCGCCGCCGCCGCCGCCGCCGCGTTTTGTATTTGCTATAACTTTTTTCTTATTAGGTTTTAAGAACTCATATACATAACTTCTTACTTATACCCCTGGGGAATTTTTTTGACATGTTCACATTCAAGGTCAAAGGTCAAGGTCACGAGTTCTGAAATCGCTAAAAAAATCCTTGTAAACACGATAACTTGAAAAATATTTTTGCTATGAGGCTCTTCTTTGATGTATATCAACTATGGAGAAAGGCCAAGATTTGAAAAGGTTTTCGCTAACATCCGTCAAAGGTCAAGGTCATAGTGAGGTCACAACTTAAGCATGCTTTTGCGAAAATGTCTTATTTCAACTATTAACACTTTGAGTCATTGCATGATAATTATACGCGATGAAAAGTGATCATTGATGGTGTGACCTTGAAGGTCAAAGGTCAAGGTCATGAGATATTGGTTAAGGCCACATTAATCCTTTGATCAAATTTTGAAAGAAAAAATAGGTTTTAAGAACAAACTTGTGAAAAGTGACCCCAGTGATGATTAGTAATACTCGAATAATGAACAAATTTTTGTTAAAAAGAATTCCCATTTTATTGATGCTGACGAGAAGGGGGAACAGGGAAAGGCGAGACCCTAAGTTTCGGAGCTGCTCTGCTTTTGCGGTTTCCCGCAAACACTAATCTAGTTAATATCTATTATTAGGAAATAGTATTAGTAATGATTGTGACTGAAGGACTTGTGTGCATAAAAAAGTGGTCCCCACTTATTCACATTTATTGTTTACCTTTATAAACAGGTTGTGGCTTATGTTCATGCAGATAAGGAAAGGATATCCTCTCTTTGGCAATTTTTGGAAATCGATGGATGGAACACATGCTCACATGTTTGTAAATGACCTCGTTCAGGCAATACAATTGTTCATTAAATATTAGCTCTAGATTATATGAAAATTTAAGTGACTGTTAATCCACTTCAGAGTTTTTCATATGTACACTTATTCCAACAGCAGGAAATTATACTTTTCTTCAGTAGTACCGGTAAGCAGATGCTGTTTACCACATATATATACGTTGCTACGTCATACCTTTACCATAAGGAATTGTATGTCATAACCAGAAAAACTGTTTCATACCAGCCTGAATGTTTATACTTCTTTTTTTTGGGCATTATACTGAAGTTGAACATTTAGGATGATGTTACTAAATATATTTCAGTAAGTCAACACTCTTAGAACCGTGTTGGGTTTGTTTTTTGATCCCATTTAGCAAGATAATATCCCCTCACCAAGCTATCCATATCTGATAGAAACCATGCACTGTGCACGGAGGATAATAATAATAATAATAATAATAATAATAATACTTTATTGCCTTTTCAGGAATTTGTTTTACATCAACACAGAGCTTGAACAATCATATGCAATATTTATGTACACGCATTTAATTCTTTTCACATTTATTTAATAGACATATTGTGTTTGGAACAAAAGATGTACGGGCTCTCTTAGTTTTCAAAACTGGAACTTTGTAGCGGCGGCCTGAAGGGAGAAGGTGATATTCTGAATGAAGGTAATGTGTCGGGTCAGATATGATTTTGACAGCTTGATTTACGATTTGCCGCTCATATATATCAGTTAAACACTCGAACTTGACACCGGCAATCTTACTCGCAACGTTCACAATTTTGTTAACTTTACATTTAAGATGAACTGAGAGAGACCCGTACCAACAATGGAATGAAAATGTTAATATGCTTTGAATAAAAGCTGTATAAAAGGTTGACATGACGGAGGGGTTAACATCGAAAGATCTGAGTTTTCGCATTAGATGAAGACGTTGCTGACATTTGTTATACAGGGCTTCAATGTTGGAATTCCAGTTCAATTTAGAATCAATGTAGGTTCCCAAATATTTATATTCCGACACAGTCTCAACACATTCACCATTTATCATGACTGGAAGCATTTGTGATGGTTTACTTCGAAAGTCAATAACCAGTTCCTTCGTTTTTTTGACATTTCAAATTAGATGATTGTCTGCACACCAAGTTGTAAATTTTGTAATTTCATCTTTATACAGTTGTTCAGATATATCATTATTTATTTTTCCAACAATTGCGGCGTCATCCGCAAACTTGATCGTTGAGCAGGTTGAGCTATAACTAACGCAATCGTTAGTGTAGAGGGTGAACAGGACAGGCGATATGACACAACCTTGCGGCGCTCCAGTATTTATGGATCTTGTGCTCGATACTGCCCCGTTAACTTTGACAAATTGCCTTCTGTCCACAAGAAAATTTCCAATCCATTTGATGAGATTATAATTCACGCCCATGTTCAACAGTTTGTCAATCATGATGTGAGGCTGTATAGTGTTGAACGCAGATGAAAAGTCCACAAACAAGATCCTGATATAAGACTTTGGTGTCTCAAGATGGTTGTAGACATTATTGAGGAGTGACAATGTAGCATCAACAACTCCTCTCCTAGATCTGTAGGCGAACTGAAGTTGGTCCATTATATCGGAAACTGCCTGTCGGAGATGTCTCAGCACGATGCGTTCCATGGACTTCATTGCAATAGATGTTAGCGCAACTGGTCGGTAGTCATTTAATTCTTTAGGCTGCGTCTTCTTTGGAACAGGTATTATTTCTGAAGTTTTCCAAACGGAAGGAATGACATGCGTATCAACTGAGAGTTGGAACAATCTTGAAAACACTTTACACAGTTGAACTCTACACTCTTTTAGCACTATGCCGTCAAGGTTGTCAGGGCCTTTCGCTTTCCGAATGTTGATTCTGGAGAAGCTTTGGATGACATCTAGTTATGTCCTAGTTTGGCATTTGCCAGCATCATAATACCTCATGTGATTTAGATTATCATGGTTGTCAAACTTTATATTATGTATTTGACAATCTAAGGTCCAAGTTACCCAAACTGAGCATCTATTCTATAAGAGAACTTTCTTACTAGCGTCCTCTGGAATTATAATTATAAATAAATGAAAAGTTAACTGAGGTTTACCTTCTGCGCAATACTGCATACTGCATACAATGAAGTCTCATACTCAAAGGGCATGCAGACTCATTATGATCCTGGATCCTGTTCCACAACCAATCAGAGTTACTATGAATTGTAACCCATTCTTTTCACACAACTTGGTGTGTCATGTTTATTTACTCAATGCAAGCATGCAACCTAAATGTAATCAAAGTAACAATATCAATCACACAGGCATTCATTTTCTGTGACATATTGGTCGCCTTAATGAGAGTTTGATTAGTACCGAACTCTACATTTTGTGTCGTAGTTCATTAACCATACCTTGCTGATCTTACTCGTGTTCCTTGGTCTATGGAAATAATGTCATAGTAGTATCTAGAATCTCTTCTGACTGGAGGTAATCTCATAGAACCAGGTGTGTTGTCAAGTATCAAATTGACATTGACAAGGACCGGAAGTGACGTCATAGGTCCGGAAGTGACGTCATTCGTCTGGAAATAAGATTCAGTCTTTAAATTGTAGAAGACATCAATTATCTGACAAACTTATTTTTAGAAATATGCCTTGTTGGAATTTGGAAACATTTTCTAAAGGTTTCTTTTGGCTATTGTATAACTGTTATATTTTGGAATCTTTTGGTGTCAAGTGTAATAGCTTGATCTCCAAGTGTTTTCAAGGTTTTCTTTTTACCTTTTGTTTTGGTATGCCAAGGGCTGTCACGAATAAACCCACCATCCTTTACATGGGATTCTAGGCAAATATATATCAGAGGAAATGTTTACGAAATAATTATTAACAATTACATTTATTGTTTTTAATTATTAGTAAACTTACCTCTGATATATAGAGTCTATCCCTCCCTTATTGTAGCCTCCCCTCTTTAATATTACAGTTTGGGTGGTTACTAGAAAATTATGAGAGGGCTTCACACTCACTTCCTGTAAGGGAAGTAATTCACTTCAAGGGAAGTAACTCTTCATGTCCTAAGGTGGCATACCACAAGGTAAAAATCTTAAAGGGGTTCTTGTAAGTCTTTGTTGGGAACAAAGGATAAGGCAAATATATATCAGAGGTAAGTTTACTAATAATTAAAAACAATAAATGTAATTGTTAATTATTTGAAGGGGATTTTATATCTGGCCTCAGAGATAGGTCAGAGGGGTAAGGACCTATTTCATCTCCTCCATTTAAAGTTCAATTGTAATATCTGAAGACCTATTCTTTACTTACATTATGACAATGATGCAATATTTCACTCATGAGTAATAGAATTAAAATAGTTTCAGCCAACTGTAGACATCTTCCCACGGCAAGGTGAAAATGTATCGAGATCTCTCCATTTTCCATAGAAATATATGGAGAAAAAAAATATTCTGTCATATGCCTCCAAGACATACATATAGATGAAAACACAGAAAATATGATGAGAAACGAGTGGGGATTAGATTGTATAATAGCACCCTTTAAATCAAATGCACGTTGGTGTAGCAATATTATTTAACAATAACTGCGAGAAAGAAATACATTCATATAATAAAGATGTAAATGGAAACTATTTGATAGTCGATGTAACCTTAGAGGGTTTACGTCTTACCCTTGCAAAAATATACAGTCCAAATACTGATCAGCCACAATTTTATGATATTTTTTTTTTTTGACTCTTGTAGGGATTATCGAATATCTTCCTGACCCTGACTCCACACCTCCCCCCCCCCCCCCCCCCCCCAAATATATGCCTACTATGCAATTAAACAGTAAACCACCTTCATTACTTACCACGTCACCATTCAATTTATATGTAAACCGACTTCATTACTTACTCTGTAACATTAACCCTACCATCGTGTCACCCATTGCTCATCAGTCACCACCATGCACCCATAGGGCTTATCTAATATCTTACCGGAACCTGACATCCCCTCCCAATATATGCCTACTATGCAGTTAAACCGTAAACCACCTTCATTACTTACCACGTCATATTAACCCTACCATCGTCAACACCCTTTGCTCATCAGTCACCACCACCCACCCATAGGGATTATCGAATATCTTCCTGACCCTGACCCCCCAACCCCTGACCCCTCCCAATATATGCCTACTATGCAATTAAACAGTAAACCACCTTCATTAATTACCACGTCACATTAACCCTTACGTTGCGTATATATATTTTACCATTTTTAGCCCCTGTGGCGGAATTTACAGGCTCGCAGCTCGCAGCAGTAGTTTGAGCTTAGGCACTAACGAGCTCTGCTGGCGGAATTTCCAGGCGGCGATTCCGGTACCGTATTTACGAAATATACCGCATCTACATGGCAAATACGGGCTATATACGGGCGTTGAATACAAATTCAAGTCGCGGCACCCGTACACAAATGGTTACTTCATACCCGCATCTTTGAATTATTTTTTTACGATTTTTCTTTATTTTTCTATTACTTTGTAAAGATTGTCTTAATTCGAGCCTTATAACATCATGAATTTGGAGCGCGCTACTGAAATTTTTTTATGGACTTGAAGACCAGATGTTTGTCTTTACAATGATATAAAAATTATTAGAATGCGACCTATGGTTATAATTCTATTGTCATCTAAAGTTGGTCTATATTTTCAGCTTTATGAAATCAAAACTCCTGAGCGCGAATTTTATATGTACTTGTAGACAATTTATTCCTCTTTACAATGACATATAAATTATTTGAATACGACCTATGGTTCAGAAAATATAACCAAAGAAAGTAGAGTGACACTACCCCGACAGTACCACGTGAATGCGTCCCGACGCACACCAAGTTACTGGCACCGCTTGGTCCCCCCGGGACTGGGCTAATTACAGTACCGTTACCTCCTCGAGACCTCCTCGAGGGTGCCAGGAGCCGAGCGCACATGGAACTAATGGGCACTAATGAGCACAGCATACACTTATCACTGCGGCGAACGCAATACATGTTGCGCGCTGTTTGGCTTTGTCTTTATTTCCAGCTTTATAAAATTGTAAATGTTTTTGCGCGCATGCGAAACACGTATGTACTTGAAGACAATTTATTCCTCTTTACAATGATATAAAAATTATTGGAATACGTCAAATGGTTCGCAATATATGGAGAGCGTGAGGAAGGCACCCCCAGTACTTAGAGAATTCATTTTTGAAAAACTAACTTTTTGCGACATCTGGCGCATCACTTGCCGCATGTTTATTTTTCGCTGCGCATATACATATGATACATGGAATTGAAGACAATTTATTGCTCTTTACGATGATGTAAAAAGAAAAAAAATGCGCAACTTCGTTCTGAAGCTATAGCGTGCCAAATGAAGGTACCCTCGGTACTTTGAGGCAACTTTTTGACTATCGTGCATATCGGGGCACGTGCCGCAACTTTAGTTTTTCGTGCGCATGTGTAAATTTTATATTGAATCAAAGCCGAATCTTTTCTCTTTACCCCATGTAAGTTTTATGAAAATCGGCCACCCGGTTCAGCATTTATGGGTGTTTTTTATGATGCGGTTCTGGCTGAACTTCCAATGAAGCTCGCATTCACTTTCTCTGTGTCTTTGATAAAATAAAAAAATTTTTTTGCAATGACATGTATTACAATGAAATTTCAATGCATTTATGTACAAATATACACAATATTTACCTGCGGTAATGCGCAGAACAGCTTTAGTTTGTATATAATGTTTATATACTGGTGTCCACACTTCGGCTCTCTTTACTTTCAATTTTCCTCTTCTTCATTCCCGTCTTCATTTCTTTCTTTTTCCGTGGCAGTGATGTAAGCCCTGGAATAGTCAGTGGCGGTGTGGTACAGTTTGAAGCATGGTGCGGCGCACAGAGAAACATTACAATCTGTACATTCATAAGAAGACTCTCTGCCTACTCGTTTTTTCTTCCTTGCTGGCGCATTGCCTTCTTCTATCTGTTTTGCGAGGACGGCGCGTTTTGCCTAAGAGCATACCACACACAGCCTTGTGACGTTTTTCTTCCTTCCGACAGGCTCAATCTTCGTCGGAAAGTGACATCCATGAAGCCGAGTGACACTCTCGTCGCTCGTGCTCGGCCGACCACGGGGACGTCTGCACAGTGATGGAACTTGTTCCTTGTCCGCAAATGTTACTATATGTTGCGCCAAAGCCTTCCTGTATTCCCGACTTGTTTTTAGAGGTTTATCTTTGCTATATTCTTTATAAACGATATAAGAGTTCAACAAGGCAACGTTGAGAACGTGAAACCAAACCCGTTTTCACCACTTCAGGGTCTTCACTCGGAACGGCGTGTACGACAACATCTGGTCGGCCCGATCAACACCTCCCATGTACTTGTTGTACGCTGTTACAATGCGCGGCTTGAGAACTCGTTCCCCTGTTACCCGGTTCTTCTTCCCTGTTTGTTCAAGTTGTGTATCTTCAACAGTAGACATGAGAAGGACTGATTTTCTATCTTCGTAGCGAAGAACGAGTAGGCCATGGTTGTGAGAAACTGTCATGTCCCCTTGCTTGGCTTTCTTTTTAGGCTTCTTGACTGAATCAGGAAGTCCCTTTCGATTGGCTCTCAACGTCCCCGTGGCACCGATTCCCCGCTCCCACAAATTTATGTACAGATTTGTGGACGAATAGTAGTTGTCCATAAAGATGTGATGGCCCTGTCCAACGTAGTCGTTCACCAAGTCCATGACAACATCATAAGTTTTGCCACCTTCAGAAACCGATTCATTCGTTTTTCCAGTGTAGAGTTTGAACTTGCAAACGTATCCGTTGTGCAAGTCACACAACATGAAAGCCTTTATCCCATACTTCTTAGGCTTGTCGGGAAGATAAACTTTGAAAGATAAGTTACCTTTCAAGGGCACCATGCCCTCGTCGACTGAAATGTTTTGGTGCGGTTTATACACTCTTGAAAAACGGTGAACTATCCGGTTATACAAGTGTCCCAGTTTATTTATTGGTGAAAAGCACGGGGTGTTACGGCCGGGCATCCTCTTGTTGTCAGACAAATGTAGGTAGGTTATAAGAAGCCAAAACCTGTCTCGGGGCATGCACTTGGCGAAGAAAGGCGTTGAGGTAACATCACTTGTTGACCAGTACTCAGCAAAGTTTCTCTGCACAACTAATGACATGGCTATTGTCATGGCTACAAATACCTTCATCTCTTCTGCATTGGTGTCTTGCCACTGTTGCATTCTTGAACGGGGTCTTAGAATTTTGTCCTCCATTGCTTGTTTGAAATATCTATTGGTTTCCGTTGCCATATCCTGATAGTCATCATCATGTATAAACAAATTGAAAAAGTCAATAGGTTCAGGGTTCTCAGGAAGTTCTATGAACTGGCGCAACCCAGTTTGACCAGTGAAAGGCAAGTTTACACATGGCCGCGGACCATCCACCCACTCATCAAACGTCTGTGAATTATCTTGATTATATTGTGCTATTTCGGCAAACTCCTCCTCAAAACCACTAAAGTCTTCTTCGGTGGAATTACCGGCGGCTAGAATCTTTCTGGCAATCTATGTCTCTACATCACTCAGACCATCTGTGTCACCATGTTCACTATCTATTACAGTGTCCCGATCATATGCATCATCACTGCTTGGCAGACATCACCGAGTGGACAAATTCCAACATGCTCAAACTCAACCAAGAAAAAACGGAATTCATTGTGTTCAGACCAAGACAAGCCAGCTATGACACAAGCAGACAACATCTGCACATTGATTCCAGCGCAATTCCGCCAGCTGATTATGTCAAAAACCTTGGGGTATACTTAGACAGTCACCTCACAATGGAGAAACAGGTTAATTCTTTGTCCAAGTCTAGCTTCTATCAGCTGAGAAATATCGCCACCATCAGACAGTACATCACTACAGAATGTTGCAGGACTCTGGTTCATTCACTAGTAACATCATGACTGGACTATGGAAATGTTCTTTTGGATGGACTACCTGATACTCTGATAGGTCGACTGCAGAAATTCCAAAACAGCGCGGCACGTCTCATCACCCACACAAGAAAACACCAGCATATCACCCCAGTTTTGCAGAGTCTCCACTGGCTTCCAGTCACATACAGATGCCAGTACAAGCTGTTGATGTACACGTACAAAAGCCTACATGGCACCGCTCCATCCTACCTACAAGAACTTGTGGTACCATACAAACCATCACGATCTCTCAGGTCTCAAGCAGAAAATCTTCTGGTGGTACCAAAGACAAGGGCTGCGACATATGGAGACAGATGTTTCAGCAAGTCATCATCAACACTGTGGAACAGCCTTCCAGTTGAACTGAGAAATGCCAAAACTTTTAACTCTTTTAAGAAGGATGTTAAAACACACCTTTTTAGGCTTGCTTTTCCTTCATAATCTCTCCTACACTTTTAAATCCCAATTTTACCTTTATTATTACTTTAATGTACTTTTATTGTATTGTATTTTAATCTATGTTGTAAAGCGCCTTAGAGTCTTTTTATCATAAATTATATAGGGCGCTATATAAATTTCGCATATTATTAAACCACTGCTATCATCACTGTCAGTTGACTCCATATCAGAGGCTTCATCAGCATGGATCTCGTTGATGAAGTCGTCGTTGCTTGAAACGGCTTCAAAGCTGCGTGTCCTAGTATGCAACGCCCTAGGCCGTCGCAGGGCCTTTCGTCCACGTCCGCGCAGCATTCTGCTTCAACCTGTAAATGATTGAAAATGCGTTAGATGTTTGCAACATATAACATGTGATTAGAGACAATAAACATACAGAGATAATGAATGTGAGCTTCATGGACGTTCATTTGCCAGTTTCAGAACCTCCCGGCGCATCTAGGACGACTGCGCCGCAAGCGCCGACGGTTTCTGACATCGCGCCAATTTTTCCGACGCATATGTCAAACGGACCATTTTCTGATTTCCTCGGCGACGTGTAGCACCGGGCGCGAGGCCCGGAAAATATACTACTAAGTCAGGGAAGCTCAGGTTGTCAGTTGCCGAATGACTTCTCTTTTCGAGAAGCAGAGCATCCAGGGAACGGTCTCTCGAGGCGGAGACCGGACCCATGGTAGCATACTCCCATGCTCTCCAGGAATTTCCGTCCCCGTCTTCCTCGGCGGACACCGGTTTCAATCGCGGGACAGGTTTCCCATGTTCTCTTTTGAGAACGAGAGACTCAGAGGAACAATCCTGTGGGACGAACCCCGGATTCTATTGGGAATGGGTTCCCATGCCGGGTTCCCATGCATGACCTCTCAATTGAAGACAATTCTTTTCTCTATATACTGATAACAAAATTATGAAAATATCCCAAGTAGTTTCTTAGAAATAGAGCGCCGAGGCATGTTGGGGTAAATGCGCCACATGTCTAAAAATTCAAAAGTGCGAAAGTCGCCTATCTCTCTGCGATTGCTGTATTTTCAGTTTTGTTAGCGCAATTGCGATTTTTATATGGGAATAATGGCCATTCTTTCCTCTTTATTTTGGTATAAAACAAATTAAAAACAACCAATTGGTTCATATGATACGAAGTGCGAGAGAAAGGTAGCTTATCGTAATATCTTCCCGTAATTAGAGGCTATCTGCCCATGTGGCGGGATGCGAGACAGATAAGCATGTACGGGCCTATCTCACCCCGGGGCAGTGCAGACACTTGGGTGATAATTAGCCGCCGGGCAGTGTAGCCATCGGAGCGAAGCAGGACAAAATTGGCCTTTTGTAAAGCTAATTTTCGATGCGTTACGGGTCAACAATGCACACGCAAATTAGTGTGAATTTTGCTGGACGTTCTGACCAGACACTGAACAAAGCTTTATTCTCAATAAATACAGGCATAAATACAGCCATTCTCATGGTGCGACTCGCGGACACAATCGACTCGGGACCCGTTGTCAGGGCTAGCTAAGTAGCGAGACAGCTGTAAATTCTAAGCGCTCCGGGATCCGTACTGAGGTACCTCGGAATCGCTTATGGCCCGCCCGGATAATTCCGGGACCCGCAAGTAAAGGGTTAACCCTACCATCGTCAACACCCTTTGCTCATCAGTCACCACCACGCACCAATAGGGATTATCGAATATCTTCCTGACCCCCCAGGCCCCACCCCCTCCAATTATATGCCTACTATGCAATTAAACCGTAAACCACCTTCATTACTTACCACGTCACATTAACCCTACCATCGTCAACACCCTTTGCTCATCAGGCACCACCACCCACCAATAGGGATTATCGAATATCTTCCTGACCCCCCAGACCCCACCCCCTCCCAATATATGCCTACTATGCAATTAAACCGTAAACCAACTTCATAACTTACCACGTCACATTAACCCTACCATCGTCACACCCTTTGCTCATCAGTCAGCACCACACACCAAAAGGGATTATCGAATATCTTCCTGACCCTGACCCCCCAACCCCCGACCCCTCCCAATATATGCCTACTATGCAATTAAACCGTAAACCATCTTCATTACTTACCACGTCACATTAACACTACCATCGACAACACCCTTTGCTCATCAGTCAGCACCACGCACCCATATAGATTATCGAATATCTTCCTGACCCTGACCCTGACCCCCCACCCTCTCCCAATATATGCCTACTATGCAATTAAACCGTAAACCATCTTCATTACTTACCACGTCATATTATCCCTACCATCGTCACTCCCTTTTCTCATCAGTCAGCACCACGCACCCATAGGGATTATCGAATATCTTCCTGACCCTGACCCCCCAACCCCCGACCCCTCTCAATATATGCCTACTATGCAATTAAACCGTAAACCATCTTCATAACTTACCACGTCACATTAACCCTACCATCGTCAACACCCTTTGCTCATCAGTCAGCACCACGCACACATAGGGATTATCGAATATCTTCCTGACCCTGACCCCCCAACCCCCCACCCTCTCCCAATATATGCCTACTATGCAATTAAACCGTAAATCACGTTCATTACTTACCACGTCACATTAACCCTACCATCGTCAACACCCTTTGCTCATCAGTCACCACCACTCACCCATAGGGATTATCTAATATCTTCCTGATTACAATACATGCATGTGATCGAAATGAAAAGTGATCACTGATTGTGTGACCTTGAATTTTAAAGGTCAAGGTCACGAGATAGGGTCATGGTCACCAGTTCTGAAATCACTAAATAACTTCTTTCCAAGGAGGTATCAACACCTCATATACATAACTTCTTACTTATGCCCCTGGGGAATTATTTTGACATGTTCATATTCAAGGTCAAAGGTCAAGGTCACAAGTTCTGAAATTGCTAAAAAAAAATCCTTGTAAACACGATAACTTGAAAAATATTTGTGCTATCAGGCTCTTCTTTGGTGTATATCAACTATAGAGAAAGGCCAAGATTTGAAAAGGTTTTCGCTAACATCCGTCAAAGGTCAATGTCATAGCGAGGTCACAACCTAAGCATGCTTTTGCGAAAATGTCTTATTTCATCTATTTACACTTTGAATCATTACATAATTGTGATACACAATGAAAAGTGATCACTGATTGTGTGACCTTGAATTTTAAAGGTCAAGGTCACGAAATATGGTCATGCTGACCAGTTCTGAAATCACTGAGTAACTTTTTTCCATGAAGATATTAACACCTCATATAAATAGCTTAATTTCTTTCTTATACACCTGGTGAATGATTTTGACATGTTCACATTCAAGGTCAAAGGTCAAGGTCATGAGTTCTGAAATCACTACAACAATCCTTGTTAACATGATAACTTCAAACTTTTTTTGTGCTATTAGGCTCTTATTTGGTATATATGAACTATGGAGAAAGACCATGATTTGAAAACATTTTCGCCAAAAACCTGTCAACGGTCAAGGTCACAGTGAGGTCAAAACTTAAGCATGCTTTTGTGAATATGCCGTATTTTAACTATGAACACTTTGAGTCATTGCATGATTGTTATACACGATGAAAAGTGATCATTGATGGTGTGACCTTGAAGGTCAAAGGTCAAGGTCATGAGATATTGGTTATGGCCATATTAATCCTTTGATCAAATTTTGAAAGAAAAAATAGGTTTTAAGAACAAACTTGTGAAAAGTGACCCAAGTGATGATTAGTGATAACTCGAATAATGAAAAATTTTTGTTAAAAAGAATTCCCATTTCATTGATGCTGAGGAGAAGGCGGAACAGGGAAAGGCGAGACCCTAAGTTTTGGAGCTGCTCTGCTTTTGCGGTGTCCCGCAAACGCTAATCTAGTTTATTCTTACCTTCTCTCCTTCACGTCACTTCCTCCTTATTCATTGTTAGCGCAAAGCGGGGGATATAGAATTCGGCTGCGTCCGTACGTCCGTACGAAATGGAATAACTCAAATACTATTCACTGGATTCTTTTCATATTTTGCATATGGGTTCATCATAGGAAGAGTAATGTTCCTACAGAGGTTTGTGACCTTGACCTTCATTTCAAGGTCACAACGAGACTTTGTCATTTTACCCTTGTCATCGGGATATCTCAATAACCATTCGCTGGATTCTCTTCATATTTTACACATAGCTTCTCCAAGGAAGACGACGGGCTGATTAGATTTGGTGACCGTGACATTATTTTCAAGGTCACAGCGGAACTTTTAATTTTTCGACATGTTAATGTACATGTAGAGCTTGTCAGCGCGATATCTCAAGAACCATTCACCGGAATTTCATCATAACTTACACAAAGCAAAAGGACTGATTAGATTTTGGTGACCTTGACATTATTCTCAAGGTGACAATGGAATTTTAAATTTTTCGACATGTTAATGTACATGTAAAGGTTCTCACGGGGATATCTCAAGAACCATTCACCGGAATTCCATCATATCTTACATAATGCACCTCCTAGGAAAAACAAAGGGCGGATTACATTTTGGTGACCTTGAAATTTTTCTCAAGGTCACAGTGGAGCTTTGACCTTTTCGACATGTTTGACAGTCGATTTTGCTGATCTTGACATTATTTATAAATTTTGAAGTATTAATTTGCGGCGGGGGATCATGTCACCTTAGTGACAACTACTTGTTCTTACCTTCTTTCCTTCACGTCGCTTCCTCCTTATTTATTCTTACCTTCTTTCCTTCACGTCACTTCCTCCTTATTTATGACGTCACTTTATCGTTACGTCACTTCTTCTTCATTCGTCCTTCAGTAACTACCATTTTCCATCATCTGTAATTTCTTCATCTCTAATTTCTTCGCTTTTTCTTGCTGAAGGTGATAGCATATAGCTCTATTACATGCATATTGCTTTACGTAAACTTCACTAAGAATATTAGATATTTTATTTTCACTTGTGATCAAGTTGCCTAGATCTTTTGTTAGCTATGCCTCCCAAACGACAGGCTGTGAAAAATAATATGTTTGCAAAGAGGAAACAGAGGAGGACGGAGGAGCCAAGCAGTCATGCAGGTGAGTTGAATGATAATTATTTTTCACGACCCCCCCTTCTACATCGCATGTTTGCTAACGCCAGTTGCGAAACCTCCCGCAGGGGATAGCACTCATCCCTCCCCCACGGTCAACTCAAGCCTTGGCAAATCAGGTCTCATCGCACTTGGGGGCGATTTTAGATATAATTAATTCTGGTAATTCTATTTCTTCCATATCTGTAGCAGGTGAAATGGCGCCATCGGCAGTCCCGCAAAATTCTCAACTTGCCTATCCTATTCGGGTCGGCGGAGAGGATATCCCCGCTGACGTCACACCCTCCAACTCGCTGATTGGGGAACCCCCTTTCGTATGCCGTCAACAACATTGGCGTCGATGTGACTTGTCAAACAAATGTTGAAAGAAAAGATTTGGAATGGCGAATACGTGGATCTCGCAATTTTGACAGACAAGTAAGTAAGTCCCTTGGTATCGGTGCTTGGACCTAAGGTTTTCATGTTTACATGTCCGTTTATCTTGAAAAACATGCATCTCCATTCACAGTTCAGGGCATGCTCTCATACATTGAGACAGTGAGAAAGCGGCCACGACGTTTGGAGGGGACAGGTGGAGCATGTTCGATAATCAGTTCCGTTGCAGGATGGCTCACGACCCGATGAGACAGTGGGGTAGAATTGATGGTGAATTGTGGCTTCGATACATGATCCCTCAGGCAAATCGTGGAAGGGGTAATACAGGTAACACCATTGTGTCTATGAATAATCCTGGCGCTTATGCCGCCAAATCTTTTCCAGCAAACGTTTGCTGGGATTTCAACAAGGGGACATGAATGAGGTTGTCATGTCGTTATCCACACAAATGCGGGAAGTGTGGGGGCTTGTCTCATGGGGCTGTCAACTGCTTTCGGAACGAGGGGGTCAACAGGCCCCAATCATCCGTCTCTCACAACAAGCGGCCAACTGGACAAAAAACCTTTATCTCTAGCACCAACACGGGTAAGATATAAGAAAATCCGATCTTATCTTATTCATCATGCAAATCTCCCTGTACATACTCATCATGCATTGTTATTGTTATCTGGTTTCTTATCAGGTTTTCGTTTGAAGTACCAGGGCAGCCGCACTTACCGATGGGCAGAGAATTTGAAATCTGCAACCACGACAGATGCACGACATATTGTGCAGCAAAAACTGGAGGAGGAGTTAAATGTGGGGCGAGTAGCAGGACCATTTACTCCCCCTCCATTTGACAACATTCAAGTGTCACGGATTGGTCTGGTTCCGAAAAACAGGAATCGGCAACATACTCGCAGAACTCCTTTCACCACTTATCTTTTCCACATGGTGACTCCATTAATGATCATATTTCTTCACAGGACTCATCGGTCAGCTATGCACCGTTTGATGAAGCGGTTCAAATGACACAGAAACTTGGTCCAGGTGCTTTACTTGCCAATTTTGACATCATAATTCTGGTACACCCGTCAGATTTTGAATTACTTGGTATTTATTTCCAGGGTACCGGTAATTATTTCTTTGATTAATGTTTACCATTTGGTTGTTCAATTTCATGTTCCATATTTGAAATGTTTAGTTCTTTTTTGCAGTGGTGTATGCTGCAAAAAACTGACAATAAAGAGGTCATGCACTACTTGGATGACTTCCTGACTGGAGGCCGGGCTGAGACTGAGGAGTGCCGCAACAACCTGACGGCATGTCTGCAGTTGATGGATGAGTTTGGAGTTCCAGTTGCTCCAGAGAAAACCATTCAACCCACAACATGCATCAAGTTTCTTTGGCTGGGGGAGTGATTTGACAAACAGGAAGGTAATTTTCTACTGCGACAATCAGGCGGTAGTAGAGATTATCAACAAGCAGTCGTCCAAGTCCCCTAGAGTCATGGTAAGACGAATGGTCTTGTGCTGTCTCAATTTTAACATTCTCTTCAAAGCCAAATACATAAATACACATGACAATGTAATTGCTTACACTCTTTCGAGATTTCAGTGGACCCGCTTTCGAGTTGCGGTGCCAACAGCCGACCTCTTGCCAGTGGAACTACCGAGGGACATCTGGCAGACCTAGACCAGGAAATGAACAGGCTACTGGACCGCTCCCTATCACGGAACACCTGGTCGACTTGCCAGACAGCGGTCAATGCTCTGTTCAACTTCAGAAACACGCACAGTCTCAAGCAGGTATGGCCGGTACCCATTTTATAGCTTACATGTCTCTTCAACAATTTCCTGTAAATACTGTAAGGACATATATTTCTGCCTTATCAACATGCCATAAGCTTAACCCTCAAGTTGCGTATTTATATTTTACCCATTTTAGCCCCTGTGGCGGAATTTACAGGCTCGCAGCTCGCAGCAGTAGTTTGGGCTTAGGCACCAACTAGCTCTGCTGGCGGAATTTCCAGGCGGCGATTCTGGTACCGTTTTTACGAAATATACCGCATCTACATGGCGAATACGGATTATATACGGGCGTTCAATACAAATTCAAGTCGCGACACCCGTACACAAATGGCTAATTCACACCAGAAACTTTGAATTAATTTTCTATGATTTTTCGTTTTTATTCTGTTACTTTCGAAAGATTGTCTTTAATTCGGGCCTCGTAACATCATAAATACGAAACGAAAAAAATCCATTTACATACGGAATTGAAGACAAGATGTCTAGCTTCACAATGATATAAGAATTATTAGAATGCGACCTTTGGTTATAATTCTATAGCTATGTAAAGTTTGTCTTTATTTCCACCTATAAAATCGTAAATACTTACAACATGTAAGCGGCATTGCAAACGGTCGTTCATCGCACTTTTCCAAGAAATCATAATCTCGAACCAGTTGACAATAAGCACATGTCAACCCAAATATGGTTATGTTGTTTGACCTTTCAAATTAATGCTAACCTCGAACCATAACTGATGAAAATATGTTGATTAGTTTGTGTGTCGTTTGGTTTCACATGCCTCTCAGAAAGGTAAAATTGTATCTTTATATCTGTGAATAAATATGTGCATTTAATATAGAATAAAAGATTATTCTTTTCGGTTTATTGTGATATAAAAATTATGAAAATGCATTCAGTAGTTTAGCAGTGATAAATGTGTAAGATTGTTTCAAAATTTATGAAGTGTAAACTTGTGTCTTTATTATTTTTTTGACATTTGCAAATTTTATATGGGATTGTAGTCCATTCTTTCCCCTTTATTTTGCCGTAATTTTTTTTGAAAACAAACAATTCGTTCACATGATATGAAATGCGGGAGTAAGGCGAGTTACCGATTTTGTTTTCCCGTCCCGCTAGATGCGAGGCAGATAGCATGTACGGGCGGGGTAAACCCGAGGCAATGCAAACACGTGGGTGATAATTAGGCCCCCGGCTTATCTAGGCTTTGGGGCGAAGGCCGACAAAATTGGCCTTTTGTAAAGCTAATTATCGATGCGTTACAAGTCAACAATGCACACGCAATTTAGTGTGATTTATCGACTGGACATTGACAAAGTCTTGTTATCGTGGCTAACTGCGAGACATAATACAAACGTTTTTATTGAGCCACTCACGGAGACAACTCACCTCGCAGACCGCGGCCACGGCTAGCAAACTGAGAGACGGCCGTGAATAAATCTAAATCTCGTATCCGGGATCCGGATTGAGACACAAAGGAATTGCTTATAGCCCTCCCGGACTATTCCGGGATTTCGAAAGTTAAGGGTTAAAGGCGACCCAGATTGTACAATCATTTCATTATATCCATAAGCTATTATCGGGCATGAGTAAAGATAACCCCCCTAGGGATACACGGCAGCCAATCACATTTAACCTCCTTCAAGCCATCATTTCAAATATGCCCTTTGTTTGCTCTTTTACCTTTGAAACATGTCTGTTCTCAGCAGTGTTCCGGGTTGCATTCTTTGGCTTCTTCAGGGTGGGCGAATTTGTGCAAAGTAAACCTGAACAAGCAGGCATAGCTAGGAAAGATATTACACTCCGGCAAGTAACATTCACACTGCGTAACTCGAAAGCAGGTAGAGCACAACATGGAGTAAGGGTACCCCTACAGGCCATTCCGGGACATCCGCTCTGTCTGATACCTCCGAATCCACCCAGAGGGAGCTACATCGGCTTTCGCTTAATTTTGACCATTCCAATTTAACCAGATATCAATTTCAGGCTGTAGTGATTAAGGCAGTGGCACACAGCGGACTCCCAGCTAATAACTTTAAAACACACACAGGGCCCTGGTTGTCCTTCTCGGATCTAACGACCTAGGGTCCACCAAGGCCAGCCAGCTCTACCTGGACATTTACACCGACCTGTTAAGGATCAAGCTTCTAATGCCAGCGACCACGTACCATCATCTGGTCATCAATGTTGCCGAGGTGGCAGTGACAGGTGGCACAGAGCTTCGACGCGGTGGAGATTAAAAGGAGGACGCTTAATAAACGGGTGGCCAACCGTGTGCGTGAGATGGGAGGAGTTGTGGATATTTCTGTGGACACTAGTGACATGTTCTGTTGGGATGGGATCCACCTCTCCATCAGAGGCTTGGATGCTTTCGTGAATGAGATACATAGGGCAATTGTGTTTTGCTGCTAGAGCTTCAGGTAAAGTATGTATGGTATTATGGCTACTGAGGTGAGTTTCTTAGGTCTTGGGTGGGCTTGGCAATATGTGCTTAATGTGGATCTTGTGGGCTGCTTTCATGTATATTTACTTCTTACTCAAAATTATAAGATTACGACTTTTCAGTCGGAAACTTACACCCCCTCACTTATCAGTGAAAAGAACTTTTAGGAATTAGCTTATTTATTATCATATCATTATCTGCTGCTTTCGCTGCTGCTGCTGCTGCTGTTTTCCTGCTGGCAACTATAGTTACCCTGATTACCAAATCAATATATATATTTTATGTTAGGAATGCCTTCATTTACTCATGTTCATGCAGAGGTGTTTTGATAAAAACCTATTTTCATCTTCTTCTCCCGAACAAATATACCTAGAAGGCTGTAATATTGTTTGCAGACTCTTTAGCCAATTGGGATTCTAAGTTGTAGATTTGGTGACCCTGTGGCCCCAAATAAGAGCCTCACAGGCAAAGACCTAAAACCTATTTTCATCTTCTTCATCATAAAGACCAAGAAGGCTGTAATACTGTGTGCCCTGCAACCTCGCTTGCCAGACGTGTCTTCCGTCACATAAACACTGGTGAGTGACTTTAGATCTATTCTTAGATTAGCTCTTATAGAGAGGTTGTCTCATTTGCTAGACAGAATGCCGCTACCATTGCTTTATCTTTGGTAGTCTGTTTGCAAAAGGTACCTCACAGAAGACGTGAGGTACACCTCCCGTTCTATTTAATCCTTACCTGTTAATTCTGTCTGATTGGTTTGAAAGTGAAGCGAGTTGGTTAAGCTAGCACGAGTTACGTCCCTTCCCCTGCGAGTGGCGCAGCCACTAGTGATAATATAAGATAAGATAAGATAAGATAATACTTTATTATCCCGGGGGGAAATTTGGAGTACATTCATAAGAGCATAGGACTATTAACAAGTATGATGGTAAAAATAGAGTAGTTTTAAAAAGCAACAAAATGATATTAAGATAAGTAACAACAGTAATGATTATAAACACACATTTTAAAAGCCTTAAAAACCTTAAAAGCCTTATAATATAGTCATAAGATGGACAATGTATAATGTTTGAAAGCCTTAAAATATACCTATAAGATAGAAAATATATAAATTGTAAAAAGCTTATAATATACTCATAAGATAGGAAATGTATAATGATAACAAGAGAAATAAACAATTAGAAATAAATAATTAAGACTTATTAAGAATACGAATGCTGGATGGCACAAATGATTTGGAAGTTCTGTTGGTTTTGAAGAGAGGGATTTTAAAGCGGCGGCCAGAAGGAAGAAATTCAAACTGATTATTTAAAAAATGGGACGTATTGGCCTGAATTGCGAGTGCTTTGTTTTCGACTCGAGATTCATAAATGTCAGTCAAATGTTGAAGGGGAATGCCGCAAATTTTGCTTGAAAGTTTCACAATGGAATTAAATTTGTTTTTTAGTAACAGTGGGAGATTGCATGTAAACAGAAGGTGATAACACTTTGGATAAAAGTTTGATAAAAAAGATTTAACATGACTTGGTCCACATTAAAAGAGCGCAGCTTGCGAAGACAATATAGCCTTTGCTGTCCTTTAGAGTACAAGGCGAGCGTGTTAGCTTTCCAAGAGAGTTTATTGTCCAGGATGGTTCCAAGGTATTTGTATTCCTCTACGACTTGCACTTCCTGTCCCTCAATGAATACTGGTTCTAGAGGTTCTCTTTTGGTACGAAAGTCTATGATCATTTCCTTTGTCTTGTCAACGTTTAACAGAAGATAATTATCTTTACACCAGGATGTGAATCTGTTTACTTCATTCCTGTAATCTAGTTCTGAGCTTCTTATTAGTCCTGTTAGTGCCGCATCGTCTGCAAACTTGAATGTAAAGGAATTGGGATTGTCGCTAACACAGTCATTTGTATAAACACATCCTTGAGGAGCACCAGTATTGGTAGCAGTCATATCAGAGAAGACAGAATTTACTTGAACACGTTGAAAACGATGTGTGAGGAAGGTCTCAATCCAGCGTATGAGGTTGCTATTCACTTCCATAGTAAGTAGTTTCTGCATCATCAAGTGGGGTTGTATTGTGTTGAACGCGGATGAGAAATCTGCAAACAGAACTCGCACATATGACTTTGGAGTATCCAGGTGAGTATACATAGTGTGTAGGAGAGAAAGCAGAGCGTCTTCTACACCACGTCCAGCTCTGTAGGCGAATTGTAGTGGATCCATGAGATGTCGGGTTTCATGTAGAAGGAATTTCAGGATTTTCCGCTCAAAGCATTTCATTACTATGGGAGTTAAAGCCACATTTAATCGAGACGGTTTCAAGTTCTTGGGAACAGGAATCACACTGGCAGTTTTCCAGATGGTAGGTATATGAAATGAATTAACAGATAACTGGAATATAACTTTGTAGATACCACTCAACTGTTCTGAACACTCACGAAATAGGATTCCAGGTAGACAATCAGGACCGGAAGCTTTCCTAATATTTATCTTCTTGAAGACACGAACTACGTCATCCTCTGTGATGGTGATATCATCTCCGGCTGGTAGAGACTGGTTGATGGCTTGACGATTAGTTGTGAAGTCGTAGATGTCAAACCGACTGTAGAACTTGCTCAGGTCGTAAGCCAATGAGAGTTCGTTTTGGGAAGGAAGATTAACCCGGTTCTGATTGGTACCGATCATGGTTTTCACACCCTGCCATGCTGCCTTTAGGTTATTTTTCCGAAATTCCTTTTCAATCTTTTCCTTGTAGTCAATTTTGCATTTCCTTGTCAAATGTTTGATGTCCCTTTGAATGTGTTTCACCTGTACTAGGTTTCCATACTTTCCATACTTTTTGAATATTTCAAGTTTCTACCTAGCGAGAGTATTTGTCAAGTAAAGATAAATTTTATATTTATTATATGACCAAATCCTTGCATATTCACTGAAATTGACTTGCATTTGCAAGTCAGCTCCAGAATGAGCCTATTGCCTCAGCAACAATGTGACATCATGAATGTGTCATGACGTGGGAGCATTATTTTATGACGCCTGCAGTCATTATTATATCAGTCTCTAGTGACTGATAACACGTTCAATTGTTATTTTCACTAGTGACTGATAACACGGTTAATTTTCATTGATTGATCCCGGTATTACACCTGCAATCATATTATAACTTGCATGTATTTTGATTGGAGATGAAATTTGCAAGAGGTACCTCACGGAAGATATAATTCAAATAATCTAGAACCTCTACATGTTCGTTAAAATTTTCCTTTTTACATATTTCTCATAGGCGTAGGAACGTTTTTTGGGGTGGGGGGGCCCAAATTTTTTTCTTGAGAGCGGGGGGTGGATCGAGCTTGGGTCAGAATACCCCATCTGTGCTGAGTGGGGGGCCCAATTAGCTTCTCAGGATGACGGGACGGGGGGGGGGGGGGGGGGGGGTTGGTCACGAACATCTTAGTCATTTTTGATGGGGTTTAAAGTGTGTTTCACCGATTATTTAAATTTAAAATCTCGTGACCTTGCTTTGGGCCGAAAAAAAGACACGTGACCTTACTTTGGGGCCCAAAAAAGTCACGTGACCTTGCTTTGGAAGCCAAAAATGTCACGTAACCTTGCTTTGGAAGCCAAAAATGTCACGTTACCTTGCTTTGGAAGCCAAAAATGTCACGTGACCTTACTTTTGAGGCCCAAAAAAGTACAAAATCGATTTTATGTCAAGAAAATACACCAAATTGTACCTAGATCAAATCAGAAATGAACATTTGAAAATGTGTTTGAACTGAAACATGCACCTGAATAGAATAAGCACCGTTAACATATTTTTAAAGGCGGAAATTAAAAAAAATTATAATATAATTATAATAGAAATCATTAATTTTGAGAGAAAGGACAGTATGTCCTAGCTGTGAAAGGGACAGAGACCTATACTCGCGAGAAAGTTGAAAGTTAGCATGTATCATATTCCTTGTGCTTTTGTTCTTAATATTTCGGATAATAATCATTACAAATGATTAATCTGCATATGCTGCGTTTACACTAGGCCACGATAAGTCCATAATGGCAACAATTTGGAATTTTTGAGTGCGTGTGTTAGGGTACTCAGGACCATATAGTTGTAATTGCAAGGGATCTGTATGATCTTTGCAGACAAGACAACGGAAGTCACGATAAAATGGAAATAAAATAGGATTGAAATAAAGTCGACAAGTTGGACTTGTTCCAGAACCTGAGAAAGAACATTCATATCTCAGTCCGATCAGAATTAATCCTGAAATAGCATCCAAAATGATGTGGAAAATCCGGTTTTAAATAAACACTAGACATATTGTTTGGAAAATTACAATTCATAATCCAAGAGACCAATACAAAGACTTTTCATTCTGTAGAAGATCATAAAACCAAGACACCCAAAAGTTACCAAATCTATAAATTATAATCCCCACTTGCCAAGGTGCCTGTACACAGAACTTCAACTCTCTAGAGTTACTGGTTCTGGAGAAAAAGACAAATATAGTCCTTGAGTATGTGGCCCCTGAGGACCTTATTAGGGATCAAAAGGTCACCAAATATATGAATCAGAATCTCCGCTTGCCAAGCTAAATGTGCTAATGATTCCAGTTCTCTGGAATCAGTGGTTCTGGAGAATAAGACGAAAATAGGTTTTAATGCTGTGGTTCCTTGGGCCCTTATTAATCAAGATATCCATGATCTAAGGAGTGACAGTAGGAGTATGTACACGAGATGCCAACTGTCTGTAGTCACTACGGAGCTGGTTCTAGAGAAGAAAGACGAAATAGGTTTTTGAGGTCAGGTCTGATGAGCTAAAAACGTTTTCAGGAGTGGCCAATGTTGCCCTTACTAGGGGTCACATGGTCACCAAATGTACAATTTCAATCCCAAATGTCTTAGGAGTCGATGTTTCAACTTTCTAGCTCTTACTTCTGGAGAAAAAGCCTAAAATAGGTTTTTTGGGGCATGGCATCTGAGGACCACCAGGGCCACAAACTCTGCAATTTAAGATCCCCATTTGCTGAGAAGTATGTACACAAGATTTCAGCTTTCTTGGCCTTGTCGTTCTTGAGAAGATGAAAAGAGATTATACGGGGCCACGGGGTCGGTACCTTCCCATAATACAGAACAAATATTTAATGGTTCAGTGATTGAGTTTCCCCCTTTTGAATAGTGGTATGATCCAAGAAGACAGAGGACATAATTCCAAAAAGATAGAATACTTAATCAACGGTTCAGTACCGGTAATTACTGGTAAAAAAAGACAAATGACATGAAACTAGAAATATGTGCATGTGATGCACTGTGATGTCCCCCGCTCCAACTTTCAATCCAACATTATTTTTCACTCATGATTTTGAGATGGAGGTCGGAAAAGGTTCCTTATTCCTTATTCCTTATTCCTTATTCCTATATGCACTAAGTTAGATATGGCCCGGAAACGAAAGCATTTCGGAAGGACGGAAGGTTGGAATCACGGAAGGACGGAATCACAGACGCGAAAACATTATGTCTCCCGCAAAGCTTTGCGAGAACATAATAACAATTTGATTTTATTTGTCATAGATAATGTGTATACTTCAGTTCTCTGTCCACCTATACTGATATAGGGTTTTCCAATTAAATAACTAACAAATATATACATATGTGTTACATGTACGCACCACTTCACTGGTAATGTATGTGTCAGACAAAGTTACACTGTATTTATACATATTGTTTCAGTTCACAAATGTCACTGGTAAGGAAGTCACTTGAACATCATGATTGGGATGGGATATACTCTGCTCTTCTTAGGCTAGCCATATCGAAATAAGACAATTTGGAGTGTGAATATATGTTACTACACTTGAGCTAAAAAATCTTTCCAAATTTGGTGTGAAAAGTACCATTTGCTCCCAGGAAACGCTTTAAATTTTTAAAAAAGCTGGGGGGTCACACTTTCCAATTTTGAAACGTATTAAAAACATATCAAAGCACACTCCTCCCACCAACCACAGCTATAGGAACACAATTTTTTTCAATTTCGTCTGAAAATTGGTGTGTAGGATGCTGTAGGATCAAAATTTACATCCATATTAGTGTTAACAATAGGGTGAGGACTCGTCATATTATCTGTTTCTGAAAAAATATTATGAGAAAAGAAATTTTCTTCAAAATTGACACGTACTATTTGCTCCTAGAAAGCGCCATCGAATTTTTTTTTTCGTGGGTGAAAAGTGGGGGGGCCGTGCCCCCCCAGTTTCAGAAGTGGGGGGGCCCGGCCCCCCCGGGCCCCCCCTGTTCCTACGCCTATGTTTCTAAATTTAATAGTGGGCTAATAGCAACCCTGAGGCAACTAGGGTTCTCCACATGATGATAGATATAATTTCAAACCCTGAGGCGACTAGGGTTCTCCACATGTTGAAAGTAATAATTTCAAACCCTGAGGCGACTTAACCCTTTAGTTGCGTATATATTTTACCCATTTTAGCCCCTGTGGCGGAATTTACAGGCTCGCAGCTCGCAGCAGTAGTTTGGCTTAGGCACTAACTAAGCTCTGCTGGCGGAATTACCAGGCGGCGTTTCCGGTACCGTTTTTATGAAATATACCGCATCTACATGGCGAATACGGATTATATACGGACGTTCAATACAAATTCAAGTCGCGGCACCCGTACACAAATGGTTACTTCATACCCGCGACTTTGAATTAATTTTCTACGATTTTTCTTTACTTTTCTATTACTTTGTAAAGATTGTCTTTAATTTGGGCCTTATAACATGATAAATTTGGAGCGCGCTACTGAAATTTATATATGGATTTGAAGACCAGATGTTTGTCTTTACAATGATATAAAAATTATTAGAATGCGACCTTTGGTTATAATTCTATTGTCATCTAAAGTTGGTCTATATTTCCAGCTTTATGAAATCAAAACTCCTGAGCGCGCATATTGCGAATTTTATATGTACTTGTAGACAATTTATTCCTCTTTACAATGACATATTTAATGACATTATTAGAAAACGACCTATTGTTCAGAAAATATAACCAACTAAAGGAGAGTGACGTTACCCCGACAGTACCATGTGAATGCGTCCGGACGAACACCAAGTTACTGGCACCGCTTGGTCCCCCCGGGACTGGGCTAATTACAGTACCGTTACCTCCTCGAGACCTCCTCGAGGGTGCCAGAGCCGAGCGCGCGTGGAACTAATGGGTACTAATGATCACAGCATACACTTATCACCGCGGCGAACACAATACATGTTGCGCGGTGTACAGTTTGTCTTTATTTCCAGCTTTATAAAATTGTAAATACTTTTCGCGCTTATGCGAAACACGTGTACCTTGAAGACAATTTATTCCTCTTTACAATGATATAAAAATTATTGGAATACGTCAAATGGTTCGCAATATATGGAGAGCGTAAGGAAGGCACCCCTAGTACTTAGAGAATTCATTTTGAAAAACTAACTTTTTGCGACATCTGGCGCATCACTTGTCGCATGTTTATTTTTCGCTGTGCATATACAAATTATACATGGAATTGAAGACAATTTATTGCTCTTTACGATGATGTAAAAAGAAAAAAATGCGCAACTTCATTCGGAAGCTATAGCGTGCCAAATGAAGGTACCCTACATACTTTGAGGCAACTTTTTGAGTATCGCGCATCTCAAGGCACGTGTTTTTCGTGCACATGTGTAAATTTTATATTGAATCAAAGCCGAATCTTTCCTCTTTACCCCATGTAAGTTTTATGAAATTTGGCCACCCGGTTCAGCATTTATGGGTGGTAATTATGATGCGGTTCTGGCTGAACTTCCAATGAAAGCTCGCATTCACTTTCTCTGTCTCTTTGACAAAATAAAAAATATTTTATTTGCAATGACATATATTACAATAAAATTACATTGCATTTATGTACAAATATACACACATATTTACCTGCGGTAGTGCGCAGAACAGCTGTAGGGACCTAACAAGGTCTGTATATAATGATTATATACTTGTCCACACTTCGGCTCTCTTTACTTTCAATTTTCTTCTTCATTATCTTCTTCATTTCTTTCTTTGTCTGTGGGAGTGATGTAAGCCCTGGTGTAGTCAGTGGTGGATTGATACAGTTTGAAGCATGGGTGCGGCGCACAGAGCAACATTACAATCTGTACATTCATAAGAAGACTCTCTGCCTTCTCGTTTTCTCTTCCTTGCTGGCGCATTGCCTTCTTCTATCTCTTTTGCCAGGACCGCGCATTTTGCCTTAGAGCATACCACACACAGCCTTGTGATGTTTTTCTTCCTTCCGACAGCCTGAATCTTCGTCGGAAAGTGACGTCCATGATGACGAGTGACTCTCTCGTCGCTCGTGCTCGGCCGACCACGAGGACGTCTGCACAGCGATGGAACTTGTTCCTTGTCCGCAAATGTTACTATATGTTGCGCCAAAGCCTTCCTGTATTCCCGACTTGTTTTTAGAGGTTTATCTTGGCTATATTCTTTATATATGATATAAGAGTTCAACAAGGCAACGTTGAGAACATGAAACCAAACCCGTTTCCACCACTTCAGGGTCTTCACTCGGAACGGCGTGTACGACAACATCTGGTCGGCCCGATCAACACCTCCCATGTACTTGTTGTGCGATGTTACAATGCGCGGCTTGAGAACTGGTTCCCCTGTTGCCCAGTTCTTCTTCCCCGTTTGTTCAAGTTGTGTATCTTCAACAGTAGACATGAGAAGGACTAATTTTCTATCTTCGTAGCGAACAACAAGTAGGTTATGGTTGTGAGAAACTGTCATGTCCCCTTGCTTGGCTTTCTTTTTAGGCTTCTTGACAGAATCAGGAAGGCCCTTTCGATTTCCCTCTCAACGTCCCTGTGGCACCGATTCCCCGCTCCCACAAGTTTATGTACAGATTTGTGGACGAATAATAGTTGTCCATAAAGATGTGATGCCCCTGCCCAACGTAGTCGTTCACCAATTCCATGACTACATCATAAGTTGTGCCACCTTCAGAAACCGGTTCATTCGTTTTTCCAGTGAAGAGTTTGAACTTGCAAACGTATCCGTTGTGCGAGTCACACAACATGAAAGCCTTTATCCCATAATTCTTAGGCTTGTCGGGAAGATAAACTTTGAAAGATAAGTTACCTTTCCAGGGCACCATGCCGTTGTCGAATGAAATGTTTTGATGCGGTTTAAACACTCTTGAAAAACGGTGAACTATCCGGTTATACAAGTGTCCTAGTTTATTTTTTATGTCCCCCGAAAAATTTTCGGGAGACATAATGTTTTTGCCTCCGTTCGTCATTCCGTCATTCCGTCATTCCGTCATTCCGTTATTCCGTTATTCCATTATTCCGTTATTCCGTCATTCCGTTATTCCGTTATTCCGAAATGCTTTCTTTTCTGGGCCATATCTCAAAAACCGTTCAATATTTTTTCACCAAACTTGGTATGTGGTTAGACCTAGTGGTGGAGTGGTGCCTTTTGCTATTTTGGTTATTCTGATTTTATTAGCTCATCAGGCCTGAAAGGCCCGATGGGCTTATGGCATGGCATGGTGTCCGGCGTCCGTCCATCCGTCCGTCCGTCCGTCCGTCCGTCCATCCGTAAACTTTTCGCTTTTTCGACTTCTTCTCCAGAACCAATGACTCCACAGAGCTGAAATTTTATGTGCAGACTCCATGGCCAATGGGGATTCTAAATTGTAGATTTTGTGACCCCATGACCCCAAATGGGGTCACAGGGGTCACATCCTTAAAAACCTATTTTCATCTTCTTCTCCAGTTCCAAAAGGTCTAGAGAGCTGAAAAATTGTGTGCAGACTCCTTGGCCAATGGGGATTCTAAATTGTAGATTTCGTGACCCCATGACCCCAAATGGGGTCACAGGGGTCACATCCTTAAAAACCTATTATCATCTTCTTCTCCAGTTCTAAAAGGTTTAGAGAGCTGAAAAATTGTGTGCAGACTCCTTGGGTAATGGGGATTCTAAATTGTAGATTTCGTGACCCCATGACCTCAAATGGGGTCACAGGGGTCACATCCTTAAAAACCTATTTTCATCTTCTTCTCCAGTTCCAAAAGGTCTAGAGAGCTGAAAAGTTGTGTGCATACTCCTTGGCAAATGGGGATTCTAAATTGTAGATTTCGTGACCCTTTGACCCCATTTGGGGTCAATGGGGTCACATCCTTAAAAACCTATTTTCATCTTCTTCTCCAGTTCCAAAAGGTCTAGAGAGCTGAAAAGTTGTGTGCAGACTCCTTGGCCAATGGGGATTCTAAATTGTAGATTTCGTGACCCCATGACCCCAAATGGGGTCACAGGGGTCACATCCTTAAAAACCTATTATCATCTTCTTCTCAAGTTCCAAAAGGTCTAGAGAGCTGAAAAGTTGTGTGCAGACTCCTTGGCCAATGGGGATTCTAAATTGTAGATTTCGTGACCCTGTGACCCCAAATGGGGTCACAGAGGTCACAACCCCAAAAACCTATTTTCGTCTTCTTCTCCAGTTCTAAAAGGTCTAGAGAACTGAAAAATTGTGTGCATACTCCTTGGCCAATGGGGATTCTAAATTGTAGATTTCGTGACCCTGTGATCCCATTTGGGGTCAATGGGGTCACATCCTTAAAAACCTATTTTCATCTTCTTCTCCAGTTCCAAAAGGTCTAGAGAGCTGAAAAGTTGTGTGCAGACTCCTTGGCCAATGGGGATTCTAAATTGTAGATTTCGTGACCCCATGACCCAAAATGGGGTCACAGGGGTCACATCCTTAAAAACCTATTTTCATCTTCTTCTCCAGTTCCAAAAGGTCTAGAGAGCTGAAAAGTTGTGTGCAGACTCCTTGTCCAATGGGGATTCTAAATTGTAGATTTCGTGACCCCATGACCCCAAACTGGGTCACAGGGGTCACATCCTTAAAAACCTATTTTCATCTTCTTCTCCAGTTCTAAAAGGTTTAGAGAGCTGAACAATTGTGTGCAGACTCTTTGGGTAATGGGGATTCTTAATTGTAGATTTCGTGACCCCATGACCCCAAATGGGGTCACAGGGGTCACATCCTTAAAAACCTATTTTCATCTTCTTCTCCAGTTCCAAAAGGTCTAGAGAGCTGAAAAGTTGTGTGCAGACTCCTTGGCCAATGGGGATTCTAAATTGTAGATTTCGTGACCCTGTGACCTCAAATGGGGTCACAGAGGTCACAACCCCAAAAACCTATTTTCGTCTTCTTCTCCAGTTCTAAAAGGTCTAGAGAACTGAAAAATTGTGTGCATACTCCTTGGCCAATGGGGATTCTAAATTGTAGATTTCGTGACCCTGTGATCCCATTTGGGGTCAATGGGGTCACATCCTTAAAAACCTATTTTCATCTTCTTCTCCAGTTCCAAAAGGTCTATAGAGCTGAAATATTGTGTGCAGACTCCTTGGCCAATGGGGATTCTAAATTGTAGATTTCGTGACCCCGTGACCCCAAATGAGGTCACAGAGGTCACAACCCAAAAAACCTATTTTCCTCTTCTTCTCCAGTTCCAAAAGGTCTTGAGAGCTGAAAAGTTGTGTAGAGACTCTTTAGTCAATGGTGATTCTTAATTGTAGGATTGGTGACCCTGTGACTCCAAATACAGGTCACGGGTCATGATCTAAAAACCTATTTTTTGCTTGTTAACAATGTATTACTTGAGATAACTTAGATATTCAACCTTAGATAATAAAGCAAATCCTGATGAGCTACAGAGCCCATGGCTCTATTTTTTTTTTCTGGTTTCCATGGAAACAATTTGAACTTAGTGCATATTGGGGGTAGGGACCTTTTACGACCTCTATCTCTAAAACCGTTCAATTTTTTTTCACCAAACTTTGTATTTGCTTAGACCTAGTGATAGAGTGGTGCCTTTTGCTACTTTGGCTATTCTGAATTTTTAGCTCATCAGGCCTGAAAGGCCCGATGGGCTCATGGCATGGCGTCCGGCGTCCGGCGTCCGGCGTCCGGCGTCCGTCCATCCATCCGTCCATCCGTCCATCCGTCCGTAAACTTTTCGCATTTTCGACTTCTTCTCCAGAACCAATGACTCTAGAGAGCTGAAATTTTATGTGCAGACCTAGTGATAGAATGGTGCCTTTTGATACTTTGGCTATTCTGAATTTGTTATTTCTCATTATTAATGCAGTATTGAACTTAGTGCTTAGCATAAGTGAAAAATAAGGATAATATCATATGTTCGGACAAGGTCTCACTTGTTGTAATCCAAACATACGATATTCATGTTGATGGGCTGTCTAGATATAACTGGGAATTAACTCTACGCAGATGAAATCCAAAGTCCTTGAAACAGTTATGCACACTTTTATTTACAGGAACAATTATAACAACATAGTAACAAGTACAACTTGTAGATAACAGTTGAATCCTATTGCCTCCAGAGGCAATTGCTACAACATAGGTACAGAGCCTCCGGAGAGATGGGACTCGTTGGGTATCCTGAGATGAACTTAAAGACATGTTAGAGTCTGATGCTCAAGCTCCAAAAGCGAATCTACTTTCTCTGATGTCCCATCGGTTTATATAGCCAAAGAGATGATTATGCCTCATTGATCCGAGGAATAATTAAGTTGACAGTATATAAATATAGTAGCTGGTTCATTGTTCTAATAGATTGGCATGTCTGGTTAGGTTAAAGGAATTAAAGTATCTAAATGGATTATCTTAATTGTGCCTAAGGGTTTATAACGCTTGTCTAAAGATCAACAATGCTAAAATGTCTGCTAATAAATTACAGATGATCTCTATGACTGAATGTAATGTTTAAGGTATATACTGACTATGGGAAGATGCATAATAGTTGAATACAGAATATGAGTACATCAAATGAATAAAACTATTCTTCCTTCATACAAATTTCTAAAATAATAGTTATAATTTCTAGCCTATGATAGTAATATGACTAGGTTGGATTGAAAGTTGGGGGACATCACAGTGCATCACATGCACATATTTCTAGTTGGTGTAAAGTTCAGGGTGTTACGGCCCGGCATCTTCTTGTTGTCAGACAAATGTAGGTAGGTTACGTATAAGAAGCCAAAACCTGTCTCGGGGCATGCACTTGGCGAAGAAAGGCGTTGAGGTAACATCACTTGTTGACCAGTATTCAGCAAAGTTTCTTTGCACAACTAATGACATGGCTATTGTCATGGCTACAAATACCTTCATCTCTTCTGCATTGGTGTCTTGCCACTGTTGCATTCTTGTACGGGGTCTTAGAAATTTGTCTTCCATTGCTTGTTTGAAATATCTATTGGTATCCTGATAGTCATCTTCATGTAAAAACAAATCGAAAAAGTCACTAGGTTGAGGGTTCTCAGGAAGTTCTGTGAACTGGCGCAACCCAGTTTGACCAGTGAAAGGCAAATTTACACATGGCCGCGGACCATCCACCCACTCATCAAACGTCTGTGAATTATCTTGATTATATTGTGGTATGTCGGCAAACTCCTCCTCAATACCACTAAAGTCTTCTTCGGTGGAATTACCGGCGGCTAGAATGTTTCTGGCAATCTCTGTCGCTATATCACTCAGATCATCTGTGTCACCATGTTCACTATCTATTGCAGTGTCCCGATCATATGCATCATCACTGTCTAAACCACTGCTGCCATCACTGTCATCAGTTGACTCCATATCAGAGGCTTCATCAGCATGGATCTTGTTGATGAAGTCGTTGTCGCTTGAAACGGCTTCAAAGCTGCGTGTCCTAGTATGCATCGCCCTAGGCCGTCGCAGCAGGGCCCTGTGTCCACGTCCTCGCAGCATTATGCTTCAAGCTGTAAATGATTGAAAATGCGTTAGATGTATGCAAGACATAATATGTGATTAGAGACAATAAACATACAGAGATAATGAATGTGAGCTTCATGGACGTTCATTTGCCATTTTCAGAAACTCATCTAGGACGACTGCGCCGTAAGAGCCTACGGCTTCTGACTTCGCGCCGATTTGCCGACGCATATGTCAAACGGACCATTTTCTGATTTCCTCGGCGACGTGTAGCACCAGCCGCGAGGCCCGGAAAATATACTACTACGTCAGGGAAGCTCGGGTTGTCAGTTGCCGATTGACTTCTCTTTTCGAGAAGCAGAGCATCCAAGGAGCAGTCTCTCGAGGCGGAGCCCGGACCCATGGGAACATACTCACATGCTCTCCGGAAATTCCCGTACCTGTCTTCCGGGGCAACGCCGGATTCAATCGCGGGACAGGTTACCCATGTTCTCTTTTGAGAACGAGAGGCTCCAAGGAACAATCCTGTGGAACGAACCCCGGATTCTAATGGGAATGGCTTCCCATGCCCTCTCGACATATATATCAGAAACCTTCATACGTCGGAATGACACGAACCTCATTTACCTAAAAAAAAAAAAAAAAATTCGCATTATATATGGAAATGAAGACAATGTTTTCCTCTTTACAAAGATGTAAAAATTATAAAAATCAGACTTGCGGTTCAAAAGTTATAAAGCCCGTAATGATGATATATGCTAAGAGCACCACTTATTAAAAGCCGAATATCACCTTCTGCGCGGCACTTGGCGCATCAAAAGTTATTGCCGAAAATACACGTATTTTATATGGAATTGAAGACAATTCTTTTATCTTTATAGTGATAAAAAAATTATGAAAATATCCCAATTAGTTTCTTAGAAATAGAGCACCGCGGCATGTTGGGGTAAATGCGCCACATGTTTCAAAGATAAAAAGTGCGAAAATCACCTATCTCTCGGCGATTGCTGTACTTTCAGTTTTGTTAGCGCAATTGCGATTTTTAAATGGGAATAAAGGCCATTCTTTCCTCTTTATTTTGATATAAAAAAAACTGAAAACAACCAATTGGTTCATATGATATGAAGTGCGAGAGAAAGGTAGCTTATCGCAATATCTTCCCGTAATTAGAGGCTATCTGCCGGGGTGGCGGGACGCGAGACAGATAAGCATGTACGAGCCTATCTCACCCCGGGGCACTGCAGACACTTAGGCGTTAATTAGCCCCCGGGGGGATTAGGCGTCAGAGCGAAGCCTGACAAAATTGGTCTTTTGAAAAGCTAATTATCGATGCGTTACGGGTCAACAATGCACACGCAAATTGGTGTGAATTTTGCTGGACATTCCGACAAGACATTGATCAAAGTTTCATTCTCATGGCGAGCCGCGGAGCATAAATACAGCCATTCTCATGGAGGGACTCACCGACACAATCGACTCGGGAGCCGTTGCCACGGCTAGCAAACTAGCGAGACAGCCGTGAATTATTCTAAGTCTCATATCCGGGACCCGTAATGAGGCACTTGTGAATTGCTTATAGCCCGCCCAGATAATTACGGGACCTGCAAGTTAAGGGTTAAGGGATCTCCACATGGAGAGTGTAATAACACTGGGGCGACTAGGGTTCTACCAATGTTCATAGTAATAATTTTAAACACTGGGGCATCTAGGGTTTTCCAAAGTGTAATAATTATAGTAATAATTATAGACCCTGAGGCGACTAGGGTTCTCAGCATATTGATAGTAATAAGTTAAAACCCTGAGGCCACTAGGGTTCTCCATATGGAGAGTGTAATAATTCAAACCCTGAGGCGAATAGGGTTCTCCACATGTTGATAGTAATAAGTTTAAACCCTGAGGTGACATGGGTTCTCCATATGAAGAGTGTCATAATTGAAACCCTTAGGTGACTAGGGTTCTCCACATATTGATAGTAATAAGTTTAAACCCTGAGGCGACTAGGGTTCTCCACATGTTGATAGTAATAAGTTCAAACCCTGAGGTGACTATGGTTCTCCACATGGAGAGTACTAGTGTAATAATATTAAACCCTGAGGCGACTAGGGCACTACACATGTTGATAGTAAAAATTTCAAACCCTGAGGGGATTGGGGTTCTCAACATGGAGATCTTTATTATTTTAAACCCTGAGGCGACTAGGGTTCTACCTATGTTCATAGTAATAATTTTAAACACTGGGGCATCTAGGGTTTTCCAAAGTGAGATAGTAATAATTATAGACCCTGAGGCGACTAGGGTTCTCCAAATGTTGATAGTAATAAGTGAAAACCCTGAGACGACTAGGGTTCTCCACTTGGAGATTGTAATAATTTTAAACCCTGAGGTGACTAGGGTTCTCCATATGGAGAGTGTAATAATTCAAACCCTGAGGCGACTAAGGTTCTCCACATGTTGTAAGTAATAAGTTAAAACCCTGAGGCCACTAGGGTTCTCCATATGGAGAGTGTAATAATTCAAAACCTGAGGCGAATAGGGTTCTCCACATGTTGATAGTAATAAGTTTAAACCCTGAGGTGACTAGGGTTCTCCATATGAAGAGTGTCATAATTGAAACCCTGAGGTGACTAGGGTTCTCCACATATTGATAGTAATAAGTTTAAACCCTGAGGCGACATGCGTTCTCCACATGTTGATAGTAATAAGTTCAGACCCTGAGGTGACCATGGTTCTCCACATGGAGAGTGTAATAATATTAAACCCTGAGGCGACTAGGGCACTACATATGTTGATAGTAATAATTTCAAACCCTGAGGGGATTGGGGTTCTACCTATGTTCATAGTAATAATTTTAAACACTGGGGCATCTAGGGTTTTCCAAAGTGAGATAGTAATAATTATAGACCCTGAGGCGACTAGGGTTCTCCACATATTGATAGTAATAATTTTAAACCCTGAGGCGACTAGGGTTCTCCACATGGAGAGTGTAATAATTTTAAACCCTGAGGCGACTAGGGTTCTACACACGGTGATAGAAATAATTTCAAACCCTGAGGTGACTAGGGTTCTCAATATGGAGAGTGTAATAATTCAAACCCTGAGGCGACTAGGGTTCTCCACATGTTGATAGTAATAAGTTAAAACCCTGAGGTGACTAGGGTTCTCCATACAAAGAGTGTCATAATTGAAACCCTGAGGTGACTAGGGTTCTCCACATATTGATAGTAATAAGTTCAAACACTGAGGCGACTATGGTTCTCCACATGGAGAGCGTAATAATATTAAACCCTGAGGCGACTAGGGCACTACACATGTTGATAGTAAAAATTTCAAACCCTGAGGGGATTGGGGTTCTCAACATGGAGATCTTTATTATTTTAAACCCTGAGGCGACTAGGGTTCTACCTATGTTCATAGTAATAATTTTAAACACTGGGGCATCTAGGGTTTTCCAAAGTGAGATAGTAATAAGTATAGACCCTGAGGCGACTAGGGTTCTCCAAATGTTGATAGTAATAAGTTTAAACCCTGAGGCGACTAGGGTTCTCCACATGGAGAGTGTAATAATTTTAAACCCTGAGGCGACTAGGGTTCTACACACGGTGATAGAAATAATTTCAAACCCTGAGGTGACTAGGGTTCTCAATATGGAGAGTGTAATAATTCAAACCCTGAGGCGACTAGGGTTCTCCACATGTTGATAGTAATAAGTTAAAACCCTGAGGTGACTAGGGTTCTCCATACAAAGAGTGTCATAATTGAAACCCTGAGGTGACTAGGGTTCTCCACATATTGATAGTAATAAGTTCAAACACTGAGGCGACTATGGTTCTCCACATGGAGAGCGTAATAATATTAAACCCTGAGGCGACTAGGGCACTACACATGTTGATAGTAAAAATTTCAAACCCTGAGGGGATAGGGGTTCTCAACATGGAGATCTTTATTATTTTAAACCCTGAGGCGACTAGGGTTCTACCTATGTTCATAGTAATAATTTTAAACACTGGGGCATCTAGGGTTTTCCAAAGTGAGATAGTAATAAGTATAGACCCTGAGGCGACTAGGGTTCTCCAAATGTTGATAGTAATAAGTTTAAACCCTGAGGCGACTAGGGTTCTCCATATGGAGAGTGTAATAATTCAAACCCTGAGGAGAATAGGGTTCTCCACATGTTGATAGTAATAAGTTTAAACCCTGAGGTGACTAGGGTTCTCCATATGAAGAGTGTCATAATTGAAACCCTGAGGTGACTAGGGTTCTCCACATATTGATAGTAATAATTTCAAACCCTTGGCGCCTAGGGTTCTCAACATGGTGATAGTAATTTTCAACCCTGAGGCGACTAGGGTTCTACACATGGAGATAGAAATAATTTCAAACCCTTGGCGTCTAGGGTTCTCCACACGTTGATAGTAATAATTAAGTCTAAACCCTGAGGTGACTGTGGTTCTCCAGATGGTGATAATAAGAATATTAAATAATGAGGCGACTAGGGTTCTCCATATGAAGAGTGTCATAATTGAAACCCTGAGGTTTCAATTATGTTGATAGTAATAATTTTAAACCCTGAGGCGCCTAGGGTTCTCCACATGTTGATAGTAATAATTATAAACTCCGAGAAATTAGGGATCTTCACATGGAGAGTATAATAATTTTAAACACTGAAGTGATTAGGCTTCTCCACATGGAGCGTGTAATAATTTCAAACACCCTAGGCGACTAGGGTTCTACCTATGTTCATAGTAATAATTTTGAACACTGGGTAAACTAGGGATTTCCAAAGGGCGATAGTAATAATTATAGACCCTGAGGCGACTAGGGTTCGCCATATGTTGATAGTAATAATTTTAAACCCTGAGGCGACTAGGGTTTTACACACGGTGATAGTAATAATTTTAAACCCTGAGGTGACTAGGGCTCTCCACATGTTGATAGTAATAATTATAAACCCCGAGCAATTAGGGATCTTCACATGGAGAGTATAATAATTTCAAACACCCTAGGTGACTAGGGATCTCCACATGTTGATAGTAATAAGTTTAAACCCTGAGGCGACTAGGGTTCTACACACTGTGAAAGAAATAATTTCAAACCCTGAGGTGACTAGGGTTCTCCACATGGAGATAGTAATCATTTTAAACACTGAGGCGATTAGGGTTTTTCTCATGGAGATAGTATTAATATTAAACCCCTAGGGCACTACACATGTTGATAGTAATAATTTCAAACCCTGAGGAGTTTAGGTTTCTCAACATGGAGATCTTTATTATTTTAAACCCTGAGGCGACTAGGGTTCTACCTATGTTCATAGTAATAATTTTAAACACTGGGGCATCTAGAGTATAATAATATTAAATCCTGAGTCGACTTGGGCTCTACACATGTTGATAGTAATAATTTCAAACCCTGAGGCGACTGGGGTTCTCCACATGGAGAGTGTCATAATATTAAACCCTGAGGTGACTTGTGTTCTAGCCATGTTGATGGTAATAATTTAGAAAAACTGGGGCATCTAGGGTTTTCCACATGGTGAAAGTCATAATTTCCAACCCTGAGGCGACTAGGGTTCTCCAGAAGGTGATAATAATAATTTAAAACACTGAGGTGACTAGGGTTTTCCACATGTTGATAGTTATAATTTTCAACCCAGGGGCGACTAGGGTTCTCCACATGATGATAGATAAAAAGTAAGAAAGTTATAAATGAAAACATTGCGCATAAAAAAATTACTTATACTCCAAGCCCTGTTTAAATGCAATGCATGTAATTTTAGTCCAATGTCTTAATTTTATGTAATTATGTCTCCCCCCGAAGCGTCGGGAGACATATCGGTTTTAGCTGAGTTCCCGTCGGCGTTGGCGTCGGCGTCGGCGTTCCCATTTCGTTTCCGAAGCAGATCTCTAAAACTATGTGACCAATCATCACAAAACTTTGTATTCTGTCTCTCCATATCATGTAGATGTGCCTTTTGGGGGTTAGAGATTTTGTTTTTAAAATTTTTTTTTTATTTCCACCTCATCGATTTGGACTTAGTCTTTTTCAAGGGTAGTGTTCGTTTCCGGAGCAGATCTCTGAAACTGTTTGATAATCACCATATATGTTAAACTGTCTTAATTGTTTGTCTTTAGTAATAAACCTCTCATAATACAAGAATTTTTAATATTTTGTTTGCTACAATTATTTATTCAAGTTGAATTATACAGAGAACATTAATGGTGCTTTATGATAGTATCATATGTTCGGACAAGGTCTCACTTGTTGTAATCCAAACATAAGATATTCGTGTTGATGGGCTGTCTAGATATAACGGGGAATTAACTCTAGGAACCGGAAATCCAAAGTCCTTGAAATAGTTATGCACACTTTTATTTACAGGAACAATTATAACAACATAGTAACAATGTGGTAGATAACAGTTGAATCCTTTCCCCTCCAGAGGCAATAACTATAACATATGTACAAGGCCTCTGGAGAGATGAGTCCTCCTTGGTATCCAGTGGTAGACTGATGAACATTCAAATATCTTGGATTTATATAGGCAGTTAGGAGGTTAAGCCTGGTGGCTCAGTGATTTCATTGGTCGAGGTCAAGTAAAACAGTTTGAACAACATGTAGACAGTTCATTGTTCTAATGGATTGACATGTCTGGATAACTTGAAGATTAACGAAGTAATATCAATTAACACTCCTAAATGGATTATCTTTATTTAGCCTAAGGGGTTTCTACAACTAGTACTGTCAGTGTCAGGGATTGTAAAAGGGATTAACTATTATAGATGATGAACCTGGTAGTCAAGATGTCTGCTCATCAATTGGGGATTAAAGAATTTACTGTTACTGTCACTTGTCAGGAGATTAGCAATTAAAGATTATGCCTTAGGTAGTATGGATGTCTGCTCATGAGTTGGGGATTGCCTTTTGCATATGTTGTGTTTTCAGTATGTGTAATTTTCCTAAACTAAATATTGAAGTAATATGTCTTTGGATTAATGTATATGTATTGTGAAATGTATTTTGAGTATGTGATGTGAACTATTTGAATAATGAAGTAATTTATCTAATGAATTAACTTGTATATATGTTCTGAAATGCTAATGTATCTTGGATAATATCTGTGAATGTGTAATAGATTTTCCTTATTTCTATAAAAATAGTTTTAGTATAATTTGGGTAATAGCTAGCCCATGATATCTTCCCCTCGCTTGTGAAGTTTGGGCTCCAAACTTTTTGTATGTTTGGTAAGAGTTTTAAAATATGATATGTATATAATAGTTCACAGTGATGATATAAATGATTGTCTATTTTTATGTACTTGACAATTCACACTGACGATGGTCCATTCTGATGATAGAAATCATAGTGTTGATATTGCTATTTTTCATAATGATATTGATGACAGTCCACTTCTTTCCTGGTATTGATGTTAGTCCATATTGATAATGATTCACACTGATGATAATGTCTATGATTGTTCTCTTCCAAAATGTGAGTTTCATCCATGCTGCACTGAGTATTGACTGTTGTTTCCTTGATGGCAAGATCCTCCTGCTGTAGGGACTGTCTGGTGGTTCGATCTGTACATCTTGATGTCATGGCCACTTGAAACCGTCTCTGTTCAGGTTGATCCAGGCAGCATAATATGAAATCATAAAGAGAAATTCTGGGCAGTTTTATATGATAGAATCTGGTATTTGTATATATCTTAATAAGCAGGAATAATCTGTATTTAATACTGTATCGGCATAGAAGGAATAATTGTTATATTATCATGTATATCATCACAATCTGGAAGTAAAAGGGTTCATGAGTAATGGTGGTTATTGATATTTTTGTGTCTGGAAAAGATAGAAATTTAATTTCTTATTTAGGGGGGAAAAAAAAAAAAAAGGATTATTTATTTATTCGCTCAGTTAATACATGTGTATAATACATTGCTATCTATGATAGTATGAGTGCTTGTTTACTACTGGTGCTGTATATTTGAAGTATACTGACATATAAAAACATGGAATGGTGTGATGAACATATCTATATACAAAACTTATATACCGGTACATAAATAAACATGTGTATATTCGTTCACTATCTTGGATAGTATGAGTGCTAGGAATATGGTTGCTATTGGATAGCTGTAATGTGCTCACATATTTTGTGCAATTCATGACATATGTAGACATTATGTTGATAATATGGAATAGCTGAGATGCACAAACGCACATTATGCGCTATACATAACGTATTCATAATACTGATATGATAAAACTAATTATGACTATTGAATAGCTGAAATGCCTGTACGCACATTATGCGCCATACATAACTAACATATTCATAATGCTGAAATAATAATGATAATAATAAATTGTTTTATGACAATATTGAATAGCTGAAATGTCTGTACGCACATTATGCGCCATTCATAACTAACATATTCATAATGCTGAAATGATAAAATAAAACTGTTGTATGTTAATATTGAATAGCTTAAATGCATGTGCGCACATTATGCGTCACACACAACACAACACAACACAACACAGAGGTATACATAAATGCTAATTGCTAAACTTGGTATGCTTATCTTGAATTAGGGATATGCACAATCACACATTATGCGTTGTACATAACTAATAGTGATTAATAAGAATGAAACTTGGTCATGATAATAGCTGATTGGTCGCACATTATGCGTCATACATAACTAATAGTAAGGTATTCATAATACTAAATGCTAAACTGGGTATGCTGATATTGAATTGCTGAAATGCATAACTGCACATTACATACATAACTAACATATTCATGATACTAATATAATCATAACTCATGCATAATTGAATTATACACACACATTATGTGAATACAAAACATTTGCATTTGTATGATAAGAAGATAATAAGACAAAATAAAAATGAAAATATGAATTCTAATCCATCATGTATTGTGAGAATATTAATTAGCAGCTCCGACTAAGTCGGAGCTGCTATCAGTTTTTGTGCAGTTTCCATCGCCGCCGCCGCCGCGTTTTGTATTGGCTATAACTATAATTAGGTTTTGAGAACTCATATACATAACTTCTAACTTATACCCCTGGGGAATTATTTTGACATGTTCACATTCAAGGTCAAAGGTCAAGGTCACGAGTTCTGAAATCGCTAAAAAAAATCCTTGTAAACACGATAACTTGAAAAATATTTGTGCTATCAGGCTCTTATTTGGTGTATATCAACTATGGAGAAAGGCCAAGATTTGAAAAGGTTTTCGCTAAAATCTGTCAAAGGTCAAGGTCAAAGCGAGGTCACAACCTAAGCATGCTTTTGCGAAAATGTCTTATTTCAACTATTAACACTTTGAATCATTACATGATTGTGATTCACAATGAAAAGTGATCACTGATTGTGTGACCTTGAATTTTAAAGGTCAAGGTCACGAGATGTGGTCATGCTGACCAGTTCTGAAATCACTAAGTAACTTTTTTCCATGAATATATTAAAACCTCATATAGATAGCTTAATTTCTTTCTTATACACCTGGTGAATGATTTTGACGTGTTCACATTCAAGGTCAAAGGTCAAGGTCAAAAGTTCTGAAATCACTACAACAATCCTTGTAAACGTGATAACTTCAAACTTTTTTTGTGCTATTAGGCTCTTATTTGGTATATATGAACTATGAAGAAAGACCAAGATTTGAAAACGTTTTCGCTAAAATCTGTCAAAGGTCAAGGTCACAGTGATGTCAAAACTTAGGCATGCTTTTGTGAATCTGCCGTTTTTTAACTATTAACACTTTGAGTCATTGCATGATAATTATACGCGATGAAAAGTGATCATTGATGGTGTGACCTTGAAGGTCAAAGGTCAAGGTCATGAGATATTGGTTAAGGCCATGTTAATCCTTTGATCAAAAAGAAGAAATAGGTTTTAAGAACAAACTTATGAAAAGTGACCCCAGTGATGATTAGTAATAACTCGAATAATGAACAAACTTTTGTTAAAAAGAATTCCCATTTTATTGATGCTGACGAGAAGGCAGAACAGGGAAAGGCGAGACCCTAAGTTTCGGAGCTGCTCTGCTTTTGCGGTGTCCCGCAAACACTAATCTAGTGTTAATGTGCATTGTTAATGTGCATCATTCATTCTCACATTCATTCCTGGGTTAGTTTTACCATCTTGATATTGGGTGATCAGTTCAAACATCAAGATTTTTGTGTACCAAAAACAATCAGTCGATCAAGCTGAAGTTAGTGTTCACAAATGGTAAAATAAGGTTTTACAAAAAATAACTCAACACAGTAGAAAAGCGGTAGCCATTGATCTTTTTCAAACTGACAGAAAAGCCTGGCGATTGAACCACAATGTATCATACCGTTTATTGAGGAGAACCTGAATTTTCTGCAAAAAAATGTTTATTTGTACATAATCAGTGTAAAAAGTAAGTGAATATTGATAGGGTGATGTTGCACTCACGGTATTCCATATGTCCTTCCATGTCACTGGTTCTGGAGGCAAATATTGGTAAATTGTCTTTTGTTGGGGTGGGATGATCTCTTTTCATTTCATAGAGGTTGTTCCAGCTCTTGTTTAGGTATTCCTGTATGAGACGTGGATGGACACTCTCAAAGTACAGAACACGTTCGACATCGTCAGGTGCATCCTCGTAGCCAGGTGCATTGACTTTATTTAATAAAACTGTTACATAGCAGTCTCCATCCACAAGTTCAATTCCGACAACTTCTTTGACATTCATTTCAAATTGTCGCAAGTGTTTTGGAAAAATAGGCATTGGTGGAACTGCTTGTACAATGCATGGAGTCATAGGCGTCTGACACAAGTCTGATGTACCTTCAGATATTATGTTGACATTTTCTTCTGGTTCTGTAGTCTTTTTCTTGAAGAATTTATGTCCTTTGAGAGGTCGTTTCCTACGCCTTCCTGCCATGTTCCTCTTTGAATGAAAGTCTCTTTTTAAAACATCTGGAATAGTGCTCCCATATTCCCAAGTATTTCCTCTTTCAACATCCTTCCATTTAATCCGATAATAAATTTTCTTGTTTGCTCTTTTTGAAGACAGAATTGATTCAATTTCATTTGCTTGTATTTGTTGAGTTGTTTTAGTTTGATTTGATTCTTCATCCTCTTCTTGTATGTTCTGTTTTTGTTTTTCCTGGATGTTCTTCTTGGGTTTAGCTTTATTGTTCTGTTTTCTTGACTTATCTTTCTTGTTTTCTTGGTTTTTGGTATTACTTGTAGTTGGGTTCTGTTGATTTTCTTGTCTTGATTTCTTTGCTTGAGTTGTTGCTTTCTTTTTCTTGTTTTGCTTGTTAGTTTTTATGTTCGAATTGTCTGGCTTTTGCTTGTTTTTATCTAGGTTTTTCTCTTGGATTTCTGTGTTGTTGTTGGTTGTTGGTTTTGGTTCGGCACATTTTTATCAGCTGTCGAATCATTGTCGTCTATGATATCTGGATCCATGTTGTCATTGTCATTGATCAATGGTTCTGGTGGATTTTGTGGACGATCAGCTGGGACGAAATAAGGCTTGAGGCGAATGGCATGGACAAGTGCTTTGTGGATCTTGTCATCAGAACTTCTTCTTAATTTGTAGGTATAATTTGGGCCTAGTTGAACAATGTAGTAACTTCCACACCATTTCTTTGTGAGTTTGCTTGACAGTCCTTTTTCTACTTTTTGACAGTAGAGCCGAACTCTTTGTCCTAGGATGAATTCTGGTTCCTTGGTTTTCCTGTTGTATTGCTGTGAATAAACTTCTTTGGCTCTGGTATTATTTTCAGCTGCAACTTTTCTTGTAATTTCTAATTCCTCCAGTAAATTTGAAAGATAGCTCCTGTGATTAGTTCCTAAATTTTCCTTTGGAATGAGGGTGACATCCTGAGGTGCTCTCATTTCACTGCCAAAAAGCGAAATAAATGGTGATCTCTTTGTTGATGAATTTGGAGCCATTCTGTAAGCCATCATAATGCCAGGTAGGAGGCGGTGCCAATCATTCTGTGACTTGTTGCAGTAGGCTCGTAGAGATTGGTTGATGTAGGAATTCATCCTTTCCACGCAGCTGTTTGTTTGAGGGTGATATGGACTTGTATGGGTCATCTTGACATCAAAAAGTTCACAAATTGCTTTTATTAATTTTGACATGAAGTTCTGTCCTCGATCCGATATTAATGTCCTTGGTGCGCCATACCTGCAGAATATTTCTCGTACCATGACATCTGCAACTTCTTTGGCTTCTTGAGTTCGGAGTGGGAATGCTTCACACCATCTGGATGACGCATCTGTGATGACCAGAATATGTTTGTACTTGTCTGGTGTCGTCGGCAGTGGACCAAGAATGTCAATATGCCACCTTGTAAAGATTTCCTCCACAGGCATTGGGCAGAGTGGAGCTTTCTTCCCATGGTAATGCCTTTTGGTTTGTTGACAAACTTCACATGATTGCACATACATAGCAATTTCTTGGTACATTCCTGGCCAGAAGTACTTTGGTCTGATGGTGTTGTGCATTCTTTCCTTTCCGTGATGACAGCCTCCAAGTTGTGAGTCATGGTAAGCTTGTAGCACTTGATTCCTGAGTGTTCTTGGTACTGCTAATTGTTTAATGAATTTGTCTGTCTGTCCTTTTTGTCTTTGGGGTACAAACCGATAGAGTATTCCATTGTCAATTTCATATCTATCAGCCTCTACTAGCACTTTGTGTCGTTCTTTCTCGTCATTTGGAAGGATGTCGTCTTCTTTGTAGTCAAACACTTGCATAAAATCTGGACATATTCTCTGTAAATGGTGTAAATTTGGATGAGATTGGATGGTTACTTCCAAGATTTCATCCTTTGAAATATCAGCATTTACTGAATATTACGAAGCAACAACTTCTTCTGGAATGGCTTGATAGTCCTCTTCATATTCGAAAGTAACTGAAAAAGCCGATGCGTTTTGTACGGTAGTAAACACATTATGTTCAGCAAAATTCTCGAACGGACGTGACGGATTGTTGGAATCAGACGGAAATGACGATGTAGTGGACGTGAAAATGGTCCTTTCTGTGTCTTCTTCAGTCTGGTTGTTGCAGTTGATGTTCTCTTGATATTCTCTTCTTGAAAGGGCATCGGCATTACCATTTGATTTGCCGCTGCGGTGTATGATCTCAAAGTTGTACCAACGTCCTAATCTTCCTGTGGCATCTTTAATTGATTTTAGCCATTTAAGTGCTATATGGTCTGTGTACACTATGAATTTGGAATTTGCTAAATATGGTCTAAAAGATCTAATTGCTTCCACGAGTGCTAGGCCTTCTTTCTCTGTAATGCTCCAGTTCTTCTCACTTCCCTGTAGTGCTCTGCCGCCATAGGCTACTGGATGTTCCTTCTGGTCTTCGTCCTTCTGGCTTAACACAAAGCCAATGCTCATATCACTGGCATCAGTTGAAAGTATGAATTCTTTTTCAAATTTTGGATAGGCCAAAACTGGTGTGGTACACATGGCTTCCTTGAGGGCATTGAAGGCTTTGTCACACTCGAGTGACCACTGGAATTTTGGCTTCTTGTTTGAAACAGGTTCTAATTGTTTCTTTAGTAGAGCATTTAGGGGCAGAGCAATTTTGGCATAGTCTTTCACTTATTTCCTGTAGAAATTTGTTAGTCCCAAGAATGATCGGACTTGCTTCTGAGAAGTTGGAACTGGAAAGGATTTGATGGCTTCAATCTTCTTGTCGTCCACTTGCACTCCTCCACAAGATAAAACATGGCCGAGAAAGGAAACTTTGTCTGTAGCAAAATTACACTTGGATGGCTTTAATGTCAATTTTGCTTCCTTGAGGTAGTAAAACACTTGTTCCAAATGGTGTAAATGGTCTTCAAATGTTTGGCTGTAGATGATTAAGTCATCTATATAAATCAAAGCAATTTTCTAAGCACTTTTGACATAAGCATCTGAAAGCAAAGTGGTGAATTTGACAAGCCCTGAAGCAAGCGTTTAAATTGATACAGTCCTTTGTGTGTCACAAAAGCTGTTTTGTGCTTCGAATTCTCGTGGAGTGGGACCTGAAAGAAGCCATTGGCTAAGTCTAACGTTGAAAATATCTGAGCATTCTTGCTTGCTATCTGGTCAACAACATCATCAAAAACAGGAAGAGGCCATGACATTGGTAAAATAACAGCTTTTAATTTTCTATAGTCACAGACAAACCTGTAAGTACCATCCTGCTTCTTAACTAAAACAATGGGAGCTGCATACATAGAATTTGATTCTTCAATGAGGTCATGCTTCAGAAAGTCATCAATGAGTTCTTCTGTGACCTTCTGTAGATGAGGTGACTGACGGTAGGGTCTGGATCGAATCGGGGGATGATTTCCTGTCATTATCTCGTGGTAATGCATATCTGTCCTTCCCAGATCAGTCAAACTTGTCGAAAAATTCTCTATTTTTACCTAAGAAGACTAACAGTCTGTGTCTTTGATCAGTCGTTAGCTGTGCATTTGTCAGGTCAAATCCAAGGTCTCTAGCAATTTTGATGTAGTCATCGTCCTTTGTTTGACTGTCTTGGTCAGTTTGTACTGTGTTGATAGTGGCCTGCTCCCCGTCAATGTCAAAGATACTGTCTGCTTCAACATAGCTGAATTTGCCTACTACTGTAGATTTTTCTATCACTATTTCATCTTGAGATGGATTTAAAAGCCGAAAAGTGCCTATTCAATTGTTTGATTTACAAATTGTATTGCCACCTGCTACCTCAAAATTTGCTGTAAGTGAAGATATGGGCTCTATGAGAACTGTTGTGCCGTCAGTTCAGTCTTCTAATCTAACTTTAAAGTGTATCTCACTCTGAGAAGGGATGTAAATCTCGTCAATCGTTCTAGCTAAGTCTGACATGTCATGTTCTGAAGCAGTCATAAATCTAACGTAACGTCTGTCTGAAGTCTTATTGTCAATAATCAAAGAATTGCAACTGAAATCTAAGACAACATCATTTTCTTCAAGGAATGGTAACCCCAAGATGACCGCTTTCGGCAATGAAAGGAGAACAAGAAACCTATCAGAAAATTCTTGGCTTTCAATTGAAAAATCCAAGTCAACTGACCCCATTACGTCATATGTAGCTCCTCCGACTCCTTTGATATGTTGATAGCATGATTTACCCATTGATACATTTGGAAATGCTAATTCAAGAAAGTTGGCGGAGATACAATTAACGCTCGCTCCTGTATCAATGAGTGAGGCAGCGAAACAGTCACTAAAGGTTGCCTTGACAACCGATTTAGCGAGACAGGAATTTCTCCCTCAAAACTGCCTTCCATGTTAGAACACATGTTTACAATCTTAAAGTAATGATTACTATATCAAGAATGAGACAAAATCAAAAGAAAATGTACTTACACTTTTTTATGAATTCTCTTCTTCCTTCATGGCGACTGAGGCGGCAGTCTTTGAGTCTCTCTTGATGGTCAGTAAGATGCTGTGTTGTTATATCATCTTGGATACTTTCATATCAGCAGATGGTGTCCTCTGTAAGTATGTCCATAAAAATTCCTGGCAGATGGATTCCGGATCTTTTGAAGATTCTCACCAAGTTATCATATGTTCGGACAAGGTCTCACTTGTTGTAATCCAAACATACGATATTCGTGTTGATGGGCTGTCTAGATATAACGGGGAATTAACTCTAGGCATTCTCCACCAAGTTATCATATGTTCGGACAAGGTCTCACTTGTTGTAATCCAAACATACGATATTCGTGTTGATGGGCTGTCTAGATATAACGGGGAATTAACTCTAGGAACCGGAAATCCAAAGTCCTTGAAATAGTTATGCACACTTTTATTTACAGGAACAATTATAACAACATAGTAACAATGTGGTAGATAACAGTTGAATCCTTTCCCCTCCAGAGGCAATAACTATAACATATGTACAAGGCCTCTGGAGAGATGAGTCCTCCTTGGTATCCAGTGGTAGACTGATGAACATTCAAATATCTTGGATTTATATAGGCAGTTAGGAGGTTAAGCCTGGTGGCTCAGTGATTTCATTGGTCGAGGTCAAGTAAAACAGTTTGAACAACATGTAGACAGTTCATTGTTCTAATGGATTGACATGTCTGGATAACTTGAAGATTAACGAAGTAATATCAATTAACACTCCTAAATGGATTATCTTTATTTAGCCTAAGGGGTTTCTACAACTAGTACTGTCAGTGTCAGGGATTGTAAAAGGGATTAACTATTATAGATGATGAACCTGGTAGTCAAGATGTCTGCTCATCAATTGGGGATTAAAGAATTTACTGTTACTGTCACTTGTCAGGAGATTAGCAATTAAAGATTATGCTTAGGTAGTATGGATGTCTGCTCATGAGTTGGGGATTGCCTTTTGCATATGTTGTGTTTTCAGAATGTGTAATTTTCCTAAACTAAATATTGAAGTAATATGTCTTTGGATTAATGTATATGTATTGTGAAATGTATTTTGAGTATGTGATGTGAACTATTTGAATAATGAAGTAATTTATCTAATGAATTAACTTGTATATATGTTCTGAAATGCTAATGTATCTTGGATAATATCTGTGAATGTGTAATAGATTTTCCTTATTTCTATAAAAATAGTTTTAGTATAATTTGGGTAATAGCTAGCCCATGATAATAGTATTGTTTAGAGGTTTGGAGCATTTGAGGAAGGGGGAGACATCTGTTTTTACGGGTAAAAACACTTTCTAGTTGTATTCTGCTAAGGTATTTAAAAGTGTTTTGAAGAGCTTTCTAACATGATAGCGCAGTGGTTAGCGCGTTCGGCTTTGGATCAAGAGGTCCAGCGTTCCGATCACGCCAGCGTCACGGCAACTTTGTCTGCAGTAGAGAACTGTTCTTCACGCATTAAGGTTTGGGTGCAATGGTACACTGACTTTCAGCGTAGTACCACCCATGGTTCGCTAGTTCCAGCTGGTGCTCGCAGGTTTCACTGCAATGCATAGCCACATAGCGTAGCATAGTGTATCCGGCTTTCTCCCTGCCATAATACTAGCAGCCGCGATTTGTAAGTGAAATAATCTTTAAAGTAGCGTTAAACCCCAACTCGCCTCACCTCATGTAAATACCTTGGGGACAATAATTTAATTCAAGACATTAGCAACATAGTAACTTCTTCTACTGTAATGTGTGTTTGTTGTTTAATGTTTGCTTTTTATTTATTGAAAATTGTCAAAATTGTGAAAAAGTTGGAGAGACGACGGTTTCCAAAAATAAATCAAGTAAATCTGATGCAGAGACAATTCATAATTGTGTTTATTCAATGTACACAATAACCAATCTTAGTCAGATTCATAATAATATCGTTGCAATGTTTTATCAAGGCAAAATCTAACTGTCAACCGTGAGATTCTTCTATCTCACTGAAGTTAAAAACTTGTCTTTTTTCATATCCATAACCATTAAAAAATCATTGAAATGCAATAATGATCATAGAGTGCAAGGAAAAACATAAAACAGACTATTCTTTCTACTGTAATATCAAGAATGGTAGTAACAATATTCAGATTTACCAACAATTCTTGTTGATAAACAACACGGGATAACATAACGCCATTACAAACTTCATGGCCAATTCCGATCAGAGGTGCCAAGGTACAATATCCTTTGCATGACACGAGATCGAAATATGACGCACAAAGGCTGCATTGTCATATTTCTTGATAAAATATATTCAGATGAATCATTTTGAGCTGGAAAGTTACTGGATGCTTGATAATAAACTCACTTACCCATTGAAACCGTTGATTGCCCGCCTGATTTTAAAAACAGTTACTGTCAAAGCTGGGGAAAACTAATTGTTATGATAGCAAAACTTTTACGTTCATAGTTGGTCATATACTAAGTAAACATATGTGTTTGTATACCGATTTATGTTTTATTTATAAACAACTATTACAAATTTTAAAATTTGTCTTGCTTGTTTGATTGTTGCAAATGGCATGAAGGGGCACAGGGGCTAAAATGGGTAAAATAGAAATACACAACGTAAGGGTTAATCTTGCATTTGTTTGTTGCAGGTTATCTCTGCTTTTGTGAGGAAAAGCTTTATTTTTGTGGTCACTAATTGAGACGTTTTTTTGCAGGAATTGCTTCGTGATGGATTTGTCTTTTATAGTATTGATAAATATTTCTCTTTTGCGTATTGAAATTAATAATCTTTGTAAATCGTAATCCCATATTGATATTACAGTTGTAAATGATATTAGGCCTAGTCTAGATATTTAGCAGCTCCGACTAAGTCGGAGCTGCTATCAGTTTTTGTGCAGTTTCCATCACCGCCGCCGCCGCCGCCGCGTTTTGTATAGGCTATAACTTTTTTCCTTATTAGGTTTTGAGAACTCATATACATAACTTCTTACTTATACCCCTGGGGAATTTTTTTGACATGTTCACATTCAAGGTCAAAGGTCAAGGTCACGAGTTCTGAAATCGCTAAAAAAATCCTTGTAAACACGATAACTTAAAAAATATTTGTGCTATCAGGCTCTTCTTTGGTGTATATCAACTATGGAGAAAGGCCAAGATTTGAAAAGGTTTTCGCTAACATCCGTCAAAGGTCAAGGTCAAAGCGAGGTCACAACTTAAGCATGCTTTTGCGAAAATGTCTTATTTCAACTATTAACACTTTGAATCATTACATGATTGTGATACACAATGAAAAGTGATCACTGATTATGTGACCTTGAATTTTAAAGGTCAAGGTCACGAGATAGGGTCATGGTCACCTGTTCTGAAATCACTGAATAACTTCTTTCTAAGGAGGTATCAACACCTCATATACATAAACTTCTTACTTATGCCCCTGGGGAATTATTTTGACATGTTCATATTCAAGGTCAAAGGTCAAGGTCACGAGTTCTGAAATCGCTAAAACAATCCTTGTAAACACGATAACTTGACAAATATTTGTGCTATCGGGCTCTTCTTTGGTGTATATCAACTATGGAGAAAGGCCAAGATTTGAAAAGGTTTTCGCTAACATCCGTCAAAGGTCAAGGTCATAGCGAGGTCACAACCTAAGCAGGCTTTTGCGAAAATGTCTTATTTCAACTATTAACACTTTGAATCATTACATGATTGTGATACACAATGAAAAGTGATCACTGATTGTGTGACCTTGAATTTTAAAGGTCAAGGTCACGAGATAGGGTCATGGTCACCAGTTCTGAAATCACTGAATAACTTCTTTCCAAGGAGGTATCAACACCTCATATACATAACTTCTTACTTATGCCCCTGGGGAATTATTTTGACATGTTCATATTCAAGGTCAAAGGTCAAGGTCATAAGTTCTGAAATTGCTAAAACAATCCTTGTAAACACGATAACTTGAAAAATATTTGTGATATCAGGCTCTTCTTTGGTGTATATCAACTATGGAGAAAGGCCAAGATTTGAAAAGGTTTTCGCTAACATCCGTCAAAGGTCAAGGTCATAGTGAGGTCACAACCTAAGCAGGCTTTTGCAAAAATGTCTTATTTCAACTATTAACACTTTGAATCATTACATGATTGTGATGCATGTTGAGATCTAAACTTAAGTAGTGATTTTATGAATGCTTCTTTCTATTTTTCATTTCCCAGTTAGTAACAAGAGTTACATCCCTTTATGTTATTTACCATGTGCTATAAGATGGCCGACATGAATGTTTCTATTGGATTGTGAGGAAATCATATTTGAGTTTTTGTTTGCATTAAAGAAGATTTATATCCTTCATCAAGCTCAGTCATGACTTCAACAGGTTATGGGCCCAGGGATCGCTTGGCTTTTGATGGAGATGAATCAAAATATGAACTTTGGGAGGTGAAATTTCTTGGACATTTGAGATTGAAAAAGTTGAAAAATGTGATTGAACCTGGAGATGATGCAAATCCTCCAGATGCTGGCAGGAATGCCAATGTGTTTGCAGAACTTGTGCAGTGTTTAGATGATAGAAGCTTGAGTTTGATCATTCGAGATGCCAAAAATGATGGTAGAAAAGCGATTAATATCTTGCGAGAACATTATTTGGGGCAAGGAAAACCCAGGATAATTTCACTGTATACAGAACTGACTATGTTGAAAATGGGATCAGAAGAAAGTGTGACTGATTATGTGATTAGGGCTGAGACAGCAGCAAACGCATTGAAGAGGGCTGATGAAGTGATAAGTGATAGTTTGTTGATTGCCATGGTTTTGAAAGGATTACCAGAAAATTACAAGACATTTTTAACTGTTGTAACACAAAGAGAAACAGCAATGACATTTCCTGAGTTTAAGACAGCCCTTCGGAATTATGAAGAAAATGAAAAAGTTCAACAAGTCACAAACAGAGATGAAAGTGTGCTGAAAATAAGAGATGACAGTGTTCCGAAACTAAGGTGTTTCACATGTGGAAAAGTGGGTCACAAATCTTACCAGTGCAGGAATGAGGACAAAGATTGGAGCAATACATCATCTTACGGTAACAGATGGTGTGATATTTGCAGGAGTCGCACACATGACACAAAGTTTTGCAGAAAAAGAGACAGTGCTAAAACTGCAAATGAAAGAAGTGATAATGAAGATGGTTGCCATGGTTACCAACATTCATTTGCTTTTAAAGTTAGTGTTGACTGTAGAAATGTTGCAAATGCCAATCCAGACAAACTCCTTGTTGATTGTGGTGCCACAACTCACATCATTAAAGATGAAGGAAAATTTATTGACTTTGATAGAAAGTTTCAGCCTGAACAACACTGCATAGAGTTAGCTGATGGGACTAGAACAACTGGTATTGTGAAATGAAGAGGAAAAGCAAGTGTCACCTTAACAGACTTGAGTGGAACACACCATAAGGTACTTTTAGAAAATGCTTTGTATGTACTGACATATCAGCAGGATATTTTTTCGGTGCAAGCTGCTACAACGAAGGGTGCATCTGTTCACTTTAACCCCTCGTGTGCCAGCCTTGAAGCTCAGGATGGTACAGTGTTTGACATAGAGAAAAAGGGAAAACTCTATTTTCTGAATAGTGCAACTACAGTGAAGGTTGCATCGCACTCTGCAAAGGAATGGCATTGCATCATGGGACATTGCAACAAACAAGACATTATGAAATTAGAAACAGTGACGACAGGCGTGAAAATCAACAGTAATGATGACTTTCAATGTGAAACATGTGTGAAAGGGAAAATGACCCAATGGAGGAACAGAGCAGCTGACACAAGGGCAACCAGTGTGTTTGAACTTGTACATTGTGACCTTGCGGGACCCATAGAACCAGTGGCGAAAGACGGGTTCAAGTACACACTTAGTTTTGTGGATGACTTTTCTGGTGTGAACTTTATATATTTCTTAAAACAGAAGAGTGATGCTGTCAGGGGTCTGGAGAAGTTCCTTGCTGATACCAGATATATTGGAACAGTACGTACACTCAGATCTGACAACGGAACCGAATTCACAAATGCAGAATTCAAAGCAGTTCTTCGGAAAAACAAAATCAGAAATCAGCACCCTATTCTCCTCACCAAAATGGCACTGTGGAACGAGCATGGCGCACATTATTTGAGACTGCAAGATGTCTCCTGCTTGAGGCAGGACTGCCAAAGTATCTTTGGACTTACGCTGTCATGGCTGCTGCCTACATAAGAAATCGCTGCTTCAATCAGAGACTTAACATGACCCCTTTTGAAGCACTGACTGGAGAGAAACCTGACCTGTCTCACATGCATGTGTTTGGGACAGTATGCTATGCATTCATCCAGAATAAGAAGAAACTTGATGATAGAAGCGAACAAGGTATGTTCGTAGGCTATGACAAGGAGAGTCCAGCTTACCTGATATATTTCCCTGGCAGTGAACAGGTGAAAAGGGTCAGATGTGTGAAATTTACAGAGAAATTTGAAGGAACCAAAGATGAGGTAGACATGCCACTGACTGCAAGTGATGAGAACTATGAAGAATACCCAGAGAAGAAAGAAACAGGAAAAGGGAATGTAGAAGAAGCAGAGAATGATGAAGACAATGAAGCGAGAAGATATCCGAGGAGACAGAGTAGAAAACCTCGCCATTTGTCTGACTATGTGACAGAATCAACACCTGACACTGAGGACAGTGCACTGTCGACTTTCGTTAACTACTGTTACTTTTTGAAGGATGTTCCTACATCCTACATGGAGGCAGTGAAATCCCCAGAATCTGGCAAATGGCAAGAAGCAATGGAAGAGGAGATGTGTGCACTCATAGACAATGAGACATTTGAGTTGACACCTCTTCCTGAAGATAGAACGACAGTGGGGGGCAGATGGGTGTATACCATAAAGTCCAACCCACAGAAGTACAAGGCCAGATATGTTGCAAAAGGCTACTCGCAGGTTAAGGACATAGACTACAAGGAGACGTTTGCTCCGACGGCCAAATTGACATCCATACGCATGCTTATGCAACTGGCAGTACAACATAACATGACAATCCACCAAATGGATGTGAAAACTGCTTACTTAAATGCTCCAATAGATTGTGAAATCTACATGGAACAACCAGAGGGATTTGAAAAAGTTGGAAAACGTGGAGAGAAACTAGTGTGTAGACTCAAAAAGTCTCTTTACGGTCTGAAACAGAGTGGCAGGAATTGGAATGCTCTGTTACATGACTATCTTACAGAAACTGGATTCAATCAGTCCTTAGCAGATCCATGTGTTTACTATAGAAGTGCTGATGGATACCCTGTCATCATGATTGTTTGGGTTGATGACATAATTGTGGCATGTGAGAATGTTGAGACTCTCAATCGGATCAAAGGGTCCCTATGTCAGAAATTCAAAATGAAAGACCTGGGAAAACTCTCATGGTTCCTGGGAATAGAGTTCAAGTGTGATAAAGGACACATAGGAATGAATCAGAAGAATTACATGGAGAAAATGCTTGCCAAGTTCAACATGACGAACTGTAAACCAAAAGCCACACCAGTGGACCAGGGTGTTGACAGGGCACACCATGAGGAGGACGTACTGTTAGACGACCCCAAGTTTTACAGAGAAATCGTGGGGCGTTTGATATATGTGATGACTTGCACAAGACCAGATTTGTGCTACGTGGTGACAAAATTGTCACAACATATGGCAAAACCAATGAGATCTCACTTGGTGATGGCAAAACATGCTCTACGCTATGTTAGAGGTACGCTGAACAAAGGCTTGAAATTTGAGAAACCTGGAACCCCACTCAAACTCAGTGGGTTTTGTGATGCTGATTGGGGGACATCAGATGATAGGCATAGTGTGACAGGATATGGGTTCCAACTGTGTAGTGATGGGCCCCTGATATCCTGGAAGAATAAGAAACAGCAAACAGTAGCACTATCAACATGTGAAGCAGAGTACATGGCTCTGTGTGCTGCTACTCAGGAGGGGAAGTTCCTCCGACAACTGTACAAGGACATAAGCAATCAAGATGAATATGAGACTGTACTCCTAAAGGCTGACAACCAGGGGGCGATCTCGCTTGCGAAAAACTCTGTTACTCACCAAAGATCAAAACATATTGATATAAAGTATCATTTTGTTAGGGCAGAAGTTCAGTCTGGTGCCGTTGAGCTGGATTATGTGCCGAGTGAGAGTAACGTTGCAGATGTGTTCACCAAACCGGTGTCCAGAGTGCGAATGAAGCAGCTTGTTAGAATTTGTGATATGTAAAAGAGAAACTTAAGTTTAATTGGGGGTGTTGAGATCTAAACTTAAGTAGTGATTTTATGAATGCTTCTTTCTATTTTTCATTTCCCAGTTAGTAACAAGAGTTACATCCCTTTATGTTATTTACCATGTGCTATAAGATGGCCGACATGAATGTTTCTATTGGATTGTGAGGAAATCATATTTGAGTTTTTGTTTGCATTAAAGAAGATTTATATCCTTCATCAAGCTCAGTCATGACTTCAACAATGCACAATGAAAAGTGATCACTGATTGTGTGACCTTGAATTTTAAAGGTCAAGGTCACGAGATATGGTCATGCTGACTAACTGACTGACTGACTGACTGGTCACTAAGTAACTTTTTTCCATGAAGATATTAACACCTCAGCTTAATTTCTTTCTTATACACCTGGTGAATGATTTTGACATGTTCACATTCAAGGTCAAAGGTCATGGTCATGAGTTCTGAAATCACTACAACAATCCTTGTAAACATGATAACTTCAAACTTTTTATTGTGCTATTAGGGTCTTATTTGGTATATATGAACTATGGAGAAAGACCAAGATTTGAAAACTTTTTCGCTAAAATCTGTCAAAGGTCAAGGTCACAGTGAGGTCGAAACTTAAGCATGCTTTTGTTAATATGTCATATTTTAACTATGAACACTTTGAGTCATTGCATGATTATTATACGCGATGAAAAGTGATCATTGATGGTGTGACCTTGAAGGTCAAAGGTCAAGGTCATGAGATATTGGTTAAGGCCATGTTAATCCTTTGATGAAATTTTGAAAGAAGAAATAGGTTTTAAGAACAAACTTGTGAAAAGTGACCCCAGTGATGATTAGTAATAACTCGAATAATGAACAAACTTTTGTTAAAAAGAATTCCCATTTTATTGATGCTGACGAGAAGGCGGAACAGGGAAAGGCGAGACCCTAAGTTTCGGAGCTGCTCTGCTTTTGCGGTGTCCCGCAAACGCTAATCTAGTTTATGTCTCCTCTCCCCTCTGTTTTTGGTTGAGTTTCCGCTCGTGTTGGCGTCAGCGTTCCCATTTTTATCCCACCGGTATGTAATACCGTGGGATATAGTCATCGCCCCGTCCGTCTGTCCGTCTGTCGTACCGTCCCTCTGTCCGTCCGTCCGTCCGTCCGTCTGTCCGTCCGTAATCATTTCGTTTCCGGAGCAGAACTCGAAAACCATTCATGATATCTTTCTGAAACTTTGCATGTGCATTACCCACCAACTGAAGTGGTGCCTTTTGATATTTCAGATTTCTGAAAATTTTATTTTTTTTCGTTTCCATAGAAACATGTTGAAGTTGGACTTTGTTCAGAGACAGGTTCGTTTGGTTGTTGGTTGTTGTTGATTTTGACTGCTTCTGGAGCAGAAGTCTAAAACCCTTAACATTCCTGAAACTCTGTAATACCCACTAACTGAAGTACGGTAGTAGATACACAAGTATCTGTAAAAGATGTGTTTTACAAATTTTGTGGAACCGGTGGGATATGTCATCTTCTTCTTTTTTTCCATTTCCATGGCAATAATTTTGACTTTTTAGCTCATCAGGCCTGAAAGACCCGATGGGCTTATGGCATGGCATGGTGTCCGGCGTCCGTCCATCCGTCCATCCGTCCATCCGTAAACTTTTCGCTTTTTGGACTTCTTCTCCAGAACCAATGATTCTACAGAGCAGATATTTTATGTGCAGACTCCTTGGCAAATGGGGATTCTAAATTGTAGATTTCGTGACCCCATGACCCCAAATGGGGTCATATCCTTAAAAACCTATTTTCATCTTCTTCTCCAGTTCCAAAAGGTCTAGAGAGCTGAAAAGTTGTGTGCAGACTCCTTGGCCAATGGGGATTCTAAATTGTAGATTTCGTAACCCCATGACCCCAAATGGGGTCACAGGGGTCACATCCTTAAAAACCTATTTTCATCTTCTTCTTCAGTTCCAAAAAGTCTAGAGAGCTGAAAAGTTGTGTGCAGAATCCTTCGCCAATGGGAATTCTTAATTGTAGATTTCGTGACCCCATGACCCCAAATGGGGTCACAGGGGTCACATCCTTAAAAACCTATTTTCATCTTCTTCTTCAGTTCCAAAAGGTTTAGAGAGCTGAAAAGTTGTGTGCAGACTCCTTGGCTAATGGGGATTCTAAATTGTAGATTTCGTGACCCCATGACCCCAAATGGGGTCACCCGGGTCACATCCTTAAAAACTTATTTTTATCTTCTTCTCCAGTTCCAAAAGGTCTAGAGAGCTGAAAAGTTGTGTGCAGACTCCTTGGCCAATGGGGATTCTAAATTATAGATTTCGTGACCCCGTGACCCCAAATGGGGTCACAGGGGTCACATCCTTAAAAACCTATTTTTATCTTCTTCTCCAGTTCCAAAAGGTCTAGAGAGCTGAAAAGTTGTGTCCAGACTCCTTGGCCAATGGGGATTCTAAATTGTAGATTATGTGACCCCATGACCCCAAATGGGGTCACCGGAGTCACATCCTTAAAAACCTATTTTCATCTTCTTCTTCAGTTCCAAAAAGTCTAGAGAGCTGAAAAGTTGTGTGCAGAATCCTTCGCCAATGGGAATTCTTAATTGTAGATTTCGTGACCCCATGACCCCAAATGGGGTCACAGGGGTCACATCCTTAAAAACCTATTTTCATCTTCTTCTTCAGTTCCAAAAGGTTTAGAGAGCTGAAAAGTTGTGTGCAGACTCCTTGGCTAATGGGGATTCTAAATTGTAGATTTCGTGACCCCATGACCCCAAATGGGGTCACCCGGGTCACATCCTTAAAAACTTATTTTTATCTTCTTCTCCAGTTCCAAAAGGTCTAGAGAGCTGAAAAGTTGTGTGCAGACTCCTTGGCCAATGGGGATTCTAAATTATAGATTTCGTGACCCCGTGACCCCAAATGGGGTCACCGGGGTCACATCCTTAAAAACCTATTTTTATCTTCTTCTCCAGTTCCAAAAGGTCTAGAGAGCTGAAAAGTTGTGTCAAGACTCCTTGGCCAATGGGGATTCTAAATTGTAGATTATGTGACCCCATGACCCCAAATGGGGTCACCGGAGTCACATCCTTAAAAACCTATTTTCGTCTTCTTTTCCAGTTCCAAAAGGTCTAGAGAGCTGTAAAGTTGTGTGCAGACTCCTTGGCCAATGGGGATTCTAAATTGTAGATTTCCTGACCCCAAATGGGGTCACCGGGGTCACATCCTTAAAAACCTATTTTCGTCTTCTTTTCCAGTTCCAAAAGGTCTAGAGAGCTGTAAAGTTGTGTGCAGACTCCTTGGCCAATGGGGATTCTAAATTGTAGATTTCCTGACCCCAAATGGGGTCAATGGGGTCACATCCTTAAAAACCTATTTTCATCTTCTTCTCCAGTTCCAAAAGGTCTAGAGAGCTGAAAAGTTGTGTGCAGACTCCTTGGCCCATGGGGATTCTAAATTGTAGATTTCGTGACCCCATGACCCCAAATGGGGTCACAGGGGTCACATCCTTAGAAACCTATTTTCATCTTCTTTTCCAGTTCCAAAAGGTCTAGAGAGCTGAACATTTTTGTGCAGACTCCTTGGCCCATGGGGATTCTAAATTGTAGATCTCGTGACCCCATGACCCCAAATGGGGTCACAGGGGTCACATCCTTAAAAACCTATAATCATCTTCTTCTCAAGTTCCAAAAGGTCTAGAGAGCTGAAAAGTTGTGTGCAGACTCCTTGGCCAATGGGGATTCTAAATTGTAGAATTCGTGACCCCGTGACCCAAAATAGGGTCACAGGGGTCACATCCTTAAAAACCTATTTTCATCTTCTTCTCCAGTTCCAAAAGGTCTAGAGAGCTGAAAAGTTGTGTGCATACTCCTTGGCCAATGGGGATTCTAAATTGTAGAATTCGTGACCCCGTGACCCCAAATGGGGTCACAGAGATCACAACCCCAAAAACCTATTTTCGACTTCTTCTCCAGTTCCAAAAGGTCAAGAGAACTGAAAAGTTGTGTAGAGACTCTTTGGTCAAAGGTGATTCTTAATTGTAGGATTGGTGACCCTGTGACTCCAAATGTGGGTCACAGGGGTCATGATCTTGCTTGTTAACAATGTATTACTTGAGATAACTTAGATATTCAACCTTTGATAATAAATCAAATCCTGAAGAGCTACAGAGCCCATGGCTCTATTTTTTTTTCTGGTTTCCATGGAAACAATTTGAATTTAGTGCATATTGGGGGTAGGGACCTTTTCCGGCCTCTACTTCAAAATCTATCTAGTATTTCTTTACGAAACTTGGTATGTGGTTAGACCTAGTGGTGGAGTGGTGCCTTTTGCTATTTTGGTTATTTTGAATTTTTGATTTTTAGCTCATCTGGCCTGAAAGGCCCGATGGGCTTATGGCATGGGATGGCGTCTGTCCATCCGTCCGTCCGTCCGTCCGTCTGTCCGTCCGTCCGTCCGTCCGTAAACTTTTCGCTTTTTCGACTTCTTCTCCAGAACCAATGACTCCAGAGAGCTGAAATTTAATGTACAGACTCCTTGGCTGAAGGGGATACTAAATTGTAAATTTGGTGACCCTGTGACCCCAAATGTGGGTCACAGGGGTCATAACCTTAAAAGCTATTTTCATCTTCTTCTCCAGAACCAATGACTCCAGAGAGCTGAAATTTTATGTACAGACTCCTTGGCTGAAAGGGATTCTAAATTGTAGATTTGGTGACCCCAAGTGTGGCTCACAGGGGTCATTACCTAAAAAAAACTATTTTCATCTTCTTCTCCAGTCCCAATGAACGTAGAGAGCTGAAATTTTATGTACATACTCCTTGACTGAAGGGGATTCTAAATTGTAAATTTGGTGACAGTGAGACCCCAAATATTGGGTCACAGAGGCAATGACCTAAAATGCTATTTTCATCTTCATCTCCAGTCCCAATGGCTCTAGCGAGCTGAAATTTTATGTACAGACTCCTTGGCTGTAAGGGATTCTAAATTGTAAATTTGGTGAGTCTGTGACCCCAAATATGGGTCACAGGGATCATAACCTAAAAGCCTAATTCAGTTTACAGCATCTTTCTGAGATTATATGTGCACTTCAATCAGTAAGTAGGTAAGGGAGGTAATTTTAAAGAAAACAGCTGAGTTAAAGGCATTTCATCTTTCTGATGTGAGAGTTCTAACATGTGCTTTGAGAATATAATATGTCTGATGAGATATTTAGAATTAAAAACTTAGAATTGGAGGTCTAACAAAAATTATAAGTCATATTTTATCTTTGTCTCACATTTCACATATGAGTAATTATTTGTATTTTGCAAGTGAATTTGCTGATAAAGGTACACAAGTCTAAAAGTATTCTAAAGACGTAATACAGAATCTTTTATTAAATCTAATATTATGTTCTTTGTAATTTAAGAGTAAATAATGGAGTTTTTTAATATCTCATGATATTGTGTAATTATTTGGAGAATTAATTAATTAATTAATGAGAATTTCCAGTACGAGTCAATTTGGTATACCTTATTTATATCATATTTTATACTTTATAACTGATTTAGTTTTCTATTAACTTTGCAGTTAATTTTATTCAATAGGAACAAGAAATGAGATAGATGTCTACATCATGGACATGTTTAATGTGCATCTATTTGAAATGAGAACTATTGAATACCCTTTGAAGGAATAACTTGAAGAGGAATTAAATTTTTTCATTTTACATGAGATATGTGAACTGAATATGACTAGTGATGACTGGTGATAACATAGGACTATAAAAGAAGTAGCTATATGAGATTGTGACATCACACCTATTTTCATCATCTTCTCCAGTACAGAAAAATAATTAATTGTAGGAAAAACTGCATCTAACATATAAATTTTACTGGCTGTGAGTCCAGTGTCTGCATGTTATGTAATTGCATTGTGTTGACCTCTTCCTGGCAGAAGAATGAAAACTGATAGTTACACAGAGGTTTCAGGTTACTTCAAACTTCTGTGCAGCACTGTGTTATCATAGACTGTGCGTGAGACTGCTTTAGTCTTCCACTGACTCTAAAAAAGAATTTATTCATAGAATATCACCATTTTATCAAATATTGAAAAGGAGCCTATAAGAAATGGTGAAAAAGAATTTACTAAAAAAAATTCACCAATTTTTATTAAGTATTGAAATGGAGCCTATGAGAAATGGGATTTTCAAAAACTGAGGCTCCTATTCATTATGTAATAAATGTTGGTATTGCCATAATGCAATTAAGAATTAAAACAATATAATGCAAAGGTGTATGATATTCATAACGAATGTTGATTTATGTTTAACCAATTTTGATAATAATTAGCAGGGGTCATGACCTAAAAAGTTTGTTTTCATTTTCTTCTACAGCCCCAGGCCATTATTGCAATAGCTTACAGTGGTGAATTGTATGCAAAGAATTGTATATTCATTATTATATAATGTGTGTACGATCTTAAAAAATAGTATGATCTCTCCACCACATTATTATATGTTTGATACCAGCAATTTATTTCCAAGCTTTGTGTTGCTCTTTCAACACATATATATAGCAGATTGGCAAAGTTATGGTAACAAAATATTTTTAAACTGCTTTAATCGTTTCACTACCTAGATTCTTATTACTACATTCCATTATCTGACCATTGCTATAAAGTCCACTCCATAACATACCCCACTTATTATCTCCTGATGAGCTACAGAGGCCATGGCTCTATTTTTTCTGGTTTCCATGGAAACAATTTGAACTTAGTGCATATTGGGGGTAGGGACCTTTTCCGGCCTCTACTTCAAAATCTATCTAGTATTTCTTTACGAAACTTGGTATGTGGTTAGACCTAGTGTAGGAGTGGTGCCTTTTGCTATTTTGGTTATTTTGAAATTTTTTTATTTTTTCTGGTTTCCATGGAAACAATTTGAACTTAGAGGCCGGAAAACGTCCAATATGCACTATCTCCAAAACCGTTCAATATTTTTTCACCAAACTTTGTTTTTGCTTAGACCTAGTGATAGAGTGGTGCCTTTTGCTACTTTGGCTATTCTGAATTTTGTATTTCTCGTTATTAATGCAGTATTGAACTTAGTGCTTAGCATAAGTGAAAAATAAGGGTAATATGACTTGGTTGGATTGAAAGTTGGAGCGGGGGACATCACAGTGCATCACATGCACATATTTCTAGTCTATAGTTTACGTTGACATTTGATTGTATGATATCAGTTAAAATCTTTTTGTCGCCTAATTTCGGTACACGATGGACGAATTTGTTAAAATTTTCGGAAATGCGGATTCGGAGAGCGATGACAAATTTTACGGTATTGAAGAATTTGTTAATGATAATGTAGCAGCTGATATTAACGATGATATTGATGATTGGAAGACCCTACTGTCGATGCTATGAAGATGGACTGGCTGGTCGACTTCAACGAGGACACAGGGAAATACCCGAAGACGTGAGTGAAATAGGTTGTTTTGAGTTGGGTTTTTTCAGATGAAGTAATAGACTTGCTTGTGAGGGGGACAAACTGATATGCACGTGAGTATATTGCTGAGAAGGAAGGGGGCATGGCACCCTAGGCCTGAGCAAGAACTTGGATGGAGGTGAGTAATGCCGTCATGCGTGCATTTCTTTCCATACTTATGTAGGTAATGGGTTTGTCTAAGAAACCCTCTTATGAATCTTACTGGTCAAGTAAGCTCGGGGATGTAGCTCAGTTAGTAGAGTGTCTGCTCAACACCCAGAAGACCGGGGTTCGATTTCCGGTCGCGTCATACCAAAAGACATTAAAAGATGGGAGTTCTTGCTTCCTTGTTTTGACACTCAGCATTATAAGGACAGAACAACGCTTGAACTGGCACTGCACTGTGGCTGCCGGGTGCAAAATGCACAAACCTTATTTCCTTTGTACATTGTATTGCGGACAATAAAGTGTTATTATTATTTTTATTATAAGGTGACCCTCTGCTTGAATGCAAGGGTTTTAAAGCAATAATGTCTTGTGACAGATTTTAACAAATCAATGTTTTTTCACCTCAATAACAATGCTCTTGATTTCCCCAAGGAGGATGAACGACACAACAAGCTGTTCAAGATTCGCCCCCTGATGGATATTCTTGTTTCGAACTAGCAAAGATTCTACTACCCAGGTATAGAGCTAGAGGTATCAGTAAACGAGAGCATGATCGCTTTCAAGGGTAGGCGAGTATGGGTTAGCTCATACAGTTGTTACTTCTATGTGTACACCCATATATCTAACCGGCCACCATGTGTATATGGACAACTTCTTCTCGTCCCCCAAATTGTTTCAGGAGCTTGCAGAAAACGGAACAGGAGCGTGTGGTACCCTGCGGTCAAACCGACAAAACGTTCCGTAGCGGATGAAGGATGCCAGACCTTGAGCCATAGACAACCCCTCCCTGTACCGTGACGACAGCCAGTACATGGCGGGTGTGGACTGAGCAGACTAACAGCTCCAGTACTACCAGGTGCTTCACCCACAGTAAGAAAGTGTTTTTGTAATTGCTTGAAATCTTTTTTTAGCAATGCAGTTATCATCTTCAAGGCTAGACATTCTGACAGGAAATTCAATGCTGAGAGATTCAGGCTCATCCTCACGACAGGATTTCTGTTCGGCTATGAGAGACGGGGTGGAGGATGACCAGGGAGACCATCAGCCAACCTCGAGCGACCTTGGGGACTCACATTGAGCCCCATTCTTTGGGAAGGTAAAAAAGACACCAACTGGTAGGTTCGCATACTCAGATTGTGTGGTTTACCTTTAGCCTGCTGAATTGTTTTAGGCTAACACCCACTGTCATCTTGATTAATTTCAGCTGGAGAGCCGTAAAATCAACAATGTTACAAAAATTTACAAAAATTCACACACTTATGAAAAAATCGACAGGCTAAAGAAATATGTATTTTATATATATATACTCCAAGAAATAATAACAAAATGAGCGGTGTAAGTGTAAAGCATTAGTTTTTCAACAAATTCTCATTTTTATCCCACCGGTATGTAATACCGTGAGATATAGTCATCACCCCGTCCGTCTGTCCGTCCGTCCGTAATCTAGTTCACTAGTACCAGCCGCTGCTCGCAGGTTTCACAGCAGTGCATAGCCACATGGCGTTGCGGGCTTTCTCCCTGCCATAATACTAGCAGCCGCGATATAAGTGAAATACTCTTGAAAGCGGCGTTAAACCCCAACTCACTCACTCACTCACTCTTTAGTTGGCTTCAGAAGAGGGATGATTTTGCTAATCTTCCATTCATTTGGGTAGTTTCCCTCTCTCCAAATCTCATTGAAAAGGTTGAGAATCATCTTTTTCCCAGGTGGGGGTAGGTCTGTAAGCATCTGATTGTGAATTCTATCATCACCTGTGGCCGAGTTTTTATGTTCAGCTAGGGCTAGGTTGAGTTCTGAAGTTGTGAAAGACGGGTCACACTCATCATCCATTTCACAGAGAAGATTCAAGGAGTTTTGAGCTAACTCTTCAACACCATTGAATTCCGAGGCAGTTGTTTCATGTGCATCGTTACATTTCTTGGCATAGTGGGCAGCACAGAGAGCTGCTTGATCATTACTCTCAGTTATTATTTCACCTTCATGCTCTATGGCTGCTTGTTGTCTGTTGTTGGAGCCATTAATAGCCTTAATTTTCTTCCAGATTACATTGGACGGTGTGTTCCGGTTAAGAGATGATACAAATTCTCTGAAACCAGCTCGTTTTGTTTGTACAATTATTTTGGTGACCTTGGCTTGCTGTCTCTTGTAATTTATCATGTCTTTGATGGTCCGAGAGCGCTTGAATTTTTTATTGACAGCATCCCTGCCTACCCTTGCCCCTCCCTGTCTATCCCTTCCCCTCCCTGTCTATCCCTTCCCATCCCTGTCTATCGCTTCCCCACCCTGACTACCCTTTTTAGCTCATCAGGCCTGAAAGGCCCGATGGGCTTATGGCATGGCATGGCGTCCGGCGTCCGTCCGTCCGTCCGTCCGTCCGTAAACTTTTCGCTTTTTCGACTTCTTCTCCAGAACAAATAACTCCACAGAGCTGAAATTTTATGTGCAGACTCCTTGGCCAATGGGGATTCTAAATTGTAGATTTCGTGACCCCATGACCCCAAATGAGGTCACAGGGGTCACATCCTTAAAAACCTATTTTCATCTTCTTCTCCAGTTCCAAAAGGTCTAGACGGCTGAAAAAGTGTGTGCAGACTCCTTGGCCAATGGGGATTCTAAATTGTAGATTTCGTGACCCCATGACCCCAAATGGGGTCACAGGGGTCACATGTTTAAAAACCTATTTTCATCTTCTTCTCCAGTACCAAAAGGTCTAGAGAGCTGAAAAGTTGTGTGCAGACTCCTTGGTTAATGGGGATTCTAAATTGTAGATTTCGTGACCCTGTGACCCCAATCTAGGTCACGGGTCATGACCCAAAAACCTATTTTCATTTTCTTCTCCAGTTTATATCGAAAGCTCTAGAAAGGTGAAATGTTGTGTAGTGATTCTTGATTGTAGGATTGGTGACCCTGTGACTCCAAATGTTGGTCACAGTGGTCATTGTCTAAAACCCATATTATTTTGCTTGTTAACAATGTATTACTTGAGATAACTTAGATATTCAACCTTAGATACTAAATCAATGACATCCTGATGAGCTACAGAGCCCATGGCTCTATTTTTTGATTATCCTTTCCCTCCCTGACTACCCTTCACCTCCCTGATTATCCTACCCTCCCTGACTACCTTTCCCCTCCCTGCCTACCCTTCCCCTCCCTGCCTACCCTTGCCCCTCCCTGTCTACCCTTCCCCTCCCTGACTACCCTTCCCCTCCATGACTACCCTTGCCCCTCCCTGATTACCCTTGCCCCTCCCTGTCTACCCTTCCCCTCCCTCACTACCCTTCACCTCCCTGCCTACCCTTGCCCCTCCCTGCCTACCCTTGCCCCTCCCTGTCTACCCTTCCCCTCCCTGAATACCCTTCCCCTCCATGACTACCCTTGCCCCTCCCTGCCTACCCTCCCCTCCCTGATTACCCTTCACCTACCTGTCTACCCTTCCCCTCGCTGTCTATCCCTTCCCCTCCCTGACTACCCTTCCCCTCCCTGACTACCCTTCCCCTCCCTGACTACCCGTCCCCTCCCTGCCTACCCTTGCCCCTCCCTGTCTACCCTTGCCCCTCCCTGTCTACCCTTCCCCTCCCTCACTACCCTTCCCCTCCCTGTCTATCCCTTCCCCTCCCTGACTACCCTTCACCTCCCTGTCTGTCCATTCCCCTCCCTGTCTATCCCTTCCCCTCGCTGTCTATCCCTTCCCCTCCCTGACTACCCTTCCCCTCCCTGACTACCCTTCCCCTCCCTGACTACCCGTCCCCTCCCTGCCTACCCTTGCCCCTCCCTGTCTACCCTTGCCCCTCCCTGTCTACCCTTCCCCTCCCTCACTACCCTTCCCCTCCCTGTCTATCCCTTCCCCTCCCTGACTACCCTTCACCTCCCTGTCTGTCCATTCCCCTCCCTGTCTATCCCTTCCCCTCCCTGTCTATCCCTTCCCCTCCCTGACTACCCTTCACTACCCTGACTACCCTTCCCCTCCCCGCCTACCCTTGCCCCTCCCTCTCTACCCTTCAACTCCCTGACTACCCTTGCCCCTCCCTGTCTATGTCTTCCCCCCTGTCTATCCCTTCACCTCCCTGCCTACCCTTGCCCCTTCCTGCCTACCCTTGCCCCTCCCTCTCTACCCTTCAACTCCCTGACTACCCTTGCCCCTCCCTGTCTATGTCTTCCCCCCTGTCTATCCCTTCCCCTCCCTGACTTCCCTTGCCCCTCCCTGCCTACCCTTGCCCCTCCCTGCCTACCCTTGCCTCTCCCTGTCTACCCTTCCCCTCCCTGACTACCCTTGCCCCTCCCTGCATACCCTTGCCCCTCCCTGTCTATCCCTTCCCCCCTGTCTATCCCTTCCCCTCCCTGTCTACCCTTCCCCTCCCTGCCTACCCTTGCCCCTCCCTGACTACAATTGCCCCTCCCTGCCTACCCTTGCCCCTCCCTGTCTACCCTTCCCCTCCCTGACTACCCTTCCCCTCCCTGACTACCCTTCCCCTCCATGACTACCCTTGCCCCTCCCTGTCTACCCTTCCCCTCCCTGACTACCCTTCCCCTCCCTGACTTCCCTTGCCCCTCCCTGACTACCCTTCCCCTCCCTGACTACCCTTCCCCTCCCTGACTACCCTTCCCCTCCATGACTACCCTTGCCCCTCCCTGCCTACTCTTGCCCCTCCCTGTCTACCCTTCCCCTCCCTGCCTACCCTTGCCCCTCCCTGTCTACCCTTGCCCCTTCCTGCCTACCCTTGCCCCTCCCTCTCTACCCTTCCCCTCCCTGACTACCCTTGCCCCTCCCTGTCTATGTCTTCCCCCCTGTCTATCCCTTCCCCTCCCTGACTTCCCTTGCCCCTCCCTGCCTACCCTTGCCCCTCCCTGTCTACCCTTCGCCTCCCTGCCTACCCTTCCCCTCCCTGACTACCCTTCACCTCCCTGACTACCCTTGCCCCTCACTACCCTTCCCCTCCCTGCCTACCCTTGCCCCTCCCTGTCTATCTCTTCCCCCCCCCTGTCTATCCCTTCCCCTCCCTGACTTCCCTTGCCCCTCCCTGCCTACCCTTGCCCCTCCCTGCCTACCCTTGCCTCTCCCTGTCTACCCTTCCCCTCCCTGACTACCCTTGCCCCTCCCTGCATACCCTTGCCCCTCCCTGTCTATCCCTTCCCCCCTGTCTATCCCTTCCCCTCCCTGTCTACCCTTCCCCTCCCTGCCTACCCTTGCCCCTCCCTGACTACCATTGCCCCTCCCTGCCTACCCTTGCCCCTCCCTGTCTACCCTTCGCCTCCCTGCCTACCCTTCCCCTCCCTGACTACCCTTCACCTCCCTGACTACCCTTGCCCCTCACTACCCTTCCCCTCCCTGCCTACCCTTGCCCCTCCCTGTCTATCTCTTCCCCCCCCTGTCTATCCCTTCCCCTCCCTGACTACCCTTGCCCCTCCCTGCCTACCCTTGCCCCTCCCTGTCTACCCTTCCCCTCCCTGCCTACCCTTGCCCCTCCCTGTCTACCCTTCCCCTCCCTGACTTCTCTTGCCCCTTCCTGCCTACCCTTGCCCCTCCCTGACTACCCTTCCCCTCCATGACTACCCTTGCCCCTCCCTGCCTACCCTTGCCCCTCCCTGTCTATCTCTTCCCCTCCCCCTGTCTATCCCTTCCCCTCCCTGTCTACCCTTGCCCTCCCTGCCTATCCTTGCCCCTCCCTGTCTACCCTTCCCCTCCCTGACTACCCTTCCCCTCCATGACTACCCTTGCCCCTCCCTACCTACCCTTGCCCCTCCCTGTCTACCCTTCCCCTCCCTGCCTACCCTTGCCCCTCCCTGCCTACCCTTGCCCCTCCCTGTGTACCCTTGCCCCTTCCTGCCTACCCTTGCCCCTCCCTCTCTACCCTTCAACTCCCTGACTACCCTTGCCCCTCCCTGTCTATGTCTTCCCCCCTGTCTATCCCTTCCCCTCCCTGACTTCCCTTGCCCCTCCCTGCCTACCCTTGCCCCTCCCTGCCTACCCTTGCCTCTCCCTGTCTACCCTTCCCCTCCCTGACTACCCTTGCCCCTCCCTGCATACCCTTGCCCCTCCCTGTCTATCCCTTCCCCCCTGTCTATCCCTTCCCCTCCCTGTCTACCCTTCCCCTCCCTGACTACCCTTGCCCCTCCCTGCATACCCTTGCCCCTCCCTGTCTATCCCTTCCCCCCTGTCTATCCCTTCCCCTCCCTGCCTACCCTTGCCCCTCCCTGCCTACCCTTGCCCCTCCCTGTCTACCCTTGCCCCTCCCTGCCTACCCTTGCCCCTCCCTCTCTACCCTTCAACTCCCTGACTACCCTTGCCCCTCCCTGTCTATGTCTTCCCCCCTGTCTATCCCTTCCCCTCCCTGACTTCCCTTGCCCCTCCCTGCCTACCCTTGCCCCTCCCTGCCTACCCTTGCCTCTCCCTGTCTACCCTTCCCCTCCCTGACTACCCTTGCCCCTCCCTGCATACCCTTGCCCCTCCCTGTCTATCCCTTCCCCCCTGTCTATCCCTTCCCCTCCCTGTCTACCCTTCCCCTCCCTGCCTACCCTTGCCCCTCCCTGACTACAATTGCCCCTCCCTGCCTACCCTTGCCCCTCCCTGTCTACCCTTCCCCTCCCTGACTACCCTTCCCCTCCCTGACTACCCTTCCCCTCCATGACTACCCTTGCCCCTCCCTGTCTACCCTTCCCCTCCCTGACTACCCTTCCCCTCCCTGCCTACCCTTGCCCCTCCCTGTCTACCCTTCCCCTCCCTGCCTACCATTGCCCCTCCCTGACTACCCTTCCCCTCCCTGCCTACCCTTGCCCCTCCCTGTCTACCCTTCCCCTCCCTGTCTACCCTTCCCCTCCCTGCCTACCCTTGCCCCTCCCTGACTACAATTGCCCCTCCCTGCCTACCCTTGCCCCTCCCTGTCTACCCTTCCCCTCCCTGACTACCCTTCCCCTCCCTGACTACCCTTCCCCTCCATGACTACCCTTGCCCCTCCCTGTCTACCCTTCCCCTCCCTGACTACCCTTCCCCTCCCTGCCTACCCTTGCCCCTCCCTGCCTACCCTTCCCCTCCCTGCCTACCCTTGCCCCTCCCTGTCTACCCTTGCCCCTCCCTGCCTACCCTTGCCCCTCCCTCTCTACCCTTCCCCTCCCTGACTACCCTTGCCCCTCCCTGTCTATGTCTTCCCCCCTGTCTATCCCTTCCCCTCCCTGACTACCCTTCCCCTCCATGCCTACCCTTGCCCCTCCCTGCCTACCCTTGCCTCTCCCTGTCTACCCTTCCCCTCCCTGACTACCCTTGCCCCTCCCTGCATACCCTTGCCCCTCCCTGTCTATCCCTTCCCCCCTGTCTATCCCTTCCCCTCCCTGTCTACCCTTCCCCTCCCTGCCTACCCTTGCCCCTCCCTGACTACAATTGCCCCTCCCTGCCTACCCTTGCCCCTCCCTGTCTACCCTTCCCCTCCCTGACTACCCTTCCCCTCCCTGACTACCCTTCCCCTCCATGACTACCCTTGCCCCTCCCTGTCTACCCTTCCCCTCCCTGACTACCCTTCCCCTCCCTGCCTACCCTTGCCCCTCCCTGCCTACCCTTCCCCTCCCTGCCTACCCTTGCCCCTCCCTGTCTACCCTTGCCCCTCCCTGCCTACCCTTGCCCCTCCCTGTCTACCCTTCCCCTCCCTGACTACCCTTGCCCCTCCCTGTCTATGTCTTCCCCCCTGTCTATCCCTTCCCCTCCCTGACTACCCTTCCCCTCCATGACTACCCTTGCCCCTCCCTGTCTACCCTTGCCCCTCCCTGTCTACCCTTCCCCTCCCTGCCTACCCTTCCCCTCCCTGACTACCCTTCACCTCCCTGACTACCCTTGCCCCTCACTACCCTTCCCCTCCCTGCCTACCCTTGCCCCTCCCTGTCTATCTCTTCCCCCCCCCCCTGTCTATCCCTTCCCCTCCCTGACTACCCTTGCCCCTCCCTGCCTACCCTTGCCCCTCCCTGTCTACCCTTCCCCTCCCTGCCTACCCTTGCCCCTCCCTGTCTACCCTTCCCCTCCCTGACTTCTCTTGCCCCTTCCTGCCTACCCTTGCCCCTCCCTGACTACCCTTCCCCTCCATGACTACCCTTGCCCCTCCCTGCCTACCCTTGCCCCTCCCTGTCTATCTCTTCCCCTCCCCCTGTCTATCCCTTCCCCTCCCTGTCTACCCTTGCCCTCCCTGCCTATCCTTGCCCCTCCCTGTCTACCCTTCCCCTCCCTGACTACCCTTCCCCTCCCTGACTACCCTTGCCCCTCCCTGCATACCCTTGCCCCTCCCTGTCTATCCCTTCCCCCCTGTCTATCCCTTCCCCTCCCTGTCTACCCTTCCCCTCCCTGCCTACCCTTGCCCCTCCCTGATTACCATTGCCCCTCCCTGTCTACCCTTGCCCCTCCCTGTCTATCTCTTCCCCTCCCCCTGTCTATCCCTTCCCCTCCCTGTCTACCCTTGCCCTCCCTGCCTATCCTTGCCCCTCCCTGTCTACCCTTCCCCTCCCTGACTACCCTTCCCCTCCATGACTACCCTTGCCCCTCCCTACCTACCCTTGCCCCTCCCTGTCTACCCTTCCCCTCCCTGCCTACCCTTGCCCCTCCCTGCCTACCCTTGCCCCTCCCTGTGTACCCTTGCCCCTTCCTGCCTACCCTTGCCCCTCCCTCTCTACCCTTCAACTCCCTGACTACCCTTGCCCCTCCCTGTCTATGTCTTCCCCCCTTTCTATCCCTTCCCCTCCCTGACTTCCCTTGCCCCTCCCTGCCTACCCTTGCCCCTCCCTGCCTACCCTTGCCTCTCCCTGTCTACCCTTCCCCTCCCTGACTACCCTTGCCCCTCCCTGCATACCCTTGCCCCTCCCTGTCTATCCCTTCCCCCCTGTCTATCCCTTCCCCTCCCTGTCTACCCTTCCCCTCCCTGACTACCCTTGCCCCTCCCTGCATACCCTTGCCCCTCCCTGTCTATCCCTTCCCCCCTGTCTATCCCTTCCCCTCCCTGCCTACCCTTGCCCCTCCCTGCCTACCCTTGCCCCTCCCTGTCTACCCTTGCCCCTTCCTGCCTACCCTTGCCCCTCCCTCTCTACCCTTCAACTCCCTGACTACCCTTGCCCCTCCCTGTCTATGTCTTCCCCCCTGTCTATCCCTTCCCCTCCCTGACTTCCCTTGCCCCTCCCTGCCTACCCTTGCCCCTCCCTGCCTACCCTTGCCTCTCCCTGTCTACCCTTCCCCTCCCTGACTACCCTTGCCCCTCCCTGCATACCCTTGCCCCTCCCTGTCTATCCCTTCCCCCCTGTCTATCCCTTCCCCTCCCTGTCTACCCTTCCCCTCCCTGCCTACCCTTGCCCCTCCCTGACTACAATTGCCCCTCCCTGCCTACCCTTGCCCCTCCCTGTCTACCCTTCCCCTCCCTGACTACCCTTCCCCTCCCTGACTACCCTTCCCCTCCATGACTACCCTTGCCCCTCCCTGTCTACCCTTCCCCTCCCTGACTACCCTTCCCCTCCCTGCCTACCCTTGCCCCTCCCTGTCTACCCTTCCCCTCCCTGTCTACCATTGCCCCTCCCTGACTACCCTTCCCCTCCCTGCCTACCCTTGCCCCTCCCTGTCTACCCTTCCCCTCCCTGTCTACCCTTCCCCTCCCTGCCTACCCTTGCCCCTCCCTGACTACAATTGCCCCTCCCTGCCTACCCTTGCCCCTCCCTGTCTACCCTTCCCCTCCCTGACTACCCTTCCCCTCCCTGACTACCCTTCCCCTCCATGACTACCCTTGCCCCTCCCTGTCTACCCTTCCCCTCCCTGACTACCCTTCCCCTCCCTGCCTACCCTTGCCCCTCCCTGCCTACCCTTCCCCTCCCTGCCTACCCTTGCCCCTCCCTGTCTACCCTTGCCCCTTCCTGCCTACCCTTGCCCCTCCCTCTCTACCCTTCCCCTCCCTGACTACCCTTGCCCCTCCCTGTCTATGTCTTCCCCCCTGTCTATCCCTTCCCCTCCCTGACTACCCTTCCCCTCCATGCCTACCCTTGCCCCTCCCTGCCTACCCTTGCCTCTCCCTGTCTACCCTTCCCCTCCCTGACTACCCTTGCCCCTCCCTGCATACCCTTGCCCCTCCCTGTCTATCCCTTCCCCCCTGTCTATCCCTTCCCCTCCCTGTCTACCCTTCCCCTCCCTGCCTACCCTTGCCCCTCCCTGACTACAATTGCCCCTCCCTGCCTACCCTTGCCCCTCCCTGTCTACCCTTCCCCTCCCTGACTACCCTTCCCCTCCCTGACTACCCTTCCCCTCCATGACTACCCTTGCCCCTCCCTGTCTACCCTTCCCCTCCCTGACTACCCTTCCCCTCCCTGCCTACCCTTGCCCCTCCCTGCCTACCCTTCCCCTCCCTGCCTACCCTTGCCCCTCCCTGTCTACCCTTGCCCCTTCCTGCCTACCCTTGCCCCTCCCTCTCTACCCTTCCCCTCCCTGACTACCCTTGCCCCTCCCTGTCTATGTCTTCCCCCCTGTCTATCCCTTCCCCTCCCTGACTACCCTTCCCCTCCATGACTACCCTTGCCCCTCCCTGTCTACCCTTGCCCCTCCCTGTCTACCCTTCCCCTCCCTGCCTACCCTTCCCCTCCCTGACTACCCTTCACCTCAATGACTACCCTTGCCCCTCACTACCCTTCCCCTCCCTGCCTACCCTTGCCCCTCCCTGTCTATCTCTTCCCCCCCCCCCTGTCTATCCCTTCCCCTCCCTGACTACCCTTGCCCCTCCCTGCCTACCCTTGCCCCTCCCTGTCTACCCTTCCCCTCCCTGCCTACCCTTGCCCCTCCCTGTCTACCCTTCCCCTCCCTGACTTCTCTTGCCCCTTCCTGCCTACCCTTGCCCCTCCCTGACTACCCTTCCCCTCCATGACTACCCTTGCCCCTCCCTGCCTACACTTGCCCCTCCCTGTCTATCTCTTCCCCTCCCCCTGTCTATCCCTTCCCCTCCCTGTCTACCCTTGCCCTCCCTGCCTATCCTTGCCCCTCCCTGTCTACCCTTCCCCTCCCTGACTACCCTTCCCCTCCCTGACTACCCTTGCCCCTCCCTGCATACCCTTGCCCCTCCCTGTCTATCCCTTCCCCCCTGTCTATCCCTTCCCCTCCCTGTCTACCCTTCCCCTCCCTGCCTACCCTTGCCCCTCCCTGATTACCATTGCCCCTCCCTGTCTACCCTTGCCCCTCCCTGTCTACCCTTCCCCTCCCTGACTACCCTTCCCCTCCCTGACTTCCCTTCCCCTCCATTACTACCCTTGCCCCTCCCTGCCTACCCTTGCCCCTCCCTGTCTACCCTTCCCCTCCCTGCCTACCCTTGCCCCTCCCTGTCTACCCTTGCCCCTTCCTGCCTACCCTTGCCCCTCCCTCTCTACCCTTCAACTCCCTGACTACCCTTGCCCCTCCCTGTCTATGTCTTCCCCCCTGTCTATCCCTTCCCCTCCCTGACTTCCCTTGCCCCTCCCTGCCTACCCTTGCCCCTCCCTGTCTACCCTTCGCCTCCCTGCCTACCCTTCCCCTCCCTGACTACCCTTCACCTCCCTGACTACCCTTGCCCCTCACTACCCTTGCCCCTCCCTGCATACCCTTGCCCCTCCCTGTCTATCCCTTCCCCCCTGTCTATCCCTTCCCCTCCCTGTCTACCCTTCCCCTCCCTGCCTACCCTTGCCCCTCCCTGACTACCATTGCCCCTCCCTGCCTACCCTTGCCCCTCCCTGTCTACCCTTCCCCTCCCTGACTACCCTTCCCCTCCCTGACTACCCTTCCCCTCCATGACTACCCTTGCCCCTCCCTGCCTACCCTTGCCCCTCCCTGTCTACCCTTCCCCTCCCTGCCTACCCTTGCCCCTCCCTGTCTACCCTTGCCCCTTCCTGCCTACCCTTGCCCCTCCCTCTCTACCCTTCCCCTCCCTGACTACCCTTGCCCCTCCCTGTCTATGTCTTCCCCCCTGTCTATCCCTTCCCCTCCCTGACTTCCCTTGCCCCTCCCTGCCTACCCTTGCCCCTTCCTGTCTACCCTTCGCCTCCCTGCCTACCCTTCCCCTCCCTGACTACCCTTCACCTCCCTGACTACCCTTGCACCTCACTACCCTTCCCCTCCCTGCCTACCCTTGCCCCTCCCTGTCTATCTCTTTCCCCCCCCTGTCTATCCCTTCCCCTCCCTGACTACCCTTGCCCCTCCCTGCCTACCCTTGCCCCTCCCTGTCTACCCTTCCCCTCCCTGCCTACCCTTGCCCCTCCCTGTCTACCCTTCCCCTCCCTGACTTCTCTTGCCCCTTCCTGCCTACCCTTGCCCCTCCCTGACTACCCTTCCCCTCCATGACTACCCTTGCCCCTCCCTGCCTACCCTTGCCCCTCCCTGTCTATCTCTTCCCCTCCCCCTGTCTATCCCTTCCCCTCCCTGTCTACCCTTGCCCTCCCTGCCTAACCTTGCCCCTCCCTGTCTACCCTTCCCCTCCCTGACTACCCTTCCCCTCCATGACTACCCTTGCCCCTCCCTACCTACCCTTGCCCCTCCCTGTCTACCCTTCCCCTCCCTGCCTACCCTTGCCCCTCCCTGCCTACCCTTGCCCCTCCCTCTCTACCCTTGCCCCTCCCTCTCTACCCTTCAACTCCCTGACTACCCTTGCCCCTCCCTGTCTATGTCTTCCCCCCTGTCTATCCCTTCACCTCCCTGCCTACCCTTGCCCCTTCCTGCCTACCCTTGCCCCTCCCTCTCTACCCTTCAACTCCCTGACTACCCTTGCCCCTCCCTGTCTATGTCTTCCCCCCTGTCTATCCCTTCCCCTCCCTGACTTCCCTTGCCCCTCCCTGCCTACCCTTGCCCCTCCCTGCCTACCCTTGCCTCTCCCTGTCTACCCTTCCCCTCCCTGACTACCCTTGCCCCTCCCTGCATACCCTTGCCCCTCCCTGTCTATCCCTTCCCCCCTGTCTATCCCTTCCCCTCCCTGTCTACCCTTCCCCTCCCTGCCTACCCTTGCCCCTCCCTGACTACAATTGCCCCTCCCTGCCTACCCTTGCCCCTCCCTGTCTACCCTTCCCCTCCCTGACTACCCTTCCCCTCCCTGACTACCCTTCCCCTCCATGACTACCCTTGCCCCTCCCTGTCTACCCTTCCCCTCCCTGACTACCCTTCCCCTCCCTGACTTCCCTTGCCCCTCCCTGACTACCCTTCCCCTCCCTGACTACCCTTCCCCTCCCTGACTACCCTTCCCCTCCATGACTACCCTTGCCCCTCCCTGCCTACTCTTGCCCCTCCCTGTCTACCCTTCCCCTCCCTGCCTACCCTTGCCCCTCCCTGTCTACCCTTGCCCCTTCCTGCCTACCCTTGCCCCTCCCTCTCTACCCTTCCCCTCCCTGACTACCCTTGCCCCTCCCTGTCTATGTCTTCCCCCCTGTCTATCCCTTCCCCTCCCTGACTTCCCTTGCCCCTCCCTGCCTACCCTTGCCCCTCCCTGTCTACCCTTCGCCTCCCTGCCTACCCTTCCCCTCCCTGACTACCCTTCACCTCCCTGACTACCCTTGCCCCTCACTACCCTTCCCCTCCCTGCCTACCCTTGCCCCTCCCTGTCTATCTCTTCCCCCCCCCCTGTCTATCCCTTCCCCTCCCTGACTTCCCTTGCCCCTCCCTGCCTACCCTTGCCCCTCCCTGCCTACCCTTGCCTCTCCCTGTCTACCCTTCCCCTCCCTGACTACCCTTGCCCCTCCCTGCATACCCTTGCCCCTCCCTGTCTATCCCTTCCCCCCTGTCTATCCCTTCCCCTCCCTGTCTACCCTTCCCCTCCCTGCCTACCCTTGCCCCTCCCTGACTACCATTGCCCCTCCCTGTCTACCCTTCCCCTCCCTGACTACCCTTCCCCTCCATGACTACCCTTGCCCCTCCCTGCCTACTCTTGCCCCTCCCTGTCTACCCTTCCCCTCCCTGCCTACCCTTGCCCCTCCCTGTCTACCCTTGCCCCTTCCTGCCTACCCTTGCCCCTCCCTCTCTACCCTTCCCCTCCCTGACTACCCTTGCCCCTCCCTGTCTATGTCTTCCCCCCTGTCTATCCCTTCCCCTCCCTGACTTCCCTTGCCCCTCCCTGCCTACCCTTGCCCCTCCCTGTCTACCCTTCGCCTCCCTGCCTACCCTTCCCCTCCCTGACTACCCTTCACCTCCCTGACTACCCTTGCCCCTCACTACCCTTCCCCTCCCTGCCTACCCTTGCCCCTCCCTGTCTATCTCTTCCCCCCCCCCCCTGTCTATCCCTTCCCCTCCCTGACTTCCCTTGCCCCTCCCTGCCTACCCTTGCCCCTCCCTGCCTACCCTTGCCTCTCCCTGTCTACCCTTCCCCTCCCTGACTACCCTTGCCCCTCCCTGCATACCCTTGCCCCTCCCTGTCTATCCCTTCCCCCCTGTCTATCCCTTCCCCTCCCTGTCTACCCTTCCCCTCCCTGCCTACCCTTGCCCCTCCCTGACTACCATTGCCCCTCCCTGTCTACCCTTCCCCTCCCTGACTACCCTTCCCCTCCCTGACTACCCTTCCCCTCCATGACTACCCTTGCCCCTCCCTGCCTACCCTTGCCCCTCCCTGCCTACCCTTCCCCTCCCTGCCTACCCTTGCCCCTCCCTGTCTACCCTTGCCCCTTCCTGCCTACCCTTGCCCCTCCCTCTCTACCCTTCCCCTCCCTGACTACCCTTGCCCCTCCCTGTCTATGTCTTCCCCCCTGTCTATCCCTTCCCCTCCCTGACTTCCCTTGCCCCTCCCTGCCTACCCTTGCCCCTCCCTGTCTACCCTTCGCCTCCCTGCCTACCCTTCCCCTCCCTGACTACCCTTCACCTCCCTGACTACCCTTGCCCCTCACTACCCTTCCCCTCCCTGCCTACCCTTGCCCCTCCCTGTCTATCTCTTCCCCCCCTGTCTATCCCTTCCCCTCCCTGACTACCCTTGCCCCTCCCTGCCTACCCTTGCCCCTCCCTGTCTACCCTTCCCCTCCCTGCCTACCCTTGCCCCTCCCTGTCTACCCTTCCCCTCCCTGACTTCTCTTGCCCCTTCCTGCCTACCCTTGCCCCTCCCTGACTACCCTTCCCCTCCATGACTACCCTTGCCCCTCCCTGCCTACCCTTGCCCCTCCCTGTCTATCTCTTCCCCTCCCCCTGTCTATCCCTTCGCCTCCCTGTCTACCCTTGCCCTCCCTGCCTATCCTTGCCCCTCCCTGTCTACCCTTCCCCTCCCTGACTACCCTTCCCCTCCATGACTACCCTTGCCCCTCCCTACCTACCCTTGCCCCTCCCTGTCTACCCTTCCCCTCCCTGCCTACCCTTGCCCCTCCCTGCCTACCCTTGCCCCTCCCTGTCTACCCTTGCCCCTTCCTGCCTACCCTTGCCCCTCCCTCTCTACCCTTCAACTCCCTGACTACCCTTGCCCCTCCCTGTCTATGTCTTCCCCCCTGTCTATCCCTTCCCCTCCCTGACTTCCCTTGCCCCTCCCTGCCTACCCTTGCCCCTCCCTGCCTACCCTTGCCTCTCCCTGTCTACCCTTCCCCTCCCTGACTACCCTTGCCCCTCCCTGCATACCCTTGCCCCTCCCTGTCTATCCCTTCCCCCCTGTCTATCCCTTCCCCTCCCTGTCTACCCTTCCCCTCCCTGCCTACCCTTGCCCCTCCCTGACTACAATTGCCCCTCCCTGCCTACCCTTGCCCCTCCCTGTCTACCCTTCCCCTCCCTGACTACCCTTCCCCTCCCTGACTACCCTTCCCCTCCATGACTACCCTTGCCCCTCCCTGTCTACCCTTCCCCTCCCTGACTACCCTTCCCCTCCCTGCCTACCCTTGCCCCTCCCTGTCTACCCTTCCCCTCCCTGCCTACCATTGCCCCTCCCTGACTACCCTTCCCCTCCCTGCCTACCCTTGCCCCTCCCTGTCTACCCTTCCCCTCCCTGTCTACCCTTCCCCTCCCTGCCTACCCTTGCCCCTCCCTGACTACAATTGCCCCTCCCTGCCTACCCTTGCCCCTCCCTGTCTACCCTTCCCCTCCCTGACTACCCTTCCCCTCCCTGACTACCCTTCCCCTCCATGACTACCCTTGCCCCTCCCTGTCTACCCTTCCCCTCCCTGACTACCCTTCCCCTCCCTGCCTACCCTTGCCCCTCCCTGTCTACCCTTCCCCTCCCTGCCTACCCTTGCCCCTCCCTGACTACCCTTCCCCTCCCTGCCTACCCTTGCCCCTCCCTGTCTACCCTTGCCCTCCCTGCCTACCCTTGCCCTCCCTGCCTACCCTTGCCCCTCCCTGACTACCCTTCCCCTCCATGACTACCCTTGCCCCTCCCTGCCTACCCTTGCCCCTCCCTGTCTATCTCTTCCCCTCCCCCTGTCTATCCCTTCCCCTCCCTGTCTACCCTTGCCCTCCCTGCCTATCCTTGCCCCTCCCTGTCTACCCTTCCCCTCCCTGACTACCCTTCCCCTCCATGACTACCCTTGCCCCTCCCTACCTACCCTTGCCCCTCCCTGTCTACCCTTGCCCCTCCCTGCCTACCCTTGCCCCTCCCTCTCTACCCTTCAACTCCCTGACTACCCTTGCCCCTCCCTGTCTATGTCTTCCCCCCTGTCTATCCCTTCCCCTCCCTGACTTCCCTTCCCCTCCCTGACTACCCTTCCCCTCCCTGCCTACCCTTGCCCCTCCCTGTCTACCCTTCCCCTCCCTGCCTACCCTTGCCCCTCCCTGACTACCCTTCCCCTCCCTGCCTACCCTTGCCCCTCCCTGTCTACCCTTCCCCTCCCTGTCTACCCTTCCCCTCCCTGCCTACCCTTGCCCCTCCCTGACTACCCTTGCCCCTCCCTGCCTACCCTTGCCCCTCCCTGTCTACCCTTCCCCTCCCTGACTACCCTTCCCCTCCCTGACTACCCTTCCCCTCCATGACTACCCTTGCCCCTCCCTGTCTACCCTTCCCCTCCCTGACTACCCTTCCCCTCCCTGCCTACCCTTGCCCCTCCCTGTCTACCCTTCCCCTCCCTGCCTACCCTTGCCCTCCCTGCCTACCCTTGCCCCTCCCTGACTACCCTTCCCCTCCATGACTACCCTTGCCCCTCCCTGCCTACCCTTGCCCCTCCCTGTCTATCTCTTCCCCTCCCCCTGTCTATCCCTTCCCCTCCCTGTCTACCCTTGCCCTCCCTGCCTACCCTTGCCCCTCCCTGTCTACCCTTCCCCTCCCTGACTACCCTTCCCCTCCATGACTACCCTTGCCCCTCCCTGCCTACCCTTGCCCCTCCCTGTCTACCCTTCCCCTCCCTGCCTACCCTTGCCCCTCCCTGCCTACCCTTGCCCCTCCCTGTCTACCCTTGCCCCTTCCTGCCTACCCTTGCCCCTCCCTCTCTACCCTTCAACTCCCTGACTACCCTTGCCCCTCCCTGTCTATGTCTTCCCCCCTGTCTATCCCTTCCCCTCCCTGACTTCCCTTGCCCCTCCCTGCCTACCCTTGCCCCTCCCTGCCTACCCTTGCCTCTCCCTGTCTACCCTTCCCCTCCCTGCCTACCCTTGCCCCTTCCTGCCTACCCTTGCCCCTCCCTCTCTACCCTTCCCCTCCCTGCCTACCCTTGCCCTCCCTGCCTACCCTTGCCCCTCCCTCTCTACCCTTCCCCTCCCTGCCTACCCTTGCCCCTCCCTGTCTATCTCTTCCCCTCCCCCTGTCTATCCCTTCCCCTCCCTGTCTACCCTTGCCCTCCCTGCCTACCCTTGCCCCTCCCTGCCTACCCTTGCCCCTCCCTCTCTACCCTTGCCCCTCCCTCTCTACCCTTCAACTCCCTGACTACCCTTGCCCCTCCCTGTCTATGTCTTCCCCCCTGTCTATCCCTTCCCCTCCCTGCCTACCCTTGCCCCTTCCTGCCTACCCTTGCCCCTCCCTCTCTACCCTTCAACTCCCTGACTACCCTTGCCCCTCCCTGTCTATGTCTTCCCCCCTGTCTATCCCTTCCCCTCCCTGACTTCCCTTGCCCCTCCCTGCCTACCCTTGCCCCTCCCTGCCTACCCTTGCCTCTCCCTGTCTACCCTTCCCCTCCCTGACTACCCTTGCCCCTCCCTGCATACCCTTGCCCCTCCCTGTCTATCCCTTCCCCCCTGTCTATCCCTTCCCCTCCCTGTCTACCCTTCCCCTCCCTGCCTACCCTTGCCCCTCCCTGCCTACAATTGCCCCTCCCTGCCTACCCTTGCCCCTCCCTGTCTACCCTTCCCCTCCCTGACTACCCTTCCCCTCCCTGACTACCCTTCCCCTCCATGACTACCCTTGCCCCTCCCTGTCTACCCTTCCCCTCCCTGACTACCCTTCCCCTCCCTGACTTCCCTTGCCCCTCCCTGCCTACCCTTGCCCCTCCCTGTCTACCCTTCGCCTCCCTGCCTACCCTTCCCCTCCCTGACTACCCTTCACCTCCCTGACTACCCTTGCCCCTCACTACCCTTGCCCCTCCCTGCATACCCTTGCCCCTCCCTGTCTATCCCTTCCCCCCTGTCTATCCCTTCCCCTCCCTGTCTACCCTTCCCCTCCCTGCCTACCCTTGCCCCTCCCTGACTACCCTTGCCCCTCCCTGCCTACCCTTGCCCCTCCCTGTCTACCCTTCCCCTCCCTGACTACCCTTCCCCTCCCTGACTACCCTTCCCCTCCATGACTACCCTTGCCCCTCCCTGCCTACTCTTGCCCCTCCCTGTCTACCCTTCCCCTCCCTGCCTACCCTTGCCCCTCCCTGTCTACCCTTGCCCCTTCCTGCCTACCCTTGCCCCTCCCTCTCTACCCTTCCCCTCCCTGACTACCCTTGCCCCTCCCTGTCTATGTCTTCCCCCCTGTCTATCCCTTCCCCTCCCTGACTTCCCTTGCCCCTCCCTGCCTACCCTTGCCCCTCCCTGTCTACCCTTCCCCTCCCTGCCTACCCTTCCCCTCCCTGACTACCCTTCACCTCCCTGACTACCCTTCACCTCCCTGACTACCCTTGCCCCTCACTACCCTTCCCCTCCCTGCCTACCCTTGCCCCTCCCTGTCTATCTCTTCCCCCCCCCCTGTCTATCCCTTCCCCTCCCTGACTTCCCTTGCCCCTCCCTGCCTACCCTTGCCCCTCCCTGTCTACCCTTCCCCTCCCTGACTACCCTTGCCCCTCCCTGCATACCCTTGCCCCTCCCTGTCTATCCCTTCCCCCCTGTCTATCCCTTCCCCTCCCTGTCTACCCTTCCCCTCCCTGCCTACCCTTGCCCCTCCCTGACTACCATTGCCCCTCCCTGTCTACCCTTCCCCTCCCTGACTACCCTTCCCCTCCCTGACTACCCTTCCCCTCCATGACTACCCTTGCCCCTCCCTGCCTACCCTTGCCCCTCCCTGCCTACCCTTCCCCTCCCTGCCTACCCTTGCCCCTCCCTGTCTACCCTTGCCCCTTCCTGCCTACCCTTGCCCCTCCCTCTCTACCCTTCCCCTCCCTGACTACCCTTGCCCCTCCCTGTCTATGTCTTCCCCCCTGTCTATCCCTTCCCCTCCCTGACTTCCCTTGCCCCTCCCTGCCTACCCTTGCCCCTCCCTGTCTACCCTTCCCCTCCCTGCCTACCCTTCCCCTCCCTGACTACCCTTCACCTCCCTGACTACCCTTGCCCCTCACTACCCTTCCCCTCCCTGCCTACCCTTGCCCCTCCCTGTCTATCCCTTCCCCCCCCTGTCTATCCCTTCCCCTCCCTGACTACCCTTGCCCCTCCCTGCCTACCCTTGCCCCTCCCTGTCTACCCTTCCCCTCCCTGCCTACCCTTGCCCCTCCCTGTCTACCCTTCCCCTCCCTGACTTCTCTTGCCCCTTCCTGCCTACCCTTGCCCCTCCCTGACTACCCTTCCCCTCCATGACTACCCTTGCCCCTCCCTGCCTACCCTTGCCCCTCCCTGTCTATCTCTTCCCCTCCCCCTGTCTATCCCTTCCCCTCCCTGTCTACCCTTGCCCTCCCTGCCTATCCTTGCCCCTCCCTGTCTACCCTTCCCCTCCCTGTCTACCCTTGCCCTCCCTGCCTACCCTTGCCCCTCCCTGCCTACCCTTGCCCCTCCCTCTCTACCCTTGCCCCTCCCTCTCTACCCTTCAACTCCCTGACTACCCTTGCCCCTCCCTGTCTATGTCTTCCCCCCTGTCTATCCCTTCCCCTCCCTGCCTACCCTTGCCCCTCCCTGCCTACCCTTGCCCCTCCCTCTCTACCCTTCAACTCCCTGACTACCCTTGCCCCTCCCTGTCTATGTCTTCCCCCCTGTCTATCCCTTCCCCTCCCTGACTTCCCTTGCCCCTCCCTGCCTACCCTTGCCCCTCCCTGCCTACCCTTGCCTCTCCCTGTCTACCCTTCCCCTCCCTGACTACCCTTGCCCCTCCCTGCATACCCTTGCCCCTCCCTGTCTATCCCTTCCCCCCTGTCTATCCCTTCCCCTCCCTGTCTACCCTTCCCCTCCCTGCCTACCCTTGCCCCTCCCTGACTACAATTGCCCCTCCCTGCCTACCCTTGCCCCTCCCTGTCTACCCTTCCCCTCCCTGACTACCCTTCCCCTCCCTGACTACCCTTCCCCTCCATGACTACCCTTGCCCCTCCCTGTCTACCCTTCCCCTCCCTGACTACCCTTCCCCTCCCTGACTTCCCTTGCCCCTCCCTGCCTACCCTTGCCCCTCCCTGTCTACCCTTCGCCTCCCTGCCTACCCTTCCCCTCCCTGACTACCCTTCACCTCCCTGACTACCCTTGCCCCTCACTACCCTTGCCCCTCCCTGCATACCCTTGGCCCTCCCTGTCTATCCCTTCCCCCCTGTCTATCCCTTCCCCTCCCTGTCTACCCTTCCCCTCCCTGCCTACCCTTGCCCCTCCCTGACTACCCTTGCCCCTCCCTGCCTACCCTTGCCCCTCCCTGTCTACCCTTCCCCTCCCTGACTACCCTTCCCCTCCCTGACTACCCTTCCCCTCCATGACTACCCTTGCCCCTCCCTGCCTACCCTTGCCCCTCCCTGTCTACCCTTCCCCTCCCTGCCTACCCTTGCCCCTCCCTGTCTACCCTTGCCCCTTCCTGCCTACCCTTGCCCCTCCCTCTCTACCCTTCCCCTCCCTGACTACCCTTGCCCCTCCCTGTCTATGTCTTCCCCCCTGTCTATCCCTTCCCCTCCCTGACTTCCCTTGCCCCTCCCTGCCTACCCTTGCCCCTCCCTGTCTACCCTTCGCCTCCCTGCCTACCCTTCCCCTCCCTGACTACCCTTCACCTCCCTGACTACCCTTGCCCCTCACTACCCTTCCCCTCCCTGCCTACCCTTGCCCCTCCCTGTCTATCTCTTCCCCCCCCCCTGTCTATCCCTTCCCCTCCCTGACTTCCCTTGCCCCTCCCTGTCTACCCTTCGCCTCCCTGCCTACCCTTCCCCTCCCTGACTACCCTTCACCTCCCTGACTACCCTTGCCCCTCACTACCCTTCCCCTCCCTGCCTACCCTTGCCCCTCCCTGTCTATCTCTTCCCCCCCCCCTGTCTATCCCTTCCCCTCCCTGACTTCCCTTGCCCCTCCCTGCCTACCCTTGCCCCTCCCTGTCTACCCTTCCCCTCCCTGACTACCCTTGCCCCTCCCTGCATACCCTTGCCCCTCCCTGTCTATCCCTTCCCCCCTGTCTATCCCTTCCCCTCCCTGTCTACCCTTCCCCTCCCTGCCTACCCTTGCCCCTCCCTGACTACCATTGCCCCTCCCTGTCTACCCTTCCCCTCCCTGACTACCCTTCCCCTCCCTGACTACCCTTCCCCTCCATGACTACCCTTGCCCCTCCCTGCCTACCCTTGCCCCTCCCTGCCTACCCTTCCCCTCCCTGCCTACCCTTGCCCCTCCCTGTCTACCCTTGCCCCTTCCTGCCTACCCTTGCCCCTCCCTCTCTACCCTTCCCCTCCCTGACTACCCTTGCCCCTCCCTGTCTATGTCTTCCCCCCTGTCTATCCCTTCCCCTCCCTGACTTCCCTTGCCCCTCCCTGCCTACCCTTGCCCCTCCCTGTCTACCCTTCGCCTCCCTGCCTACCCTTCCCCTCCCTGACTACCCTTCACCTCCCTGACTACCCTTGCCCCTCACTACCCTTCCCCTCCCTGCCTACCCTTGCCCCTCCCTGTCTATCTCTTCCCCCCCCTGTCTATCCCTTCCCCTCCCTGACTACCCTTGCCCCTCCCTGCCTACCCTTGCCCCTCCCTGTCTACCCTTCCCCTCCCTGCCTACCCTTGCCCCTCCCTGTCTACCCTTCCCCTCCCTGACTTCCCTTGCCCCTTCCTGCCTACCCTTGCCCCTCCCTGACTACCCTTCCCCTCCATGACTACCCTTGCCCCTCCCTGCCTACCCTTGCCCCTCCCTGTCTATCTCTTCCCCTCCCCCTGTCTATCCCTTCCCCTCCCTGTCTACCCTTGCCCTCCCTGCCTACCCTTGCCCCTCCCTGTCTACCCTTCCCCTCCCTGACTACCCTTCCCCTCCATGACTACCCTTGCCCCTCCCTACCTACCCTTGCCCCTCCCTGTCTACCCTTCCCCTCCCTGCCTACCCTTGCCCCTCCCTGCCTACCCTTGCCCCTCCCTGTCTACCCTTGCCCCTTCCTGCCTACCCTTGCCCCTCCCTCTCTACCCTTCAACTCTCTGACTATCCTTGCCTCTCCCTGTCTACCCTTCCCCTCCCTGACTACCCTTGCCCCTCCCTGCATACCCTTGCCCCTCCCTGTCTATCCCTTCACCCCTGTCTATCCCTTCCCCTCCCTGTCTACCCTTCCCCTCCCTGACTACCCTTGCCCCTCCCTGTCTATCTCTTCCCCTCCCCCTGTCTATCCCTTCCCCTCCCTGTCTACCCTTGCCCTCCCTGCCTATCCTTGCCCCTCCCTGTCTACCCTTCCCCTCCCTGACTACCCTTCCCCTCCATGACTACCCTTGCCCCTCCCTACCTACCCTTGCCCCTCCCTGTCTACCCTTCCCCTCCCTGCCTACCCTTGCCCCTCCCTGCCTACCCTTGCCCCTCCCTGTCTACCCTTGCCCCTTCCTGCCTACCCTTGCCCCTCCCTCTCTACCCTTCAACTCCCTGACTACCCTTGCCCCTCCCTGTCTATGTCTTCCCCCCTGTCTATCCCTTCCCCTCCCTGACTTCCCTTGCCCCTCCCTGCCTACCCTTGCCCCTCCCTGCCTACCCTTGCCCCTCCCTGTCTACCCTTCCCCTCCCTGACTACCCTTGCCCCTCCCTGCATACCCTTGCCCCTCCCTGTCTATCCCTTCCCCCCTGTCTATCCCTTCCCCTCCCTGTCTACCCTTCCCCTCCCTGACTACCCTTGCCCCTCCCTGCATACCCTTGCCCCTCCCTGTCAATCCCTTCCCCCCTGTCTATCCCTTCCCCTCCCTGCCTACCCTTGCCCCTCCCTGCCTACCCTTGCCCCTCCCTGTCTACCCTTGCCCCTCCCTGCCTACCCTTGCCCCTCCCTCTCTACCCTTCAACTCCCTGACTACCCTTGCCCCTCCCTGTCTATGTCTTCCCCCCTGTCTATCCCTTCCCCTCCCTGACTACCCTTGCCCCTCCCTGCCTACCCTTGCCCCTCCCTGCCTACCCTTGCCTCTCCCTGTCTACCCTTCCCCTCCCTGACTACCCTTGCCCCTCCCTGCATACCCTTGCCCCTCCCTGTCTATCCCTTCCCCCCTGTCTATCCCTTCCCCTCCCTGTCTACCCTTCCCCTCCCTGCCTACCCTTGCCCCTCCCTGACTACCCTTGCCCCTCCCTGCCTACCCTTGCCCCTCCCTGTCTACCCTTCCCCTCCCTGACTACCCTTCCCCTCCCTGACTACCCTTCCCCTCCCTGCCTACCCTTGCCCCTCCCTGCCTACCCTTGCCCCTCCCTGTCTACCCTTGCCCCTCCCTGCCTACCCTTGCCCCTCCCTCTCTACCCTTCAACTCCCTGACTACCCTTGCCCCTCCCTGTCTATGTCTTCCCCCCTGTCTATCCCTTCCCCTCCCTGACTTCCCTTGCCCCTCCCTGCCTACCCTTGCCCCTCCCTGCCTACCCTTGCCCCTCCCTGTCTACCCTTCCCCTCCCTGACTACCCTTGCCCCTCCCTGCATACCCTTGCCCCTCCCTGTCTATCCCTTCCCCCCTGTCTATCCCTTCCCCTCCCTGTCTACCCTTCCCCTCCCTGCCTACCCTTGCCCCTCCCTGACTACAATTGCCCCTCCCTGCCTACCCTTGCCCCTCCCTGTCTACCCTTCCCCTCCCTGACTACCCTTCCCCTCCCTGACTACCCTTCACCTCCCTGACTACCCTTGCCCCTCACTACCCTTCCCCTCCCTGCCTACCCTTGCCCCTCCCTGTCTATCTCTTCCCCCCCCTGTCTATCCCTTACCCTCCCTGACTACCCTTGCCCCTCCCTGTCAACCCTTGCCCCTCCCTGTCTACCCTTCCCCTCCCTGCCTACCCTTGCCCCTCCCTGTCAACCCTTCCCCTCCCTGCCTAACCTTGCCCCTCCCTGACTACCCTTCCCCTCCCTGCCTACCCTTGCCCCTCCCTGTCTACCCTTCCCCTCCCTGCCTACCCTTGCCCCTCCCTGACTACCCTTGCCCCTCCCTGCCTACCCTTGCCCCTCCCTGTCTACCCTTCCCCTCCCTGCCTACCCTTCCCCTCCCTGACTACCCTTCACCTCCCTGACTACCCTTGCCCCTCACTACCCTTCCCCTCCCTGCCTACCCTTGCCCCTCCCTGTCTATCTCTTCCCCCCCCTGTCTATCCCTTCCCCTCCCTGACTACCCTTGCCCCTCCCTGCCTACCCTTGCCCCTCCCTGTCTACCCTTCCCCTCCCTGCCTACCCTTGCCCCTCCCTGTCTACCCTTCCCCTCCCTGACTACCCTTGCCCCTCCCTGCCTACCCTTGCCCCTCCCTGTCTACCCTTCCCCTCCCTGCCTACCCTTGCCCCTCCCTGACTACCATTGCCCCTCCCTGCCTACCCTTGCCCCTCCCTGTCTACCCTTCCCCTCCCTGTCTACCCTTGCCCTCCCTGCCTATCCTTGCCCCTCCCTGCCTATCCTTGCCCCTCCCTGACTACCCTTGCACCTCCCTGTCTGTCCATTCCCCCCTGTCTATCCCTTCCCCTCCCTGTCTACCCTTCCCCTCCCTGTCTATGTCTTCCCCCCTGTCTATCCCTTCCCCTCCCTGACTTCCCTTGCCCCTCCCTGCCTACCCTTGCCCCTCCCTGCCTACCCTTGCCTCTCCCTGTCTACCCTTCCCCTCCCTGACTACCCTTGCCCCTCCCTGCATACCCTTGCCCCTCCCTGTCTATCCCTTCCCCCCTGTCTATCCCTTCCCCTCCCTGTCTACCCTTCCCCTCCCTGACTACCCTTGCCCCTCCCTGCATACCCTTGCCCCTCCCTGTCTATCCCTTCCCCCCTGTCTATCCCTTCCCCTCCCTGCCTACCCTTGCCCCTCCCTGCCTACCCTTGCCCCTCCCTGTCTACCCTTGCCCCTTCCTGCCTACCCTTGCCCCTCCCTCTCTACCCTTCAACTCCCTGACTACCCTTGCCCCTCCCTGTCTATGTCTTCCCCCCTGTCTATCCCTTCCCCTCCCTGACTTCCCTTGCCCCTCCCTGCCTACCCTTGCCCCTCCCTGCCTACCCTTGCCTCTCCCTGTCTACCCTTCCCCTCCCTGACTACCCTTGCCCCTCCCTGCATACCCTTGCCCCTCCCTGTCTATCCCTTCCCCCCTGTCTATCCCTTCCCCTCCCTGTCTACCCTTCCCCTCCCTGCCTACCCTTGCCCCTCCCTGACTACAATTGCCCCTCCCTGCCTACCCTTGCCCCTCCCTGTCTACCCTTCCCCTCCCTGACTACCCTTCCCCTCCCTGACTACAATTGCCCCTCCCTGCCTACCCTTGCCCCTCCCTGTCTATCTCTTCCCCTCCCCCTGTCTATCCCTTCCCCTCCCTGTCTACCCTTGCCCTCCCTGCCTACCCTTGCCCCTCCCTGTCTACCCTTCCCCTCCCTGACTACCCTTCCCCTCCATGACTACCCTTGCCCCTCCCTGCCTACCCTTGCCCCTCCCTGTCTACCCTTCCCCTCCCTGCCTACCCTTGCCCCTCCCTGCCTACCCTTGCCCCTCCCTGTCTACCCTTGCCCCTTCCTGCCTACCCTTGCCCCTCCCTCTCTACCCTTCAACTCCCTGACTACCCTTGCCCCTCCCTGTCTATGTCTTCCCCCCTGTCTATCCCTTCCCCTCCCTGCCTACCCTTGCCCCTCCCTGCCTACCCTTGCCCCTCCCTGCCTACCCTTGCCCCTCCCTGTCTACCCTTCCCCTCCCTGACTACCCTTGCCCCTCCCTGCATACCCTTGCCCCTCCCTGTCTATCCCTTCCCCCCTGTCTATCCCTTCCCCTCCCTGCCTACCCTTCCCCTCCCTGCCTACCCTTGCCCCTCCCTGACTACAATTGCCCCTCCCTGCCTACCCTTGCCCCTCCCTGTCTACCCTTCCCCTCCCTGACTACCCTTCCCCTCCCTGACTACCCTTCCCCTCCATGACTACCCTTGCCCCTCCCTGTCTACCCTTCCCCTCCCTGACTACCCTTCCCCTCCCTGCCTACCCTTGCCCCTCCCTGTCTACCCTTCCCCTCCCTGCCTACCATTGCCCCTCCCTGACTACCCTTCCCCTCCCTGCCTACCCTTGCCCCTCCCTGTCTACCCTTCCCCTCCCTGTCTACCCTTCCCCTCCCTGCCTACCCTTGCCCCTCCCTGACTACAATTGCCCCTCCCTGCCTACCCTTGCCCCTCCCTGTCTACCCTTCCCCTCCCTGACTACCCTTCCCCTCCCTGACTACCCTTCCCCTCCATGACTACCCTTGCCCCTCCCTGTCTACCCTTCCCCTCCCTGACTACCCTTCCCCTCCCTGCCTACCCTTGCCCCTCCCTGTCTACCCTTCCCCTCCCTGCCTACCATTGCCCCTCCCTGACTACCCTTCCCCTCCCTGCCTACCCTTGCCCCTCCCTGTCTACCCTTGCCCTCCCTGCCTACCCTTGCCCTCCCTGCCTACCCTTGCCACTCCCTGACTACCCTTCCCCTCCATGACTACCCTTGCCCCTCCCTGCCTACCCTTGCCCCTCCCTGTCTATCTCTTCCCCTCCCCCTGTCTATCCCTTCCCCTCCCTGTCTACCCTTGCCCTCCCTGCCTATCCTTGCCCCTCCCTGTCTACCCTTCCCCTCCCTGACTACCCTTCCCCTCCATGACTACCCTTGCCCCTCCCTACCTACCCTTGCCCCTCCCTGTCTACCCTTGCCCCTTCCTGCCTACCCTTGCCCCTCCCTCTCTACCCTTCAACTCCCTGACTACCCTTGCCCCTCCCTGTCTATGTCTTCCCCCCTGTCTATCCCTTCCCCTCCCTGACTTCCCTTCCCCTCCCTGACTACCCTTCCCCTCCCTGCCTACCCTTGCCCCTCCCTGTCTACCCTTCCCCTCCCTGCCTACCCTTGCCCCTCCCTGACTACCCTTCCCCTCCCTGCCTACCCTTGCCCCTCCCTGTCTACCCTTCCCCTCCCTGTCTACCCTTCCCCTCCCTGCCTACCCTTGCCCCTCCCTGACTACAATTGCCCCTCCCTGCCTACCCTTGCCCCTCCCTGTCTACCCTTCCCCTCCCTGACTACCCTTCCCCTCCCTGACTACCCTTCCCCTCCATGACTACCCTTGCCCCTCCCTGTCTACCCTTCCCCTCCCTGACTACCCTTCCCCTCCCTGCCTACCCTTGCCCCTCCCTGTCTACCCTTCCCCTCCCTGCCTACCCTTGCCCTCCCTGCCTACCCTTGCCACTCCCTGACTACCCTTCCCCTCCATGACTACCCTTGCCCCTCCCTGCCTACCCTTGCCCCTCCCTGTCTATCTCTTCCCCTCCCCCTGTCTATCCCTTCCCCTCCCTGTCTACCCTTGCCCTCCCTGCCTATCCTTGCCCCTCCCTGTCTACCCTTCCCCTCCCTGACTACCCTTCCCCTCCATGACTACCCTTGCCCCTCCCTGCCTACCCTTGCCCCTCCCTGTCTACCCTTCCCCTCCCTGCCTACCCTTGCCCCTCCCTGCCTACCCTTGCCCCTCCCTGTCTACCCTTGCCCCTTCCTGCCTACCCTTGCCCCTCCCTCTCTACCCTTCAACTCCCTGACTACCCTTGCCCCTCCCTGTCTATGTCTTCCCCCCTGTCTATCCCTTCCCCTCCCTGACTTCCCTTGCCCCTCCCTGCCTACCCTTGCCCCTCCCTGCCTACCCTTGCCTCTCCCTGTCTACCCTTCCCCTCCCTGCCTACCCTTGCCCCTTCCTGCCTACCCTTGCCCCTCCCTCTCTACCCTTCCCCTCCCTGCCTACCCTTGCCCTCCCTGCCTACCCTTGCCACTCCCTCTCTACCCTTCCCATCCCTGCCTACCCTTGCCCCTCCCTGTCTATCTCTTCCCCTCCCCCTGTCTATCCCTTCCCCTCCCTGTCTACCCTTGCCCTCCCTGCCTACCCTTGCCCCTCCCTGCCTACCCTTGCCCCTCCCTCTCTACCCTTGCCCCTCCCTCTCTACCCTTCAACTCCCTGACTACCCTTGCCCCTCCCTGTCTATGTCTTCCCCCCTGTCTATCCCTTCCCCTCCCTGCCTACCCTTGCCCCTTCCTGCCTACCCTTGCCCCTCCCTCTCTACCCTTCAACTCCCTGACTACCCTTGCCCCTCCCTGTCTATGTCTTCCCCCCTGTCTATCCCTTCCCCTCCCTGACTTCCCTTGCCCCTCCCTGCCTACCCTTGCCCCTCCCTGCCTACCCTTGCCTCTCCCTGTCTACCCTTCCCCTCCCTGACTACCCTTGCCCCTCCCTGCATACCCTTGCCCCTCCCTGTCTATCCCTTCCCCCCTGTCTATCCCTTCCCCTCCCTGTCTACCCTTCCCCTCCCTGCCTACCCTTGCCCCTCCCTGACTACAATTGCCCCTCCCTGCCTACCCTTGCCCCTCCCTGTCTACCCTTCCCCTCCCTGACTACCCTTCCCCTCCCTGACTACCCTTCCCCTCCATGACTACCCTTGCCCCTCCCTGTCTACCCTTCCCCTCCCTGACAACCCTTCCCCTCCCTGACTTCCCTTGCCCCTCCCTGCCTACCCTTGCCCCTCCCTGTCTACCCTTCGCCTCCCTGCCTACCCTTCCCCTCCCTGACTACCCTTCACCTCCCTGACTACCCTTGCCCCTCACTACCCTTGCCCCTCCCTGCATACCCTTGCCCCTCCCTGTCTATCCCTTCCCCCCTGTCTATCCCTTCCCCTCCCTGTCTACCCTTCCCCTCCCTGCCTACCCTTGCCCCTCCCTGACTACCATTGCCCCTCCCTGCCTACCCTTGCCCCTCCCTGTCTACCCTTCCCCTCCCTGACTACCCTTCCCCTCCCTGACTACCCTTCCCCTCCATGACTACCCTTGCCCCTCCCTGCCTACTCTTGCCCCTCCCTGTCTACCCTTCCCCTCCCTGCCTACCCTTGCCCCTCCCTGTCTACCCTTGCCCCTTCCTGCCTACCCTTGCCCCTCCCTCTCTACCCTTCCCCTCCCTGACTACCCTTGCCCCTCCCTGTCTATGTCTTCCCCCCTGTCTATCCCTTCCCCTCCCTGACTTCCCTTGCCCCTCCCTGCCTACCCTTGCCCCTCCCTGTCTACCCTTCGCCTCCCTGCCTACCCTTCCCCTCCCTGACTACCCTTCACCTCCCTGACTACCCTTCACCTCCCTGACTACCCTTGCCCCTCACTACCCTTCCCCTCCCTGCCTACCCTTGCCCCTCCCTGTCTATCTCTTCCCCCCCCCCTGTCTATCCCTTCCCCTCCCTGACTTCCCTTGCCCCTCCCTGCCTACCCTTGCCTCTCCCTGTCTACCCTTCCCCTCCCTGACTACCCTTGCCCCTCCCTGCATACCCTTGCCCCTCCCTGTCTATCCCTTCCCCCCTGTCTATCCCTTCCCCTCCCTGTCTACCCTTCCCCTCCCTGCCTACCCTTGCCCCTCCCTGACTACCATTGCCCCTCCCTGTCTACCCTTCCCCTCCCTGACTACCCTTCCCCTCCCTGACTACCCTTCCCCTCCATGACTACCCTTGCCCCTCCCTGCCTACCCTTGCCCCTCCCTGCCTACCCTTCCCCTCCCTGCCTACCCTTGCCCCTCCCTGTCTACCCTTGCCCCTTCCTGCCTACCCTTGCCCCTCCCTCTCTACCCTTCCCCTCCCTGACTACCCTTGCCCCTCCCTGTCTATGTCTTCCCCCCTGTCTATCCCTTCCCCTCCCTGACTTCCCTTGCCCCTCCCTGCCTACCCTTGCCCCTCCCTGTCTACCCTTCGCCTCCCTGCCTACCCTTCCCCTCCCTGACTACCCTTCACCTCCCTGACTACCCTTGCCCCTCACTACCCTTCCCCTCCCTGCCTACCCTTGCCCCTCCCTGTCTACCCTTCCCCCCCCTGTCTATCCCTTCCCCTCCCTGACTACCCTTGCCCCTCCCTGCCTACCCTTGCCCCTCCCTGTCTACCCTTCCCCTCCCTGCCTACCCTTGCCCCTCCCTGTCTACCCTTCCCCTCCCTGACTACCCTTGCCCCTTCCTGCCTACCCTTGCCCCTCCCTGACTACCCTTCCCCTCCATGACTACCCTTGCCCCTCCCTGCCTACCCTTGCCCCTCCCTGTCTATCTCTTCCCCTCCCCCTGTCTATCCCTTCCCCTCCCTGTCTACCCTTGTCCTCCCTGCCTATCCTTGCCCCTCCCTGTCTACCCTTCCCCTCCCTGTCTACCCTTGCCCTCCCTGCCTACCCTTGCCCCTCCCTGCCTACCCTTGCCCCTCCCTCTCTACCCTTGCCCCTCCCTCTCTACCCTTCAACTCCCTGACTACCCTTGCCCCTCCCTGTCTATGTCTTCCCCCCTGTCTATCCCTTCACCTCCCTGCCTACCCTTGCCCCTTCCTGCCTACCCTTGCCCCTCCCTCTCTACCCTTCAACTCCCTGACTACCCTTGCCCCTCCCTGTCTATGTCTTCCCCCCTGTCTATCCCTTCCCCTCCCTGACTTCCCTTGCCCCTCCCTGCCTACCCTTGCCCCTCCCTGCCTACCCTTGCCTCTCCCTGTCTACCCTTCCCCTCCCTGACTACCCTTGCCCCTCCCTGCATACCCTTGCCCCTCCCTGTCTATCCCTTCCCCCCTGTCTATCCCTTCCCCTCCCTGTCTACCCTTCCCCTCCCTGCCTACCCTTGCCCCTCCCTGACTACAATTGCCCCTCCCTGCCTACCCTTGCCCCTCCCTGTCTACCCTTCCCCTCCCTGACTACCCTTCCCCTCCCTGACTACCCTTCCCCTCCATGACTACCCTTGCCCCTCCCTGTCTACCCTTCCCCTCCCTGACTACCCTTCCCCTCCCTGACTTCCCTTGCCCCTCCCTGCCTACCCTTGCCCCTCCCTGTCTACCCTTCCCCTCCCTGCCTACCCTTCCCCTCCCTGACTACCCTTCACCTCCCTGACTACCCTTGCCCCTCACTACCCTTGCCCCTCCCTGCATACCCTTGGCCCTCCCTGTCTATCCCTTCCCCCCTGTCTATCCCTTCCCCTCCCTGTCTACCCTTCCCCTCCCTGCCTACCCTTGCCCCTCCCTGACTACCCTTGCCCCTCCCTGCCTACCCTTGCCCCTCCCTGTCTACCCTTCCCCTCCCTGACTACCCTTCCCCTCCCTGACTACCCTTCCCCTCCATGACTACCCTTGCCCCTCCCTGCCTACTCTTGCCCCTCCCTGTCTACCCTTCCCCTCCCTGCCTACCCTTGCCCCTCCCTGTCTACCCTTGCCCCTTCCTGCCTACCCTTGCCCCTCCCTCTCTACCCTTCCCCTCCCTGACTACCCTTGCCCCTCCCTGTCTATGTCTTCCCCCCTGTCTATCCCTTCCCCTCCCTGACTTCCCTTGCCCCTCCCTGCCTACCCTTGCCCCTCCCTGTCTACCCTTCGCCTCCCTGCCTACCCTTCCCCTCCCTGACTACCCTTCACCTCCCTGACTACCCTTGCCCCTCACTACCCTTCCCCTCCCTGCCTACCCTTGCCCCTCCCTGTCTATCTCTTCCCCCCCCCCTGTCTATCCCTTCCCCTCCCTGACTTCCCTTGCCCCTCCCTGCCTACCCTTGCCTCTCCCTGTCTACCCTTCCCCTCCCTGACTACCCTTGCCCCTCCCTGCATACCCTTGCCCCTCCCTGTCTATCCCTTCCCCCCTGTCTATCCCTTCCCCTCCCTGTCTACCCTTCCCCTCCCTGCCTACCCTTGCCCCTCCCTGACTACCATTGCCCCTCCCTGTCTACCCTTCCCCTCCCTGACTACCCTTCCCCTCCCTGACTACCCTTCCCCTCCATGACTACCCTTGCCCCTCCCTGCCTACCCTTGCCCCTCCCTGCCTACCCTTCCCCTCCCTGCCTACCCTTGCCCCTCCCTGTCTACCCTTGCCCCTTCCTGCCTACCCTTGCCCCTCCCTCTCTACCCTTCCCCTCCCTGACTACCCTTGCCCCTCCCTGTCTATGTCTTCCCCCCTGTCTATCCCTTCCCCTCCCTGACTTCCCTTGCCCCTCCCTGCCTACCCTTGCCCCTCCCTGTCTACCCTTCGCCTCCCTGCCTACCCTTCCCCTCCCTGACTACCCTTTACCTCCCTGACTACCCTTGCCCCTCACTACCCTTCCCCTCCCTGCCTACCCTTGCCCCTCCCTGTCTATCTCTTCCCCCCCCCTGTCTATCCCTTCCCCTCCCTGACTACCCTTGCCCCTCCCTGCCTACCCTTGCCCCTCCCTGTCTACCCTTCCCCTCCCTGCCTACCCTTGCCCCTCCCTGTCTACCCTTCCCCTCCCTGACTTCCCTTGCCCCTTCCTGCCTACCCTTGCCCCTCCCTGACTACCCTTCCCCTCCATGACTACCCTTGCCCCTCCCTGCCTACCCTTGCCCCTCCCTGTCTATCTCTTCCCCTCCCCCTGTCTATCCCTTCCCCTCCCTGTCTACCCTTGCCCTCCCTGCCTATCCTTGCCCCTCCCTGTCTACCCTTCCCCTCCCTGACTACCCTTCCCCTCCATGACTACCCTTGCCCCTCCCTACCTACCCTTGCCCCTCCCTGTCTACCCTTCCCCTCCCTGCCTACCCTTGCCCCTCCCTGCCTACCCTTGCCCCTCCCTGTCTACCCTTGCCCCTTCCTGCCTACCCTTGCCCCTCCCTCTCTACCCTTCAACTCTCTGACTATCCTTGCCTCTCCCTGTCTACCCTTCCCCTCCCTGACTACCCTTGCCCCTCCCTGCATACCCTTGCCCCTCCCTGTCTATCCCTTCACCCCTGTCTATCCCTTCCCCTCCCTGTCTACCCTTCCCCTCCCTGACTACCCTTGCCCCTCCCTGTCTATCTCTTCCCCTCCCCCTGTCTATCCCTTCCCCTCCCTGTCTACCCTTGCCCTCCCTGCCTATCCTTGCCCCTCCCTGTCTACCCTTCCCCTCCCTGACTACCCTTCCCCTCCATGACTACCCTTGCCCCTCCCTACCTACCCTTGCCCCTCCCTGTCTACCCTTCCCCTCCCTGCCTACCCTTGCCCCTCCCTGCCTACCCTTGCCCCTCCCTGTCTACCCTTGCCCCTTCCTGCCTACCCTTGCCCCTCCCTCTCTACCCTTCAACTCCCTGACTACCCTTGCCCCTCCCTGTCTATGTCTTCCCCCCTGTCTATCCCTTCCCCTCCCTGCCTACCCTTGCCCCTCCCTGCCTACCCTTGCCCCTCCCTGCCTACCCTTGCCCCTCCCTGTCTACCCTTCCCCTCCCTGACTACCCTTGCCCCTCCCTGCCTACCCTTGCCCCTCCCTGTCTATCCCTTCCCCCCTGTCTATCCCTTCCCCTCCCTGTCTACCCTTCCCCTCCCTGACTACCCTTGCCCCTCCCTGCATACCCTTGCCCCTCCCTGTCAATCCCTTCCCCCCTGTCTATCCCTTCCCCTCCCTGCCTACCCTTGCCCCTCCCTGCCTACCCTTGCCCCTCCCTGTCTACCCTTGCCCCTTCCTGCCTACCCTTGCCCCTCCCTCTCTACCCTTCAACTCCCTGACTACCCTTGCCCCTCCCTGTCTATGTCTTCCCCCCTGTCTATCCCTTCCCCTCCCTGACTTCCCTTGCCCCTCCCTGCCTACCCTTGCCCCTCCCTGCCTACCCTTGCCCCTCCCTGTCTACCCTTCCCCTCCCTGACTACCCTTGCCCCTCCCTGCATACCCTTGCCCCTCCCTGTCTATCCCTTCCCCCCTGTCTATCCCTTCCCCTCCCTGTCTACCCTTCCCCTCCCTGCCTACCCTTGCCCCTCCCTGACTACAATTGCCCCTCCCTGCCTACCCTTGCCCCTCCCTGTCTACCCTTCCCCTCCCTGACTACCCTTCCCCTCCCTGACTACCCTTCCCCTCCCTGCCTACCCTTGCCCCTCCCTGCCTACCCTTGCCCCTCCCTGTCTACCCTTGCCCCTCCCTGCCTACCCTTGCCCCTCCCTCTCTACCCTTCAACTCCCTGACTACCCTTGCCCCTCCCTGTCTATGTCTTCCCCCCTGTCTATCCCTTCCCCTCCCTGACTTCCCTTGCCCCTCCCTGCCTACCCTTGCCCCTCCCTGCCTACCCTTGCCTCTCCCTGTCTACCCTTCCCCTCCCTGACTACCCTTGCCCCTCCCTGCATACCCTTGCCCCTCCCTGTCTATCCCTTCCCCCCTGTCTATCCCTTCCCCTCCCTGTCTACCCTTCCCCTCCCTGCCTACCCTTGCCCCTCCCTGACTACAATTGCCCCTCCCTGCCTACCCTTGCCCCTCCCTGTCTACCCTTCCCCTCCCTGACTACCCTTCCCCTCCCTGACTACCCTTCCCCTCCCTGCCTACCCTTGCCCCTCCCTGCCTACCCTTGCCCCTCCCTGTCTACCCTTGCCCCTCCCTGCCTACCCTTGCCCCTCCCTCTCTACCCTTCAACTCCCTGACTACCCTTGCCCCTCCCTGTCTATGTCTTCCCCCCTGTCTATCCCTTCCCCTCCCTGACTTCCCTTGCCCCTCCCTGCCTACCCTTGCCCCTCCCTGCCTACCCTTGCCCCTCCCTGTCTACCCTTCCCCTCCCTGACTACCCTTGCCCCTCCCTGCCTACCCTTGCCCCTCCCTGTCTATCCCTTCCCCCCTGTCTATCCCTTCCCCTCCCTGTCTACCCTTCCCCTCCCTGCCTACCCTTGCCCCTCCCTGACTACAATTGCCCCTCCCTGCCTACCCTTGCCCCTCCCTGTCTACCCTTCCCCTCCCTGACTACCCTTCCCCTCCCTGACTACCCTTCACCTCCCTGACTACCCTTGCCCCTCACTACCCTTCCCCTCCCTGCCTACCCTTGCCCCTCCCTGTCTATCTCTTCCCCCCCCTGTCTATCCCTTACCCTCCCTGACTACCCTTGCCCCTCCCTGTCAACCCTTGCCCCTCCCTGTCTACCCTTCCCCTCCCTGCCTACCCTTGCCCCTCCCTGTCAACCCTTCCCCTCCCTGCCTACCCTTGCCCCTCCCTGACTACCCTTCCCCTCCCTGCCTACCCTTGCCCCTCCCTGTCTACCCTTCCCCTCCCTGCCTACCCTTGCCCCTCCCTGACTACCCTTGCCCCTCCCTGCCTACCCTTGCCCCTCCCTGTCTACCCTTCGCCTCCCTGCCTACCCTTCCCCTCCCTGACTACCCTTCACCTCCCTGACTACCCTTGCCCCTCACTACCCTTCCCCTCCCTGCCTACCCTTGCCCCTCCCTGTCTATCTCTTCCCCCCCCTGTCTATCCCTTCCCCTCCCTGACTACCCTTGCCCCTCCCTGCCTACCCTTGCCCCTCCCTGTCTACCCTTCCCCTCCCTGCCTACCCTTGCCCCTCCCTGTCTACCCTTCCCCTCCCTGACTTCTCTTGCCCCTTCCTGCCTACCCTTGCCCCTCCCTGTCTACCCTTCCCCTCCCTGCCTACCCTTGCCCCTCCCTGACTACCATTGCCCCTCCCTGCCTACCCTTGCCCCTCCCTGTCTACCCTTCCCCTCCCTGTCTACCCTTGCCCTCCCTGCCTATCCTTGCCCCTCCCTGCCTATCCTTGCCCCTCCCTGACTACCCTTGCACCTCCCTGTCTGTCCATTCCCCCCTGTCTATCCCTTCCCCTCCCTGTCTACCCTTCCCCTCCCTGCCTACCCTTGCCCCTCCCTGACTACCATTGCCCCTCCCTGCCTACCCTTGCCCCTCCCTGTCTACCCTTCCCCTCCCTGACTACCCTTCCCCTCCCTGACTACCCTTCCCCTCCATGACTACCCTTGCCCCTCCCTGCCTACTCTTGCCCCTCCCTGTCTACCCTTCCCCTCCCTGCCTACCCTTGCCCCTCCCTGTCTACCCTTGCCCCTTCCTGCCTACCCTTGCCCCTCCCTCTCTACCCTTCAACTCCCTGACTACCCTTGCCCCTCCCTGTCTATGTCTTCCCCCCTGTCTATCCCTTCCCCTCCCTGACTTCCCTTGCCCCTCCCTGCCTACCCTTGCCCCTCCCTGCCTACCCTTGCCTCTCCCTGTCTACCCTTCCCCTCCCTGACTACCCTTGCCCCTCCCTGCATACCCTTGCCCCTCCCTGTCTATCCCTTCCCCCCTGTCTATCCCTTCCCCTCCCTGTCTACCCTTCCCCTCCCTGACTACCCTTGCCCCTCCCTGCATACCCTTGCCCCTCCCTGTCTATCCCTTCCCCCCTGTCTATCCCTTCCCCTCCCTGCCTACCCTTGCCCCTCCCTGCCTACCCTTGCCCCTCCCTGTCTACCCTTGCCCCTTCCTGCCTACCCTTGCCCCTCCCTCTCTACCCTTCAACTCCCTGACTACCCTTGCCCCTCCCTGTCTATGTCTTCCCCCCTGTCTATCCCTTCCCCTCCCTGACTTCCCTTGCCCCTCCCTGCCTACCCTTGCCCCTCCCTGCCTACCCTTGCCTCTCCCTGTCTACCCTTCCCCTCCCTGACTACCCTTGCCCCTCCCTGCATACCCTTGCCCCTCCCTGTCTATCCCTTCCCCCCTGTCTATCCCTTCCCCTCCCTGTCTACCCTTCCCCTCCCTGCCTACCCTTGCCCCTCCCTGACTACAATTGCCCCTCCCTGCCTACCCTTGCCCCTCCCTGTCTACCCTTCCCCTCCCTGACTACCCTTCCCCTCCCTGACTACAATTGCCCCTCCCTGCCTACCCTTGCCCCTCCCTGTCTATCTCTTCCCCTCCCCCTGTCTATCCCTTCCCCTCCCTGTCTACCCTTGCCCTCCCTGCCTATCCTTGCCCCTCCCTGTCTACCCTTCCCCTCCCTGACTACCCTTCCCCTCCATGACTACCCTTGCCCCTCCCTGCCTACCCTTGCCCCTCCCTGTCTACCCTTCCCCTCCCTGCCTACCCTTGCCCCTCCCTGCCTACCCTTGCCCCTCCCTGTCTACCCTTGCCCCTTCCTGCCTACCCTTGCCCCTCCCTCTCTACCCTTCAACTCCCTGACTACCCTTGCCCCTCCCTGTCTATGTCTTCCCCCCTGTCTATCCCTTCCCCTCCCTGACTTCCCTTGCCCCTCCCTGCCTACCCTTGCCCCTCCCTGCCTACCCTTGCCTCTCCCTGTCTACCCTTCCCCTCCCTGACTACCCTTGCCCCTCCCTGCATACCCTTGCCCCTCCCTGTCTATCCCTTCCCCCCTGTCTATCCCTTCCCCTCCCTGTCTACCCTTCCCCTCCCTGCCTACCCTTGCCCCTCCCTGACTACAATTGCCCCTCCCTGCCTACCCTTGCCCCTCCCTGTCTACCCTTCCCCTCCCTGACTACCCTTCCCCTCCCTGACTACCCTTCCCCTCCATGACTACCCTTGCCCCTCCCTGTCTACCCTTCCCCTCCCTGACTACCCTTCCCCTCCCTGCCTACCCTTGCCCCTCCCTGTCTACCCTTCCCCTCCCTGCCTACCCTTGCCCCTCCCTGACTACCCTTCCCCTCCCTGCCTACCCTTGCCCCTCCCTGTCTACCCTTCCCCTCCCTGCCTACCCTTGCCCTCCCTGCCTACCCTTGCCACTCCCTCTCTACCCTTCCCCTCCCTGCCTACCCTTGCCCCTCCCTGTCTATCTCTTCCCCTCCCCCTGTCTATCCCTTCCCCTCCCTGTCTACCCTTGCCCCTCCCTGCCTACCCTTGCCCCTCCCTGCCTACCCTTGCCCCTCCCTGTCTACCCTTGCCCCTCCCTCTCTACCCTTCAACTCCCTGACTACCCTTGCCCCTCCCTGTCTATGTCTTCCCCCCTGTCTATCCCTTCCCCTCCCTGCCTACCCTTGCCCCTCCCTGCCTACCCTTGCCCCTCCCTCTCTACCCTTCAACTCCCTGACTACCCTTGCCCCTCCCTGTCTATGTCTTCCCCCCTGTCTATCCCTTCCCCTCCCTGACTTCCCTTGCCCCTCCCTGCCTACCCTTGCCCCTCCCTGCCTACCCTTGCCCCTCCCTGTCTACCCTTCCCCTCCCTGACTACCCTTGCCCCTCCCTGCATACCCATGCCCCTCCCTGTCTATCCCTTCCCCCCTGTCTATCCCTTCCCCTCCCTGTCTACCCTTCCCCTCCCTGCCTACCCTTGCCCCTCCCTGACTACAATTGCCCCTCCCTGCCTACCCTTGCCCCTCCCTGTCTACCCTTCCCCTCCCTGACTACCCTTCCCCTCCCTGACTACCCTTCCCCTCCATGACTACCCTTGCCCCTCCCTGTCTACCCTTCCCCTCCCTGACTACCCTTCCCCTCCCTGACTTCCCTTGCCCCTCCCTGCCTACCCTTGCCCCTCCCTGTCTACCCTTCGCCTCCCTGCCTACCCTTCCCCTCCCTGACTACCCTTCACCTCCCTGACTACCCTTGCCCCTCACTACCCTTGCCCCTCCCTGCATACCCTTGCCCCTCCCTGTCTATCCCTTCCCCCCTGTCTATCCCTTCCCCTCCCTGTCTACCCTTCCCCTCCCTGCCTACCCTTGCCCCTCCCTGACTACCATTGCCCCTCCCTGCCTACCCTTGCCCCTCCCTGTCTACCCTTCCCCTCCCTGACTACCCTTCCCCTCCCTGACTACCCTTCCCCTCCATGACTACCCTTGCCCCTCCCTGCCTACTCTTGCCCCTCCCTGTCTACCCTTCCCCTCCCTGCCTACCCTTGCCCCTCCCTGTCTACCCTTGCCCCTCCCTGCCTACCCTTGCCCCTCCCTCTCTACCCTTCAACTCCCTGACTACCCTTGCCCCTCCCTGTCTATGTCTTCCCCCCTGTCTATCCCTTCCCCTCCCTGACTTCCCTTGCCCCTCCCTGCCTACCCTTGCCCCTCCCTGCCTACCCTTGCCTCTCCCTGTCTACCCTTCCCCTCCCTGACTACCCTTGCCCCTCCCTGCATACCCTTGCCCCTCCCTGTCTATCCCTTCCCCCCTGTCTATCCCTTCCCCTCCCTGTCTACCCTTCCCCTCCCTGACTACCCTTGCCCCTCCCTGCATACCCTTGCCCCTCCCTGTCTATCCCTTCCCCCCTGTCTATCCCTTCCCCTCCCTGTCTACCCTTCCCCTCCCTGCCTACCCTTGCCCCTCCCTGACTACAATTGCCCCTCCCTGCCTACCCTTGCCCCTCCCTGTCTACCCTTCCCCTCCCTGACTACCCTTCCCCTCCCTGACTACCCTTCCCCTCCATGACTACCCTTGCCCCTCCCTGTCTACCCTTCCCCTCCCTGACTACCCTTCCCCTCCCTGACTTCCCTTGCCCCTCCCTGACTACCCTTCCCCTCCCTGACTACCCTTCCCCTCCCTGACTACCCTTCCCCTCCATGACTACCCTTGCCCCTCCCTGCCTACTCTTGCCCCTCCCTGTCTACCCTTGCCCCTTCCTGCCTACCCTTGCCCCTCCCTCTCTACCCTTCAACTCCCTGACTACCCTTGCCCCTCCCTGTCTATGTCTTCCCCCCTGTCTATCCCTTCCCCTCCCTGACTTCCCTTGCCCCTCCCTGCCTACCCTTGCCCCTCCCTGCCTACCCTTGCCCCTCCCTGTCTACCCTTCCCCTCCCTGACTACCCTTGCCCCTCCCTGCATACCCTTGCCCCTCCCTGTCTATCCCTTCCCCCCTGTCTATCCCTTCCCCTCCCTGTCTACCCTTCCCCTCCCTGCCTACCCTTGCCCCTCCCTGACTACAATTGCCCCTCCCTGCCTACCCTTGCCCCTCCCTGTCTACCCTTCCCCTCCCTGACTACCCTTCCCCTCCCTGACTACCCTTCCCCTCCATGACTACCCTTGCCCCTCCCTGTCAACCCTTCCCCTCCCTGACTACCCTTCCCCTCCCTGCCTACCCTTGCCCCTCCCTGTCTACCCTTCCCCTCCCTGCCTACCCTTGCCCCTCCCTGACTACCCTTCCCCTCCCTGCCTACCCTTGCCCCTCCCTGTCTACCCTTCCCCTCCCTGCCTACCCTTGCCCTCCCTGCCTACCCTTGCCCCTCCCTCTCTACCCTTCCCCTCCCTGCCTACCCTTGCCCCTCCCTGTCTATCTCTTCCCCTCCCCCTGTCTATCCCTTCCCCTCCCTGTCTACCCTTGCCCTCCCTGCCTACCCTTGCCCCTCCCTGCCTACCCTTGCCCCTCCCTGTCTACCCTTGCCCCTCCCTCTCTACCCTTCAACTCCCTGACTACCCTTGCCCCTCCCTGTCTATGTCTTCCCCCCTGTCTATCCCTTCCCCTCCCTGCCTACCCTTGCCCCTTCCTGCCTACCCTTGCCCCTCCCTCTCTACCCTTCAACTCCCTGACTACCCTTGCCCCTCCCTGTCTATGTCTTCCCCCCTGTCTATCCCTTCCCCTCCCTGACTTCCCTTGCCCCTCCCTGCCTACCCTTGCCCCTCCCTGCCTACCCTTGCCCCTCCCTGTCTACCCTTCCCCTCCCTGACTACCCTTGCCCCTCCCTGCATACCCTTGCCCCTCCCTGTCTATCCCTTCCCCCCTGTCTATCCCTTCCCCTCCCTGTCTACCCTTCCCCTCCCTGCCTACCCTTGCCCCTCCCTGACTACAATTGCCCCTCCCTGCCTACCCTTGCCCCTCCCTGTCTACCCTTCCCCTCCCTGACTACCCTTCCCCTCCCTGACTACCCTTCCCCTCCATGACTACCCTTGCCCCTCCCTGTCTACCCTTCCCCTCCCTGACTACCCTTCCCCTCCCTGACTTCCCTTGCCCCTCCCTGCCTACCCTTGCCCCTCCCTGTCTACCCTTCGCCTCCCTGCCTACCCTTCCCCTCCCTGACTACCCTTCACCTCCCTGACTACCCTTGCCCCTCACTACCCTTGCCCCTCCCTGCATACCCTTGCCCCTCCCTGTCTATCCCTTCCCCCCTGTCTATCCCTTCCCCTCCCTGTCTACCCTTCCCCTCCCTGCCTACCCTTGCCCCTCCCTGACTACCATTGCCCCTCCCTGCCTACCCTTGCCCCTCCCTGTCTACCCTTCCCCTCCCTGACTACCCTTCCCCTCCCTGACTACCCTTCCCCTCCATGACTACCCTTGCCCCTCCCTGCCTACTCTTGCCCCTCCCTGTCTACCCTTCCCCTCCCTGCCTACCCTTGCCCCTCCCTGTCTACCCTTGCCCCTTCCTGCCTACCCTTGCCCCTCCCTCTCTACCCTTCAACTCCCTGACTACCCTTGCCCCTCCCTGTCTATGTCTTCCCCCCTGTCTATCCCTTCCCCTCCCTGACTTCCCTTGCCCCTCCCTGCCTACCCTTGCCCCTCCCTGCCTACCCTTGCCTCTCCCTGTCTACCCTTCCCCTCCCTGACTACCCTTGCCCCTCCCTGCATACCCTTGCCCCTCCCTGTCTATCCCTTCCCCCCTGTCTATCCCTTCCCCTCCCTGTCTACCCTTCCCCTCCCTGACTACCCTTGCCCCTCCCTGCATACCCTTGCCCCTCCCTGTCTATCCCTTCCCCCCTGTCTATCCCTTCCCCTCCCTGTCTACCCTTCCCCTCCCTGCCTACCCTTGCCCCTCCCTGCCTACCCTTGCCTCTCCCTGTCTACCCTTCCCCTCCCTGTCTATCCCTTCCCCCCTGTCTATCCCTTCCCCTCCATGACTACCCTTGCCCCTCCCTGTCTACCCTTCCCCTCCCTGACTACCCTTCCCCTCCCTGACTTCCCTTCCCCTCCCTGCCTACCCTTGCCCTCCCTGCCTACCCTTGCCCCTCCCTGACTACCCTTCCCCTCCCTGCCTACCCTTGCCCCTCCCTGTCTACCCTTCCCCTCCCTGCCTACCCTTGCCCTCCCTGCCTACCCTTGCCACTCCCTCTCTACCCTTCCCCTCCCTGCCTACCCTTGCCCCTCCCTGTCTATCTCTTCCCCTCCCCCTGTCTATCCCTTCCCCTCCCTGTCTACCCTTGCCCTCCCTGCCTACCCTTGCCCCTCCCTGCCTACCCTTGCCCCTCCCTCTCTACCCTTGCCCCTCCCTCTCTACCCTTCAACTCCCTGACTACCCTTGCCCCTCCCTGTCTATGTCTTCCCCCCTGTCTATCCCTTCACCTCCCTGCCTACCCTTGCCCCTTCCTGCCTACCCTTGCCCCTCCCTCTCTACCCTTCAACTCCCTGACTACCCTTGCCCCTCCCTGTCTATGTCTTCCCCCCTGTCTATCCCTTCCCCTCCCTGACTTCCCTTGCCCCTCCCTGCCTACCCTTGCCCCTCCCTGCCTACCCTTGCCTCTCCCTGTCTACCCTTCCCCTCCCTGACTACCCTTGCCCCTCCCTGCATACCCTTGCCCCTCCCTGTCTATCCCTTCCCCCCTGTCTATCCCTTCCCCTCCCTGTCTACCCTTCCCCTCCCTGCCTACCCTTGCCCCTCCCTGACTACAATTGCCCCTCCCTGCCTACCCTTGCCCCTCCCTGTCTACCCTTCCCCTCCCTGACTACCCTTCCCCTCCCTGACTACCCTTCCCCTCCATGACTACCCTTGCCCCTCCCTGTCTACCCTTCCCCTCCCTGACTACCCTTCCCCTCCCTGACTTCCCTTGCCCCTCCCTGCCTACCCTTGCCCCTCCCTGTCTACCCTTCGCCTCCCTGCCTACCCTTCCCCTCCCTGACTACCCTTCACCTCCCTGACTACCCTTGCCCCTCACTACCCTTGCCCCTCCCTGCATACCCTTGCCCCTCCCTGTCTATCCCTTCCCCCCTGTCTATCCCTTCCCCTCCCTGTCTACCCTTCCCCTCCCTGACTACCCTTGCCCCTCCCTGCATACCCTTGCCCCTCCCTGTCTATCCCTTCCCCCCTGTCTATCCCTTCCCCTCCCTGCCTACCCTTGCCCCTCCCTGCCTACCCTTGCCCCTCCCTGTCTACCCTTGCCCCTTCCTGCCTACCCTTGCCCCTCCCTCTCTACCCTTCAACTCCCTGACTACCCTTGCCCCTCCCTGTCTATGTCTTCCCCCCTGTCTATCCCTTCCCCTCCCTGACTTCCCTTGCCCCTCCCTGCCTACCCTTGCCCCTCCCTGCCTACCCTTGCCTCTCCCTGTCTACCCTTCCCCTCCCTGACTACCCTTGCCCCTCCCTGCATACCCTTGCCCCTCCCTGTCTATCCCTTCCCCCCTGTCTATCCCTTCCCCTCCCTGTCTACCCTTCCCCTCCCTGCCTACCCTTGCCCCTCCCTGACTACAATTGCCCCTCCCTGCCTACCCTTGCCCCTCCCTGTCTACCCTTCCCCTCCCTGACTACCCTTCCCCTCCCTGACTACAATTGCCCCTCCCTGCCTACCCTTGCCCCTCCCTGTCTATCTCTTCCCCTCCCCCTGTCTATCCCTTCCCCTCCCTGTCTACCCTTGCCCTCCCTGCCTATCCTTGCCCCTCCCTGTCTACCCTTCCCCTCCCTGACTACCCTTCCCCTCCCTGACTACCCTTGCCCCTCCCTGCCTACCCTTGCCCCTCCCTGTCTACCCTTCCCCTCCCTGCCTACCCTTGCCCCTCCCTGCCTACCCTTGCCCCTCCCTGTCTACCCTTGCCCCTTCCTGCCTACCCTTGCCCCTCCCTCTCTACCCTTCAACTCCCTGACTACCCTTGCCCCTCCCTGTCTATGTCTTCCCCCCTGTCTATCCCTTCCCCTCCCTGACTACCCTTGCCCCTCCCTGCCTACCCTTGCCCCTCCCTGCCTACCCTTGCCCCTCCCTGTCTACCCTTCCCCTCCCTGACTACCCTTGCCCCTCCCTGCATACCCTTGCCCCTCCCTGTCTATCCCTTCCCCCCTGTCTATCCCTTCCCCTCCCTGTCTACCCTTCCCCTCCCTGCCTACCCTTGCCCCTCCCTGACTACAATTGCCCCTCCCTGCCTACCCTTGCCCCTCCCTGTCTACCCTTCCCCTCCCTGACTACCCTTCCCCTCCCTGACTACCCTTCCCCTCCATGACTACCCTTGCCCCTCCCTGTCTACCCTTCCCCTCCCTGACTACCCTTCCCCTCCCTGCCTACCCTTGCCCCTCCCTGTCTACCCTTCCCCTCCCTGCCTACCCTTGCCCCTCCCTGACTACCCTTCCCCTCCCTGCCTACCCTTGCCCCTCCCTGTCTACCCTTCCCCTCCCTGCCTACCCTTGCCCTCCCTGCCTACCCTTGCCACTCCCTCTCTACCCTTCCCCTCCCTGCCTACCCTTGCCCCTCCCTGTCTATCTCTTCCCCTCCCCCTGTCTATCCCTTCCCCTCCCTGTCTACCCTTGCCCTCCCTGCCTACCCTTGCCCCTCCCTGCCTACCCTTGCCCCTCCCTCTCTACCCTTGCCCCTCCCTCTCTACCCTTCAACTCCCTGACTACCCTTGCCCCTCCCTGTCTATGTCTTCCCCCCTGTCTATCCCTTCACCTCCCTGCCTACCCTTGCCCCTCCCTGCCTACCCTTGCCCCTCCCTCTCTACCCTTCAACTCCCTGACTACCCTTGCCCCTCCCTGTCTATGTCTTCCCCCCTGTCTATCCCTTCCCCTCCCTGACTTCCCTTGCCCCTCCCTGCCTACCCTTGCCCCTCCCTGCCTACCCTTGCCTCTCCCTGTCTACCCTTCCCCTCCCTGACTACCCTTGCCCCTCCCTGCATACCCATGCCCCTCCCTGTCTATCCCTTCCCCCCTGTCTATCCCTTCCCCTCCCTGTCTACCCTTCCCCTCCCTGCCTACCCTTGCCCCTCCCTGACTACAATTGCCCCTCCCTGCCTACCCTTGCCCCTCCCTGTCTACCCTTCCCCTCCCTGACTACCCTTCCCCTCCCTGACTACCCTTCCCCTCCATGACTACCCTTGCCCCTCCCTGTCTACCCTTCCCCTCCCTGACTACCCTTCCCCTCCCTGACTTCCCTTGCCCCTCCCTGCCTACCCTTGCCCCTCCCTGTCTACCCTTCGCCTCCCTGCCTACCCTTCCCCTCCCTGACTACCCTTCACCTCCCTGACTACCCTTGCCCCTCACTACCCTTGCCCCTCCCTGCATACCCTTGCCCCTCCCTGTCTATCCCTTCCCCCCTGTCTATCCCTTCCCCTCCCTGTCTACCCTTCCCCTCCCTGCCTACCCTTGCCCCTCCCTGACTACCCTTGCCCCTCCCTGCCTACCCTTGCCCCTCCCTGTCTACCCTTCCCCTCCCTGACTACCCTTCCCCTCCCTGACTACCCTTCCCCTCCATGACTACCCTTGCCCCTCCCTGCCTACTCTTGCCCCTCCCTGTCTACCCTTCCCCTCCCTGCCTACCCTTGCCCCTCCCTGTCTACCCTTGCCCCTTCCTGCCTACCCTTGCCCCTCCCTCTCTACCCTTCAACTCCCTGACTACCCTTGCCCCTCCCTGTCTATGTCTTCCCCCCTGTCTATCCCTTCCCCTCCCTGACTTCCCTTGCCCCTCCCTGCCTACCCTTGCCCCTCCCTGCCTACCCTTGCCTCTCCCTGTCTACCCTTCCCCTCCCTGACTACCCTTGCCCCTCCCTGCATACCCTTGCCCCTCCCTGTCTATCCCTTCCCCCCTGTCTATCCCTTCCCCTCCCTGTCTACCCTTCCCCTCCCTGACTACCCTTGCCCCTCCCTGCATACCCTTGCCCCTCCCTGTCTATCCCTTCCCCCCTGTCTATCCCTTCCCCTCCCTGTCTACCCTTCCCCTCCCTGCCTACCCTTGCCCCTCCCTGACTACAATTGCCCCTCCCTGCCTACCCTTGCCCCTCCCTGTCTACCCTTCCCCTCCCTGACTACCCTTCCCCTCCCTGACTACCCTTCCCCTCCATGACTACCCTTGCCCCTCCCTGTCTACCCTTCCCCTCCCTGACTACCCTTCCCCTCCCTGACTTCCCTTGCCCCTCCCTGACTACCCTTCCCCTCCCTGACTACCCTTCCCCTCCCTGACTACCCTTCCCCTCCATGACTACCCTTGCCCCTCCCTGCCTACTCTTGCCCCTCCCTGTCTACCCTTGCCCCTTCCTGCCTACCCTTGCCCCTCCCTCTCTACCCTTCAACTCCCTGACTACCCTTGCCCCTCCCTGTCTATGTCTTCCCCCCTGTCTATCCCTTCCCCTCCCTGACTTCCCTTGCCCCTCCCTGCCTACCCTTGCCCCTCCCTGCCTACCCTTGCCCCTCCCTGTCTACCCTTCCCCTCCCTGACTACCCTTGCCCCTCCCTGCATACCCTTGCCCCTCCCTGTCTATCCCTTCCCCCCTGTCTATCCCTTCCCCTCCCTGTCTACCCTTCCCCTCCCTGCCTACCCTTGCCCCTCCCTGACTACAATTGCCCCTCCCTGCCTACCCTTGCCCCTCCCTGTCTACCCTTCCCCTCCCTGACTACCCTTCCCCTCCCTGACTACCCTTCCCCTCCATGACTACCCTTGCCCCTCCCTGTCAACCCTTCCCCTCCCTGACTACCCTTCCCCTCCCTGCCTACCCTTGCCCCTCCCTGTCTACCCTTCCCCTCCCTGCCTACCCTTGCCCCTCCCTGACTACCCTTCCCCTCCCTGCCTACCCTTGCCCCTCCCTGTCTACCCTTCCCCTCCCTGCCTACCCTTGCCCTCCCTGCCTACCCTTGCCACTCCCTCTCTACCCTTCCCCTCCCTGCCTACCCTTGCCCCTCCCTGTCTATCTCTTCCCCTCCCCCTGTCTATCCCTTCCCCTCCCTGTCTACCCTTGCCCTCCCTGCCTACCCTTGCCCCTCCCTGCCTACCCTTGCCCCTCCCTGACTACCCTTGCCCCTCCCTCTCTACCCTTCAACTCCCTGACTACCCTTGCCCCTCCCTGTCTATGTCTTCCCCCCTGTCTATCCCTTCCCCTCCCTGCCTACCCTTGCCCCTCCCTGCCTACCCTTGCCCCTCCCTCTCTACCCTTCAACTCCCTGACTACCCTTGCCCCTCCCTGTCTATGTCTTCCCCCCTGTCTATCCCTTCCCCTCCCTGACTTCCCTTGCCCCTCCCTGCCTACCCTTGCCCCTCCCTGCCTACCCTTGCCCCTCCCTGTCTACCCTTCCCCTCCCTGACTACCCTTGCCCCTCCCTGCATACCCTTGCCCCTCCCTGTCTATCCCTTCCCCCCTGTCTATCCCTTCCCCTCCCTGTCTACCCTTCCCCTCCCTGCCTACCCTTGCCCCTCCCTGACTACAATTGCCCCTCCCTGCCTACCCTTGCCCCTCCCTGTCTACCCTTCCCCTCCCTGACTACCCTTCCCCTCCCTGACTACCCTTCCCCTCCATGACTACCCTTGCCCCTCCCTGTCTACCCTTCCCCTCCCTGACTACCCTTCCCCTCCCTGACTTCCCTTGCCCCTCCCTGCCTACCCTTGCCCCTCCCTGTCTACCCTTCGCCTCCCTGCCTACCCTTCCCCTCCCTGACTACCCTTCACCTCCCTGACTACCCTTGCCCCTCACTACCCTTGCCCCTCCCTGCATACCCTTGCCCCTCCCTGTCTATCCCTTCCCCCCTGTCTATCCCTTCCCCTCCCTGTCTACCCTTCCCCTCCCTGCCTACCCTTGCCCCTCCCTGACTACCATTGCCCCTCCCTGCCTACCCTTGCCCCTCCCTGTCTACCCTTCCCCTCCCTGACTACCCTTCCCCTCCCTGACTACCCTTCCCCTCCATGACTACCCTTGCCCCTCCCTGCCTACTCTTGCCCCTCCCTGTCTACCCTTCCCCTCCCTGCCTACCCTTGCCCCTCCCTGTCTACCCTTGCCCCTCCCTGCCTACCCTTGCCCCTCCCTCTCTACCCTTCAACTCCCTGACTACCCTTGCCCCTCCCTGTCTATGTCTTCCCCCCTGTCTATCCCTTCCCCTCCCTGCCTACCCTTGCCCCTCCCTGCCTACCCTTGCCCCTCCCTGCCTACCCTTGCCCCTCCCTGTCTACCCTTCCCCTCCCTGACTACCCTTGCCCCTCCCTGCATACCCTTGCCCCTCCCTGTCTATCCCTTCCCCCCTGTCTATCCCTTCCCCTCCCTGTCTACCCTTCCCCTCCCTGACTACCCTTGCCCCTCCCTGCATACCCTTGCCCCTCCCTGTCTATCCCTTCCCCCCTGTCTATCCCTTCCCCTCCCTGTCTACCCTTCCCCTCCCTGCCTACCCTTGCCCCTCCCTGCCTACCCTTGCCTCTCCCTGTCTACCCTTCCCCTCCCTGTCTATCCCTTCCCCCTGTCTATCCCTTCCCCTCCATGACTACCCTTGCCCCTCCCTGTCTACCCTTCCCCTCCCTGACTACCCTTCCCCTCCCTGACTTCCCTTCCCCTCCCTGCCTACCCTTGCCCTCCCTGCCTACCCTTGCCCCTCCCTGACTACCCTTCCCCTCCCTGCCTACCCTTGCCCCTCCCTGTCTACCCTTCCCCTCCCTGCCTACCCTTGCCCTCCCTGCCTACCCTTGCCACTCCCTCTCTACCCTTCCCCTCCCTGCCTACCCTTGCCCCTCCCTGTCTATCTCTTCCCCTCCCCCTGTCTATCCCTTCCCCTCCCTGTCTACCCTTGCCCTCCCTGCCTACCCTTGCCCCTCCCTGCCTACCCTTGCCCCTCCCTCTCTACCCTTGCCCCTCCCTCTCTACCCTTCAACTCCCTGACTACCCTTGCCCCTCCCTGTCTATGTCTTCCCCCCTGTCTTTCCCTTCACCTCCCTGCCTACCCTTGCCCCTCCCTGCCTACCCTTGCCCCTCCCTCTCTACCCTTCAACTCCCTGACTACCCTTGCCCCTCCCTGTCTATGTCTTCCCCCCTGTCTATCCCTTCCCCTCCCTGACTTCCCTTGCCCCTCCCTGCCTACCCTTGCCCCTCCCTGCCTACCCTTGCCTCTCCCTGTCTACCCTTCCCCTCCCTGACTACCCTTGCCCCTCCCTGCATACCCTTGCCCCTCCCTGTCTATCCCTTCCCCCCTGTCTATCCCTTCCCCTCCCTGACTACCCTTCCCCTCCCTGCCTACCCTTGCCCCTCCCTGACTACAATTGCCCCTCCCTGCCTACCCTTGCCCCTCCCTGTCTACCCTTCCCCTCCCTGACTACCCTTCCCCTCCCTGACTACCCTTCCCCTCCATGACTACCCTTGCCCCTCCCTGTCTACCCTTCCCCTCCCTGACTACCCTTCCCCTCCCTGACTTCCCTTGCCCCTCCCTGCCTACCCTTGCCCCTCCCTGTCTACCCTTCGCCTCCCTGCCTACCCTTCCCCTCCCTGACTACCCTTCACCTCCCTGACTACCCTTGCCCCTCACTACCCTTGCCCCTCCCTGCATACCCTTGCCCCTCCCTGTCTATCCCTTCCCCCCTGTCTATCCCTTCCCCTCCCTGTCTACCCTTCCCCTCCCTGCCTACCCTTGCCCCTCCCTGACTACCATTGCCCCTCCCTGCCTACCCTTGCCCCTCCCTGTCTACCCTTCCCCTCCCTGACTACCCTTCCCCTCCCTGACTACCCTTCCCCTCCATGACTACCCTTGCCCCTCCCTGCCTACTCTTGCCCCTCCCTGTCTACCCTTCCCCTCCCTGCCTACCCTTGCCCCTCCCTGTCTACCCTTGCCCCTTCCTGCCTACCCTTGCCCCTCCCTCTCTACCCTTCAACTCCCTGACTACCCTTGCCCCTCCCTGTCTATGTCTTCCCCCCTGTCTATCCCTTCCCCTCCCTGACTTCCCTTGCCCCTCCCTGCCTACCCTTGCCCCTCCCTGCCTACCCTTGCCTCTCCCTGTCTACCCTTCCCCTCCCTGACTACCCTTGCCCCTCCCTGCATACCCTTGCCCCTCCCTGTCTATCCCTTCCCCCCTGTCTATCCCTTCCCCTCCCTGTCTACCCTTCCCCTCCCTGACTACCCTTGCCCCTCCCTGCATACCCTTGCCCCTCCCTGTCTATCCCTTCCCCCCTGTCTATCCCTTCCCCTCCCTGTCTACCCTTCCCCTCCCTGACTACCCTTGCCCCTCCCTGCATACCCTTGCCCCTCCCTGTCTATCCCTTCCCCCCTGTCTATCCCTTCCCCTCCCTGTCTACCCTTCCCCTCCCTGCCTACCCTTGCCCCTCCCTGACTACAATTGCCCCTCCCTGCCTACCCTTGCCCCTCCCTGTCTACCCTTCCCCTCCCTGACTACCCTTCCCCTCCCTGACTACCCTTCCCCTCCATGACTACCCTTGCCCCTCCCTGTCTACCCTTCCCCTCCCTGACTACCCTTCCCCTCCCTGACTACCCTTCCCCTCCATGACTACCCTTGCCCCTCCCTGCCTACTCTTGCCCCTCCCTGTCTACCCTTCCCCTCCCTGCCTACCCTTGCCCCTCCCTGTCTACCCTTGCCCCTTCCTGCCTACCCTTGCCCCTCCCTCTCTACCCTTCAACTCCCTGACTACCCTTGCCCCTCCCTGTCTATGTCTTCCCCCCTGTCTATCCCTTCCCCTCCCTGACTTCCCTTGCCCCTCCCTGCCTACCCTTGCCCCTCCCTGCCTACCCTTGCCTCTCCCTGTCTACCCTTCCCCTCCCTGACTACCCTTGCCCCTCCCTGCATACCCTTGCCCCTCCCTGTCTATCCCTTCCCCCCTGTCTATCCCTTCCCCTCCCTGTCTACCCTTCCCCTCCCTGACTACCCTTGCCCCTCCCTGCATACCCTTGCCCCTCCCTGTCTATCCCTTCCCCCCTGTCTATCCCTTCCCCTCCCTGTCTACCCTTCCCCTCCCTGCCTACCCTTGCCCCTCCCTGCCTACCCTTGCCTCTCCCTGTCTACCCTTCCCCTCCCTGTCTATCCCTTCCCCCTGTCTATCCCTTCCCCTCCATGACTACCCTTGCCCCTCCCTGTCTACCCTTCCCCTCCCTGACTACCCTTCCCCTCCCTGACTTCCCTTCCCCTCCCTGCCTACCCTTGCCCTCCCTGCCTACCCTTGCCCCTCCCTGACTACCCTTCCCCTCCCTGCCTACCCTTGCCCCTCCCTGTCTACCCTTCCCCTCCCTGCCTACCCTTGCCCTCCCTGCCTACCCTTGCCACTCCCTCTCTACCCTTCCCCTCCCTGCCTACCCTTGCCCCTCCCTGTCTATCTCTTCCCCTCCCCCTGTCTATCCCTTCCCCTCCCTGTCTACCCTTGCCCTCCCTGCCTACCCTTGCCCCTCCCTGCCTACCCTTGCCCCTCCCTCTCTACCCTTGCCCCTCCCTCTCTACCCTTCAACTCCCTGACTACCCTTGCCCCTCCCTGTCTATGTCTTCCCCCCTGTCTATCCCTTCACCTCCCTGCCTACCCTTGCCCCTCCCTGCCTACCCTTGCCCCTCCCTCTCTACCCTTCAACTCCCTGACTACCCTTGCCCCTCCCTGTCTATGTCTTCCCCCCTGTCTATCCCTTCCCCTCCCTGACTTCCCTTGCCCCTCCCTGCCTACCCTTGCCCCTCCCTGCCTACCCTTGCCTCTCCCTGTCTACCCTTCCCCTCCCTGACTACCCTTGCCCCTCCCTGCATACCCTTGCCCCTCCCTGTCTATCCCTTCCCCCCTGTCTATCCCTTCCCCTCCCTGTCTACCCTTCCCCTCCCTGCCTACCCTTGCCCCTCCCTGACTACAATTGCCCCTCCCTGCCTACCCTTGCCCCTCCCTGTCTACCCTTCCCCTCCCTGACTACCCTTCCCCTCCCTGACTACCCTTCCCCTCCATGACTACCCTTGCCCCTCCCTGTCTACCCTTCCCCTCCCTGACTACCCTTCCCCTCCCTGACTTCCCTTGCCCCTCCCTGCCTACCCTTGCCCCTCCCTGTCTACCCTTCGCCTCCCTGCCTACCCTTCCCCTCCCTGACTACCCTTCACCTCCCTGACTACCCTTGCCCCTCACTACCCTTGCCCCTCCCTGCATACCCTTGCCCCTCCCTGTCTATCCCTTCCCCCCTGTCTATCCCTTCCCCTCCCTGTCTACCCTTCCCCTCCCTGCCTACCCTTGCCCCTCCCTGACTACCCTTGCCCCTCCCTGCCTACCCTTGCCCCTCCCTGTCTACCCTTCCCCTCCCTGACTACCCTTCCCCTCCCTGACTACCCTTCCCCTCCATGACTACCCTTGCCCCTCCCTGCCTACTCTTGCCCCTCCCTGTCTACCCTTCCCCTCCCTGCCTACCCTTGCCCCTCCCTGTCTACCCTTGCCCCTTCCTGCCTACCCTTGCCCCTCCCTCTCTACCCTTCAACTCCCTGACTACCCTTGCCCCTCCCTGTCTATGTCTTCCCCCCTGTCTATCCCTTCCCCTCCCTGACTTCCCTTGCCCCTCCCTGCCTACCCTTGCCCCTCCCTGCCTACCCTTGCCTCTCCCTGTCTACCCTTCCCCTCCCTGACTACCCTTGCCCCTCCCTGCATACCCTTGCCCCTCCCTGTCTATCCCTTCCCCCCTGTCTATCCCTTCCCCTCCCTGTCTACCCTTCCCCTCCCTGACTACCCTTGCCCCTCCCTGCATACCCTTGCCCCTCCCTGTCTATCCCTTCCCCCCTGTCTATCCCTTCCCCTCCCTGTCTACCCTTCCCCTCCCTGACTACCCTTGCCCCTCCCTGCATACCCTTGCCCCTCCCTGTCTATCCCTTCCCCCCTGTCTATCCCTTCCCCTCCCTGTCTACCCTTCCCCTCCCTGCCTACCCTTGCCCCTCCCTGACTACAATTGCCCCTCCCTGCCTACCCTTGCCCCTCCCTGTCTACCCTTCCCCTCCCTGACTACCCTTCCCCTCCCTGACTACCCTTCCCCTCCATGACTACCCTTGCCCCTCCCTGTCTACCCTTCCCCTCCCTGACTACCCTTCCCCTCCCTGACTTCCCTTGCCCCTCCCTGACTACCCTTCCCCTCCCTGACTACCCTTCCCCTCCCTGACTACCCTTCCCCTCCATGACTACCCTTGCCCCTCCCTGCCTACCCTTGCCCCTCCCTGTCTACCCTTCCCCTCCCTGCCTACCCTTGCCCCTCCCTGTCTACCCTTGCCCCTTCCTGCCTACCCTTGCCCCTCCCTCTCTACCCTTCCCCTCCCTGACTACCCTTGCCCCTCCCTGTCTATGTCTTCCCCCCTGTCTATCCCTTCCCCTCCATGACTACCCTTGCCCCTCCCTGTCTACCCTTCCCCTCCCTGACTACCCTTCCCCTCCCTGCCTACCCTTGCCCCTCCCTGTCTACCCTTCCCCTCCCTGCCTACCCTTGCCCCTCCCTGACTACCCTTCCCCTCCCTGCCTACCCTTGCCCCTCCCTGTCTACCCTTCCCCTCCCTGTCTACCCTTCCCCTCCCTGCCTACCCTTGCCCCTCCCTGACTACAATTGCCCCTCCCTGCCTACCCTTGCCCCTCCCTGTCTACCCTTCCCCTCCCTGACTACCCTTCCCCTCCCTGACTACCCTTCCCCTCCATGACTACCCTTGCCCCTCCCTGTCTACCCTTCCCCTCCCTGACTACCCTTCCCCTCCCTGCCTACCCTTGCCCCTCCCTGTCTACCCTTCCCCTCCCTGCCTACCATTGCCCCTCCCTGACTACCCTTCCCCTCCCTGCCTACCCTTGCCCCTCCCTGCCTACCCTTGCCCCTCCCTGTCTACCCTTGCCCCTTCCTGCCTACCCTTGCCCCTCCCTCTCTACCCTTCAACTCCCTGACTACCCTTGCCCCTCCCTGTCTATGTCTTCCCCCCTGTCTATCCCTTCCCCTCCCTGACTTCCCTTGCCCCTCCCTGCCTACCCTTGCCCCTCCCTGCCTACCCTTGCCTCTCCCTGTCTACCCTTCCCCTCCCTGACTACCCTTGCCCCTCCCTGCATACCCTTGCCCCTCCCTGTCTATCCCTTCCCCCCTGTCTATCCCTTCCCCTCCCTGTCTACCCTTCCCCTCCCTGCCTACCCTTGCCCCTCCCTGACTACAATTGCCCCTCCCTGCCTACCCTTGCCCCTCCCTGTCTACCCTTCCCCTCCCTGACTACCCTTCCCCTCCCTGACTACCCTTCCCCTCCATGACTACCCTTGCCCCTCCCTGTCTACCCTTCCCCTCCCTGACTACCCTTCCCCTCCCTGCCTACCCTTGCCCCTCCCTGTCTACCCTTCCCCTCCCTGCCTACCATTGCCCCTCCCTGACTACCCTTCCCCTCCCTGACTACCCTTGCCCCTCCCTGCATACCCTTGCCCCTCCCTGTCTATCCCTTCCCCCCTGTCTATCCCTTCCCCTCCCTGTCTACCCTTCCCCTCCCTGACTACCCTTGCCCCTCCCTGCATACCCTTGCCCCTCCCTGTCTATCCCTTCCCCCCTGTCTATCCCTTCCCCTCCCTGTCTACCCTTCCCCTCCCTGACTACCCTTGCCCCTCCCTGCATACCCTTGCCCCTCCCTGTCTATCCCTTCCCCCCTGTCTATCCCTTCCCCTCCCTGTCTACCCTTCCCCTCCCTGCCTACCCTTGCCCCTCCCTGACTACAATTGCCCCTCCCTGCCTACCCTTGCCCCTCCCTGTCTACCCTTCCCCTCCCTGACTACCCTTCCCCTCCCTGACTACCCTTCCCCTCCATGACTACCCTTGCCCCTCCCTGTCTACCCTTCCCCTCCCTGACTACCCTTCCCCTCCCTGACTACCCTTCCCCTCCATGACTACCCTTGCCCCTCCCTGCCTACCCTTGCCCCTCCCTGTCTACCCTTCCCCTCCCTGCCTACCCTTGCCCCTCCCTGTCTACCCTTGCCCCTTCCTGCCTACCCTTGCCCCTCCCTCTCTACCCTTCAACTCCCTGACTACCCTTGCCCCTCCCTGTCTATGTCTTCCCCCCTGTCTATCCCTTCCCCTCCCTGACTTCCCTTGCCCCTCCCTGCCTACCCTTGCCCCTCCCTGCCTACCCTTGCCTCTCCCTGTCTACCCTTCCCCTCCCTGACTACCCTTGCCCCTCCCTGCATACCCTTGCCCCTCCCTGTCTATCCCTTCCCCCCTGTCTATCCCTTCCCCTCCCTGTCTACCCTTCCCCTCCCTGACTACCCTTGCCCCTCCCTGCCTACCCTTGCCCCTCCCTGTCTATCCCTTCCCCCCTGTCTATCCCTTCCCCTCCCTGTCTACCCTTCCCCTCCCTGCCTACCCTTGCCCCTCCCTGCCTACCCTTGCCTCTCCCTGTCTACCCTTCCCCTCCCTGTCTATCCCTTCCCCCTGTCTATCCCTTCCCCTCCATGACTACCCTTGCCCCTCCCTGTCTACCCTTCCCCTCCCTGACTACCCTTCCCCTCCCTGACTTCCCTTCCCCTCCCTGCCTACCCTTGCCCTCCCTGCCTACCCTTGCCCCTCCCTGACTACCCTTCCCCTCCCTGCCTACCCTTGCCCCTCCCTGTCTACCCTTCCCCTCCCTGCCTACCCTTGCCCTCCCTGCCTACCCTTGCCACTCCCTCTCTACCCTTCCCCTCCCTGCCTACCCTTGCCCCTCCCTGTCTATCTCTTCCCCTCCCCCTGTCTATCCCTTCCCCTCCCTGTCTACCCTTGCCCTCCCTGCCTACCCTTGCCCCTCCCTGCCTACCCTTGCCCCTCCCTCTCTACCCTTGCCCCTCCCTCTCTACCCTTCAACTCCCTGACTACCCTTGCCCCTCCCTGTCTATGTCTTCCCCCCCTGTCTATCCCTTCCCCTCCCTGCCTACCCTTGCCCCTCCCTGCCTACCCTTGCCCCTCCCTCTCTACCCTTCAACTCCCTGACTACCCTTGCCCCTCCCTGTCTATGTCTTCCCCCCTGTCTATCCCTTCCCCTCCCTGACTACCCTTGCCCCTCCCTGCCTACCCTTGCCCCTCCCTGCCTACCCTTGCCTCTCCCTGTCTACCCTTCCCCTCCCTGACTACCCTTGCCCCTCCCTGCATACCCTTGCCCCTCCCTGTCTATCCCTTCCCCCCTGTCTATCCCTTCCCCTCCCTGTCTACCCTTCCCCTCCCTGCCTACCCTTGCCCCTCCCTGACTACAATTGCCCCTCCCTGCCTACCCTTGCCCCTCCCTGTCTACCCTTCCCCTCCCTGACTACCCTTCCCCTCCCTGACTACCCTTCCCCTCCATGACTACCCTTGCCCCTCCCTGTCTACCCTTCCCCTCCCTGACTACCCTTCCCCTCCCTGACTTCCCTTGCCCCTCCCTGCCTACCCTTGCCCCTCCCTGTCTACCCTTCGCCTCCCTGCCTACCCTTCCCCTCCCTGACTACCCTTCACCTCCCTGACTACCCTTGCCCCTCACTACCCTTGCCCCTCCCTGCATACCCTTGCCCCTCCCTGTCTATCCCTTCCCCCCTGTCTATCCCTTCCCCTCCCTGTCTACCCTTCCCCTCCCTGCCTACCCTTGCCCCTCCCTGACTACCATTGCCCCTCCCTGCCTACCCTTGCCCCTCCCTGTCTACCCTTCCCCTCCCTGACTACCCTTCCCCTCCCTGACTACCCTTCCCCTCCATGACTACCCTTGCCCCTCCCTGCCTACTCTTGCCCCTCCCTGTCTACCCTTCCCCTCCCTGCCTACCCTTGCCCCTCCCTGTCTACCCTTGCCCCTCCCTGCCTACCCTTGCCCCTCCCTCTCTACCCTTCAACTCCCTGACTACCCTTGCCCCTCCCTGTCTATGTCTTCCCCCCTGTCTATCCCTTCCCCTCCCTGACTTCCCTTGCCCCTCCCTGCCTACCCTTGCCCCTCCCTGCCTACCCTTGCCCCTCCCTGTCTACCCTTCCCCTCCCTGACTACCCTTGCCCCTCCCTGCATACCCTTGCCCCTCCCTGTCTATCCCTTCCCCCCTGTCTATCCCTTCCCCTCCCTGTCTACCCTTCCCCTCCCTGACTACCCTTGCCCCTCCCTGCCTACCCTTGCCCCTCCCTGTCTATCCCTTCCCCCCTGTCTATCCCTTCCCCTCCCTGTCTACCCTTCCCCTCCCTGACTACCCTTGCCCCTCCCTGCATACCCTTGCCCCTCCCTGTCTATCCCTTCCCCCCTGTCTATCCCTTCCCCTCCCTGTCTACCCTTCCCCTCCCTGCCTACCCTTGCCCCTCCCTGACTACAATTGCCCCTCCCTGCCTACCCTTGCCCCTCCCTGTCTACCCTTCCCCTCCCTGACTACCCTTCCCCTCCCTGACTACCCTTCCCCTCCATGACTACCCTTGCCCCTCCCTGTCTACCCTTCCCCTCCCTGACTACCCTTCCCCTCCCTGACTTCCCTTGCCCCTCCCTGACTACCCTTCCCCTCCCTGACTACCCTTCCCCTCCCTGACTACCCTTCCCCTCCATGACTACCCTTGCCCCTCCCTGCCTACCCTTGCCCCTCCCTGTCTACCCTTCCCCTCCCTGCCTACCCTTGCCCCTCCCTGTCTACCCTTGCCCCTTCCTGCCTACCCTTGCCCCTCCCTCTCTACCCTTCCCCTCCCTGACTACCCTTGCCCCTCCCTGTCTATGTCTTCCCCCCTGTCTATCCCTTCCCCTCCATGACTACCCTTGCCCCTCCCTGTCTACCCTTCCCCTCCCTGACTACCCTTCCCCTCCCTGCCTACCCTTGCCCCTCCCTGTCTACCCTTCCCCTCCCTGCCTACCCTTGCCCCTCCCTGACTACCCTTCCCCTCCCTGCCTACCCTTGCCCCTCCCTGTCTACCCTTCCCCTCCCTGTCTACCCTTCCCCTCCCTGCCTACCCTTGCCCCTCCCTGACTACAATTGCCCCTCCCTGCCTACCCTTGCCCCTCCCTGTCTACCCTTCCCCTCCCTGACTACCCTTCCCCTCCCTGACTACCCTTCCCCTCCATGACTACCCTTGCCCCTCCCTGTCTACCCTTCCCCTCCCTGACTACCCTTCCCCTCCCTGCCTACCCTTGCCCCTCCCTGTCTACCCTTCCCCTCCCTGCCTACCATTGCCCCTCCCTGACTACCCTTCCCCTCCCTGCCTACCCTTGCCCCTCCCTGCCTACCCTTGCCCCTCCCTGTCTACCCTTGCCCCTTCCTGCCTACCCTTGCCCCTCCCTCTCTACCCTTCAACTCCCTGACTACCCTTGCCCCTCCCTGTCTATGTCTTCCCCCCTGTCTATCCCTTCCCCTCCCTGACTTCCCTTGCCCCTCCCTGCCTACCCTTGCCCCTCCCTGCCTACCCTTGCCCCTCCCTGTCTACCCTTCCCCTCCCTGACTACCCTTGCCCCTCCCTGCATACCCTTGCCCCTCCCTGTCTATCCCTTCCCCCCTGTCTATCCCTTCCCCTCCCTGTCTACCCTTCCCCTCCCTGCCTACCCTTGCCCCTCCCTGACTACAATTGCCCCTCCCTGCCTACCCTTGCCCCTCCCTGTCTACCCTTCCCCTCCCTGACTACCCTTCCCCTCCCTGACTACCCTTCCCCTCCATGACTACCCTTGCCCCTCCCTGTCTACCCTTCCCCTCCCTGACTACCCTTCCCCTCCCTGCCTACCCTTGCCCCTCCCTGTCTACCCTTCCCCTCCCTGCCTACCATTGCCCCTCCCTGACTACCCTTCCCCTCCCTGCCTACCCTTGCCCCTCCCTGTCTACCCTTCCCCTCCCTGTCTACCCTTCCCCTCCCTGCCTACCCTTGCCCCTCCCTGACTACAATTGCCCCTCCCTGCCTACCCTTGCCCCTCCCTGTCTACCCTTCCCCTCCCTGACTACCCTTCCCCTCCCTGACTACCCTTCCCCTCCATGACTACCCTTGCCCCTCCCTGCCTACTCTTGCCCCTCCCTGTCTACCCTTCCCCTCCCTGCCTACCCTTGCCCCTCCCTGTCTACCCTTGCCCCTTCCTGCCTACCCTTGCCCCTCCCTCTCTACCCTTCAACTCCCTGACTACCCTTGCCCCTCCCTGTCTATGTCTTCCCCCCTGTCTATCCCTTCCCCTCCCTGACTTCCCTTGCCCCTCCCTGCCTACCCTTGCCCCTCCCTGCCTACCCTTGCCTCTCCCTGTCTACCCTTCCCCTCCCTGACTACCCTTGCCCCTCCCTGCATACCCTTGCCCCTCCCTGTCTATCCCTTCCCCCCTGTCTATCCCTTCCCCTCCCTGTCTACCCTTCCCCTCCCTGACTACCCTTGCCCCTCCCTGCATACCCTTGCCCCTCCCTGTCTATCCCTTCCCCCCTGTCTATCCCTTCCCCTCCCTGCCTACCCTTGCCCCTCCCTGCCTACCCTTGCCCCTCCCTGTCTACCCTTGCCCCTTCCTGCCTACCCTTGCCCCTCCCTCTCTACCCTTCAACTCCCTGACTTCCCTTGCCCCTCCCTGTCTATGTCTTCCCCCCTGTCTATCCCTTCCCCTCCCTGACTTCCCTTGCCCCTCCCTGCCTACCCTTGCCCCTCCCTGCCTACCCTTGCCTCTCCCTGTCTACCCTTCCCCTCCCTGACTACCCTTGCCCCTCCCTGCATACCCTTGCCCCTCCCTGTCTATCCCTTCCCCCCTGTCTATCCCTTCCCCTCCCTGTCTACCCTTCCCCTCCCTGCCTACCCTTGCCCCTCCCTGACTACACTTGCCCCTCCCTGCCTACCCTTGCCCCTCCCTGTCTACCCTTCCCCTCCCTGACTACCCTTCCCCTCCCTGACTACCCTTCCCCTCCATGACTACCCTTGCCCCTCCCTGTCTACCCTTCCCCTCCCTGACTACCCTTCCCCTCCCTGCCTACCCTTGCCCCTCCCTGTCTACCCTTCCCCTCCCTGCCTACCATTGCCCCTCCCTGACTACCCTTCCCCTCCCTGCCTACCCTTGCCCCTCCCTGTCTACCCTTCCCCTCCCTGTCTACCCTTCCCCTCCCTGCCTACCCTTGCCCCTCCCTGACTACAATTGCCCCTCCCTGCCTACCCTTGCCCCTCCCTGTCTACCCTTCCCCTCCCTGACTACCCTTCCCCTCCCTGACTACCCTTCCCCTCCATGACTACCCTTGCCCCTCCCTGTCTACCCTTGCCCTCCCTGCCTACCCTTGCCCTCCCTGCCTACCCTTGCCACTCCCTGACTACCCTTCCCCTCCATGACTACCCTTGCCCCTCCCTGCCTACCCTTGCCCCTCCCTGTCTATCTCTTCCCCTCCCCCTGTCTATCCCTTCCCCTCCCTGTCTACCCTTGCCCTCCCTGCCTATCCTTGCCCCTCCCTGTCTACCCTTCCCCTCCCTGACTACCCTTCCCCTCCATGACTACCCTTGCCCCTCCCTACCTACCCTTGCCCCTCCCTGTCTACCCTTCCCCTCCCTGCCTACCCTTGCCCCTCCCTGCCTACCCTTGCCCCTCCCTGTCTACCCTTGCCCCTTCCTGCCTACCCTTGCCCCTCCCTCTCTACCCTTCAACTCCCTGACTACCCTTGCCCCTCCCTGTCTATGTCTTCCCCCCTGTCTATCCCTTCCCCTCCCTGACTTCCCTTCCCCTCCCTGACTACCCTTCCCCTCCCTGCCTACCCTTGCCCCTCCCTGTCTACCCTTCCCCTCCCTGCCTACCATTGCCCCTCCCTGACTACCCTTCCCCTCCCTGCCTACCCTTGCCCCTCCCTGTCTACCCTTCCCCTCCCTGTCTACCCTTCCCCTCCCTGCCTACCCTTGCCCCTCCCTGACTACAATTGCCCCTCCCTGCCTACCCTTGCCCCTCCCTGTCTACCCTTCCCCTCCCTGACTACCCTTCCCCTCCCTGACTACCCTTCCCCTCCATGACTACCCTTGCCCCTCCCTGTCTACCCTTCCCCTCCCTGACTACCCTTCCCCTCCCTGCCTACCCTTGCCCCTCCCTGTCTACCCTTCCCCTCCCTGACTACCCTTCCCCTCCCTGTCTACCCTTGCCCTCCCTGCCTATCCTTGCCCCTCCCTGTCTACCCTTCCCCTCCCTGACTACCCTTCCCCTCCATGACTACCCTTGCCCCTCCCTACCTACCCTTGCCCCTCCCTGTCTACCCTTCCCCTCCCTGCCTACCCTTGCCCCTCCCTGCCTACCCTTGCCCCTCCCTGTCTACCCTTGCCCCTTCCTGCCTACCCTTGCCCCTCCCTCTCTACCCTTCAACTCCCTGACTACCCTTGCCCCTCCCTGTCTATGTCTTCCCCCCTGTCTATCCCTTCCCCTCCCTGACTTCCCTTCCCCTCCCTGACTACCCTTCCCCTCCCTGCCTACCCTTGCCCCTCCCTGTCTACCCTTCCCCTCCCTGCCTACCCTTGCCCCTCCCTGACTACCCTTCCCCTCCCTGCCTACCCTTGCCCCTCCCTGTCTACCCTTCCCCTCCCTGTCTACCCTTCCCCTCCCTGCCTACCCTTGCCCCTCCCTGACTACAATTGCCCCTCCCTGCCTACCCTTGCCCCTCCCTGTCTACCCTTCCCCTCCCTGACTACCCTTCCCCTCCCTGACTACCCTTCCCCTCCATGACTACCCTTGCCCCTCCCTGTCTACCCTTCCCCTCCCTGACTACCCTTCCCCTCCCTGCCTACCCTTGCCCCTCCCTGTCTACCCTTCCCCTCCCTGCCTACCCTTGCCCCTCCCTGACTACCCTTCCCCTCCCTGCCTACCCTTGCCCCTCCCTGTCTACCCTTGCCCTCCCTGCCTACCCTTGCCCTCCCTGCCTACCCTTGCCACTCCCTGACTACCCTTCCCCTCCATGACTACCCTTGCCCCTCCCTGCCTACCCTTGCCCCTCCCTGTCTATCTCTTCCCCTCCCCCTGTCTATCCCTTCCCCTCCCTGTCTACCCTTGCCCTCCCTGCCTATCCTTGCCCCTCCCTGTCTACCCTTCCCCTCCCTGACTACCCTTCCCCTCCATGACTACCCTTGCCCCTCCCTACCTACCCTTGCCCCTCCCTGTCTACCCTTCCCCTCCCTGCCTACCCTTGCCCCTCCCTGCCTACCCTTGCCCCTCCCTGTCTACCCTTGCCCCTTCCTGCCTACCCTTGCCCCTCCCTCTCTACCCTTCAACTCCCTGACTACCCTTGCCCCTCCCTGTCTATGTCTTCCCCCCTGTCTATCCCTTCCCCTCCCTGACTTCCCTTGCCCCTCCCTGCCTACCCTTGCCCCTCCCTGCCTACCCTTGCCCCTCCCTGTCTACCCTTCCCCTCCCTGACTACCCTTGCCCCTCCCTGCATACCCTTGCCCCTCCCTGTCTATCCCTTCCCCCCTGTCTATCCCTTCCCCTCCCTGTCTACCCTTCCCCTCCCTGCCTACCCTTGCCCCTCCCTGACTACAATTGCCCCTCCCTGCCTACCCTTGCCCCTCCCTGTCTACCCTTCCCCTCCCTGACTACCCTTCCCCTCCCTGACTACCCTTCACCTCCCTGACTACCCTTGCCCCTCACTACCCTTCCCCTCCCTGCCTACCCTTGCCCCTCCCTGTCTATCTCTTCCCCCCCCTGTCTATCCCTTACCCTCCCTGACTACCCTTGCCCCTCCCTGTCAACCCTTGCCCCTCCCTGTCTACCCTTCCCCTCCCTGCCTACCCTTGCCCCTCCCTGTCAACCCTTCCCCTCCCTGCCTACCCTTGCCCCTCCCTGACTACCCTTCCCCTCCCTGCCTACCCTTGCCCCTCCCTGTCTACCCTTCCCCTCCCTGCCTACCCTTGCCCCTCCCTGACTACCCTTGCCCCTCCCTGCCTACCCTTGCCCCTCCCTGACTACCCTTCCCCTCCATGACTACCCTTGCCCCTCCCTGCCTACTCTTGCCCCTCCCTGTCTACCCTTCCCCTCCCTGCCTACCCTTGCCCCTCCCTGTCTACCCTTGCCCCTTCCTGCCTACCCTTGCCCCTCCCTCTCTACCCTTCAACTCCCTGACTACCCTTGCCCCTCCCTGTCTATGTCTTCCCCCCTGTCTATCCCTTCCCCTCCCTGACTTCCCTTGCCCCTCCCTGCCTACCCTTGCCCCTCCCTGCCTACCCTTGCCCCTCCCTGTCTACCCTTCCCCTCCCTGACTACCCTTGCCCCTCCCTGCATACCCTTGCCCCTCCCTGTCTATCCCTTCCCCCCTGTCTATCCCTTCCCCTCCCTGTCTACCCTTCCCCTCCCTGACTACCCTTGCCCCTCCCTGCATACCCTTGCCCCTCCCTGTCTATCCCTTCCCCCCTGTCTATCCCTTCCCCTCCCTGCCTACCCTTGCCCCTCCCTGCCTACCCTTGCCCCTCCCTGTCTACCCTTGCCCCTTCCTGCCTACCCTTGCCCCTCCCTCTCTACCCTTCAACTCCCTGACTTCCCTTGCCCCTCCCTGTCTATGTCTTCCCCCCTGTCTATCCCTTCCCCTCCCTGACTTCCCTTGCCCCTCCCTGCCTACCCTTGCCCCTCCCTGCCTACCCTTGCCTCTCCCTGTCTACCCTTCCCCTCCCTGACTACCCTTGCCCCTCCCTGCCTACCCTTGCCCCTCCCTGTCTATCCCTTCCCCCCTGTCTATCCCTTCCCCTCCCTGTCTACCCTTCCCCTCCCTGCCTACCCTTGCCCCTCCCTGACTACCATTGCCCCTCCCTGCCTACCCTTGCCCCTCCCTGTCTACCCTTCCCCTCCCTGACTACCCTTCCCCTCCCTGACTACCCTTCCCCTCCATGACTACCCTTGCCCCTCCCTGTCTACCCTTCCCCTCCCTGACTACCCTTCCCCTCCCTGCCTACCCTTGCCCCTCCCTGTCTACCCTTCCCCTCCCTGCCTACCATTGCCCCTCCCTGACTACCCTTCCCCTCCCTGCCTACCCTTGCCCCTCCCTGTCTACCCTTCCCCTCCCTGTCTACCCTTCCCCTCCCTGCCTACCCTTGCCCCTCCCTGACTACAATTGCCCCTCCCTGCCTACCCTTGCCCCTCCCTGTCTACCCTTCCCCTCCCTGACTACCCTTCCCCTCCCTGACTACCCTTCCCCTCCATGACTACCCTTGCCCCTCCCTGTCTACCCTTGCCCTCCCTGCCTACCCTTGCCCTCCCTGCCTACCCTTGCCACTCCCTGACTACCCTTCCCCTCCATGACTACCCTTGCCCCTCCCTGCCTACCCTTGCCCCTCCCTGTCTATCTCTTCCCCTCCCCCTGTCTATCCCTTCCCCTCCCTGTCTACCCTTGCCCTCCCTGCCTATCCTTGCCCCTCCCTGTCTACCCTTCCCCTCCCTGACTACCCTTCCCCTCCATGACTACCCTTGCCCCTCCCTACCTACCCTTGCCCCTCCCTGTCTACCCTTCCCCTCCCTGCCTACCCTTGCCCCTCCCTGCCTACCCTTGCCCCTCCCTGTCTACCCTTGCCCCTTCCTGCCTACCCTTGCCCCTCCCTCTCTACCCTTCAACTCCCTGACTACCCTTGCCCCTCCCTGTCTATGTCTTCCCCCCTGTCTATCCCTTCCCCTCCCTGACTTCCCTTCCCCTCCCTGACTACCCTTCCCCTCCCTGCCTACTCTTGCCCCTCCCTGTCTACCCTTCCCCTCCCTGCCTACCATTGCCCCTCCCTGACTACCCTTCCCCTCCCTGCCTACCCTTGCCCCTCCCTGTCTACCCTTCCCCTCCCTGTCTACCCTTCCCCTCCCTGCCTACCCTTGCCCCTCCCTGACTACAATTGCCCCTCCCTGCCTACCCTTGCCCCTCCCTGTCTACCCTTCCCCTCCCTGACTACCCTTCCCCTCCCTGACTACCCTTCCCCTCCATGACTACCCTTGCCCCTCCCTGTCTACCCTTCCCCTCCCTGACTACCCTTCCCCTCCCTGCCTACCCTTGCCCCTCCCTGTCTACCCTTCCCCTCCCTGCCTACCATTGCCCCTCCCTGACTACCCTTCCCCTCCCTGCCTACCCTTGCCCCTCCCTGTCTACCCTTGCCCTCCCTGCCTACCCTTGCCCTCCCTGCCTACCCTTGCCACTCCCTGACTACCCTTCCCCTCCATGACTACCCTTGCCCCTCCCTGCCTACCCTTGCCCCTCCCTGTCTATCTCTTCCCCTCCCCCTGTCTATCCCTTCCCCTCCCTGTCTACCCTTGCCCTCCCTGCCTATCCTTGCCCCTCCCTGTCTACCCTTCCCCTCCCTGACTACCCTTCCCCTCCATGACTACCCTTGCCCCTCCCTACCTACCCTTGCCCCTCCCTGTCTACCCTTCCCCTCCCTGCCTACCCTTGCCCCTCCCTGCCTACCCTTGCCCCTCCCTGTCTACCCTTGCCCCTTCCTGCCTACCCTTGCCCCTCCCTCTCTACCCTTCAACTCCCTGACTACCCTTGCCCCTCCCTGTCTATGTCTTCCCCCCTGTCTATCCCTTCCCCTCCCTGACTTCCCTTGCCCCTCCCTGCCTACCCTTGCCCCTCCCTGCCTACCCTTGCCTCTCCCTGTCTACCCTTCCCCTCCCTGACTACCCTTGCCCCTCCCTGCATACCCTTGCCCCTCCCTGTCTATCCCTTCCCCCCTGTCTATCCCTTCCCCTCCCTGTCTACCCTTCCCCTCCCTGCCTACCCTTGCCCCTCCCTGACTACAATTGCCCCTCCCTGCCTACCCTTGCCCCTCCCTGTCTACCCTTCCCCTCCCTGACTACCCTTCCCCTCCCTGACTACCCTTCACCTCCCTGACTACCCTTGCCCCTCACTACCCTTCCCCTCCCTGCCTACCCTTGCCCCTCCCTGTCTATCTCTTCCCCCCCCTGTCTATCCCTTACCCTCCCTGACTACCCTTGCCCCTCCCTGTCAACCCTTGCCCCTCCCTGTCTACCCTTCCCCTCCCTGCCTACCCTTGCCCCTCCCTGTCAACCCTTCCCCTCCCTGCCTACCCTTGCCCCTCCCTGACTACCCTTCCCCTCCCTGCCTACCCTTGCCCCTCCCTGTCTACCCTTCCCCTCCCTGCCTACCCTTGCCCCTCCCTGACTACCCTTGCCCCTCCCTGCCTACCCTTGCCCCTCCCTGACTACCCTTGCCCCTCCCTGCCTACCCTTGCCCCTCCCTGACTACCCTTCCCCTCCATGACTACCCTTGCCCCTCCCTGCCTACTCTTGCCCCTCCCTGTCTACCCTTCCCCTCCCTGCCTACCCTTGCCCCTCCCTGCCTACCCTTGCCCCTCCCTGTCTACCCTTGCCCCTTCCTGCCTACCCTTGCCCCTCCCTCTCTACCCTTCAACTCCCTGACTTCCCTTGCCCCTCCCTGTCTATGTCTTCCCCCCTGTCTATCCCTTCCCCTCCCTGACTTCCCTTGCCCCTCCCTGCCTACCCTTGCCCCTCCCTGCCTACCCTTGCCTCTCCCTGTCTACCCTTCCCCTCCCTGACTACCCTTGCCCCTCCCTGCATACCCTTGCCCCTCCCTGTCTATCCCTTCCCCCCTGTCTATCCCTTCCCCTCCCTGTCTACCCTTCCCCTCCCTGCCTACCCTTGCCCCTCCCTGACTACAATTGCCCCTCCCTGCCTACCCTTGCCCCTCCCTGTCTACCCTTCCCCTCCCTGACTACCCTTCCCCTCCCTGCCTACCCTTGCCCCTCCCTGTCAACCCTTCCCCTCCCTGCCTACCCTTGCCCCTCCCTGACTACCCTTCCCCTCCCTGCCTACCCTTGCCCCTCCCTGTCTACCCTTCGCCTCCCTGTCTACCCTTCCCCTCCCTGCCTACCCTTGCCCCTCCCTGTCAACCCTTCCCCTCCCTGCCTACCCTTGCCCCTCCCTGACTACCCTTCCCCTCCCTGCCTACCCTTGCCCCTCCCTGACTACCCTTGCCCCTCCCTGCCTACCCTTGCCCCTCCCTGTCTACCCTTCGCCTCCCTGCCTACCCTTCCCCTCCCTGACTTCTCTTGCCCCTTCCTGCCTACCCTTGCCCCTCCCTGTCTACCCTTCCCCTCCCTGCCTACCCTTGCCCCTCCCTGCCTACCCTTGCCCCTCCCTGCCTACCCTTGCCCCTCCCTGTCTACCCTTCCCCTCCCTGCCTACCCTTGCCCTCCCTGCCTACCCTTGCCCCTCCCTCTCTACCCTTCCCCTCCCTGCCTACCCTTGCCCCTCCCTGTCTATCCCTTCCCCTCCCTGTCTATCCCTTCCTTGTAGTGACGTCATTTCCTGTTGCAGTGACGTCACTTCCGTTTGAGTTGACGTCACATCCGGTTCAAATCACGTCATCTCCTATTTTTCTGATGTCACAACCGGTTAATTTAATGTCACTGTCGGTTTCTTTGAAGCGCTTGATGTCGCTGGACATCTAAATCTGATAAATTGTCACTTCTAGGTGCAATGACGTCACTACCTGTTGCATTGACGTCACTTCCTGTTGGAGTGGTGTCACTTCCTGTTGGAGTGACGTCACCTCCGAATCGCATGACATCCCTTGTTACAGTGACGTCACATCATCCTCTTTGAGTGATGTCACAGTTACGTCACTTACGAATTGCGTGACATCACTTCTGGTTCAAATCATGCCATCTCTTAATTTTCTGATGTCACTACCGGTTCTTGTAATATCGTTGTCGCTGGATTGAAAGCGCTTGATCAAAATCTGATAAATTGTCACTTCCTATTGCAGTGACGTCACTTCCTATTACACTGACGTCACTTCCGAATCAAATAACGTCAATTCCTGTTGCAGTGACGTCACTTCCGAGTCGCATGATATCACTTCCGTTTGAGAACTCGTCATTTCCTGAATCGCCTGACGTCACTTCCGTTTGAGGTGACGTCATATCATGGGACGTCATCTCATGTTACAGTGACGTCACTTCCTGTTGGAGTGACATCACATCCTATTGCAGTGACGTCACTTCCTATTACACTGACGTCACTTCCGAATCAAATAACGTCAATTCCTGTTGCAGTGACGTCACTTCCGAGTCGCATGATATCACTTCCGTTTGAGAACTCGTCATTTCCTGAATCGCCTGACGTCACTTCCGTTTGAGGTGACGTCATATCATGGGACGTCATCTCATGTTACAGTGACGTCACTTCCTGTTGGAGTGACATCACATCCTATTGCAGTGACGTCACTTCCGAATCAAATAACGTCACTTCCTGTTGCATTTTCGTCATTTCCTGAATCGCATGACGTCACTTCCGTTTGAGGTGACGTCATATCATGGGACGTCATTTCCTGTTACAGTGACGTCTTTGAGTGATGTCACAGTTACGTCACTTACGAATTGCATGACGTCACCTCCGGTTCAAATCACGTCATCTCCTACTTTTCTGATGTCACTGCCGGTTCATGTAATGTCAATGTCGGATTGTTTGAAGCGCTTGATCTCGCTGGACATCTAAATCTGATAAATTGTCACTTTCAGGTGCAATGACGTCACTTCCTGTTGTAGTGACGTCACTTCCTGTTGGAGTGACGTCATTTTCGAATCGCATGACGTCACTTCCGTTTTAGAACTCGTCATTTCTTGAATCGCATGACGTCACTTCCGTTTAAGGTTACGTCATATCCTTGACGTCATCCCTTGTTACAGTGATCATCCTCTTTGCGTGATGTCACAGTTACGTCACTTTCGAATTGCGTGACGTCACCTTCGTTTGAAATTTCGTCATTTCCTGAATCATATGACATCACTTCAGGTTGCATTGACGTCACTTCCGAATCGCATGCTTCAATTCCGAGTCGTATGACGTCACTTCCGTTTGAGAACTCGTCATTTCCTTAATCGCATGACGTCACTTCCGTTCGAGAAGTCGTCATTTCTTGAATCGCATGACGTCACTTCCGTTTCAGGTGACGTCATATCCGGGACGTCATCCCTTGTTACAGTGACATCACATCATCCTCTTTGAGTGATGTCACAGTTACGTCACTGACGAATTGCGTGACGTCACTTCCGTTTGAAGTTTCGTCATTTCCTGAATCATATGACATCACTTTCAGTTGAAATGACGTCACATCCTGGGACGTCATCTCCTGTTACAGTGACGTGACATCCTCTTTGTGTGATGTCATAGTTACTTTACTTACTGATTGCGTGACTTGACTTTATGTCATCTCCTAATTGTCTGATGTCACTACCTGTTCATGTAATGTCGCTGTCGGTGACTTGGATTGGAAGCGCTTGATCAAAATCTGATGAATTGTCACTTCCTGTTGGAGTGACGTCACTTCCTGGCGGAGTGATGTCATTTCCTCTTGCAGTGACGTCACTTCCGAGTCGCATGACGTCACTTCCGTTTGAGAACTCGTCATTTTGTGAATCGCATTACGTCACTTCCGTTTGAGGAGACGTCATATCCTGGGACGTCATCTCCTGTTACAGTAACGTCACATCCTCTTTGATTGATATCACAGTTACGTCACATACGTATTGCGTGATGTCATCTCCGTTTACAGTTTCTTCCTTTCCTGAATCCCTTGACGTCACTTCAGATTGAGGTTACGTTTAAGTGTTTCAAACTTTCAAACTTTTAACGGTATAAATTTTCCAAAAATATGTTTTTTCAAATTATCGTTTCAAAGTTGTGTAAGCTTATGACTAAAAATAGAGATTTTCAGATGTTCGAATGTATGTTTTTCTAATTTTCACGCTATCAATTTTGTTTTAAAAATTCTTCCTAGAACGTTTATTTCGACTAAAACATTATCAGATGTTCTAATGTAGTTTTTGTTAATTTCTTTCATGTTATCAAACGAATATTTTTTGAGAAAAACATATTCATTTCATGTTACGATATTATGTTTTTCCCAATTTCGCGCTTTAAATTCTCTTGCTAGAACGCTTATTTCGACTAAATATTGAGATATGTAAGGTTTGAAATATCGAGATTTGTAAGGTTTGAGTATATGTTTAAACGGTATTAATTTTCCTTTTACTATTTGCCCAAAATACATTTATTTCGACTGTAAATAGAGATGTTCGAATGTTATTTTTGTTAAACTCCTCGTTTTCTTTCACCTTATCAAATAAATATTTCTTGATAAAAACAAGATATTTCAAATTAAATAGATTTTTCAGAATTACGAGAGTATGTTATTCAAATTTCCAAGTTATAATTTTTTTTTTAAATTCGACTAAATTAGAGTATTTAAAGGTGACTTTCAAACTTTGAACGGTATTTGATTTTCCAAAGATATGTTTTTTCAACTTATCGTTGATTTCCCAACAACCTTATGACTGAAAATAGAGATTTTCAGGTTTTCGATTGTATGTTTTTCTAATTTTCACGCTATCAATTTTGTTTTAAAAATTCTTGCTAGAACGTCTATTTCGACTAAAAGATTCTCGGATGTTCGAATGTAATTTTTGTTAAACTCATCGCTTTCTTTCAAATTAAATAGACATTTTCAAATTTGAATTTAAAAATATTGCTATTACGTTTATTTCGACTAAATATCGAGATTTGCAAGGTTTGAGTGTATGATTAAACGGTATTAATTTTCCTTTTACTATTTGCCCAAAATACATTTATTTCGACTGTAAATATAGATGTTCGAATGTTATTTTTGTTAAACTCATCGTTTTCTTTCACCTTATCAAATAAATATTTCTTTATAAAAACAAGTTTATTTCAAATTAAATAGATTTTTCAGAATTACGAGAGTATGTTATTCAAATTTCCAAGTTATAATTTTTTTTTTAAATTCGACTAAATTAGAGTATTTAAAGGTGACTTTCAAACTTTGAACGGTATTTGATTTTCCAAAGATATGTTTTTTCAACTTATCGTTGATTTCCCAACAACCTTATGACTGAAAATAGAGATTTTCAGGATTTTGAATGTATGTTTTTCTAATTTTTTTATTTCGACTAAATATCGAGATTTGCAAGGTTTGAGTGTATGATTAAACGGTATTAATTTTCCTTTTACTATTTGCCCAAAATACATTTATTTCGACTGTAAATATAGATGTTCGAATGTTATTTTTGTTAAACTCATCGTTTTCTTTCACCTTATCAAATAAATATATCTTTATAAAAACAAGTTTATTTCAAATTAAATAGATTTTTCAGAATTACGAGAGTATGTTATTCAAATTTCCAAGTTATAATTTTTTTTTTAAATTCGACTAAATTAGAGTATTTAAAGGTGACTTTCAAACTTTGAACGGTATTTGATTTTCCAAAGATATGTTTTTTCAACTTATCGTTGATTTCCCAACAACCTTATGACTGAAAATAGAGATTTTCAGGTTTTCGATTGTATGTTTTTCTAATTTTCACGCTATCAATTTTGTTTTAAAAATTCTTGCTAGAACGTCTATTTCGACTAAAAGATTCTCGGATGTTCGAATGTAATTTTTGTTAAACTCATCGCTTTCTTTCAAATTAAATAGACATTTTCAGAATTACGAGAGTATGTTTTTCCCAATTTCACGCTTTAAATTTGAATTTAAAAATATTGCTATTACGTTTATTTCGACTAAATATCGAGATTTGCAAGGTTTGAGTGTATGATTAAACGGTATTAATTTTCCTTTTACTATTTGCCCAAAATACATTTATTTCGACTGTAAATATAGATGTTCGAATGTTATTTTTGTTAAACTCATCGTTTTCTTTCACCTTATCAAATAAATATTTCTTTATAAAAACAAGTTTATTTCAAATTAAATAGATTTTTCAGAATTACGAGAGTATGTTATTCAAATTTCCAAGTTATAATTTTTTTTTTAAATTCGACTAAATTAGAGTATTTAAAGGTGACTTTCAAACTTTGAACGGTATTTGATTTTCCAAAGATATGTTTTTTCAACTTATCGTTGATTTCCCAACAACCTTATGACTGAAAATAGAGATTTTCAGGATTTTGAATGTATGTTTTTCTAATTTTTTTATTTCGACTAAATATCGAGATTTGCAAGGTTTGAGTGTATGATTAAACGGTATTAATTTTCCTTTTACTATTTGCCCAAAATACATTTATTTCGACTGTAAATATAAATGTTCGAATGTTATTTTTGTTAAACTCATCGTTTTCTTTCACCTTATCAAATAAATATATCTTTATAAAAACAAGTTTATTTCAAATTAAATAGATTTTTCAGAATTACGAGAGTATGTTATTCAAATTTCCAAGTTATAATTTTTTTTTTAAATTCGACTAAATTAGAGTATTTAAAGGTGACTTTCAAACTTTGAACGGTATTTGATTTTCCAAAGATATGTTTTTTCAACTTATCGTTGATTTCCCAACAACCTTATGACTGAAAATAGAGATTTTCAGGATTTTGAATGTATGTTTTTCTAATTTTCAAGCTTTCAATTTTGTTTTAAAAATTCTTGCTAGAACGTCTATTTCGACTAAAAGATTCTCGGATGTTCGAATGTAATTTTTGTTAAACTCATCGTTTTCTTTCAAATTAAATAGACATTTTCAGAATTACGAGAGTATGTTTTTCCCAATTTCACGCTTTAAATTTGAATTTAAAAATCTTGCTAGAACGTTTATTTCGACTATATATCGAGATTTGTAAGGTTTGAGTGTATGTTAAACGGTATTAATTTTCCTTTTAATATTTGCCCAAAATACATTTATTTCGATTGTAAATATACATGTTCGAATGTAATTTTATCTTTCACCTTATCAAATAAATATTTCTTGATAAAAACATGTTTATTTCATATTTAATACATATTTTCAGAATTACGAGAATATGTTTTTCCCAATTTCACGCTTTGAATTTGAATTTAATATTCTTGCTAGAACGTTTATTTCGACTAAATATCGAAATTTGCAGGTTTGAGTGATTAAACGGTATTAATTAGGTCTTCAGACGACCAGTCTGAAAGACCTATTGTTATTGTCGAGATTCTTTTTCTTCTTATTATTATTATTATTTGTACTTTTTTTGTGTAACAGATTCTGAAGTAACGACTGAACCGATTTTTATGAAAGTTACAGGGATGGTAGAATTCCTCAAGATCTTGACTTGTGTCGTGGCGGAATTTTGATTTTCTTCCTCATTAAAGTTCCAGTTCGATTCTAAGTTTCGAAATTTAACATGGGAATTTTTTTTAAAATGCACTTAGAGACTTGCAATTTTTTTAAAACATGCGCAATGACAATGCGAGCAAAAAAGTAAATCATGCCGATTTCGTACGTCACGTGGTTTAGACGCCATTATAAATTATGTCACTTTTTTAAATAGTCCGACCCCATGTAACTTTGACAATCTTCTCCTCTGAAGATACTTGCACCACGAAGCTGAAACCACTTTATGTACATGGTGTTGTTTTTCAAGAGAGTACTATTAATACCTTTTGCACAATGACCTTTCAAAGTTGGGCGACTTCTCACACGGGACCTATTACAAGGGCACATTTTTCCAAGTTCCCAATCTCACAATTGCATGAAATTTTCAAGGTTACTAGAACAATATAGTGTCTTTACGAATCGATAATAACATCGCTCGCGTACAGTCATTTCCGGTCACAATTAAGGCTTAAAAATGACAGAAAATCACCATTTCGAATTTTAACATGGTGAAAATTTTCAAAATTGACATAGAGACTTTGCCGCGGCAGTCCTAGTTTTCCATTTACTATTACTATTAATTCGGCAGGGTTCCCTTTTCACTAAAATTAAGCTAGAGAGTTCGTTTAATGACATATTCTTACGCGTGTTTGTACAGATGAAGAGCGACAAATTGGGGATGTGAACAATGTTCACAATTAACGTCAAACACATTTGTGAAAAGCGTATCCTAACAAGGCACAAATGCTGCATTGAACCCAGGTTTCGTTAGATCTGCTATCACACCAAGATTCTCCGCAGACTAAACAGTAACAGTCTCATCTCCAGAATTGATCACCTGTGTTATTCTGGTTTTCTTGGTTGACTTCCTTCGTTTACAATTTTGCCGTGATGAGGTAAGGGCACGATTAGCCTTTCGTGGTGGAGTAGGGAAAACACCAGAAGCATTTCGTGGTTTTGTACATGTAGGAACATCAGGAACATCTTGAGGTTTCGTTTTGAAGTGCAACGTTTCTTTTTTTTCACAGGCTTGCTTGTCTTCTTCGGAAGTGTAGAACCTAGGCCCTTCCTCGCTTTGGCATTCTGGTGTGCTTGTCTCTTCTCCTGTTCAACCCTTAGAGCTTCCTTCTCTGGTGTATCGGTAAGGATGCACGTCTTCCTGCGTTTCCTGCCACGAGCCACCTTGCGTTGAGGACTTGCACTTTCTGGTAAAAATCCATTGTCTGATGACTGGTCAAACGTGGTGTAGTGGTTGAATCACCTTCTTTTGCCCTGGCAGTAAAGACTTGTTGGTGTTTTGAATATCCAATTGCAAAATCATCTGGCACTGCTTTGAGTCTTCTTAAATTCTCTGCAAGGTCGATCTAGGCATGTCAAACTTTGCAGCTGTTTTCTTCATACCATCGTCAGTGGTCTACTTCTAATGCATATTCCCAGATCGGTCAGATCGGACATATGTGCGGACCATTTTTGTGTGCTCTGAAAGTATACAATATTTGTTTATATTTTCTGTCATTGAACAGTAACTATTGCACTTGACATGAGGAACAAATACCGTTAAAAGTTTGAAAGTCAAACACATAAACATTTCAATACTCTAATTTAGTCGAATTTTAAAAAAATAATTATAACTTGGAAATTTGAAAATCATATTCTTGTAATTCTGAAAATGTCTATTTAATGATGTTTTTATAAATATATAGTCGAAATAGACGTTCTAGCAAGAATTTTTAAAACAAAATTGATAGCGTGAAATTAGAAAAACATACAATCGAAAACCTTAAAAAAAAACTATAATATATATATTTCAGGCATAATAAACGTTTTTTTGGCAAATGGTCAAACAATTATTAAAGTTTGGAAATTTTAAAAACATACTCTCGTAAATCTGAACATGTCTATTTAATTTGAAATGTTTTTATCAAGAAATATTTATTTTGATAACGTGAAAGAAAGCGATAAGTTTAACAAAAATTACATTCGAACATCTGAGAATCTCTATTTACAGTCGAAATAAATGTAATTTGGGCAAATAGTAAAAGGAAAATTTATACCGCTTAATCCTACACTCAAACCTTAAAAATCTCGAGATTTAGTCGAAATAAACGTTTCTAGAAAGAATTTTAAAAACAAATTTAAAGCGTGAAATTGGGAAAAACAGTCTCGTTATTCGAAATTCGAAATTCGAAATAAACATGTTTTTATAAAAAAATATTTCTTTTGATAACGTGAAAGAACGTTGAGTTGAACAAAAATTACATTCGAATATCTAAGGAAATAGACGTTCTAGCAAGAATTTTTAAAACAAAATTGATAGCGTGAAAATTTGAAAAACTTATATTCCAACATCTAAAAATCTCTAATTTCAGTCATATAAACGTTTATTTGCCAAATAGTTCGAAAATTATTAAAGTTGGAAAATCTTACACAACTTTGAAACGATAATTTATACCGTTAAAAGTTTGAAAGTCAAACACTTAAACATTTCAATACTCTAATTTAGTCGAATTTAAAAAAAAATTAAAACTTCGAAATTTGAAAAACATACTGTCGTAATTCTGATATGATGTTTTCATCAAGAAATATTTATTTTGATAAGATGAAAGAAAGCGATGAGTTTAACAAAAATTTCATTTGAACATCTGAGACTCTTTTAGTCGAAATAGACGTACTAGCGAGAATTTTTAAAACAAAATTGATTACGTGAAAATATTTAAATCGTGAAATTGGGAGTAACTTTGAAATATATTAAATATGAAATTTCTTTTGATAAATGTTAATAAAAAGCGTTTAGTTTAACTAAAATTACATTCGAACATCTGAGAATCTCTATTTACAGAAAATTAATACCGTTTAATCATACACTCAAACCTTGCAAATCTCGATATTTAGTCAAGAATTTTAAATTCAAATTTAAAGCGTGAAATTGGGAAAAACATACTCACGTTATTCTGAAAATGTCTATTTAATTTGAAAGAGCAAAAAGTATATTCGAACATCTGAGAATCTTTTAGTTGAAAAAGACGTTCTAGCAAGAATTTTTAAAACAATATTGATAGCGTAAAAATTAGAAAAACATTTCTATTTACAGCCGAAATAAATATATTTTGGGCAAATAGTATGAGGAAAATTAATACCGTTTAATCATACACTCAAACCTTGCAAATCTCGATATTTAGTCAAGAATTTTAAATTCAAATTTAAAGCGTGAAATTGGGAAAAACATACTCACGTTATTCTGAAAATGTCTATTTACTTTGAAAGAGCAAAAAGTACATTCGAACATCTGAGAATCTTTTAGTTGAAAAAGACGTTCTAGCAAGAATTTTTAAAACAATATTGATAGCGTAAAAATTAGAAAAACATATATTCGAAAACCTGAAAATCTCTATTTTCAGTCATAAGGTGGTTGGGATATCAAACGATAGTTGAAAAAACATATCTTTGGAAAATCAAATACCGTTTAAAGTTTGAAAGTCACCTTTCAATACTCTTATTTAGTCGATTTTTAAAAAAAATTTATAACTTGGAAATTTGAAAAACAAAATTGATAGCGTGAAAAACAAACAAAATCTCTAATTATAGTCATAATAAACGTTTTTTTCGCAAATATTTATTAAAGTTGGAAAATCTTACACAACTGTGAAACGATAAGTTGAAAAAAGCAGATTTTTGGAAAATTTATACCGTTAAAAGTTTAAAGTCACACACTTAAACTTAAACTTAAATGACGTAATCTCAATCGGAAATGACGTCAGGAAATGAAGAAACTGTAAACGGAGATGACAGAGGATGTGACGTCACTGTACCAGGAGATGACATGACGTCACCTCAAACGGAAGTGTCCAGGAAGACGTGACATTAAATTAACCGGTAGTGACATCAGAAAATTAGGAGATGACATAATTTGAATCAGAAGTGATGTCACGCAATCAGTAAGTAAAGGAACTATGACATCACTGAGGATGATGTGACATTACTGTAACAAGGGATGACGTCCAGGATATGACGTCACCTGAAACGGAAGTGACGTCATGCGATTCAAGAAATGACGAGTTCTCAAACGGAAGTGACGTTATGCGATTCGGAAATGACGTCATGCGATGACGTCACTCCAACAGGAAGTGACGTCACTCCAACAGGAAGTGACGTCATTACACCTGAAAGTGACAATATATCAGATTTAGATGTCCAGCGAGATTAAGAGCTTCAATAAACCGACATTGACATTACATGAACCGGCAGTGACATCAGAAAATTAAGAAGTGACGTCGTTCGGAGGTGGGTCACTCCAACAGGAAGTGACATCACACAAACAAAAAGAGACAATTTATGAGGTTTTGCTCAAGCACTTCAAAGCCACCGACAATGATATTACATGAACCGGCAGTGACATCAAACAATTAGGAAATGACGAATCTTCTCAAACGGAAGTGACGTCATGTGACTCGGAAGTGACGTCATTGCAACAGGAAGTGACGTCACTCCAACAGGAAGTTACAATTTATCAGATTTTGATCAAGCACTTCCAATCCACAGACAGCGACATTACATGAACCGGTAGTGAAATCAGAAAATTAGGAGATGACATGATATGAATCAGAAGTGATGTCACGCAATCAGTAAGTAAAGGAACTATGACATCACTCAAAGAGGATGTCACGTCACTGTAACAGGAGATGACGTCCAAGGATGTGACGTCACTTCAACTGGAAGTGATGTCATATGATTCAGGAAATGACGAAACTTCAAATGGAGGTGACGTCACGCAATTCGTAAGTGACGTTACTGTGACATCACTCAAAGAGTATGATGTGACGTCACTGTAACAAGGGATGACGTCAAGGAAATGACGTCACCTGAAACGGAAGTGACGTCATGCGATTCAAGAAATGACGAGTTCTCAAACGTAAGTGACGTCATACGACTCGGAATTGAAGCATGCGATTCGGAAGTGACGTCAATGCAACCTGAAGTGATGTCATATGATTCAGGAAATGACGAAATTTCAAACGGAGGTGACGTCACGCAATTCGAAAGTGACGTAACTGTGACATCACTCAAAGAGGATGATGTCACGTCACTGTAACAAGGGATGACGTCAAGGAAATGACGTCACCTGAAACGGAAGTGACGTCATGCGATTCAAGAAATTAAGAGTTCTCAGACGGAAGTGACGTCATGCGATTCGAAAATGACGTCACTCCAACAGGAAGTGACGTCACTACAACAGGAAGTGACGTCATTGCACCTGAAAGTGACAATTTATCAGATTTAGATGTCCAGCGAGATCAAGCGCTTCAAAGAATCCGACATTGACATTACATGAACCGGCAGTGACGTCAGAAAATTAGGAGATGACGTGATTTGAACCGGAGGTGACGTCATGCAATTCGTAAGTGACGTAACTGTGACATCACTAAAAAGAGGATGTGACGTCACCGTAAGAGGAGATGACGTCCCAGGATATGACGTCAACTCAAACGGAAGTGACGTCATGCAATTAAGGAAATGACGAGTTCTCAAACGGAAGTGACGTCATACGACTCGGAATTGAAGCATGCGATTCGGAAGTGACGTCAATGCAACCTGAAGTGATGTCATATGATTCAGGAAATGACGAAATTTCAAACGGAGGTGACGTCACGCAATTCGAAAGTGACGTAACTGTGACATCACTCAAAGAGGATGATGTCACGTCACTGTAACAAGGGATGACGTCAAGGAAATGACGTCACCTGAAACGGAAGTGACGTCATGCGATTCAAGAAATTACGAGTTCTCAGACGGAAGTGACGTCATGCGATTCGAAAATGACGTCACTCCAACAGGAAGTGACGTCACTACAACAGGAAGTGACGTCATTGCACCTGAAAGTGACAATTTATCAGATTTAGATGTCCAGCGAGATCAAGCGCTTCAAAGAATCCGACATTGACATTACATGAACCGGCAGTGACGTCAGAAAATTAGGAGATGACGTGATTTGAACCGGAGGTGACGTCATGCAATTCGTAAGTGACGTAACTGTGACATCACTAAAAAGAGGATGTGACGTCACCGTAAGAGGAGATGACGTCCCAGGATATGACGTCAACTCAAACGGAAGTGACGTCATGCAATTAAGGAAATGACGAGTTCTCAAACGGAAGTGACGTCATACGACTCGGAATTGAAGCATGCGATTCGGAAGTGACGTCAATGCAACCTGAAGTGATGTCATATGATTCAGGAAATGACGAAATTTCAAACGGAGGTGACGTCACGCAATTCGAAAGTGACGTAACTGTGACATCACTCAAAGAGGATGATGTCACGTCACTGTAACAAGGGATGACGTCAAGGAAATGACGTCACCTGAAACGGAAGTGACGTCATGCGATTCAAGAAATTACGAGTTCTCAGACGGAAGTGACGTCATGCGATTCGAAAATGACGTCACTCCAACAGGAAGTGACGTCACTACAACAGGAAGTGACGTCATTGCACCTGAAAGTGACAATTTATCAGATTTAGATGTCCAGCGAGATCAAGCGCTTCAAAGAATCCGACATTGACATTACATGAACCGGCAGTGACGTCAGAAAATTAGGAGATGACGTGATTTGAACCGGAGGTGACGTCATGCAATTCGTAAGTGACGTAACTGTGACATCACTAAAAGAGGATGTGACGTCACCGTAAGAGGAGATGACGTCCCAGGATATGACGTCAACTCAAACGGAAGTGACGTCATGCAATTAAGGAAATGACGAGTTCTCAAACGGAAGTGACGTCATACGACTCGGAATTGAAGCATGCGATTCGGAAGTGACGTCAATGCAACCTGAAGTGATGTCATATGATTCAGGAAATGACGAAATTTCAAACGGAGGTGACGTCACGCAATTCGAAAGTGACGTAACTGTGACATCACTCAAAGAGGATGATGTCACGTCACTGTAACAAGGGATGACGTCAAGGAAATGACGTCATGCGATTCAAGAAATTACGAGTTCTCAGACGGAAGTGACGTCATGCGATTCGAAAATGACGTCACTCCAACAGGAAGTGACGTCACTACAACAGGAAGTGACGTCATTGCACCTGAAAGTGACAATTTATCAGATTTAGATGTCCAGCGAGATCAAGCGCTTCAAAGAATCCGACATTGACATTACATGAACCGGCAGTGACGTCAGAAAATTAGGAGATGACGTGATTTGAACCGGAGGTGACGTCATGCAATTCGTAAGTGACGTAACTGTGACATCACTAAAAGAGGATGTGACGTCACCGTAAGAGGAGATGACGTCCCAGGATATGACGTCAACTCAAACGGAAGTGACGTCATGCAATTAAGGAAATGACGAGTTCTCAAACGGAAGTGACGTCATACGACTCGGAATTGAAGCATGCGATTCGGAAGTGACGTCAATGCAACCTGAAGTGATGTCATATGATTCAGGAAATGACGAAATTTCAAACGGAGGTGACATCACGCAGTTCGAAAGTGACGTAACTGTGACATCACTCAAAGAGGACACTGCAACAGGAAGTGACGTCATTACGTCAGGAAGGGATAGACAGGGAGGGGAAGGGTAGACAGGGAGGGGAAGGGATAGACAGGGAGGGGAAGGGTAGGCAGGCAGGGGAAGGGTAGTCAGGGAGGGGAAGGAATACACAGGTAGGGGAAAGGTAGACAGGGAGGGGAAGGGATAGACAGGGAGGGGCAAGGGTAGGCTGGGAGGGGAAGGTTAGACAAACTGTCAAAGTGCATGGTGAGAGCTGTTGGTTGAGGGGGTAAAGATAGTAAGTGTGAATGTGAAGGGGTGGGAGGGTAGTCCGGGAGGGGAAAGATAATCAGGGAGGGGAAGGGTAGAGAGGGAGGGGCAAGGGTAGGCAGGAAGGGGCAAGGGTAGTCAGAGAGGGGAAGGGTAGTGAGGGAGGGGAAGGGTAGACAGGAAGGGGCAAGGGTAGGCAGGGAGGGGCAAGGTAGGCGAGGAGGGGAAGGGTAGTCAGGGTAGTGAAGGGTAACAGGGAGGGGCAAGGGTAGGCAGGGAGGGGCAAGGGTAGGCATGGAGGGACAAGGGTAATCAGGGAGGGGAAGGGTAGTCAGGGAGGGGAAGGGTAATCAGGGAGGGGAAGGGATAGACAGGGAGGTGGAGGGTAGTCAGGGAGGGAAAGGATAATCAGGGAGGTGAAGGGTAGTCAGGGTGGGGAAGGGATAGACAGGGAGGGGAATGGACAGAGAGGGAGGTGACGGGCAGTCAGGGAGGGGAAGGGAAGTGAGGGAGGGGAAGGGATAGACAGGGGGGTGAAGGGTAGGCAGGGAGGGGCAAGGATAGTCAGGGAGGGGAAGGGTAGTCAGGGAGGGGAAGGGTAGTCAGGGTAGTGAAGGGTAGTCAGGGTGGGGAAGGGCAGGCAGGGAGGGGCAAGGGTATGCGGGGAGGGGAAGGGTAGTCAGGGTAGTGAAGGGTAGTCAGGGTAGTGAAGGGTAGTCAGGGTGGGGAAGGGTAGGCAGGGAGGGGCAAGGGTAGGCAGGGAGGGGAAGGGATAGACAGGGAGGGGAAGGGATAGACAGGGAGGGGAAGGGTAGGCAGGCAGGGGAAGGGTAGTCAGGGAGGGGAAGGAATACACAGGTAGGGGAAAGGTAGACAGGGAGGGGAAGGGATAGACAGGGAGGGGCAAGGGTAGGCTGGGAGGGGAAGGTTAGACAAACTGTCAAAGTGCATGGTGAGAGCTGTTGGTTGAGGGGGTAAAGATAGTAAGTGTGAATGTGAAGGGGTGGGAGGGTAGTCCGGGAGGGGAAAGATAATCAGGGAGGGGAAGGGTAGAGAGGGAGGGGCAAGGGTAGGCAGGAAGGGGCAAGGGTAGTCAGAGAGGGGAAGGGTAGTGAGGGAGGGGAAGGGTAGACAGGAAGGGGCAAGGGTAGGCAGGGAGGGGCAAGGTAGGCGGGGAGGGGAAGGGTAGTCAGGGTAGTGAAGGGTAACAGGGAGGGGCAAGGGTAGGCAGGGAGGGGCAAGGGTAGGCATGGAGGGACAAGGGTAATCAGGGAGGGGAAGGGTAGTCAGGGAGGGGAAGGGTAATCAGGGAGGGGAAGGGATAGACAGGGAGGTGGAGGGTAGTCAGGGAGGGAAAGGATAATCAGGGAGGTGAAGGGTAGTCAGGGTGGGGAAGGGATAGACAGGGAGGGGAATGGACAGAGAGGGAGGTGACGGGCAGTCAGGGAGGGGAAGGGAAGTGAGGGAGGGGAAGGGATAGACAGGGGGGTGAAGGGTAGGCAGGGAGGGGCAAGGATAGTCAGGGAGGGGAAGGGTAGTCAGGGAGGGGAAGGGTAGTCAGGGTAGTGAAGGGTAGTCAGGGTGGGGAAGGGCAGGCAGGGAGGGGCAAGGGTATGCGGGGAGGGGAAGGGTAGTCAGGGTAGTGAAGGGTAGTCAGGGTAGTGAAGGGTAGTCAGGGTGGGGAAGGGTAGGCAGGGAGGGGCAAGGGTAGGCAGGGAGGGGCAAGGGTAGGCATGGAGGGACAAGGGTAGTCAGGGAGGGGAAGGGATAGACAGGGAGGGAAGGGTAGGCAGGGAGGGGAAGGGTAGTCAGGGAGGGGAAAGGGTAGGCAGGGAGGGGCAAGGGTAGGCGGGGAGGGGAAGGGTAGTCAGGGTAGTGAAGGGTAGTCAGGGTGGGGAAGGGATAGACAGGGAGGTGGAGGGTAGCCAGGGAGGGAAAGGATAATCAGGGAGGTGAAGGGTAGTCAGGGTGGGGAAGGGATAGACAGGGAGGGGAATGGACAGACAGGGAGGTGACGGGCAGTCAGGGAGGGAAAGGGTAGTGAAGAGGGGAAGGGATAGACAGGGGGGTGAAGGGTAGTCAGGGTAGTGAAGGCTAGTCAGGGTAGTGAAGGGTAGTCAGGGTGGGGAAGGGTAGGCAGGGAGGGGCAAGGGTAGGCAGGGAGGGGCAAGGGTAGGCAGGGAGGGGCAAGGGTAGGCATGGAGGGACAAGGGTAGTCAGGGAGGGGAAGGGTAGTCAGGGAGGGGAAGGGTAATCAGGGAGGGGAAGGGATAGACAGGGAGGTGGAGGGTAGTCAGGGAGGGAGAGGATAATCAGGGAGGTGAAGGGTAGTCAGGGTGGGGAAGGGATAGACAGGGAGGGGAATGGACAGACAGGGAGGTGAAGGGTAGTCAGGGAGGGGAAGGGTAGTGAGGGAGGGGAAGGGATAGACAGGGGGGTGAAGGGTAGGCAGGGAGGGGCAAGGGTAGTCATGGAGGGGAAGGGTAGTCAGGGAGGGGATTGGACAGACAGGGAGGTGAAGGGTAGTCAGGGAGGAGAAGGGATAGACAGGGAGGTGAAGTGTAGTCAGGGAGAGAAAGGATAGACAGGGAGGGGAATGGATAGACAGGGAGGTGAATGGTAGTCAGGGAGGGAAAGGGTAGTCAGGGTGGGGAAGGGTAGACAGGGAGGGGCAAGGGTAGGCATGGAGGGGCAAGGGTAGTGAGGGAGGGGAAGGGATAGACAGGGAGGGAAGGGTAGGCAGGGAGGGGTAGGGTAGTCAGGGAGGGGAAAGGGTAGGCAGGGAGGGGCAAGGATAGTCAGGGAGGGGAAGGGTAGTCAGGGAGGGGCAAGGGTAGGCAGGGAGAGGCAAGGGTAGGCGGGGAGGGGAAGGGTAGTCAGGGTAGTGAAGGGTAGTCAGGGTGGGGAAGGGTAGGCAGGGAGGGGCAAGGGTAGGCGGGGAGGGGAAGGGTAGTCAGGGTAGTGAAGGGTAGTCAGGGTAGTGAAGGGTAGTCAGGGTAGTGAAGGGTAGTCAGGGTGGGGAAGGGTAAGCAGGGAGGGGCAAGGGTAGGCAGGGAGGGGCAAGGGTAGGCGGGGAGGGGAAGGGTAGTCAGGGTAGTGAAGGGTAGTCAGGGTAGTGAAGGGTAGTCAGGGTGGGGAAGGGTAGGCAGGGAGGGTCAAGGGTAGGCAGGGAGGGGCATGGGTAGGCATGGAGGGACAAGGGTAGTCAGGGAGGGGAAGGGTAGTCAGGGAGGGGAAGGGTAGTCAGGGTGGGGAAGGGATAGACAGGGAGGGGAATGGACAGACAGGGAGGTGACGGGCAGTCAAGGAGGGGAAGGGTAGTGAGGGAGGGGAAGGGATAGACAGGGGGGTGAAGGGTAGTCAGGGTCGTGAGGGTAGTGAAGGGTAGTCAGGGTGGGGAAGGGTAGGCAGGGAGGGGCAAGGGTAGGCAGGGAGGGGCAAGGGTAGGCATGGAGGGACAAGGGTAGTCAGGGAGGGGAAGGGTAGTCAGGGAGGGGAAGGGTAATCAGGGAGGGGAAGGGATAGACAGGGAGGTGGAGGGTAGTCAGGGAGGGAAAGGATAATCAGGGAGGTGAAGGGTAGTCAGGGTGGGGAAGGGATAGACAGGGAGGGGAATGGACAGACAGGGAGGTGACGGGCAGTCAGGGAGGGGAAGGGTAGTGAGGGAGGGGAAGGGATAGACAGGGGGGTGAAGGGTAGGCAGGGAGGGGCAAGGGTAGTCATGGAGGGGAAGGGTAGTCAGGGAGGGGATTGGACAGACAGGGAGGTGAAGGGTAGTCAGGGAGGAGAAGGGATAGACAGGGAGGTGAAGTGTAGTCAGGGAGGGAAAGGATAGACAGGGAGGGGAATGGATAGACAGGGAGGTGAATGGTAGTCAGGGAGGGAAAGGGTAGTCAGGGTGGGGAAGGGTAGACAGGGAGGGGCAAGGGTAGGCATGGAGGGGCAAGGGTAGTCAGGGAGGGGAAGGGATAGACAGGGAGGGAAGGGTAGGCAGGGAGGGGTAGGGTAGTCAGGGAGGGGAAAGGGTAGGCAGGGAGGGGCAAGGATAGTCAGGGAGGGGAAGGGTAGTCAGGGAGGGGCAAGGGTAGGCAGGGAGGGGCAAGGGTAGGCGGGGAGGGGAAGGGTAGTCAGGGTAGTGAAGGGTAGTCAGGGTGGGGAAGGGTAGGCAGGGAGGGGCAAGGGTAGGCAGGGAGAGGCAAGGGTAGGCGGGGAGGGGAAGGGTAGTCAGGGTAGTGAAGGGTAGTCAGGGTGGGGAAGGGTAGGCAGGGAGGGGCAAGGGTAGGCGGGGAGGGGAAGGGTAGTCAGGGTAGTGAAGGGTAGTCAGGGTAGTGAAGGGTAGTCAGGGTGGGGAAGGGTAGGCAGGGAGGGGCAAGGGTAGGCAGGGAGGGGCATGGGTAGGCATGGAGGGACAAGGGTAGTCAGGGAGGGGAAGGGTAGTCAGGGAGGGGAAGGGTAATCAGGGAGGGGAAGGGATAGACAGGGAGGTGGAGGGTTGTCAGGGAGGGAAAGGATAATCAGGGAGGTGAAGGGTAGTCAGGGTGGGGAAGGGATAGACAGGGAGGGGAATGGACAGACAGGGAGGTGACGGGCAGTCAAGGAGGGGAAGGGTAGTGAGGGAGGGGAAGGGATAGACAGGGGGGTGAAGGGTAGTCAGGGTCGTGAGGGTAGTGAAGGGTAGTCAGGGTGGGGAAGGGTAGGCAGGGAGGGGCAAGGGTAGGCAGGGAGGGGCAAGGGTAGGCATGGAGGGACAAGGGTAGTCAGGGAGGGGAAGGGTAGTCGGGGAGGGGAAGGGTAATCAGGGAGGGGAAGGGATAGACAGGGAGGTGGAGGGTAGTCAGGGAGGGAAATGATAATCAGGGAGGTGAAGGGTAGTCAGGGTGGGGAAGGGATAGACAGGGAGGGGAATGGACAGACAGGGAGGTGAAGGGTAGTCAGGGAGGGGAAGTGATAGACTGGGTGGGGAAGGGATAGACAGGGAGGGGAATGGACAGACAGGGAGGTGAAGGGTAGTCAGGGAGGGGAAGGGTAGTGAGGGAGGGGAAGGGAAAGACAGGGAGGTGAAGTGTAGTCAGGGAGGGAAAGGATAGACAGGGAGGGGAATGGACAGACAGGGAGGTGAATGGTAGTCAGGGAGGGAAAGGGTAGTCAGGGTGGGGAAGGGTAGACAGGGAGGGGCAAGGGTAGGCATGGAGGGGCAAGGGTAGTCAGGGAGGGGAAGGATAGTCAGGGAGGGGAAGGGATAGACAGGGAGGTGGAGGGTAGTCAGGGAGGGAAAGGATAATCAGGGAGGTGAAGGGTAGTCAGGGTGGGGAAGGGATAGACAGGGAGGGGCAAGGGTAGGCAGGGAGGGGCAAGGGTAGTCAGGGAGGGGAAGGGTAATCAGGGAGGGGAAGGGATAGACAGGGAGGTGGAGGGTAGGCAGGGAGGGAAAGGATAATCAGGGAGGTGAAGGGTAGTCAGGGTGGGGAAGGGATAGACAGGGAGGGGAATGGACAGACAGGGAGGTGACGGGCAGTCAGGGAGGGGAAGGGTAGGCAGGGAGGGGCAAGGGTAGTCATGGAGGGGAAGGGTAGTCAGGGAGGGGATTGGACAGACAGGGAGGTGGAGGGTAGTCAGGGAGGGAAAGGATAATCAGGGAGGTGAAGGGTAGTCAGGGTGGGGAAGGGATAGACAGGGAGGGGCAAGGGTAGGCAGGGAGGGGCAAGGGTAGTCAGGGAGGGGAAGGGTAATCAGGGAGGGGAAGGGATAGACAGGGAGGTGGAGGGTAGGCAGGGAGGGAAAGGATAATCAGGGAGGTGAAGGGTAGTCAGGGTGGGGAAGGGATAGACAGGGAGGGGAATGGACAGACAGGGAGGTGACGGGCAGTCAGGGAGGGGCAAGGGTAGGCATGGAGGGACAAGGGTAGTCAGGGAGGGGAAGGGTAGTCAGGGAGGGGAAGGGTAATCAGGGAGGGGAAGGGATAGACAGGGAGGTGGAGGGTAGTCAGGTGGGGAAAGGATAATCAGGGAGGTGAAGGGTAGTCAGGGTGGGGAAGGGATAGACAGGGAGGGGAATGGACAGACAGGGAGGTGAAGGGTAGTCAGGGAGGGGAAGTGATAGACTGGGTGGGGAAGGGATAGACAGGGAGGGGAATGGACAGACAGGGAGGTGAAGGGTAGTCAGGGAGGGGAAGGGTAGTGAGGGAGGGGAAGGGAAAGACAGGGAGGTGAAGTGTAGTCAGGGAGGGAAAGGATAGACAGGGAGGGGAATGGACAGACAGGGAGGTGAATGGTAGTCAGGGAGGGAAAGGGTAGTCAGGGTGGGGAAGGGTAGACAGGGAGGGAAGGGTAGGCAGGGAGGGGTAGGGTAGTCAGGGAGGGGAAAGGGTAGGCAGGGAGGGGCAAGGATAGTCAGGGAGGGGAAGGGTAGTCAGGGAGGGGCAAGGGTAGGCAGGGAGAGGCAAGGGTAGGCGGGGAGGGGAAGGGTAGTCAGGGTAGTGAAGGGTAGTCAGGGTGGGGAAGGGTAGGCAGGGAGGGGCAAGGGTAGGCGGGGAGGGGAAGGGTAGTCAGGGTAGTGAAGGGTAGTCAGGGTAGTGAAGGGTAGTCAGGGTAGTGAAGGGTAGTCAGGGTGGGGAAGGGTAGGCAGGGAGGGGCAAGGGTAGGCAGGGAGGGGCAAGGGTAGGCATGGAGGGACAAGGGTAGTCAGGGAGGGGAAGGGTAGTCAGGGAGGGGAAGGGTAGGCAGGGAGGGGCAAGGGTAGGCTGGGAGGGGAAGGGTAGTCAGGGTAGTGAAGGGTAGTCAGGGTGGGGAAGGGTAGGCAGGGAGGGGCAAGGGTAGGCAGGGAGGGGCAAGGGTAATCAGGGAGGGGAAGGGATAGACAGGGAGGTGGAGGGTAGTCAGGGTGGGGAAGGGATAGACAGGGAGGGGCAAGAGTAATCAGGGAGGGGAAGGGATAGACAGGGAGGTGGAGGGTAGTCAGGGAGGTGAAGGGTAGTCAGGGTGGGGAAGGGATAGACAGGGAGGGGAATGGACAGACAGGGAGGTGAATGGTAGTCAGGGAGGGAAAGGGTAGTCAGGGTGGGGAAGGGTAGACAGGGAGGGGCAAGGGTAGGCATGGAGGGGCAAGGGTAGTCAGGGAGGGGAAGGGTAGTCAGGGAGGGGAAGGGATAGACAGGGAGGTGGAGGGTAGTCAGGGAGGGAAAGGATAATCAGGGAGGTGAAGGGTAGTCAGGGTGGGGAAGGGATAGACAGGGAGGGGCAAGGGTAGGCAGGGAGGGGCAAGGGTAGTCAGGGAGGGGAAGGGTAATCAGGGAGGGGAAGGGATAGACAGGGAGGTGGAGGGTAGTCAGGGAGGGAAAGGATAATCAGGGAGGTGAAGGGTAGTCAGGGTGGGGAAGGGATAGACAGGGAGGGGAATGGACAGACAGGGAGGTGACGGGCAGTCAGGGAGGGGAAGGGTAGTGAGGGAGGGGAAGGGATAGACAGGGGGGTGAAGGGTAGGCAGGGAGGGGAAAGGGTAGTCATGGAGGGGAAGGGTAGTCAGGGAGGGGATTGGACAGACAGGGAGGTGAAGGGTAGTCAGGGAGGAGAAGGGATAGACAGGGAGGTGAAGTGTAGTCAGGGAGAGAAAGGATAGACAGGGAGGGGAATGGATAGACAGGGAGGTGAATGGTAGTCAGGGAGGGAAAGGGTAGTCAGGGTGGGGAAGGGTAGACAGGGAGGGGCAAGGGTAGTCAGGGAGGGGAAGGGTAGTCAGGGAGGGGAAGGGTAATCAGGGAGGGGAAGGGATAGACAGGGAGGTGGAGGGTTGTCAGGGAGGGAAAGGATAATCAGGGAGGTGAAGGGTAGTCAGGGTGGGGAAGGGATAGACAGGGAGGGGAATGGACAGACAGGGAGGTGACGGGCAGTCAAGGAGGGGAAGGGTAGTGAGGGAGGGGAAGGGATAGACAGGGGGGTGAAGGGTAGTCAGGGTAGTGAGGGTAGTGAAGGGTAGTCAGGGTGGGTAGGGTAGGCAGGGAGGGGCAAGGGTAGGCAGGGAGGGGCAAGGGTAGGCATGGAGGGACAAGGGTAGTCAGGGAGGGGAAGGGTAGTCAGGGAGGGGAAGGGTAATCAGGGAGGGGAAGGGATAGACAGGGAGGTGGAGGGTAGTCAGGGAGGGAAAGGATAATCAGGGAGGTGAAGGGTAGTCAGGGTGGGGAAGGGATAGACAGGGAGGGGAATGGACAGACAGGGAGGTGACAGGCAGTCAGGGAGGGGAAGGGTAGTGAGGGAGGGGAAGGGATAGATAGGGGGGTGAAGGGTAGGCAGGGAGGGGCAAGGGTAGTCATGGAGGGGAAGGGTAGTCAGGGAGGGGATTGGACAGACAGGGAGGTGAAGGGTAGTCAGGGAGGAGAAGGGATAGACAGGGAGGTGAAGTGTAGTCAGGGAGGGAAAGGATAGACAGGGAGGGGAAGGGTAGTCAGGGAGGGGAAGGGTAATCAGGGAGGGGAAGGGATAGACAGGGAGGTGGAGGGTAGTCAGGGAGGGAAAGGATAATCAGGGAGGTGAAGGGTAGTCAGGGTGGGGAAGGGATAGACAGGGAGGGGAATGGACAGACAGGGAGGTGAAGGGTAGTCAGGGAGGGGAAGTGATAGACTGGGTGGGGAAGGGATAGACAGGGAGGGGAATGGACAGACAGGGAGGTGAAGGGTAGTCAGGGAGGGGAAGGGTAGTGAGGGAGGGGAAGGGAAAGACAGGGAGGTGAAGTGTAGTCAGGGAGGGAAAGGATAGACAGGGAGGGGAATGGACAGACAGGGAGGTGAATGGTAGTCAGGGAGGGAAAGGGTAGTCAGGGTGGGGAAGGGTAGACAGGGAGGGGCAAGGGTAGGCATGGAGGGGCAAGGGTAGTCAGGGAGGGGAAGGGTAGTCAGGGAGGGGAAGGGATAGACAGGGAGGTGGAGGGTAGTCAGGGAGGGAAAGGATAATCAGGGAGGTGAAGGGTAGTCAGGGTGGGGAAGGGATAGACAGGGAGGGGCAAGGGTAGGCAGGGAGGGGCAAGGGTAGTCAGGGAGGGGAAGGGTAATCAGGGAGGGGAAGGGATAGACAGGGAGGTGGAGGGTAGTCAGGGAGGGAAAGGATAATCAGGGAGGTGAAGGGTAGTCAGGGTGGGGAAGGGAAAGACAGGGAGGTGAAGTGTAGTCAGGGAGGGAAAGGATAGACAGGGAGGGGAATGGACAGACAGGGAGGTGAATGGTAGTCAGGGAGGGAAAGGGTAGTCAGGGTGGGGAAGGGTAGACAGGGAGGGAAGGGTAGGCAGGGAGGGGTAGGGTAGTCAGGGAGGGGAAAGGGTAGGCAGGGAGGGGCAAGGATAGTCAGGGAGGGGAAGGGTAGTCAGGGAGGGGCAAGGGTAGGCAGGGAGAGGCAAGGGTAGGCGGGGAGGGGAAGGGTAGTCAGGGTAGTGAAGGGTAGTCAGGGTGGGGAAGGGTAGGCAGGGAGGGGCAAGGGTAGGCGGGGAGGGGAAGGGTAGTCAGGGTAGTGAAGGGTAGTCAGGGTAGTGAAGGGTAGTCAGGGTAGTGAAGGGTAGTCAGGGTGGGGAAGGGTAGGCAGGGAGGGGCAAGGTTAGGCAGGGAGGGGCAAGGGTAGGCATGGAGGGACAAGGGTAGTCAGGGAGGGGAAGGGTAGTCAGGGAGGGGAAGGGTAGGCAGGGAGGGGCAAGGGTAGGCTGGGAGGGGAAGGGTAGTCAGGGTAGTGAAGGGTAGTCAGGGTGGGGAAGGGTAGGCAGGGAGGGGCAAGGGTAGGCAGGGAGGGGCAAGGGTAATCAGGGAGGGGAAGGGATAGACAGGGAGGTGGAGGGTAGTCAGGGTGGGGAAGGGATAGACAGGGAGGGGCAAGGGTAATCAGGGAGGGGAAGGGATAGACAGGGAGGTGGAGGGTAGTCAGGGAGGGAAAGGATAATCAGGGAGGTGAAGGGTAGTCAGGGTGGGGAAGGGATAGACAGGGAGGGGAATGGACAGACAGGGAGGTGAATGGTAGTCAGGGAGGGAAAGGGTAGTCAGGGTGGGGAAGGGTAGACAGGGAGGGGCAAGGGTAGGCATGGAGGGGCAAGGGTAGTCAGGGAGGGGAAGGGTAGTCAGGGAGGGGAAGGGATAGACAGGGAGGTGGAGGGTAGTCAGGGAGGGAAAGGATAATCAGGGAGGTGAAGGGTAGTCAGGGTGGGGAAGGGATAGACAGGGAGGGGCAAGGGTAGGCAGGGAGGGGCAAGGGTAGTCAGGGAGGGGAAGGGTAATCAGGGAGGGGAAGGGATAGACAGGGAGGTGGAGGGTAGTCAGGGAGGGAAAGGATAATCAGGGAGGTGAAGGGTAGTCAGGGTGGGGAAGGGATAGACAGGGAGGGGAATGGACAGACAGGGAGGTGACGGGCAGTCAGGGAGGGGAAGGGTAGTGAGGGAGGGGAAGGGATAGACAGGGGGGTGAAGGGTAGGCAGGGAGGGGAAAGGGTAGTCATGGAGGGGAAGGGTAGTCAGGGAGGGGATTGGACAGACAGGGAGGTGAAGGGTAGTCAGGGAGGAGAAGGGATAGACAGGGAGGTGAAGTGTAGTCAGGGAGAGAAAGGATAGACAGGGAGGGGAATGGATAGACAGGGAGGTGAATGGTAGTCAGGGAGGGAAAGGGTAGTCAGGGTGGGGAAGGGTAGACAGGGAGGGGCAAGGGTAGGCATGGAGGGGCAAGGGTAGTCAGGGAGGGGAAGGGATAGACAGGGAGGGAAGGGTAGGCAGGGAGGGGTAGGGTAGTCAGGGAGGGGAAAGGGTAGGCAGGGAGGGGCAAGGATAGTCAGGGAGGGGAAGGGTAGTCAGGGAGGGGCAAGGGTAGGCAGGGAGGGGCAAGGGTAGGCGGGGAGGGGAAGGGTAGTCAGGGTAGTGAAGGGTAGTCAGGGTGGGGAAGGGTAGGCAGGGAGGGGCAAGGGTAGGCGGGGAGGGGAAGGGTAGTCAGGGTAGTGAAGGGTAGTGAGGGTAGTGAAGGGTAGTCAGGGTAGTGAAGGGTAGTCAGGGTGGGGAAGGGTAGGCAGGGAGGGGCAAGGGTAGGCAGGGAGGGGCAAGGGTAGGCATGGAGGGACAAGGGTAGTCAGGGAGGGGAAGGGTAGTCAGGGAGGGGAAGGGTAGGCAGGGAGGGGCAAGGGTAGGCTGGGAGGGGAAGGGTAGTCAGGGTAGTGAAGGGTAGTCAGGGTGGGGAAGGGTAGGCAGGGAGGGGCAAGGGTAGGCAGGGAGGGGCAAGGGTAATCAGGGAGGGGAAGGGATAGACAGGGAGGTGGAGGGTAGTCAGGGTGGGGAAGGGATAGACAGGGAGGTGGAGGGTAGTCAGGGAGGGAAAGGATAATCAGGGAGGTGAAGGGTAGTCAGGGTGGGGAAGGGATAGACAGGGAGGGGAATGGACAGACAGGGAGGTGACGGGCAGTCAGGGAGGGGAAGGGTAGTGAGGGAGGGGAAGGGATAGACAGGGGGGTGAAGGGTAGGCAGGGAGGGGCAAGGGTAGTCATGGAGGGGAAGGGTAGTCAGGGAGGGGATTGGACAGACAGGGAGGTGAAGGGTAGTCAGGGAGGAGAAGGGATAGACAGGGAGGTGAAGTGTAGTCAGGGAGAGAAAGGATAGACAGGGAGGGGAATGGATAGACAGGGAGGTGAATGGTAGTCAGGGACGGAAAGGGTAGTCAGGGTGGGGAAGGGTAGACAGGGAGGGAAGGGTAGGCAGGGAGGGGTAGGGTAGTCAGGGAGGGGAAAGGGTAGGCAGGGAGGGGAAAGGGTAGGCAGGGAGGGGCAAGGATAGTCAGGGAGGGGAAGGGTAGTCAGGGGAGGGGCAAGGGTAGGCAGGGAGAGGCAAGGGTAGGCGGGGAGGGGAAGGGTAGTCAGGGTAGTGAAGGGTAGTCAGGGTGGGGAAGGGTAGGTAGGGAGGGGCAAGGGTAGGCAGGGAGGGGCAAGGGTAGGCGGGGAGGGGAAGGGTAGTCAGGGTAGTGAAGGGTAGTCAGGGTGGGGAAGGGTAGGCAGGGAGGGGCAAGGGTAGGCAGGGAGGGGCAAGGGTAGGCAGGGAGGGGCAAGGGTAGGCATGGAGGGACAAGGGTAGTCAGGGAGGGGAAGGGTAGTCAGGGAGGGGAAGGGTAATCAGGGAGGGGAAGGGATAGACAGGGAGGTGGAGGGTAGTCAGGGAGGGAAAGGATAATCAGGGAGGTGAAGGGTAGTCAGGGTGGGGAAGGGATAGACAGGGAGGGGAATGGACAGACAGGGAGGTGACGGGCAGTCAGGGAGGGGAAGGGTAGTGAAGAGGGGAAGGGATAGACAGGGGGGTGAAGGGTAGTCAGGGTAGTGAAGGGTAGTCAGGGTAGTGAAGGGTAGTCAGGGTGGGGAAGGGTAGGCAGGGAGGGGCAAGGGTAGGCAGGGAGGGGCAAGGGTAGGCATGGAGGGACAAGGGTAGTCAGGGAGGGGAAGGGTAGTCAGGGAGGGGAAGGGTAATCAGGGAGGGGAAAGGATAGACAGGGAGGTGGAGGGTAGTCAGGGAGGGAAAGGATAATCAGGGAGGTGAAGGGTAGTCAGGGTGGGGAAGGGATAGACAGGGAGGTGAAGTGTAGTCAGGGAGGGAAAGGATAGACAGGGAGGGGAATGGATAGACAGGGAGGTGAATGGTAGTCAGGGAGGGAAAGGGTAGTCAGGGTGGGGAAGGGTAGACAGGGAGGGGCAAGGGTAGGCATGGAGGGGCAAGGGTAGTCAGGGAGGGGAAGGGATAGACAGGGAGGGAAGGGTAGGCAGGGAGGGGTAGGGTAGTCAGGGAGGGGAAAGGGTAGGCAGGGAGGGGCAAGGATAGTCAGGGAGGGAAAGGGTAGTCAGGGAGGGGCAAGGGTAGGCAGGGAGGGGCAAGGGTAGGCGGGGAGGGGAAGGGTAGTGAAGGGTAGTCAGGGTGGGGAAGGGTAGGCAGGGAGGGGCAAGGGTAGGCAGGGAGGGGCAAGGGTAGGCGGGGAGGGGAAGGGTAGTCAGGGTAGTGAAGGGTAGTCAGGGTGGGGAAGGGTAGGCAGGGAGGGGCAAGGGTAGGCAGGGAGGGGCAAGGGTAGGCAGGGAGGGGCAAGGGTAGGCATGGAGGGACAAGGGTAGTCAGGGAGGGGAAGGGTAGTCAGGGAGGGGAAGGGTAATCAGGGAGGGGAAGGGATAGACAGGGAGGTGGAGGGTAGTCAGGGAGGGAAAGGATAATCAGGGAGGTGAAGGGTAGTCAGGGTGGGGAAGGGATAGACAGGGAGGGGAATGGACAGACAGGGAGGTGACGGGCAGTCAGGGAGGGGAAGGGTAGTGAGGGAGGGGAAGGGATAGACAGGGGGGTGAAGGGTAGTCAGGGAGGAGAAGGGATAGACAGGGAGGTGAAGTGTAGTCAGGGAGGGAAAGGATAGACAGGGAGGGGAATGGATAGACAGGGAGGTGAATGGTAGTCAGGGAGGGAAAGGGTAGTCAGGGTGGGGAAGGGTAGACAGGGAGGGGCAAGGGTAGGCATGGAGGGGCAAGGGTAGTCAGGGAGGGGAAGGGATAGACAGGGAGGGAAGGGTAGGCAGGGAGGGGTAGGGTAGTCAGGGAGGGGAAAGGGTAGGCAGGGAGGGGCAAGGGTAGTCAGGGAGGGGAAGGGTAGTCATGGAGGGGAAGGGTAGTCAGGGAGGGGATTGGACAGACAGGGAGGTGAAGGGTAGTCAGGGAGGAGAAGGGATAGACAGGGAGGTGAAGTGTAGTCAGGGAGAGAAAGGATAGACAGGGAGGGGAATGGATAGACAGGGAGGTGAATGGTAGTCAGGGAGGGAAAGGGTAGTCAGGGTGGGGAAGGGTAGACAGGGAGGGGCAAGGGTAGGCATGGAGGGGCAAGGGTAGTCAGGGAGGGGAAGGGATAGACAGGGAGGGAAGGGTAGGCAGGGAGGGGTAGGGTAGTCAGGGAGGGGAAAGGGTAGGCAGGGAGGGGCAAGGATAGTCAGGGAGGGGAAGGGTAGTCAGGGAGGGGCAAGGGTAGGCAGGGAGAGGCAAGGGTAGGCGGGGAGGGGAAGGGTAGTCAGGGTAGTGAAGGGTAGTCAGGGTGGGGAAGGGTAGGCAGGGAGGGGCAAGGGTAGGCGGGGAGGGGAAGGGTAGTCAGGGTAGTGAAGGGTAGTCAGGGTAGTGAAGGGTAGTCAGGGTGGGGAGGGGTAAGCATGGAGGGGCAAGGGTAGGCAGGGAGGGGCAAGGGTAGGCATGGAGGGACAAGGGTAGTCAGGGAGGGGAAGGGTAGTCAGGGAGGGGAAGGGTAGGCAGGGAGGGGCAAGGGTAGGCTGGGAGGGGAAGGGTAGGCATGGAGGGACAAGGGTAGTCAGGGAGGGGAAGGGTAGTCAGGGAGGGGAAGGGTAATCAGGGAGGGGAAGGGATAGACAGGGAGGTGGAGGGTAGTCAGGGAGGGAAAGGATAATCAGGGAGGTGAAGGGTAGTCAGGGTGGGGAAGGGATAGACAGGGAGGGGAATGGACAGACAGGGAGGTGACGGGCAGTCAGGGAGGGGAAGGGTAGTGAGGGAGGGGAAGGGATAGACAGGGGGGTGAAGGGTAGTCAGGGAGGAGAAGGGATAGACAGGGAGGTGAAGTGTAGTCAGGGAGGGAAAGGATAGACAGGGAGGGGAATGGATAGACAGGGAGGTGAATGGTAGTCAGGGAGGGAAAGGGTAGTCAGGGTGGGGAAGGGTAGACAGGGAGGGGCAAGGGTAGGCATGGAGGGGCAAGGGTAGTCAGGGAGGGGAAGGGATAGACAGGGAGGGAAGGGTAGGCAGGGAGGGGTAGGGTAGTCAGGGAGGGGAAAGGGTAGGCAGGGAGGGGCAAGGATAGTCAGGGAGGGGAAGGGTAGTCATGGAGGGGAAGGGTAGTCAGGGAGGGGATTGGACAGACAGGGAGGTGAAGTGTAGTCAGGGAGGGAAAGGATAGACAGGGAGGGGAATGGATAGACAGGGAGGTGAATGGTAGTCAGGGAGGGAAAGGGTAGTCAGGGTGGGGAAGGGTAGACAGGGAGGGGCAAGGGTAGGCATGGAGGGGCAAGGGTAGTCAGGGAGGGGAAGGGATAGACAGGGAGGGAAGGGTAGGCAGGGAGGGGTAGGGTAGTCAGGGAGGGGAAAGGGTAGGCAGGGAGGGGCAAGGATAGTCAGGGAGGGGAAGGGTAGTCAGGGAGGGGCAAGGGTAGGCAGGGAGAGGCAAGGGTAGGCGGGGAGGGGAAGGGTAGTCAGGGTAGTGAAGGGTAGTCAGGGTGGGGAAGGGTAGGCAGGGAGGGGCAAGGGTAGGCGGGGAGGGGAAGGGTAGTCAGGGTAGTGAAGGGTAGTGAGGGTAGTGAAGGGTAGTCAGGGTAGTGAAGGGTAGTCAGGGTGGGGAAGGGTAGGCAGGGAGGGGCAAGGGTAGGCAGGGAGGGGCAAGGGTAGGCATGGAGGGACAAGGGTAGTCAGGGAGGGGAAGGGTAGTCAGGGAGGGGAAGGGTAGGCAGGGAGGGGCAAGGGTAGGCTGGGAGGGGAAGGGTAGTCAGGGTAGTGAAGGGTAGTCAGGGTGGGGAAGGGTAGGCAGGGAGGGGCAAGGGTAGGCAGGGAGGGGCAAGGGTAATCAGGGAGGGGAAGGGATAGACAGGGAGGTGGAGGGTAGTCAGGGTGGGGAAGGGATAGACAGGGAGGTGGAGGGTAGTCAGGGAGGGAAAGGATAATCAGGGAGGTGAAGGGTAGTCAGGGTGGGGAAGGGATAGACAGGGAGGGGAATGGACAGACAGGGAGGTGACGGGCAGTCAGGGAGGGGAAGGGTAGTGAGGGAGGGGAAGGGATAGACAGGGGGGTGAAGGGTAGGCAGGGAGGGGCAAGGGTAGTCATGGAGGGGAAGGGTAGTCAGGGAGGGGATTGGACAGACAGGGAGGTGAAGGGTAGTCAGGGAGGAGAAGGGATAGACAGGGAGGTGAAGTGTAGTCAGGGAGAGAAAGGATAGACAGGGAGGGGAATGGATAGACAGGGAGGTGAATGGTAGTCAGGGACGGAAAGGGTAGTCAGGGTGGGGAAGGGTAGACAGGGAGGGAAGGGTAGGCAGGGAGGGGTAGGGTAGTCAGGGAGGGGAAAGGGTAGGCAGGGAGGGGAAAGGGTAGGCAGGGAGGGGCAAGGATAGTCAGGGAGGGGAAGGGTAGTCAGGGGAGGGGCAAGGGTAGGCAGGGAGAGGCAAGGGTAGGCGGGGAGGGGAAGGGTAGTCAGGGTAGTGAAGGGTAGTCAGGGTGGGGAAGGGTAGGCAGGGAGGGGCAAGGGTAGGCAGGGAGGGGCAAGGGTAGGCGGGGAGGGGAAGGGTAGTCAGGGTAGTGAAGGGTAGTCAGGGTGGGGAAGGGTAGGCAGGGAGGGGCAAGGGTAGGCAGGGAGGGGCAAGGGTAGGCAGGGAGGGGCAAGGGTAGGCATGGAGGGACAAGGGTAGTCAGGGAGGGGAAGGGTAGTCAGGGAGGGGAAGGGTAATCAGGGAGGGGAAGGGATAGACAGGGAGGTGGAGGGTAGTCAGGGAGGGAAAGGATAATCAGGGAGGTGAAGGGTAGTCAGGGTGGGGAAGGGATAGACAGGGAGGGGAATGGACAGACAGGGAGGTGACGGGCAGTCAGGGAGGGGAAGGGTAGTGAAGAGGGGAAGGGATAGACAGGGGGGTGAAGGGTAGTCAGGGTAGTGAAGGGTAGTCAGGGTAGTGAAGGGTAGTCAGGGTGGGGAAGGGTAGGCAGGGAGGGGCAAGGGTAGGCAGGGAGGGGCAAGGGTAGGCATGGAGGGACAAGGGTAGTCAGGGAGGGGAAGGGTAGTCAGGGAGGGGAAGGGTAATCAGGGAGGGGAAAGGATAGACAGGGAGGTGGAGGGTAGTCAGGGAGGGAAAGGATAATCAGGGAGGTGAAGGGTAGTCAGGGTGGGGAAGGGATAGACAGGGAGGTGAAGTGTAGTCAGGGAGGGAAAGGATAGACAGGGAGGGGAATGGATAGACAGGGAGGTGAATGGTAGTCAGGGAGGGAAAGGGTAGTCAGGGTGGGGAAGGGTAGACAGGGAGGGGCAAGGGTAGGCATGGAGGGGCAAGGGTAGTCAGGGAGGGGAAGGGATAGACAGGGAGGGAAGGGTAGGCAGGGAGGGGTAGGGTAGTCAGGGAGGGGAAAGGGTAGGCAGGGAGGGGCAAGGATAGTCAGGGAGGGAAAGGGTAGTCAGGGAGGGGCAAGGGTAGGCAGGGAGGGGCAAGGGTAGGCGGGGAGGGGAAGGGTAGTGAAGGGTAGTCAGGGTGGGGAAGGGTAGGCAGGGAGGGGCAAGGGTAGGCAGGGAGGGGCAAGGGTAGGCGGGGAGGGGAAGGGTAGTCAGGGTAGTGAAGGGTAGTCAGGGTGGGGAAGGGTAGGCAGGGAGGGGCAAGGGTAGGCAGGGAGGGGCAAGGGTAGGCAGGGAGGGGCAAGGGTAGGCATGGAGGGACAAGGGTAGTCAGGGAGGGGAAGGGTAGTCAGGGAGGGGAAGGGTAATCAGGGAGGGGAAGGGATAGACAGGGAGGTGGAGGGTAGTCAGGGAGGGAAAGGATAATCAGGGAGGTGAAGGGTAGTCAGGGTGGGGAAGGGATAGACAGGGAGGGGAATGGACAGACAGGGAGGTGACGGGCAGTCAGGGAGGGGAAGGGTAGTGAGGGAGGGGAAGGGATAGACAGGGGGGTGAAGGGTAGTCAGGGAGGAGAAGGGATAGACAGGGAGGTGAAGTGTAGTCAGGGAGGGAAAGGATAGACAGGGAGGGGAATGGATAGACAGGGAGGTGAATGGTAGTCAGGGAGGGAAAGGGTAGTCAGGGTGGGGAAGGGTAGACAGGGAGGGGCAAGGGTAGGCATGGAGGGGCAAGGGTAGTCAGGGAGGGGAAGGGATAGACAGGGAGGGAAGGGTAGGCAGGGAGGGGTAGGGTAGTCAGGGAGGGGAAAGGGTAGGCAGGGAGGGGCAAGGATAGTCAGGGAGGGGAAGGGTAGTCATGGAGGGGAAGGGTAGTCAGGGAGGGGATTGGACAGACAGGGAGGTGAAGGGTAGTCAGGGAGGAGAAGGGATAGACAGGGAGGTGAAGTGTAGTCAGGGAGAGAAAGGATAGACAGGGAGGGGAATGGATAGACAGGGAGGTGAATGGTAGTCAGGGAGGGAAAGGGTAGTCAGGGTGGGGAAGGGTAGACAGGGAGGGGCAAGGGTAGGCATGGAGGGGCAAGGGTAGTCAGGGAGGGGAAGGGATAGACAGGGAGGGAAGGGTAGGCAGGGAGGGGTAGGGTAGTCAGGGAGGGGAAAGGGTAGGCAGGGAGGGGCAAGGATAGTCAGGGAGGGGAAGGGTAGTCAGGGAGGGGCAAGGGTAGGCAGGGAGAGGCAAGGGTAGGCGGGGAGGGGAAGGGTAGTCAGGGTAGTGAAGGGTAGTCAGGGTGGGGAAGGGTAGGCAGGGAGGGGCAAGGGTAGGCGGGGAGGGGAAGGGTAGTCAGGGTAGTGAAGGGTAGTCAGGGTAGTGAAGGGTAGTCAGGGTAGTGAAGGGTAGTCAGGGTGGGGAGGGGTAAGCAGGGAGGGGCAAGGGTAGGCAGGGAGGGGCAAGGGTAGGCATGGAGGGACAAGGGTAGTCAGGGAGGGGAAGGGTAGTCAGGGAGGGGAAGGGTAGGCAGGGAGGGGCAAGGGTAGGCTGGGAGGGGAAGGGTAGGCATGGAGGGACAAGGGTAGTCAGGGAGGGGAAGGGTAGTCAGGGAGGGGAAGGGTAGGCAGGGAGGGGCAAGGGTAGGCTGGGAGGGGAAGGGTAGTCAGGGTAGTGAAGGGTAGTCAGGGTAGTGAAGGGTAGTCAGGGTAGTGAAGGGTAGTCAGGGTGGGGAGGGGTAAGCAGGGAGGGGCAAGGGTAGGCAGGGAGGGGCAAGGGTAGGCATGGAGGGACAAGGGTAGTCAGGGAGGGGAAGGGTAGTCAGGGTGGGGAGGGGTAAGCAGGGAGGGGCAAGGGTAGGCAGGGAGGGGCAAGGGTAGGCATGGAGGGACAAGGGTAATCAGGGAGGGGAAGGGATAGACAGGGAGGTGGAGGGTAGTCAGGGAGGGAAAGGATAATCAGGGAGGTGAAGGGTAGTCAGGGTGGGGAAGGGATAGACAGGGAGGGGAATGGACAGACAGGGAGGTGACGGGCAGTCAGGGAGGGGAAGGGTAGTGAGGGAGGGGAAGGGATAGACAGGGGGGTGAAGGGTAGTCAGGGTAGTGAAGGGTAGTCAGGGTAGTGAAGGGTAGTCAGGGTGGGGAAGGGTAGGCAGGGAGGGGCAAGGGTAGGCAGGGAGGGGCAAGGGTAGGCATGGAGGGACAAGGGTAGTCAGGGAGGGGAAGGGTAGTCAGGGAGGGGAAGGGTAATCAGGGAGGGGAAGGGATAGACAGGGAGGTGGAGGGTAGTCAGGGAGGGGAAGGGATAGACAGGGAGGTGGAGGGTAGTCAGGGAGGGAAAGGATAATCAGGGAGGTGAAGGGTAGTCAGGGTGGGGAAGGGATAGACAGGGAGGGGAATGGACAGACAGGGAGGTGACGGGCAGTCAGGGAGGGGAAGGGTAGTGAGGGAGGGGAAGGGATAGACAGGGGGGTGAAGGGTAGGCAGGGAGGTGCAAGGGTAGTCATGGAGGGGAAGGGTAGTCAGGGAAGGGAAGGGTAGACAGGGAGGGGCAAGGATGGGCAGGGAGGGGCAAGGGTAGTCAGGGAGGGGCAAGGGTAGGCAGGGACGGGCAAGGGTAGTCAGGGAGGGGAAGGGTAGTCAGGGAGGTGAAGGGTAGTCAGGGAGGTGGAGGGTAGTCAGGGAGGAGAAGGGTAGTGAGGGAGGGGAAGGGTAGACAGGGAGGGGCAAGGGTAGGCAGGGAGGGGCAAGGGTAGTCAGAGAGGGGAAGGGTAGTGAGGGAGGGGAAGGTTAGACAGGGAGGGGCAAGGGTAGGCAGGGAGGGGCAAGGGTAGGCGGGGAGGGGAAGGGTAGTCAGGGTAGTGAAGGGTAGTCAGGGTGGGGAAGGGTAGGTAGGGAGGGGCAAGGGTAGGCAGGGAGGGGCAAGGGTAGGCATGGAGGGACAAGGGTAGTCAGGGAGGGGAAGGGTAGTCAGGGAGGGGAAGGGTAATCAGGGAGGGGAAGGGATAGACAGGGAGGTGGAGGGTCGTCAGGGAGGGAAAGGATAATCAGGGAGGTGAAGGGTAGTCAGGGTGGGGAAGGGATAGACAGGGAGGGGAATGGACAGACAGGGAGGTGAATGGTAGTCAGGGAGGGAAAGGGTAGTCAGGGTGGGGAAGGGTAGACAGGGAGGGGCAAGGGTAGGCATGGAGGGGCAAGGGTAGTCAGGGAGGGGAAGGGATAGACAGGGAGGGGCAAGGGTGGGCAGGGAGGGGCAAGGGTAGTCAGGTAGTAGCAAGGGTAGGCAGGGAGGGGCAAGGGTAATCATGGAGGGGAAGCGTAATCAGGGAAGGGAAGGGTAGACAGGGAGGGGAATGGACAGACAGGGAGGGGCAAGGGTAGTCAGGGAGGGGAAGGGTAGTCAGGGAGGGGCAAGGGTAGTCAGGGAGGGGAAGGGATAGACAGGGAGGGGAAGGGTAGGCAGGGAGGGGTAAGGGTAGTCATGGAGGGGCAAGGGTAGGCAGGGAGGGGCAAGGGTAGTAAGGGAGGGGCAAGGGTAGGCAGGGAGGGGCAAGGGTAGTCAGGGAGGGGAAGGGATAGACAGGGAGGGAAGGGTAGGCAGGGAGGGGTAAGGGTAGTCAGGGAGGGGCAAGGGTAGACAGGGAGGGGAAGGGTAGGCAGGGAGGGGTTAGGGTAGTCATGGAGGGGCAAGGGTAGGCAGGGAGGGGCAAGGGTAGTAAGGGAGGGGCAAGGGTAGGCAGGGAGGGGCAAGGGTAGTCAGGGAGGGGAAGGGATAGACAGGGAGGGAAGGGTAGGCAGGGAGGGGTAAGGGTAGTCAGGGAGGGGCAAGGGAAGACAGGGAGGGGCAAGGGTAGGCAGGGAGGGGCAAGGGTAGTCATGGAGGGGAAGCGTAGTCAGGGAAGGGAAGGGTAGACAGGGAGGGGCAAGGATGGGCAGGGAGGGGCAAGGGTAGTCAGGGAGGGGCAAGGGTAGGCAGGGACGGGCAAGGGTAGTCAGGGAGGGGAAGGGTAGTCAGGGAGGTGAAGGGTAGTCAGGGAGGTGGAGGGTAGTCAGGGAGGAGAAGGGTAGTGAGGGAGGGGAAGGGTAGACAGGGAGGGGCAAGGGTAGTCAGGGAGGGGCAAGGGTAGTCAGGGAGGGAAAAGTCAGGGAGGGGAAGGGATAGACAGGGAGGGGAAGTGTAGGCAGGGAGGGGTAAGGGTAGTCATGGAGGGGAAGGGTAGTCAGGGAGGGAAAGGGATAGACAGGGAGGGAAAGGGTAGTCAGGGAGGGGAAGGGTAGACAGGGAGGGGCAAGGGTAGGCAGGGAGGGGCAAGGGTAGTCAGGGAGGGGCAAGGGTTGTCAGGGAGGGGAAGGGATAGACAGGGAGGGAAGGGTAGTCAGGGAGGGGCAAGGGTAGGCAGGGAGGGGCAAGGGTTGTCAGGGAGGGGAAGGGTAGTCAGGGAGGGGAAGGGTAGTCAGGGAGGGGAGGGGTAATCAGGGAGGGGAAGGGATAGACAGGGAGAGGCAAGGGTAGTCATGGAGGGGAAGGGATAGACAGGGAGGGGAAGGGTAGGCAGGGAGGGGTAAGGGTAGTCATGGAGGGGGAAGGGTAGGCAGGGAGGGGCAAGGGTAGTCAGGGAGGGGAAGGGTAGTCAGGGAGGGAAAAGTCAGGGAGGGGAAGGGATAGACAGGGAGGGGAAGGGTAGGCAGGGAGGGGTAAGGGTAGTCATGGAGGGGCAAGGGTAGGCAGGGAGGGGCAAGGGTAGTAAGGGAGGGGCAAGGGTAGTGAGGGAGGGGAAGGGATAGACAGGGGGGTGAAGGGTAGTCAGGGAGGGGAAGTGATAGACTGGGTGGGGAAGGGATAGACAGGGAGGGGAATGGACAGACAGGGAGGTGAAGGGTAGTCAGGGAGGGGAAGGGTAGTGAGGGAGGGGAAGGGATAGACAGGGAGGTGAAGTGTAGTCAGGGAGGGAAAGGATAGACAGGGAGGGGAATGGTAGTCAGGGAGGGAAAGGGTAGTAAGGGTGGGGAAGGGTAGACAGGGAGGGGCAAGGGTAGGCATGGAGGGGCAAGGGTAGTCAGGGAGGGGAAGGGATAGACAGGGAGGGAAAGGGTAGTCAGGGAGGGGAAGGGTAGACAGGGAGGGGCAAGGGTAGGCAGGGAGGGGCAAGGGTAGTCAGGGAGGGGAAGGGTAGTCAGGGAGGGGAAGGGTAGTCAGGGAGGGGAAGGGTAATCAGGGAGGGGAAGGGATAGACAGGGAGAGGCAAGGGTAGTCATGGAGGGGAAGGGATAGACAGGGAGGGGAAGGGTAGGCAGGGAGGGGTAAGGGTAGTCATGGAGGGGCAAGGGTAGGCAGGGAGGGGCAAGGGTAGTAAGGGAGGGGCAAGGGTAGGCAGGGAGGGGCAAGGGTAGTCAGGGAGGGGAAGGGTAGTCAGGGAGGGAAAAGTCAGGGAGGGGAAGGGATAGACAGGGAGGGGAAGGTTAGGCAGGGAGGTGCAAGGGTAGTCATGGAGGGGAAGGGTAGTCAGGGAGGGGATTGGACAGACAGGGAGGTGACGGGCAGTAAAGGAGGGGAAGGGTAGTGAGGGAGGGGAAGGGATAGACAGGGGGGTGAAGGGTAGTCAGGGTAGTGAAGGGTAGTCAGGGTAGTGAAGGGTAGTCAGGGTGGGGAAGGGTAGGCAGGGAGGGGCAAGGGTAGGCAGGGAGGGGCAAGGGTAGGCATGGAGGGACAAGGGTAGTCAGGGAGGGGAAGGGTAGTCAGGGAGGGGAAGGGTAATCAGGGAGGGGAAGGGATAGACAGGGAGGTGAAGTGTAGTCAGGGAGGGAAAGGATAGACAGGGAGGGGAATGGATAGACAGGGAGGTGAATGGTAGTCAGGGAGGGAAAGGGTAGTCAGGGTGGGGAAGGGTAGACAGGGAGGGGCAAGGGTAGGCATGGAGGGGCAAGGGTAGTCAGGGAGGGGAAGGGATAGACAGGGAGGGAAGGGTAGGCAGGGAGGGGTAGGGTAGTCAGGGAGGGGAAAGGGTAGGCAGGGAGGGGCAAGGATAGTCAGGGAGGGGAAGGGTAGTCAGGGAGGGGCAAGGGTAGGCAGGGAGGGGCAAGGGTAGGCGGGGAGGGGAAGGGTAGTCAGGGTAGTGAAGGGTAGTCAGGGTGGGGAAGGGTAGGCAGGGAGGGGCAAGGGTAGGCAGGTAGGGGCAAGGGTAGGCGGGGAGGGGAAGGGTAGTCAGGGTAGTGAAGGGTAGTCAGGGTAGTGAAGGGTAGTCAGGGTGGGGAAGGGTAGGCAGGGAGGGGCAAGGGTAGGCAGGGAGGGGCAAGGGTAGGCATGGAGGGACAAGGGTAGTCAGGGAGGGGAAGGGTAGTCAGGGAGGGGAAGGGTAATCAGGGAGGGGAAGGGATAGACAGGGAGGTGGAGGGTAGTCAGGGAGGGAAAGGATAATCAGGGAGGTGAAGGGTAGTCAGGGTGGGGAAGGGATAGACAGGGAGGGGAATGGACAGACAGGGAGGTGAAGGGTAGTCAGGGAGGGGAAGTGATAGACTGGGTGGGGAAGGGATAGACAGGGAGGGGAATGGACAGACAGGGAGGTGAAGGGTAGTCAGGGAGGGGAAGGGTAGTGAGGGAGGGGAAGGGAAAGACAGGGAGGTGAAGTCTAGTCAGGGAGGGAAAGGATAGACAGGGAGGGGAATGGACAGACAGGGAGGTGAATGGTAGTCAGGGAGGGAAAGGGTAGTCAGGGTGGGGAAGGGTAGACAGGGAGGGGCAAGGGTAGGCATGGAGGGGCAAGGGTAGTCAGGGAGGGGAAGGGATAGACAGGGAGGGAAGGGTAGGCAGGGAGGGGTAAGGGTAGTCAGGGAGGGGAAGGGTAGTCAGGGAGGGAAAGGGTAGACAGGGAGGGGCAAGGGTAGGCAGGGAGGGGCAAGGGAAGTCAGGGAGGGGAAGGTAGGCAGTGAGGGGCAAGGGTAGTCATGGAGGGGAAGCGTAGTCAGGGAAGGGAAGGGTAGACAGGGAGGGGCAAGGATGGGCAGGGAGGGGCAAGGATGGGCAGGGAGGGGCAAGGGTAGGCAGGGAGGGGCAAGGGTAGTCAGGGAGGGGAAGGGTAGTCAGGGAGGTGAAGGGTAGTCAGGGAGGTGAAGGGTAGTCAGGGAGGAGAAGGGTAGTCAGGGAGGGGAAGGGTAGTCAGGGAGGGGAAGGGATAGACAGGGGGGTGAAGGGTAGTCAGGGAGGGGAAGTGATAGACTGGGTGGGGAAGGGATAGACAGGGAGGGGAATGGACAGACAGGGAGGTGAAGGGTAGTCAGGGAGGGGAAGGGTAGTGAGGGAGGGGAAGGGATAGACAGGGAGGTGAAGTGTAGTCAGGGAGGGAAAGGATAGACAGGGAGGGGAATGGTAGTCAGGGTGGGGAAGGGTAGACAGGGAGGGGCAAGGGTAGGCATGGAGGGGCAAGGGTAGTCAGGGAGGGGAAGGGATAGACAGGGAGGGAAAGGGTAGTCAGGGAGGGGAAGGGTAGACAGGGAGGGGCAAGGGTAGGCAGGGAGGGGCAAGGGTAGTCAGGGAGGGGAAGGGATAGACAGGGAGGGAAGGGTAGTCAGGGAGGGGCAAGGGTAGGCAGGGAGGGGCAAGGGTTGTCAGGGAGGGGAAGGGATAGACAGGGAGGGAAGGGTAGTCAGGGAGGGGCAAGGGTAGGCAGGGAGGGGCAAGGGTTGTCAGGGAGGGGAAGGGTAGTCAGGGAGGGGAAGGGTAGTCAGGGAGGGGAGGGGTAATCAGGGAGGGGAAGGGATAGACAGGGAGAGGCAAGGGTAGTCATGGAGGGGAAGGGATAGACAGGGAGGGGAAGGGTAGGCAGGGAGGGGTAAGGGTAGTCATGGAGGGGGAAGGGTAGGCAGGGAGGGGCAAGGGTAGTCAGGGAGGGGAAGGGTAGTCAGGGAGGGAAAAGTCAGGGAGGGGAAGGGATAGACAGGGAGGGGAAGGGTAGGCAGGGAGGGGTAAGGGTAGTCATGGAGGGGCAAGGGTAGGCAGGGAGGGGCAAGGGTAGTAAGGGAGGGGCAAGGGTAGTGAGGGAGGGGAAGGGATAGACAGGGGGGTGAAGGGTAGTCAGGGAGGGGAAGTGATAGACTGGGTGGGGAAGGGATAGACAGGGAGGGGAATGGACAGACAGGGAGGTGAAGGGTAGTCAGGGAGGGGAAGGGTAGTGAGGGAGGGGAAGGGATAGACAGGGAGGTGAAGTGTAGTCAGGGAGGGAAAGGATAGACAGGGAGGGGAATGGTAGTCAGGGAGGGAAAGGGTAGTCAGGGTGGGGAAGGGTAGACAGGGAGGGGCAAGGGTAGGCATGGAGGGGCAAGGGTAGTCAGGGAGGGGGAGGGATAGACAGGGAGGGAAAGGGTAGTCAGGGAGGGGAAGGGTAGACAGGGAGGGGCAAGGGTAGGCAGGGAGGGGCAAGGGTAGTCAGGGAGGGGAAGGGTAGTCAGGGAGGTGAAGGGTTGTCAGGGAGGTGAAGGGTAGTCAGGGAGGAGAAGGGTAGTCAGGGAGGGGAAGGGTAGTCAGGGAGGGGAAGGGATAGACAGGGGGGTGAAGGGTAGTCAGGGAGGGGAAGTGATAGACTGGGTGGGGAAGGGATAGACAGGGAGGGGAATGGACAGACAGGGAGGTGAAGGGTAGTCAGGGAGGGGAAGGGTAGTGAGGGAGGGGAAGGGATAGACAGGGAGGTGAAGTGTAGTCAGGGAGGGAAAGGATAGACAGGGAGGGGAATGGTAGTCAGGGAGGGAAAGGGTAGTCAGGGTGGGGAAGGGTAGACAGGGAGGGGCAAGGGTAGGCATGGAGGGGCAAGGGTAGTCAGGGAGGGGAAGGGATAGACAGGGAGGGAAAGGGTAGTCAGGGAGGGGAAGGGTAGACAGGGAGGGGCAAGGGTAGGCAGGGAGGGGCAAGGGTAGTCAGGGAGGGGAAGGGTAGTCAGGGAGGGGAAGGGTAGTCAGGGAGGGGAAGGGTAATCAGGGAGGGGAAGGGATAGACAGGGAGAGGCAAGGGTAGTCATGGAGGGGAAGGGATAGACAGGGAGGGGAAGGGTAGGCAGGGAGGGGTAAGGGTAGTCATGGAGGGGCAAGGGTAGGCAGGGAGGGGCAAGGGTAGTAAGGGAGGGGCAAGGGTAGGCAGGGAGGGGCAAGGGTAGTCAGGGAGGGGAAGGGTAGTCAGGGAGGGAAAAGTCAGGGAGGGGAAGGGATAGACAGGGAGGGGAAGGTTAGGCAGGGAGGGGTAAGGGTAGTCATGGAGGGGAAGGGTAGTCAGGGAGGGAAAGGGTAGACAGGGAGGGGCAAGGGTAGTCAGGGAGGGGCAAGGGTAGGCAGGGACGGGCAAGGGTAGTCAGGGAGGGGAAGGGTAGTCAGGGACGTGAAGGGTAGTCAGGGAGGTGAAGGGTAGTCAGGGAGGAGAAGGGTAGTGAGGGAGGGGAAGGGTAGACAGGGAGGGGCAAGGGTAGGCAGGGAGGGGCAAGGGTAGTCAGAGAGGGGAAGGGTAGTGAGGGAGGGGAAGGTTAGACAGGGAGGGGCAAGGGTAGGCAGGGAGGGGCAAGGGTAGGCGGGGAGGGGAAGGGTAGTCAGGGTAGTGAAGGGTAGTCAGGGTGGGGAAGGGTAGGCAGGGAGGGGCAAGGGTAGGCAGGGAGGGGCAAGGGTAGGCAGGGAGGGGCAAGGGTAGGCATGGAGGGACAAGGGTAGTCAGGGAGGGGAAGGGTAGTCAGGGAGGGGAAGGGTAATCAGGGAGGGGAAGGGATAGACAGGGAGGTGGAGGGTCGTCAGGGAGGGAAAGGATAATCAGGGAGGTAAAGGGTAGTCAGGGTGGGGAAGGGATAGACAGAGAGGGGAATGGACAGACAGGGAGGTGAATGGTAGTCAGGGAGGGAAAGGGTAGTCAGGGTGGGGAAGGGTAGACAGAGAGGGGCAAGGGTAGGCATGGAGGGGCAAGGGTAGTCAGGGAGGGGAAGGGATAGACAGGGAGGGGCAAGGGTGGGCAGGGAGGGGCAAGGGTAGTCAGGGAGTAGCAAGGGTAGGCAGGGAGGGGCAAGGGTAATCATGGAGGGGAGGGGAATGGACAGACAGGGAGGGGCAAGGGTAGTCAGGGAGGGGCAAGGGTAGGCAGGGAGGGGCAAGGGTAGTCAGGGAGGGGAAGGGTAGTCAGGGAGGGGCAAGGGTAGTCAGGGAGGGGAAGGGTAGTCAGGGAGGTGAAGGGTAGTCAGGGAGGTGAAGGGTAGTCAGGGAGGGGAAGGGTAGTGAGGGAGGGGAAGGGTAGACAGGGAGGGGCAAGGGTAGGCAGGGAGGGGCAAGGGTAGTCAGAGAGGGGAAGGGTAGTGAGGGAGGGGAAGGTTAGACAGGGAGGGGCAAGGGTAGGCAGGGAGGGGCAAGGGTAGGCGGGGAGGGGAAGGGTAGTCAGGGTAGTGAAGGGTAGTCAGGGTGGGGAAGGGTAGGTAGGGAGGGGCAAGGGTAGGCAGGGAGGGGCAAGGGTAGGCATGGAGGGACAAGGGTAGTCAGGGAGGGGAAGGGTAGTCAGGGAGGGGAAGGGTAATCAGGGAGGGGAAGGGATAGACAGGGAGGTGGAGGGTCGTCAGGGAGGGAAAGGATAATCAGGGAGGTGAAGGGTAGTCAGGGTGGGGAAGGGATAGACAGGGAGGGGAATGGACAGACAGGGAGGTGAATGGTAGTCAGGGAGGGAAAGGGTAGTCAGGGTGGGGAAGGGTAGACAGGGAGGGGCAAGGGTAGGCATGGAGGGGCAAGGGTAGTCAGGGAGGGGAAGGGATAGACAGGGAGGGGCAAGGGTGGGCAGGGAGGGGCAAGGGTAGTCAGGTAGTAGCAAGGGTAGGCAGGGAGGGGCAAGGGTAATCATGGAGGGGAAGCGTAATCAGGGAAGGGAAGGGTAGACAGGGAGGGGAATGGACAGACAGGGAGGGGCAAGGGTAGTCAGGGAGGGGAAGGGTAGTCAGGGAGGGGCAAGGGTAGTCAGGGAGGGGAAGGGATAGACAGGGAGGGGAAGGGTAGGCAGGGAGGGGTAAGGGTAGTCATGGAGGGGCAAGGGTAGGCAGGGAGGGGCAAGGGTAGTAAGGGAGGGGCAAGGGTAGGCAGGGAGGGGCAAGGGTAGTCAGGGAGGGGAAGGGATAGACAGGGAGGGAAGGGTAGGCAGGGAGGGGTAAGGGTAGTCAGGGAGGGGCAAGGGTAGACAGGGAGGGGAAGGGTAGGCAGGGAGGGGTAAGGGTAGTCATGGAGGGGCAAGGGTAGGCAGGGAGGGGCAAGGGTAGTAAGGGAGGGGCAAGGGTAGGCAGGGAGGGGCAAGGGTAGTCAGGGAGGGGAAGGGATAGACAGGGAGGGAAGGGTAGGCAGGGAGGGGTAAGGGTAGTCAGGGAGGGGCAAGGGAAGACAGGGAGGGGCAAGGGTAGGCAGGGAGGGGCAAGGGTAGTCATGGAGGGGAAGCGTAGTCAGGGAAGGGAAGGGTAGACAGGGAGGGGCAAGGATGGGCAGGGAGGGGCAAGGGTAGTCAGGGAGGGGCAAGGGTAGGCAGGGACGGGCAAGGGTAGTCAGGGAGGGGAAGGGTAGTCAGGGAGGTGAAGGGTAGTCAGGGAGGTGGAGGGTAGTCAGGGAGGAGAAGGGTAGTGAGGGAGGGGAAGGGTAGACAGGGAGGGGCAAGGGTAGGCAGGGAGGGGCAAGGGTAGTCAGATAGGGGAAGGGTAGTGAGGGAGGGGAAGGTTAGACAGGGAGGGGCAAGGGTAGGCAGGGAGGGGCAAGGGTAGGCGGGGAGGGGAAGGGTAGTCAGGGTAGTGAAGGGTAGTCAGGGTGGGGAAGGGTAGGTAGGGAGGGGCAAGGGTAGGCAGGGAGGGGCAAGGGTAGGCATGGAGGGACAAGGGTAGTCAGGGAGGGGAAGGGTAGTCAGGGAGGGGAAGGGTAATCAGGGAGGGGAAGGGATAGACAGGGAGGTGGAGGGTCGTCAGGGAGGGAAAGGATAATCAGGGAGGTGAAGGGTAGTCAGGGTGGGGAAGGGATAGACAGGGAGGGGAATGGACAGACAGGGAGGTGAATGGTAGTCAGGGAGGGAAAGGGTAGTCAGGGTGGGGAAGGGTAGACAGGGAGGGGCAAGGGTAGGCATGGAGGGGCAAGGGTAGTCAGGGAGGGGAAGGGATAGACAGGGAGGGGCAAGGGTGGGCAGGGAGGGGCAAGGGTAGTCAGGTAGTAGCAAGGGTAGGCAGGGAGGGGCAAGGGTAATCATGGAGGGGAAGCGTAATCAGGGAAGGGAAGGGTAGACAGGGAGGGGAATGGACAGACAGGGAGGGGCAAGGGTAGTCAGGGAGGGGAAGGGTAGTCAGGGAGGGGTAAGGGTAGTCAGGGAGGGGAAGGGATAGACAGGGAGGGGAAGGGTAGGCAGGGAGGGGTAAGGGTAGTCATGGAGGGGCAAGGGTAGGCAGGGAGGGGCAAGGGTAGTAAGGGAGGGGCAAGGGTAGGCAGGGAGGGGCAAGGGTAGTCAGGGAGGGGAAGGGATAGACAGGGAGGGAAGGGTAGGCAGGGAGGGGTAAGGGTAGTCAGGGAGGGGCAAGGGTAGACAGGGAGGGGAAGGGTAGGCAGGGAGGGGTTAGGGTAGTCATGGAGGGGCAAGGGTAGGCAGGGAGGGGCAAGGGTAGTAAGGGAGGGGCAAGGGTAGGCAGGGAGGGGCAAGGGTAGTCAGGGAGGGGAAGGGATAGACAGGGAGGGAAGGGTAGGCAGGGAGGGGTAAGGGTAGTCAGGGAGGGGCAAGGGAAGACAGGGAGGGGCAAGGGTAGGCAGGGAGGGGCAAGGGTAGTCATGGAGGGGAAGCGTAGTCAGGGAAGGGAAGGGTAGACAGGGAGGGGCAAGGATGGGCAGGGAGGGGCAAGGGTAGTCAGGGAGGGGCAAGGGTAGGCAGGGACGGGCAAGGGTAGTCAGGGAGGGGAAGGGTAGTCAGGGAGGTGAAGGGTAGTCAGGGAGGTGGAGGGTAGTCAGGGAGGAGAAGGGTAGTGAGGGAGGGGAAGGGTAGACAGGGAGGGGCAAGGGTAGTCAGGGAGGGGCAAGGGTAGTCAGGGAGGGAAAAGTCAGGGAGGGGAAGGGATAGACAGGGAGGGGAAGGGTAGGCAGGGAGGGGTAAGGGTAGTCATGGAGGGGAAGGGTAGTCAGGGAGGGAAAGGGTAGTCAGGGAGGGGAAGGGTAATCAGGGAGGGGAAGGGATAGACAGGGAGGTGGAGGGTCGTCAGGGAGGGAAAGGATAATCAGGGAGGTGAAGGGTAGTCAGGGTGGGGAAGGGATAGACAGGGAGGGAAATGGACAGACAGGGAGGTGACGGGCAGTCAGGGAGGGGAAGGGTAGTGAGGGAGGGGAAGGGATAGACAGGGGGGTGAAGGGTAGTCAGGGAGGGGAAGGGTAGTCAGGGAGGGGAAGGGATAGACAGGGAGGTGAAGGGTAAACAGGGAGGGGAAGGGATAGACAGGGAGAGGCAAGGGTAGTCATGGAGGGGAAGGGTAGTCAGGGAAGGGAAGGATAGGCAAGGAGGGGAAGGGATAGACAGGGAGGTGAATGGTAGTCAGGGAGGGGAAGGCTAGACAGGGAGGGGCAAGGGTAGGCAGGAAGGTTCAAGGGAAGTCAGGGAGGGGAAGGGTAGGCAGGGAGGGGATTGGACAGACAGGGAGGTGAAGGGTAGTCAGGGAGGGGAAGGGATAGACAGGGAGGTGAATGGTAGTCAGGGAGGGAAAGGGTAGTCAGGGTGGGGAAGGGTAGACAGGGAGGGGCAAGGGTAGGCATGGAGGGGCAAGGGTAGTCAGGGAGAGGAAGGGATAGACAGGGAGGGAAGGGTAGGCAGGGAGGGGTAGGGTAGTCAGGGAGGGGAAAGGGTAGGCAGGGAGGGGCAAGGATAGTCAGGGAGGAGAAGGGATAGACAGTGAGGTGAAGTGTAGTCAGGGAGGGAAAGGATAGACAGGGAGGGGAATGGACAGACAGGGAGGTGACGGGCAGTCAGGGAGGGGAAGGGTAGTGAGGGAGGGGAAGGGATAGACAGGGGGGTGAAGGGTAGGCAGGGAGGGGCAAGGGTAGTCAGGGAGGGGAAGGGTAGTCAGGAAGGGGAAGGGTAGTCAGGGAGGGGAAGGGATAGACAGGGAGGGGAATGGACAGACAGGGAGGTGAAGGGTAGTCAGGGAGGAGAAGGGATAGACAGTGAGGTGAAGTGTAGTCAGGGAGGGAAAGGATAGACAGGGAGGGGAATGGACAGACAGGGAGGTGAATGGTAGTCAGGGAGGGAAAGGGTAGTCAGGGTGGGGAAGGATAGACAGGGAGGGGCAAGGGTAGGCATGGAGGGGCAAGGGTAGTCAGGGAGGGAAGGGTAGGCAGGGAGGGGTAGGGTAGTCAGGGAGGGGAAAGGGTAGGCAGGGAGGGGCAAGGATAGTCAGGGAGGGGAAGGGTAGTCAGGGAGGGGAAGGGTAGTCAGGAAGGGGAAGGGTAGTCAGGGAGGGGAAGGGTAATCAGGGAGGGGAAGGGATAGAGAGGGAGGTGAAGGGTAGTCAGGGAGGGGAAGCGATAGACAGGGAGGGGAAGGGATAGACAGGGAGGGGAAGGGTAGTCAGGGAGGGGCAAGGGTAGTCAGGGAGGGGAAGGGTAGTCAGGAAGGGGAAGGGTAGTCAGGGAGGGGAAGGGATAGACAGGGAGGGGAATGGACAGACAGGGAGGTGAAGGGTAGTCAGGGAGGAGAAGGGATAGACAGTGAGGTGAAGTGTAGTCAGGGAGGGAAAGGATAGACAGGGAGGGGAATGGACAGACAGGGAGGTGAATGGTAGTCAGGGAGGGAAAGGGTAGTCAGGGTGGGGAAGGATAGACAGGGAGGGGCAAGGGTAGGCATGGAGGGGCAAGGGTAGTCAGGGAGGGGAAGGGATAGACAGGGAGGGGCAAGGGTGGGCAGGGAGGGGCAAGGGTAGTCAGGGAGTAGCAAGGGTAGGCAGGGAGGGGCAAGGGTAATCATGGAGGGGAAGCGTAATCAGAGAAGGGAAGGGTAGTCAGGGATGGGAAAGGTAGTCAGGGAGGGGAAGGGTAGTCAGGGAGGGGAAGGGATAGACAGGGAGGGGAAGGGATAGACAGGGAGGGGAAGGGTAGTCAGGGAGGGAAAGGGTAGTCAGGGTGGGGAAGGGTAGACAGGGAGGGGAAGGGATAGACAGGGAGGGGAAGGGAATGCAGGCAGGGGAAGGGTAGTCAGGGATGGGAAGGGATAGACAGGGAGGGGAAGTGAGAGACAGGGAGGGGAAGGGTAGGCAAGGAGGGGAAAGGATAGACAGGGAGGTGAATGGTAGTTAGGGAGGGAAAGGGTAGTCAGGGTGGGGATGGTAGACAGGGAGGGGCAAGGGTAGGCATGGAGGGGCAAGGGTAGTCAGGGAGGGGAAGGGAAGTCAGGGAGGGGAAGGGTAATCAGGGAGGGGAAGGGATAGACAGGGAGGTGAATGGTAGTCAGGGAGGGAAAGGATAATCAGGGAGGTGAAGGGTAGTCAGGGTGGGGAAGTGATAGACTGGGTGGGGAAGGGATAGACAGGGAGGGGAATGGACAGACAGGGAGGTGAAGGGTAGTCAGGGAGGGGAAGGGTAGTGAGGTATGGGAAGGGATTTACAGGGAGGTGAAGTGTAGTCAGGGAGGGGAAGGGTAGTGAGGTAGGGGAATTGATAGACAGGGAGGTGAAGTGTAGACAGGGAGGGAAAGGATAGACAGGGAGGGGAATGGACAGACAGGGAGGTGAATGGTAGTCAGGGAGGGAAAGGGTAGTCAGGGTGGGGAAGGGTAGACAGGGAGGGGCAAGGGTAGGCATGGAGGGGCAAGGGTAGTCAGGGAGGGGAAGGGATAGACAGGGAGGGGAAGGGTAGGCAGGGAGGGGCAAGGGAAGTCAGGGAGTGGAAGGGTAGGCAGGGAGGGGCAAGGGTAGTCATGGAGGGGAAGCGTAGTCAGGGAAGGGAAGGGTAGACAGGGAGGGGCAAGGGTAGTCAGGGAGGGGAAGGGATAGACAGGGAGGGGAAGGGTAGTCAGGGAGGGGAAGCAATAGACAGGGAGGGGAATGGATAGACAGGGGGGGGGGGGGGGAGGGTAGTCAGGGAGGGGCAAGGGTAGGCAGGGAGGGGAAGGGTAGTCAGGGAGGGGTAAGGGTAGTCATGGAGGGGAAACGTAGTCAGGGAGGGAAAGGGTAGACAGGGAGGGGCAAGGGTAGGCAGGGAGGGGCAAGGGTAATCATGGAGGGGAAGCGTAATCAGGGAAGGGAAGGGTAGACAGGGAGGGGAATGGACAGACAGGGAGGTGCAAGGGTAGTCAGGGAGGGGCAAGGGTAGGCAGGGAGGGGCAAGGGTAGTCAGGGAGGGGAAGGGTAGTCAGGGAGGGGAAGGGATAGACAGGGAGGGGAATGGACAGACAGGGAGGTGAATGGTAGTCAGGGAGGGAAAGGGTAGTCAGGGTGGGGAACGGTAGACAAGGAGGGGCAAGGGTAGGCATGGAGGGGCAAGGTTTGTGAGGGAGGGGAAGGGAAAGACAGGGAGGGGAATGGACAGACAGGGAGGTGAAGGGTAGTCAGGGAGGTGAAGGGTAGTCAGGGAGGAGAAGGGATAGACAGGGAGGTGAAGTGTAGTCAGGGAGGGAAAGGATAGACAGGGAGGGGAATGGACAGACAGGGAGGTGAATGGTATTCAGGGAGGGAAAGGGTAGTCAGGGAGGGGAAGGGTAGACAGGGAGGGGAAGGGTAGGCAGGGAGGGGTAAGGGTAGTCATGGAGGGGAAGCGTAGTTAGGGAGGGAAAGGGTAGACAGGGAGGGGCAAGGGTAGGCAGGGAGGGGCAAGAGCAGTCATGGAGGGGAAGCGTAGTCAGGGAAGGGAAGGGTAGACAGGGAGGGGCAAGGGTGGGCAGGGAGGGGCAAGGGTAGTCAGGGAGGGGCAAGGGTAGGCAGGGAGGGGCAAGGGTAGTCAGGGAGGGGAAGGGATAGACAGGGAGGGGCAAGGGTGGGCAGGGAGGAGCAAGGGTAGTCAGGGAGGGGAACGGACAGACAGGGAGGTGAAGGGTAGTCAGGGAGGGGAAGGGATAGACAGGGAGGGGAAGGGTAGTCAGGGAGGGGAAGGGATAGACAGGGAGGTGAAGGGTAGGCATGGAGGGGCAAGCGAAGTCAGGGAGGGGAAGGGTAGGCAGGGAGGGGCAAGGGAAGTCAGGGAGGGGAAGGGTAGGCAGGGAGGGGCAAGGGTAGTCAGGGAGGGGAAGGGTAGTCAGGGAGGGGAAGGGATAGACAGGGAGGGGAATGGACAGACAGGGAGGTGAATGGTAGTCAGGGAGGGAAAGGGTAGTCAGGGTGGGGAACGGTAGACAAGGAGGGGCAAGGGTAGGCATGGAGGGGCAAGGTTTGTGAGGGAGGGGAAGGGAAAGACAGGGAGGGGAATGGACAGACAGGGAGGTGAAGGGTAGTCAGGGAGGTGAAGGGTAGTCAGGGAGGAGAAGGGATAGACAGGGAGGTGAAGTGTAGTCAGGGAGGGAAAGGATAGACAGGGAGGGGAATGGACAGACAGGGAGGTGAATGGTATTCAGGGAGGGAAAGGGTAGTCAGGGAGGGGAAGGGTAGACAGGGAGGGGAAGGGTAGGCAGGGAGGGGTAAGGGTAGTCATGGAGGGGAAGCGTAGTTAGGGAGGGAAAGGGTAGACAGGGAGGGGCAAGGGTAGGCAGGGAGGGGCAAGAGCAGTCATGGAGGGGAAGCGTAGTCAGGGAAGGGAAGGGTAGACAGGGAGGGGCAAGGGTGGGCAGGGAGGGGCAAGGGTAGTCAGGGAGGGGCAAGGGTAGGCAGGGAGGGGCAAGGGTAGTCAGGGAGGGGAAGGGATAGACAGGGAGGGGCAAGGGTGGGCAGGGAGGAGCAAGGGTAGTCAGGGAGGGGAACGGACAGACAGGGAGGTGAAGGGTAGTCAGGGAGGGGAAGGGATAGACAGGGAGGGGAAGGGTAGTCAGGGAGGGGAAGGGATAGACAGGGAGGTGAAGGGTAGGCATGGAGGGGCAAGCGAAGTCAGGGAGGGGAAGGGTAGGCAGGGAGGGGCAAGGGAAGTCAGGGAGGGGAAGGGTAGGCAGGGAGGGGCAAGGGTAGGCAGGGAGGGGAAGGGTAGTCAGGGAGGGGAAGGGTAGTCAGGGATGGGAAAGGTAGTCAGGGAGGGGAAGGGTATTCAGGGAGGGGAAGCGATAGACAGGGAGGGGAAGGGATAGACAGGGAGGGGAAGGGTAGTCAGGGAGGGAAAGGGTAGTCAGGGTGGGGAAGGGTAGACAGGGAGGGGAAGGGATAGACAGGGAGGGGAAGGGAATGCAGGCAGGGGAAGGGTAGTCAGGGATGGGAAGGGATAGACAGGGAGGGGAAGTGAGAGACAGGGAGGGGAAGGGTAGGCAAGGAGGGGAAAGGATAGACAGGGAGGTGAATGGTAGTTAGGGAGGGAAAGGGTAGTCAGGGTGGGGATGGTAGACAGGGAGGGGCAAGGGTAGGCATGGAGGGGCAAGGGTAGTCAGGGAGGGGAAGGGAAGTCAGGGAGGGGAAGGGTAATCAGGGAGGGGAAGGGATAGACAGGGAGGTGAATGGTAGTCAGGGAGGGAAAGGATAATCAGGGAGGTGAAGTGTAGTCAGGGTGGGGAAGTGATAGACTGGGTGGGGAAGGGATAGACAGGGAGGGGAATGGACAGACAGGGAGGTGAAGGGTAGTCAGGGAGGGGAAGGGTAGTGAGGTAGGGGAAGGGATTTACAGGGAGGTGAAGTGTAGTCAGGGAGGGGAAGGGTAGTGAGGTAGGGGAAGGGATAGACAGGGAGGTGAAGTGTAGTCAGGGAGGGAAAGGATAGACAGGGAGGGGAATGGACAGACAGGGAGGTGAATGGTAGTCAGGGAGGGAAAGGGTAGTCAGGGTGGGGAAGGGTAGACAGGGAGGGGCAAGGGTAGGCATGGAGGGGCAAGGGTAGTCAGGGAGGGGAAGGGATAGACAGGGAGGGGAAGGGTAGGCAGGGAGGGGCAAGGGAAGTCAGGGAGTGGAAGGGTAGGCAGGGAGGGGCAAGGGTAGTCATGGAGGGGAAGCGTAGTCAGGGAAGGGAAGGGTAGACAGGGAGGGGCAAGGGTAGTCAGGGAGGGGAAGCAATAGACAGGGAGGGGAATGGATAGACAGGGGGGGGGGGGGGGGGAGGGTAGTCAGGGAGGGGCAAGGGTAGGCAGGGAGGGGAAGGGTAGTCAGGGAGGGGTAAGGGTAGTCATGGAGGGGAAACGTAGTCAGGGAGGGGAAGGGATAGACAGGGAGGGGAAGGGTAGGCAGGGAGGGGTAAGGGTAGTCATGGAGGGGCAAGGGTAGTCAGGGAGGGGTAAGGGTAGTCAGGGAGGGGAAGGGTAGTCAGGGAGGGGAAGGGTAGTCAGGGAGGGGAAGGGATAGACAGGGAGGGGAAGGGATAGACAGGGAGGTGAAGGGTAGTCAGGGAGGTGAAGGGTAGTATGGGAGGAGAAGGGATAGACAGGGAGGTGAAGTGTAGTCAGGAAGGGAAAGGGTAGTCAGGGAGGGGCAAGGGTAGGCATGGAGGGGCAAGGGTAGTCAGGAAGGGAAAGGGTAGTTAGGGAGGGGCAAGGGTAGGCATGGAGGGGCAAGGGTAGTCAGGGAGGGGAAGGGATAGACAGTTAGGGAAGGGTAGCAGGGAGGAGAAGGGTAGTGAGGGAGGGGAAGGGATAGACAGGGGGGTGAAGGGTAGTCAGGGAGGGGAAGTGATAGACTGGGTGGGGAAGGGATAGACAGGGAGGGGAATGGACAGACAGGGAGGTGAAGGGTAGTCAGGGAGGGGAAGGGTAGTCAGGGTGGGGAAGGGTAGACAGGGAGGGGCAAGGGTAGGCATGGAGGGGCAAGGGTAGTCAGGGAGGGGAAGGGATAGACAGGGAGGGGAAGGGTAGGCATGGAGGGGTAAGGGTAGTCATGGAGGGGAAGCGTAGACAGGGAGGGGAATGGACAGACAGGGAGGTGAAGGGTAGTCAGGGAGGGGAAGGGTAGTGAGGGAGGGGAAGGGATAGACAGGGAGGTGAAGTGTAGTCAGGGAGGGAAAGGATAGACAGGGAGGGGAATGGTAGTCAGGGAGGGAAAGGGTAGTCAGGGTGGGGAAGGGTAGACAGGGAGGGGCAAGGGTAGGCATGGAGGGGCAAAGGTAGTCAGGGAGGGGAAGGGATAGACAGGGAGGGAAAGGGTAGTCAGGGAGGGGAAGGGTAATCAGGGAGGGGAAGGGATAGACAGGGAGAGGCAAGGGTAGTCATGGAGGGGAAGGGATAGACAGGGAGGGGAAGGGTAGGCAGGGAGGGGTAAGGGTAGTCATGGAGGGGCAAGGGTAGGCAGGGAGGGGCAAGGGTAGTAAGGGAGGGGCAAGGGTAGGCAGGGAGGGGCAAGGGTAGTCAGGGAGGGGAAGGGTAGTCAGGGAGGGAAAAGTCAGGGAGGGGAAGGGATAGACAGGGAGGGGAAGGTTAGGCAGGGAGGGGTAAGGGTAGTCATGGAGGGGAAGGGTAGTCAGGGAGGGAAAGGGTAGACAGGGAGGGGCAAGGGTAGTCAGGGAGGGGCAAGGGTAGGCAGGGACGGGCAAGGGTAGTCAGGGAGGGGAAGGGTAGTCAGGGACGTGAAGGGTAGTCAGGGAGGTGAAGGGTAGTCAGGGAGGAGAAGGGTAGTGAGGGAGGGGAAGGGTAGACAGGGAGGGGCAAGGGTAGGCAGGGAGGGGCAAGGGTAGTCAGAGAGGGGAAGGGTAGTGAGGGAAGGGAAGGTTAGACAGGGAGGGGCAAGGGTAGGCAGGGAGGGGCAAGGGTAGGCGGGGAGGGGAAGGGTAGTCAGGGTAGTGAAGGGTAGTCAGGGTGGGGAAGGGTAGGTAGGGAGGGGCAAGGGTAGGCAGGGAGGGGCAAGGGTAGGCATGGAGGGACAAGGGTAGTCAGGGAGGGGAAGGGTAGTCAGGGAGGGGAAGGGTAATCAGGGAGGGGAAGGGATAGACAGGGAGGTGGAGGGTCGTCAGGGAGGGAAAGGATAATCAGGGAGGTGAAGGGTAGTCAGGGTGGGGAAGGGATAGACAGGGAGGGGAATGGACAGACAGGGAGGTGAATGGTAGTCAGGGAGGGAAAGGGTAGTCAGGGTGGGGAAGGGTAGACAGGGAGGGGCAAGGGTAGGCATGGAGGGGCAAGGGTAGTCAGGGAGGGGAAGGGATAGACAGGGAGGGGCAAGGGTGGGCAGGGAGGGGCAAGGGTAGTCAGGTAGTAGCAAGGGTAGGCAGGGAGGGGCAAGGGTAATCATGGAGGGGAAGCGTAATCAGGGAAGGGAAGGGTAGACAGGGAGGGGAATGGACAGACAGGGAGGGGCAAGGGTAGTCAGGGAGGGGAAGGGTAGTCAGGGAGGGGCAAGGGTAGTCAGGGAGGGGAAGCGATAGACAGGGAGGGGAAGGGATAGACAGGGAGGGGAAGGGTAGTCAGGGAGGGGAAGGGTAGTCGGGGAGGGGAAGGGATAGACAGGGAGGGGAATGGACAGACAGGGAGGTGACGGGCAGTCAGGGAGGGGAAGGATAGTGAGGGAGGGGAAGGGATAGACAGGGGGGTGAAGGCTAGGCAGGGAGGGGCAAGGGTAGTCAGGGAGGGGCAAGGGTAGTCAGGGAGGGGAAGGGATAGACAGGGAGGGGAATGGACAGACAGGGAGGTGAAGGGTAGTCAGGGAGGAGAAGGGATAGACAGTGAGGTGAAGTGTAGTCAGGGAGGGAAAGGATAGACAGGGAGGGGAATGGACAGACAGGGAGGTGAATGGTAGTCAGGGAGGGAAAGGGTAGTCAGGGTGGGGAAGGATAGACAGGGAGGGGCAAGGGTAGGCATGGAGGGGCAACGGTAGTCAGGGAGGGGAAGGGATAGACAGGGAGGGGCAAGGGTGGGCAGGGAGGGGCAAGGGTAGTCAGGGAGTAGCAAGGGTAGGCAGGGAGGGGCAAGGGTAATCATGGAGGGGAAGCGTAATCAGAGAAGGGAAGGGTAGTCAGGGATGGGAAAGGTAGTCAGGGAGGGGAAGGGTAATCAGGGAGGGGAAGCGATAGACAGGGAGGGGAAGGGATAGACAGGGAGGGGAAGGGTAGTCAGGGAGGGAAAGGGTAGTCAGGGTGGGGAAGGGTAGACAGGGAGGGGAAGGGATAGACAGGGAGGGGAAGGGAATGCAGGCAGGGGAAGGGTAGTCAGGGATGGGAAGGGATAGACAGGGAGGGGAAGTGAGAGACAGGGAGGGGAAGGGTAGGCAAGGAGGGGAAAGGATAGACAGGGAGGTGAATGGTAGTTAGGGAGGGAAAGGGTAGTCAGGGTGGGGATGGTAGACAGGGAGGGGCAAGGGTAGGCATGGAGGGGCAAGGGTAGTCAGGGAGGGGAAGGGAAGTCAGGGAGGGGAAGGGTAGTCAGGGAGGGGAAGGGATAGACAGGGAGGTGAATGGTAGTCAGGGAGGGAAAGGATAATCAGGGAGGTGAAGGGTAGTCAGGGTGGGGAAGTGATAGACTGGGTGGGGAAGGGATAGACAGGGAGGGGAATGGACAGACAGGGAGGTGAAGGGTAGTCAGGGAGGGGAAGGGTAGTGAGGTATGGGAAGGGATTTACAGGGAGGTGAAGTGTAGTCAGGGAGGGGAAGGGTAGTGAGGTAGGGGAAGGGATAGACAGGGAGGTGAAGTGTAGTCAGGGAGGGAAAGGATAGACAGGGAGGGGAATGGACAGACAGGGAGGTGAATGGTAGTCAGGGAGGGAAAGGGTAGTCAGGGTGGGGAAGGGTAGACAGGGAGGGGCAAGGGTAGGCAGGGAGGGGCAAGGGTAGTCAGGGAGGGGAAGGGATAGACAGGGAGGGGAAGGGTAGGCAGGGAGGGGCAAGGGAAGTCAGGGAGGGGAAGGGTAGGCAGGGAGGGGCAAGGGTAGTCATGGAGGGGAAGCGTAGTCAGGGAAGGGAAGGGTAGACAGGGAGGGGCAAGGGTAGTCAGGGAGGGGAAGGGATAGACAGGGAGGGGAAGGGTAGTCAGGGAGGGGAAGCAATAGACAGGGAGGGGAAAGGATAGACAGGGGGGGGGGGGGGGGGGGGAGGGTAGTCAGGGAGGGGCAAGGGTAGGCAGGGAGGGGAAGGGTAGTCAGGGAGGGGTAAGGGTAGTCATGGAGGGGAAACGTAGTCAGGGAGGGAAAGGGTAGACAGGGAGGGGCAAGGGTAGGCAGGGAGGGGCAAGGGTAATCATGGAGGGGAAGCGTAATCAGGGAAGGGAAGGGTAGACAGGGAGGGGAATGGACAGACAGGGAGGTGCAAGGGTAGTCAGGGAGGGGCAAGGGTAGGCAGGGAGGGGCAAGGGTAGTCAGGGAGGGGAAGGGTAGTCAGGGAGGGGAAGGGATAGACAGGGAGGGGAATGGACAGACAGGGAGGTGAATGGTAGTCAGGGAGGGAAAGGGTAGTCAGGGTGGGGAACGGTAGACAAGGAGGGGCAAGGGTAGGCATGGAGGGGCAAGGTTTGTGAGGGAGGGGAAGGGAAAGACAGGGAGGGGAATGGACAGACAGGGAGATGAAGGGTAGTCAGGGAGGTGAAGGGTAGTCAGGGAGGAGAAGGGATAGACAGGGAGGTGAAGTGTAGTCAGGGAGGGAAAGGATAGACAGGGAGGGGAATGGACAGACAGGGAGGTGAATGGTATTCAGGGAGGGAAAGGGTAGTCAGGGAGGGGAAGGGTAGACAGGGAGGGGAAGGGTAGGCAGGGAGGGGTAAGGGTAGTCATGGAGGGGAAGCGTAGTTAGGGAGGGAAAGGGTAGACAGGGAGGGGCAAGGGTAGGCAGGGAGGGGCAAGAGCAGTCATGGAGGGGAAGCGTAGTCAGGGAAGGGAAGGGTAGACAGGGAGGGGCAAGGGTGGGCAGGGAGGGGCAAGGGTAGTCAGGGAGGGGCAAGGGTAGGCAGGGAGGGGCAAGGGTAGTCAGGGAGGGGAAGGGATAGACAGGGAGGGGCAAGGGTAGGCAGGGAGGAGCAAGGGTAGTCAGGGAGGGGAACGGACAGACAGGGAGGTGAAGGGTAGTCAGGGAGGGGAAGGGATAGACAGGGAGGGGAAGGGTAGTCAGGGAGGGGAAGGGATAGACAGGGAGGTGAAGGGTAGGCATGGAGGGGCAAGGGTAGTCAGGGAGGGGAAGGGTAGGCAGGGAGGGGCAAGGGAAGTCAGGGAGGGGAAGGGTAGGCAGGGAGGGGCAAGGGTAGGCAGGGAGGGGAAGGGTAGTCAGGGAGGGGAAGGGTAGTCAGGGATGGGAAAGGTAGTCAGGGAGGGGAAGGGTAATCAGGGAGGGGAAGCGATAGACAGGGAGGGGAAGGGATAGACAGGGAGGGGAAGGGTAGTCAGGGAGGGAAAGGGTAGTCAGGGTGGGGAAGGGTAGACAGGGAGGGGAAGGGATAGACAGGGAGGGGAAGGGAATGCAGGCAGGGGAAGGGTAGTCAGGGATGGGAAGGGATAGACAGGGAGGGGAAGTGAGAGACAGGGAGGGGAAGGGTAGGCAAGGAGGGGAAAGGATAGACAGGGAGGTGAATGGTAGTTAGGGAGGGAAAGGGTAGTCAGGGTGGGGATGGTAGACAGGGAGGGGCAAGGGTAGGCATGGAGGGGCAAGGGTAGTCAGGGAGGGGAAGGGAAGTCAGGGAGGGGAAGGGTAATCAGGGAGGGGAAGGGATAGACAGGGAGGTGAATGGTAGTCAGGGAGGGAAAGGATAATCAGGGAGGTGAAGGGTAGTCAGGGTGGGGAAGTGATAGACTGGGTGGGGAAGGGATAGACAGGGAGGGGAATGGACAGACAGGGAGGTGAAGGGTAGTCAGGGAGGGGAAGGGTAGTGAGGTAGGGGAAGGGATTTACAGGGAGGTGAAGTGTAGTCAGGGAGGGGAAGGGTAGTGAGGTAGGGGAAGGGATAGACAGGGAGGTGAAGTGTAGTCAGGGAGGGAAAGGATAGACAGGGAGGGGAATGGACAGACAGGGAGGTGAATGGTAGTCAGGGAGGGAAAGGGTAGTCAGGGTGGGGAAGGGTAGACAGGGAGGGGCAAGGGTAGGCATGGAGGGGCAAGGGTAGTCAGGGAGGGGAAGGGATAGACAGGGAGGGGAAGGGTAGGCAGGGAGGGGCAAGGGAAGTCAGGGAGTGGAAGGGTAGGCAGGGAGGGGCAAGGGTAGTCATGGAGGGGAAGCGTAGTCAGGGAAGGGAAGGGTAGACAGGGAGGGGCAAGGGTAGTCAGGGAGGGGAAGCAATAGACAGGGAGGGGAATGGATAGACAGGGGGGGGGGGGGGGGAGGGAAGTCAGGGAGGGGCAAGGGTAGGCAGGGAGGGGAAGGGTAGTCAGGGAGGGGTAAGGGTAGTCATGGAGGGGAAACGTAGTCAGGGAGGGGAAGGGATAGACAGGGAGGGGAAGGGTAGGCAGGGAGGGGTAAGGGTAGTCATGGAGGGGCAAGGGTAGTCAGGGAGGGGTAAGGGTAGTCAGGGAGGGGAAGGGTAGTCAGGGAGGGGAAGGGTAGTCAGGGAGGGGAAGGGATAGACAGGGAGGGGAAGGGATAGACAGGGAGGTGAAGGGTAGTCAGGGAGGTGAAGGGTAGTATGGGAGGAGAAGGGATAGACAGGGAGGTGAAGTGTAGTCAGGAAGGGAAAGGGTAGTCAGGGAGGGGCAAGGGTAGGCATGGAGGGGCAAGGGTAGTCAGGAAGGGAAAGGGTAGTTAGGGAGGGGCAAGGGTAGGCAGGGAGGGGCAAGGGTAGTCAGGGAGGGGAAGGGATAGACAGTTAGGGAAGGGTAGCAGGGAGGAGAAGGGTAGTGAGGGAGGGGAAGGGATAGACAGGGGGGTGAAGGGTAGTCAGGGAGGGGAAGTGATAGACTGGGTGGGGAAGGGATAGACAGGGAGGGGAATGGACAGACAGGGAGGTGAAGGGTAGTCAGGGAGGGGAAGGGTAGTCAGGGTGGGGAAGGGTAGACAGGGAGGGGCAAGGGTAGGCATGGAGGGGCAAGGGTAGTCAGGGAGGGGAAGGGATAGACAGGGAGGGGAAGGGTAGGCATGGAGGGGTAAGGGTAGTCATGGAGGGGAAGCGTAGTCAGGGAAGGGAAGGGTAGACAGGGAGGGGCAAGGGTGGGCAGGGAGGGTCAAGGGTAGTCAGGGAGGGGAAGGGATAGACAGGGAGGGGAAGGGTAGTCAGGGAGGGGAAGCAATAGACAGGGAGGGGAATGGATAGACAGGGGGGGGAAGGGTAGTCAGGGAGGGGCAAGGGTAGGCAGGGAGGGGCAAGGGTAGGCAGGGAGGGGCAAGGGTAGTCAGGGAGGGGAAGGGTAGTCAGGGAGGGGAAGTGATAGACTGGGTGGGGAAGGGATAGACAGGGAGGGGAATGGACAGACAGGGAGGTGAAGGGTAGTCAGGGAGGGGAAGGGTAGTGAGGGAGGGGAAGGGATAGACAGGGAGGTGAAGTGTAGTCAGGGAGGGAAAGGATAGACAGGGAGGGGAATGGTAGTCAGGGAGGGAAAGGGTAGTCAGGGTGGGGAAGGGTAGACAGGGAGGGGCAAGGGTAGGCATGGAGGGGCAAGGGTAGTCAGGGAGGGGAAGGGATAGACAGGGAGGGAAAGGGTAGTCAGGGAGGGGAAGGGTAATCAGGGAGGGGAAGGGATAGACAGGGAGAGGCAAGGGTAGTCATGGAGGGGAAGGGATAGACAGGGAGGGGAAGGGTAGGCAGGGAGGGGTAAGGGTAGTCATGGAGGGGCAAGGGTAGGCAGGGAGGGGCAAGGGTAGTAAGGGAGGGGCAAGGGTAGTCAGGGAGGGGCAAGGGTAGTCAGGGAGGGGAAGGGTAGTCAGGGAGGGAAAAGTCAGGGAGGGGAAGGGATAGACAGGGAGGGGAAGGTTAGGCAGGGAGGGGTAAGGGTAGTCATGGAGGGGAAGGGTAGTCAGGGAGGGGCAAGGGTAGGCAGGGACGGGCAAGGGTAGTCAGGGAGGGGCAAGGGTAGGCAGGGACGGGCAAGGGTAGTCAGGGAGGGGAAGGGTAGTCAGGGACGTGAAGGGTAGTCAGGGAGGTGAAGGGTAGTCAGGGAGGAGAAGGGTAGTGAGGGAGGGGAAGGGTAGACAGGGAGGGGCAAGGGTAGGCAGGGAGGGGCAAGGGTAGTCAGAGAGGGGAAGGGTAGTGAGGGAGGGGAAGGTTAGACAGGGAGGGGCAAGGGTAGGCAGGGAGGGGCAAGGGTAGGCGGGGAGGGGAAGGGTAGTCAGGGTAGTGAAGGGTAGTCAGGGTGGGGAAGGGTAGGCAGGGAGGGGCAAGGGTAGGCAGGGAGGGGCAAGGGTAGGCAGGGAGGGGCAAGGGTAGGCATGGAGGGACAAGGGTAGTCAGGGAGGGGAAGGGTAGTCAGGGAGGGGAAGGGTAATCAGGGAGGGGAAGGGATAGACAGGGAGGTGGAGGGTCGTCAGGGAGGGAAAGGATAATCAGGGAGGTAAAGGGTAGTCAGGGTGGGGAAGGGATAGACAGAGAGGGGAATGGACAGACAGGGAGGTGAATGGTAGTCAGGGAGGGAAAGGGTAGTCAGGGTGGGGAAGGGTAGACAGAGAGGGGCAAGGGTAGGCATGGAGGGGCAAGGGTAGTCAGGGAGGGGAAGGGATAGACAGGGAGGGGCAAGGGTGGGCAGGGAGGGGCAAGGGTAGTCAGGGAGTAGCAAGGGTAGGCAGGGAGGGGCAAGGGTAATCATGGAGGGGAAGCGTAATCAGGGAAGGGAAGGGTAGACAGGGAGGGGAATGGACAGACAGGGAGGGGCAAGGGTAGTCAGGGAGGGGCAAGGGTAGGCAGGGAGGGGCAAGGGTAGTCAGGGAGGGGAAGGGTAGTCAGGGAGGGGCAAGGGTAGTCAGGGAGGGGAAGGGTAGTCAGGGAGGTGAAGGGTAGTCAGGGAGGTGAAGGGTAGTCAGGGAGGAGAAGGGTAGTGAGGGAGGGGAAGGGTAGACAGGGAGGGGCAAGGGTAGGCAGGGAGGGGCAAGGGTAGTCAGGGAGGGGAAGGGTAGTGAGGGAGGGGAAGGTTAGACAGGGAGGGGCAAGGGTAGGCAGGGAGGGGCAAGGGTAGGCGGGGAGGGGAAGGGTAGTCAGGGTAGTGAAGGGTAGTCAGGGTGGGGAAGGGTAGGTAGGGAGGGGCAAGGGTAGGCAGGGAGGGGCAAGGGTAGGCATGGAGGGACAAGGGTAGTCAGGGAGGGGAAGGGTAGTCAGGGAGGGGAAGGGTAATCAGGGAGGGGAAGGGATAGACAGGGAGGTGGAGGGTCGTCAGGGAGGGAAAGGATAATCAGGGAGGTGAAGGGTAGTCAGGGTGGGGAAGGGATAGACAGGGAGGGGAATGGACAGACAGGGAGGTGAATGGTAGTCAGGGAGGGAAAGGGTAGTCAGGGTGGGGAAGGGTAGACAGGGAGGGGCAAGGGTAGGCATGGAGGGGCAAGGGTAGTCAGGGAGGGGAAGGGATAGACAGGGAGGGGCAAGGGTGGGCAGGGAGGGGCAAGGGTAGTCAGGGAGGGGAAGGGATAGACAGGGAGGGGCAAGGGTAGGCAGGGAGGGGCAAGGGTAATCATAGAGGGGAAGCGTAATCAGGGAAGGGAAGGGTAGACAGGGAGGGGAATGGACAGACAGGGAGGGGCAAGGGTAGTCAGGGAGGGGCAAGGGTAGTCAGGGAGGGGAAGGGATAGACAGGGAGGGGAAGGGTAGGCAGGGAGGGGTAAGGGTAGTCATGGAGGGGCAAGGGTAGGCAGGGAGGGGCAAGGGTAGTAAGGGAGGGGCAAGGGTAGGCAGGGAGGGGCAAGGGTAGTCAGGGAGGGGAAGGGATAGACAGGGAGGGAAGGGTAGGCAGGGAGGGGTAAGGGTAGTCAGGGAGGGGCAAGGGTAGACAGGGAGGGGAAGGGTAGGCAGGGAGGGGTAAGGGTAGTCATGGAGGGGCAAGGGTAGGCAGGGAGGGGCAAGGGTAGTAAGGGAGGGGCAAGGGTAGGCAGGGAGGGGCAAGGGTAGTCAGGGAGGGGAAGGGATAGACAGGGAGGGAAGGGTAGGCAGGGAGGGGTAAGGGTAGTCAGGGAGGGGCAAGGGAAGACAGGGAGGGGCAAGGGTAGGCAGGGAGGGGCAAGGGTAGTCATGGAGGGGAAGCGTAGTCAGGGAAGGGAAGGGTAGACAGGGAGGGGCAAGGATGGGCAGGGAGGGGCAAGGGTAGTCAGGGAGGGGCAAGGGTAGGCAGGGACGGGCAAGGGTAGTCAGGGAGGGGAAGGGTAGTCAGGGAGGTGAAGGGTAGTCAGGGAGGTGGAGGGTAGTCAGGGAGGAGAAGGGTAGTGAGGGAGGGGAAGGGTAGACAGGGAGGGGCAAGGGTAGGCAGGGAGGGGCAAGGGTAGTCAGAGAGGGGAAGGGTAGTGAGGGAGGGGAAGGTTAGACAGGGAGGGGCAAGGGTAGGCAGGGAGGGGCAAGGGTAGGCGGGGAGGGGAAGGGTAGTCAGGGTAGTGAAGGGTAGTCAGGGTGGGGAAGGGTAGGCAGGGAGGGGTAAGGGTAGTCATGGAGGGGCAAGGGTAGGCAGGGAGGGGCAAGGGTAGGCAGGGAGGGGCAAGGGTAGGCATGGAGGGACAAGGGTAGTCAGGGAGGGGAAGGGTAGACAGGGAGGGGCAAGGGTAGGCAGGGAGGGGCAAGGGTAGACAGGGAGGGGAATGGACAGACAGGGAGGGGCAAGGGTAGTCAGGGAGGGGCAAGGGTAGTCAGGGAGGGAAAAGTCAGGGAGGGGAAGGGATAGACAGGGAGGGGAAGTGTAGGCAGGGAGGGGTAAGGGTAGTCATGGAGGGGAAGGGTAGTCAGGGAGGGAAAGGGTAGTCAGGGAGGGGAAGGGTAATCAGGGAGGGGAAGGGATAGACAGGGAGGTGGAGGGTCGTCAGGGAGGGAAAGGATAATCAGGGAGGTGAAGGGTAGTCAGGGTGGGGAAGGGTAGTGAGGTAGGGGAAGGGATTTACAGGGAGGTGAAGTGTAGTCAGGGAGGGGAAGGGTAGTGAGGTAGGGGAAGGGATAGACAGGGAGGTGAAGTGTAGTCAGGGAGGGAAAGGATAGACAGGGAGGGGAATGGACAGACAGGGAGGTGAATGGTAGTCAGGGAGGGAAAGGGTAGTCAGGGTGGGGAAGGGTAGACAGGGAGGGGCAAGGGTAGGCATGGAGGGGCAAGGGTAGTCAGGGAGGGGAAGGGATAGACAGGGAGGGGAAGGGTAGGCAGGGAGGGGCAAGGGAAGTCAGGGAGTGGAAGGGTAGGCAGGGAGGGGCAAGGGTAGTCATGGAGGGGAAGCGTAGTCAGGGAAGGGAAGGGTAGACAGGGAGGGGCAAGGGTAGTCAGGGAGGGGAAGCAATAGACAGGGAGGGGAATGGATAGACAGGGGGGGGGGGAGGGTAGTCAGGGAGGGGCAAGGGTAGGCAGGGATGGGAAGGGTAGTCAGGGAGGGGTAAGGGTAGTCATGGAGGGGAAACGTAGTCAGGGAGGGGAAGGGATAGACAGGGAGGGGAAGGGTAGGCAGGGAGGGGTAAGGGTAGTCATGGAGGGGCAAGGGTAGTCAGGGAGGGGTAAGGGTAGTCAGGGAGGGGAAGGGTAGTCAGGGAGGGGAAGGGTAGTCAGGGAGGGGAAGGGATAGACAGGGAGGGGAAGGGATAGACAGGGAGGTGAAGGGTAGTCAGGGAGGTGAAGGGTAGTATGGGAGGAGAAGGGATAGACAGGGAGGTGAAGTGTAGTCAGGAAGGGAAAGGGTAGTCAGGGAGGGGCAAGGGTAGGCATGGAGGGGCAAGGGTAGTCAGGAAGGGAAAGGGTAGTTAGGGAGGGGCAAGGGTAGGCATGGAGGGGCAAGGGTAGTCAGGGAGGGGAAGGGATAGACAGTTAGGGAAGGGTAGCAGGGAGGAGAAGGGTAGTGAGGGAGGGGAAGGGATAGACAGGGGGGGGAAGGGTAGTCAGGGAGGGGAAGTGATAGACTGGGTGGGGAAGGGATAGACAGGGAGGGGAATGGACAGACAGGGAGGTGAAGGGTAGTCAGGGAGGGGAAGGGTAGTCAGGGTGGGGAAGGGTAGACAGGGAGGGGCAAGGGTAGGCATGGAGGGGCAAGGGTAGTCAGGGAGGGGAAGGGATAGACAGGGAGGGGAAGGGTAGGCAGGGAGGGGTAAGGGTAGTCATGGAGGGGAAGCGTAGTCAGGGAAGGGAAGGGTAGACAGGGAGGGGCAAGGGTGGGCAGGGAGGGTCAAGGGTAGTCAGGGAGGGGAAGGGATAGACAGGGAGGGGAAGGGTAGTCAGGGAGGGGAAGCAATAGACAGGGAGGGGAATGGATAGACAGGGGGGGGAAGGGTAGTCAGGGAGGGGCAAGGGTAGGCAGGGAGGGGCAAGGGTAGGCAGGGAGGGGCAAGGGTAGTCAGGGAGGGGAAGGGTAGTCAGGGAGGGGAAGTGATAGACTGGGTGGGGAAGGGATAGACAGGGAGGGGAATGGACAGACAGGGAGGTGAAGGGTAGTCAGGGAGGGGAAGGGTAGTGAGGGAGGGGAAGGGATAGACAGGGAGGTGAAGTGTAGTCAGGGAGGGAAAGGATAGACAGGGAGGGGAATGGTAGTCAGGGAGGGAAAGGGTAGTCAGGGTGGGGAAGGGTAGACAGGGAGGGGCAAGGGTAGGCATGGAGGGGCAAGGGTAGTCAGGGAGGGGAAGGGATAGACAGGGAGGGAAAGGGTAGTCAGGGAGGGTAAGGGTAATCAGGGAGGGGAAGGGATAGACAGGGAGAGGCAAGGGTAGTCATGGAGGGGAAGGGATAGACAGGGAGGGGAAGGGTAGGCAGGGAGGGGTAAGGGTAGTCATGGAGGGGCAAGGGTAGGCAGGGAGGGGCAAGGGTAGTAAGGGAGGGGCAAGGGTAGGCATGGAGGGGCAAGGGTAGTCAGGAAGGGAAAGGGTAGTTCGGGAGGGGCAAGGGTAGGCATGGAGGGGCAAGGGTAGTCAGGGAGGGGAAGGGATAGACAGTTAGGGAAGGGTAGCAGGGAGGAGAAGGGTAGTGAGGGAGGGGAAGGGATAGACAGGGGGGTGAAGGGTAGTCAGGGAGGGGAAGTGATAGACTGGGTGGGGAAGGGATAGACAGGGAGGGGAATGGACAGACAGGGAGGTGAAGGGTAGTCAGGGAGGGGAAGGGTAGTCAGGGTGGGGAAGGGTAGACAGGGAGGGGCAAGGGTAGGCATGGAGGGGCAAGGGTAGTCAGGGAGGGGAAGGGATAGACAGGGAGGGGAAGGGTAGGCATGGAGGGGTAAGGGTAGTCATGGAGGGGAAGCGTAGTCAGGGAAGGGAAGGGTAGACAGGGAGGGGCAAGGGTGGGCAGGGAGGGTCAAGGGTAGTCAGGGAGGGGAAGGGATAGACAGGGAGGGGAAGGGTAGTCAGGGAGGGGAAGCAATAGACAGGGAGGGGAATGGATAGACAGGGGGGGGAAGGGTAGTCAGGGAGGGGCAAGGGTAGGCAGGGAGGGGCAAGGGTAGGCAGGGAGGGGCAAGGGTAGTCAGGGAGGGGAAGGGTAGTCAGGGAGGGGAAGTGATAGACTGGGTGGGGAAGGGATAGACAGGGAGGGGAATGGACAGACAGGGAGGTGAAGGGTAGTCAGGGAGGGGAAGGGTAGTGAGGGAGGGGAAGGGATAGACAGGGAGGTGAAGTGTAGTCAGGGAGGGAAAGGATAGACAGGGAGGGGAATGGTAGTCAGGGAGGGAAAGGGTAGTCAGGGTGGGGAAGGGTAGACAGGGAGGGGCAAGGGTAGGCATGGAGGGGCAAGGGTAGTCAGGGAGGGGAAGGGATAGACAGGGAGGGAAAGGGTAGTCAGGGAGGGGAAGGGTAATCAGGGAGGGGAAGGGATAGACAGGGAGAGGCAAGGGTAGTCATGGAGGGGAAGGGATAGACAGGGAGGGGAAGGGTAGGCAGGGAGGGGTAAGGGTAGTCATGGAGGGGCAAGGGTAGGCAGGGAGGGGCAAGGGTAGTAAGGGAGGGGCAAGGGTAGGCAGGGAGGGGCAAGGGTAGTCAGGGAGGGGAAGGGTAGTCAGGGAGGGAAAAGTCAGGGAGGGGAAGGGATAGACAGGGAGGGGAAGGTTAGGCAGGGAGGGGTAAGGGTAGTCATGGAGGGGAAGGGTAGTCAGGGAGGGAAAGGGTAGACAGGGAGGGGCAAGGGTAGTCAGGGAGGGGCAAGGGTAGGCAGGGACGGGCAAGGGTAGTCAGGGAGGGGAAGGGTAGTCAGGGACGTGAAGGGTAGTCAGGGAGGTGAAGGGTAGTCAGGGAGGAGAAGGGTAGTGAGGGAGGGGAAGGGTAGACAGGGAGGGGCAAGGGTAGGCAGGGAGGGGCAAGGGTAGTCAGAGAGGGGAAGGGTAGTGAGGGAGGGGAAGGTTAGACAGGGAGGGGCAAGGGTAGGCAGGGAGGGGCAAGGGTAGGCGGGGAGGGGAAGGGTAGTCAGGGTAGTGAAGGGTAGTCAGGGTGGGGAAGGGTAGGCAGGGAGGGGCAAGGGTAGGCAGGGAGGGGCAAGGGTAGGCAGGGAGGGGCAAGGGTAGGCATGGAGGGACAAGGGTAGTCAGGGAGGGGAAGGGTAGTCAGGGAGGGGAAGGGTAATCAGGGAGGGGAAGGGATAGACAGGGAGGTGGAGGGTCGTCAGGGAGGGAAAGGATAATCAGGGAGGTAAAGGGTAGTCAGGGTGGGGAAGGGATAGACAGAGAGGGGAATGGACAGACAGGGAGGTGAATGGTAGTCAGGGAGGGAAAGGGTAGTCAGGGTGGGGAAGGGTAGACAGAGAGGGGCAAGGGTAGGCATGGAGGGGCAAGGGTAGTCAGGGAGGGGAAGGGATAGACAGGGAGGGGCAAGGGTGGGCAGGGAGGGGCAAGGGTAGTCAGGGAGTAGCAAGGGTAGGCAGGGAGGGGCAAGGGTAATCATGGAGGGGAAGCGTAATCAGGGAAGGGAAGGGTAGACAGGGAGGGGAATGGACAGACAGGGAGGGGCAAGGGTAGTCAGGGAGGGGCAAGGGTAGGCAGGGAGGGGCAAGGGTAGTCAGGGAGGGGAAGGGTAGTCAGGGAGGGGCAAGGGTAGTCAGGGAGGGGAAGGGTAGTCAGGGAGGTGAAGGGTAGTCAGGGAGGTGAAGGGTAGTCAGGGAGGAGAAGGGTAGTGAGGGAGGGGAAGGGTAGACAGGGAGGGGCAAGGGTAGGCAGGGAGGGGCAAGGGTAGTCAGAGAGGGGAAGGGTAGTGAGGGAGGGGAAGGTTAGACAGGGAGGGGCAAGGGTAGGCAGGGAGGGGCAAGGGTAGGCGGGGAGGGGAAGGGTAGTCAGGGTAGTGAAGGGTAGTCAGGGTGGGGAAGGGTAGGCAGGGAGGGGCAAGGGTAGGCAGGGAGGGGCAAGGGTAGGCATGGAGGGACAAGGGTAGTCAGGGAGGGGAAGGGTAGTCAGGGAGGGGAAGGGTAATCAGGGAGGGGAAGGGATAGACAGGGAGGTGGAGGGTCGTCAGGGAGGGAAAGGATAATCAGGGAGGTGAAGGGTAGTCAGGGTGGGGAAGGGATAGACAGGGAGGGGAATGGACAGACAGGGAGGTGAATGGTAGTCAGGGAGGGAAAGGGTAGTCAGGGTGGGGAAGGGTAGACAGGGAGGGGCAAGGGTAGGCATGGAGGGGCAAGGGTAGTCAGGGAGGGGAAGGGATAGACAGGGAGGGGCAAGGGTGGGCAGGGAGGGGCAAGGGTAGTCAGGTAGTAGCAAGGGTAGGCAGGGAGGGGCAAGGGTAATCATGGAGGGGAAGCGTAATCAGGGAAGGGAAGGGTAGACAGGGAGGGGAATGGACAGACAGGGAGGGGCAAGGGTAGTCAGGGAGGGGAAGGGTAGTCAGGGAGGGGCAAGGGTAGTCAGGGAGGGGAAGGGATAGACAGGGAGGGGAAGGGTAGGCAGGGAGGGGTAAGGGTAGTCATGGAGGGGCAAGGGTAGGCAGGGAGGGGCAAGGGTAGTAAGGGAGGGGCAAGGGTAGGCAGGGAGGGGCAAGGGTAGTCAGGGAGGGGAAGGGATAGACAGGGAGGGAAGGGTAGGCAGGGAGGGGTAAGGGTAGTCAGGGAGGGGCAAGGGTAGACAGGGAGGGGAAGGGTAGGCAGGGAGGGGTAAGGGTAGTCATGGAGGGGCAAGGGTAGGCAGGGAGGGGCAAGGGTAGTAAGGGAGGGGCAAGGGTAGGCAGGGAGGGGCAAGGGTAGTCAGGGAGGGGAAGGGATAGACAGGGAGGGAAGGGTAGGCAGGGAGGGGCAAGGGTAGTCAGGGAGGGGCAAGGGAAGACAGGGAGGGGCAAGGGTAGGCAGGGAGGGGCAAGGGTAGTCATGGAGGGGAAGCGTAGTCAGGGAAGGGAAGGGTAGACAGGGAGGGGCAAGGATGGGCAGGGAGGGGCAAGGGTAGTCAGGGAGGGGCAAGGGTAGGCAGGGAGGGGCAAGGGTAGTCAGGGAGGGGAAGGGTAGTCAGGGAGGTGAAGGGTAGTCAGGGAGGTGGAGGGTAGTCAGGGAGGAGAAGGGTAGTGAGGGAGGGGAAGGGTAGACAGGGAGGGGCAAGGGTAGGCAGGGAGGGGCAAGGGTAGTCAGAGAGGGGAAGGGTAGTGAGGGAGGGGAAGGTTAGACAGGGAGGGGCAAGGGTAGGCAGGGAGGGGCAAGGGTAGGCGGGGAGGGGAAGGGTAGTCAGGGTAGTGAAGGGTAGTCAGGGTGGGGAAGGGTAGGCAGGGAGGGGTAAGGGTAGTCATGGAGGGGCAAGGGTAGGCAGGGAGGGGCAAGGGTAGGCAGGGAGGGGCAAGGGCAGGCATGGAGGGACAAGGGTAGTCAGGGAGGGGAAGGGTAGACAGGGAGGGGCAAGGGTAGGCAGGGAGGGGCAAGGGTAGACAGGGAGGGGAATGGACAGACAGGGAGGGGCAAGGGTAGTCAGGGAGGGGCAAGGGTAGTCAGGGAGGGAAAAGTCAGGGAGGGGAAGGGATAGACAGGGAGGGGAAGTGTAGGCAGGGAGGGGTAAGGGTAGTCATGGAGGGGAAGGGTAGTCAGGGAGGGAAAGGGTAGTCAGGGAGGGGAAGGGTAATCAGGGAGGGGAAGGGATAGACAGGGAGGTGGAGGGTCGTCAGGGAGGGAAAGGATAATCAGGGAGGTGAAGGGTAGTCAGGGTGGGGAAGGGATAGACAGGGAGGGAAATGGACAGACAGGGAGGTGACGGGCAGTCAGGGAGGGGAAGGGTAGTGAGGGAGGGGAAGGGATAGACAGGGGGGTGAAGGGTAGTCAGGGAGGGGAAGGGTAGTCAGGGAGGGGAAGGGATAGACAGGGAGGTGAAGGGTAAACAGGGAGGGGAAGGGATAGACAGGGAGAGGCAAGGGTAGTCATGGAGGGGAAGGGTAGTCAGGGAAGGGAAGGATAGGCAAGGAGGGGAAGGGATAGACAGGGAGGTGAATGGTAGTCAGGGAGGGGAAGGCTAGACAGGGAGGGGCAAGGGTAGGCAGGAAGGTTCAAGGGAAGTCAGGGAGGGGAAGGGTAGGCAGGGAGGGGATTGGACAGACAGGGAGGTGAAGGGTAGTCAGGGAGGAGAAGGGATAGACAGGGAGGTGAATGGTAGTCAGGGAGGGAAAGGGTAGTCAGGGTGGGGAAGGGTAGACAGGGAGGGGCAAGGGTAGGCATGGAGGGGCAAGGGTAGTCAGGGAGAGGAAGGGATAGACAGGGAGGGAAGGGTAGGCAGGGAGGGGTAGGGTAGTCAGGGAGGGGAAAGGGTAGGCAGGGAGGGGCAAGGATAGTCAGGGAGGAGAAGGGATAGACAGTGAGGTGAAGTGTAGTCAGGGAGGGAAAGGATAGACAGGGAGGGGAATGGACAGACAGGGAGGTGACGGGCAGTCAGGGAGGGGAAGGGTAGTGAGGGAGGAGAAGGGATAGACAGGGGGGTGAAGGGTAGGCAGGGAGGGGCAAGGGTAGTCAGGGAGGGAAAAGTCAGGGAGGGGAAGGGATAGACAGGGAGGGGAAGTGTAGGCAGGGAGGGGTAAGGGTAGTCATGGAGGGGAAGGGTAGTCAGGGAGGGAAAGGGTAGTCAGGGAGGGGAAGGGTAATCAGGGAGGGGAAGGGATAGACAGGGAGGTGGAGGGTCGTCAGGGAGGGAAAGGATAATCAGGGAGGTGAAGGGTAGTCAGGGTGGGGAAGGGATAGACAGGGAGGGAAATGGACAGACAGGGAGGTGACGGGCAGTCAGGGAGGGGAAGGGTAGTGAGGGAGGGGAAGGGATAGACAGGGGGGTGAAGGGTAGTCAGGGAGGGGAAGGGTAGTCAGGGAGGGGAAGGGATAGACAGGGAGGTGAAGGGTAAACAGGGAGGGGAAGGGATAGACAGGGAGAGGCAAGGGTAGTCATGGAGGGGAAGGGTAGTCAGGGAAGGGAAGGATAGGCAAGGAGGGGAAGGGATAGACAGGGAGGTGAATGGTAGTCAGGGAGGGGAAGGCTAGACAGGGAGGGGCAAGGGTAGGCAGGAAGGTTCAAGGGAAGTCAGGGAGGGGAAGGGTAGGCAGGGAGGGGATTGGACAGACAGGGAGGTGAAGGGTAGTCAGGGAGGAGAAGGGATAGACAGGGAGGTGAATGGTAGTCAGGGAGGGAAAGGGTAGTCAGGGTGGGGAAGGGTAGACAGGGAGGGGCAAGGGTAGGCATGGAGGGGCAAGGGTAGTCAGGGAGAGGAAGGGATAGACAGGGAGGGAAGGGTAGGCAGGGAGGGGTAGGGTAGTCAGGGAGGGGAAAGGGTAGGCAGGGAGGGGCAAGGATAGTCAGGGAGGAGAAGGGATAGACAGTGAGGTGAAGTGTAGTCAGGGAGGGAAAGGATAGACAGGGAGGGGAATGGACAGACAGGGAGGTGACGGGCAGTCAGGGAGGGGAAGGGTAGTGAGGGAGGAGAAGGGATAGACAGGGGGGTGAAGGGTAGGCAGGGAGGGGCAAGGGTAGTCAGGGAGGGGAAGGGTAGTCAGGAAGGGGAAGGGTAGTCAGGGAGGGGAAGGGATAGACAGGGAGGGGAATGGACAGACAGGGAGGTGAAGGGTAGTCAGGGAGGAGAAGGGATAGACAGTGAGGTGAAGTGTAGTGAGGGAGGGGAAGGGTAGTCAGGGAGGGGAAGGGTAGTCAGGGAGGGGAAGGGTAGTCAGGGAGGGGAAGGGATAGACAGGGAGGTGAAGGGTAGGCAGGGAGGGGCAAGGGAAGTCAGGGAGGGGAAGGGATAGACAGGGAGAGGCAAGGGTAGTCATGGAGGGGAAGGGTAGTCAGGGAAGGGAAGGATAGGCAAGGAGGGGAAGGGATAGACAGGGAGGTGAATGGTAGTCAGGGAGGGGAAGGCTAGACAGGGAGGGGCAAGGGTAGGCAGGAAGGTTCAAGGGAAGTCAGGGAGGGGAAGGGTAGGCAGGGAGGGGATTGGACAGACAGGGAGGTGAAGGGTAGTCAGGGAGGAGAAGGGATAGACAGGGAGGTGAATGGTAGTCAGGGAGGGAAAGGGTAGTCAGGGTGGGGAAGGGTAGACAGGGAGGGGCAAGGGTAGGCATGGAGGGGCAAGGGTAGTCAGGGAGAGGAAGGGATAGACAGGGAGGGAAGGGTAGGCAGGGAGGGGTAGGGTAGTCAGGGAGGGGAAAGGGTAGGCAGGGAGGGGCAAGGATAGTCAGGGAGGAGAAGGGATAGACAGTGAGGTGAAGTGTAGTCAGGGAGGGAAAGGATAGACAGGGAGGGGAATGGACAGACAGGGAGGTGACGGGCAGTCAGGGAGGGGAAGCGTAGTGAGGGAGGAGAAGGGATAGACAGGGGGGTGAAGGGTAGGCAGGGAGGGGCAAGGGTAGTCAGGGAGGGGAAGGGTAGTCAGGAAGGGGAAGGGTAGTCAGGGAGGGGAAGGGATAGACAGGGAGGGGAATGGACAGACAGGGAGGTGAAGGGTAGTCAGGGAGGAGAAGGGATAGACAGTGAGGTGAAGTGTAGTCAGGGAGGGAAAGGATAGACAGGGAGGGGAATGGACAGACAGGGAGGTGAATGGTAGTCAGGGAGGGAAAGGGTAGTCAGGGTGGGGAAGGATAGACAGGGAGGGGCAAGGGTAGGCATGGAGGGGCAAGGGTAGTCAGGGAGGGAAGGGTAGTCAGGGAGGGGAAGGGTAGTCAGGAAGGGGAAGGGTAGTCAGGGAGAGGAAGGGTAATCAGGGAGGGGAAGGGATAGAGAGGGAGGTGAAGGGTAGTCAGGGAGGGGAAGCGATAGACAGGGAGGGGAAGGGATAGACAGGGAGGGGAAGGGTAGTCAGGGAGGGGAAGGGTAGTCGGGGAGGGGAAGGGATAGACAGGGAGGGGAATGGACAGACAGGGAGGTGACGGGCAGTCAGGGAGGGGAAGGATAGTGAGGGAGGGGAAGGGATAGACAGGGGGGTGAAGGCTAGGCAGGGAGGGGCAAGGGTAGTCAGGGAGGGGCAAGGGTAGTCAGGGAGGGGAAGGGTAGTCAGGAAGGGGAAGGGTAGTCAGGGAGGGGAAGGGATAGACAGGGAGGGGAATGGACAGACAGGGAGGTGAAGGGTAGTCAGGGAGGAGAAGGGATAGACAGTGAGGTGAAGTGTAGTCAGGGAGGGAAAGGATAGACAGGGAGGGGAATGGACAGACAGGGAGGTGAATGGTAGTCAGGGAGGGAAAGGGTAGTCAGGGTGGGGAAGGATAGACAGGGAGGGGCAAGGGTAGGCATGGAGGGGCAACGGTAGTCAGGGAGGGGAAGGGATAGACAGGGAGGGGCAAGGGTGGGCAGGGAGGGGCAAGGGTAGTCAGGGAGTAGCAAGGGTAGGCAGGGAGGGGCAAGGGTAATCATGGAGGGGAAGCGTAATCAGAGAAGGGAAGGGTAGTCAGGGATGGGAAAGGTAGTCAGGGAGGGGAAGGGTAATCAGGGAGGGGAAGCGATAGACAGGGAGGGGAAGGGTAGTCAGGGAGGGAAAGGGTAGTCAGGGTGGGGAAGGGTAGACAGGGAGGGGAAGGGATAGACAGGGAGGGGAAGGGAATGCAGGCAGGGGAAGGGTAGTCAGGGATGGGAAGGGATAGACAGGGAGGGGAAGTGAGAGACAGGGAGGGGAAGGGTAATCAGGGAGGGGAAGGGATAGACAGGGAGGTGAATGGTAGTCAGGGAGGGAAAGGATAATCAGGGAGGTGAAGGGTAGTCAGGGTGGGGAAGTGATAGACTGGGTGGGGAAGGGATAGACAGGGAGGGGAATGGACAGACAGGGAGGTGAAGGGTAGTCAGGGAGGGGAAGGGTAGTGAGGTATGGGAAGGGATTTACAGGGAGGTGAAGTGTAGTCAGGGAGGGGAAGGGTAGTGAGGTAGGGGAAGGGATAGACAGGGAGGTGAAGTGTAGTCAGGGAGGGAAAGGATAGACAGGGAGGGGAATGGACAGACAGGGAGGTGAATGGTAGTCAGGGAGGGAAAGGGTAGTCAGGGTGGGGAAGGGTAGACAGGGAGGGGCAAGGGTAGGCATGGAGGGGCAAGGGTAGTCAGGGAGGGGAAGGGATAGACAGGGAGGGGAAGGGTAGGCAGGGAGGGGCAAGGGAAGTCAGGGAGTGGAAGGGTAGGCAGGGAGGGGCAAGGGTAGTCATGGAGGGGAAGCGTAGTCAGGGAAGGGAAGGGTAGACAGGGAGGGGCAAGGGTAGTCAGGGAGGGAAAGGGATAGACAGGGAGGGGAAGGGTAGTCAGGGAGGGGAAGCAATAGACAGGGAGGGGAATGGATAGACAGGGGGGGGGGGGGGGAGGGTAGTCAGGGAGGGGCAAGGGTAGGCAGGGAGGGGCAAGGGTAGGCAGGGAGGGGCAAGGGTAGTCAGGGAGGGGAAGGGTAGTCAGGGAGGGGAAGGGATAGACAGGGAGGGGAATGGACAGACAGGGAGGTGAATGGTAGTCAGGGAGGGAAAGGGTAGTCAGGGTGGGGAACGGTAGACAAGGAGGGGCAAGGGTAGGCATGGAGGGGCAAGGTTTGTGAGGGAGGGGAAGGGAAAGACAGGGAGGGGAATGGACAGACAGGGAGGTGAAGGGTAGTCAGGGAGGTGAAGGGTAGTCAGGGAGGAGAAGGGATAGACAGGGAGGTGAAGTGTAGTCAGGGAGGGAAAGGATAGACAGGGAGGGGAATGGACAGACAGGGAGGTGAATGGTATTCAGGGAGGGAAAGGGTAGTCAGGGAGGGGAAGGGTAGACAGGGAGGGGAAGGGTAGGCAGGGAGGGGTAAGGGTAGTCATGGAGGGGAAGCGTAGTTAGGGAGGGAAAGGGTAGACAGGGAGGGGCAAGGGTAGGCAGGGAGGGGCAAGGGCAGTCATGGAGGGGAAGCGTAGTCAGGGAAGGGAAGGGTAGACAGGGAGGGGCAAGGGTGGGCAGGGAGGGGCAAGGGTAGTCAGGGAGGGGCAAGGGTAGGCAGGGAGGGGCAAGGGTAGTCAGGGAGGGGAAGGGATAGACAGGGAGGGGCAAGGGTGGGCAGGGAGGGGCAAGGGTAGTCAGGGAGGGGAACGGACAGACAGGGAGGTGAAGGGTAGTCAGGGAGGGGAAGGGATAGACAGGGAGGGGAAGGGTAGTCAGGGAGGGGAAGGGATAGACAGGGAGGTGAAGGGTAGGCATGGAGGGGCAAGCGAAGTCAGGGAGGGGAAGGGTAGGCAGGGAGGGGCAAGGGAAGTCAGGGAGGGGAAGGGTAGGCAGGGAGGGGCAAGGGTAGGCAGGGAGGGGAAGGGTAGTCAGGGAGGGGAAGGGTAGTCAGGGATGGGAAAGGTAGTCAGGGAGGGGAAGGGTAATCAGGGAGGGGAAGCGATAGACAGGGAGGGGAAGGGATAGACAGGGAGGGGAAGTGTAGTCAGGGAGGGAAAGGGTAGTCAGGGTGGGGAAGGGTAGACAGGGAGGGGAAGGGATAGACAGGGAGGGGAAGGGAATGCAGGCAGGGGAAGGGTAGTCAGGGATGGGAAGGGATAGACAGGGAGGGGAAGTGAGAGACAGGGAGGGGAAGGGTAGGCAAGGAGGGGAAAGGATAGACAGGGAGGTGAATGGTAGTTAGGGAGGGAAAGGGTAGTCAGGGTGGGGATGGTAGACAGGGAGGGGCAAGGGTAGGCATGGAGGGGCAAGGGTAGTCAGGGAGGGGAAGGGAAGTCAGGGAGGGGAAGGGTAATCAGGGAGGGGAAGGGATAGACAGGGAGGTGAATGGTAGTCAGGGAGGGAAAGGATAATCAGGGAGGTGAAGGGTAGTCAGGGTGGGGAAGTGATAGACTGGGTGGGGAAGGGATAGACAGGGAGGGGAATGGACAGACAGGGAGGTGAAGGGTAGTCAGGGAGGGGAAGGGTAGTGAGGTAGGGGAAGGGATTTACAGGGAGGTGAAGTGTAGTCAGGGAGGGGAAGGGTAGTGAGGTAGGGGAAGGGATAGACAGGGAGGTGAAGTGTAGTCAGGGAGGGAAAGGATAGACAGGGAGGGGAATGGACAGACAGGGAGGTGAATGGTAGTCAGGGAGGGAAAGGGTAGTCAGGGTGGGGAAGGGTAGACAGGGAGGGGCAAGGGTAGGCATGGAGGGGCAAGGGTAGTCAGGGAGGGGAAGGGATAGACAGGGAGGGGAAGGGTAGGCAGGGAGGGGCAAGGGAAGTCAGGGAGTGGAAGGGTAGGCAGGGAGGGGCAAGGGTAGTCATGGAGGGGAAGCGTAGTCAGGGAAGGGAAGGGTAGACAGGGAGGGGCAAGGGTAGTCAGGGAGGGGAAGCAATAGACAGGGAGGGGAATGGATAGACAGGGGGGGGGGGAGGGTAGTCAGGGAGGGGCAAGGGTAGGCAGGGAGGGGAAGGGTAGTCAGGGAGGGGTAAGGGTAGTCATGGAGGGGAAACGTAGTCAGGGAGGGGAAGGGATAGACAGGGAGGGGAAGGGTAGGCAGGGAGGGGTAAGGGTAGTCATGGAGGGGCAAGGGTAGTCAGGGAGGGGTAAGGGTAGTCAGGGAGGGGAAGGGTAGTCAGGGAGGGGAAGGGTAGTCAGGGAGGGGAAGGGATAGACAGGGAGGGGAAGGGATAGACAGGGAGGTGAAGGGTAGTCAGGGAGGTGAAGGGTAGTATGGGAGGAGAAGGGATAGACAGGGAGGTGAAGTGTAGTCAGGAAGGGAAAGGGTAGTCAGGGAGGGGCAAGGGTAGGCATGGAGGGGCAAGGGTAGTCAGGAAGGGAAAGGGTAGTAAGGGAGGGGCAAGGGTAGGCATGGAGGGGCAAGGGTAGTCAGGGAGGGGAAGGGATAGACAGTTAGGGAAGGGTAGCAGGGAGGAGAAGGGTAGTGAGGGAGGGGAAGGGATAGACAGGGGGGTGAAGGGTAGTCAGGGAGGGGAAGTGATAGACTGGGTGGGGAAGGGATAGACAGGGAGGGGAATGGACAGACAGGGAGGTGAAGGGTAGTCAGGGAGGGGAAGGGTAGTCAGGGTGGGGAAGGGTAGACAGGGAGGGGCAAGGGTAGGCATGGAGGGGCAAGGGTAGTCAGGGAGGGGAAGGGATAGACAGGGAGGGGAAGGGTAGGCATGGAGGGGTAAGGGTAGTCATGGAGGGGAAGCGTAGTCAGGGAAGGGAAGGGTAGACAGGGAGGGTCAAGGGTAGTCAGGGAGGGGAAGGGATAGACAGGGAGGGGAAGGGTAGTCAGGGAGGGGAAGCAATAGACAGGGAGGGGAATGGATAGACAGGGGGGGGAAGGGTAGTCAGGGAGGGGCAAGGGTAGGCAGGGAGGGGCAAGGGTAGGCAGGGAGGGGCAAGGGTAGTCAGGGAGGGGAAGGGTAGTCAGGGAGGGGTAAGGGTAGTCATGGAGGGGAAGCGTGGTCAGGGAGGGAAAGGGTAGACAGGGAGGGGCAAGGGTAGGCAGGGAGGGGCAAGGGCAGCCAGGGAGGGGAAGGGTAGGCAGGGAGGGGCAAGGGTAGTCATGGAGGGGAAGCGTAGGCAGGGAAGGGAAGGGTAGACAGGGAGGGGCAAGGGTAGTCAGGGAGGGGCAAGGGTAGGCAGGGAGGGGCAAGGGTAGTCAGGGAGGGGAAGGGTAGTCAGGGAGGGGAAGGGTAGTCATTGAGGGGAAGGGTAGACAGGGATGGGCAAGGGTAGGAGGGGAGGTTCAAGGGAAGTCAGGGAGGGGCAAGGGTAGGCAGGGAGGGGAAGGGTAGTCAGGGAGGTGAAGGGTAGTCAGGGAGGTGAAGGGTAGTCAGGGAGGAGAAGGGTAGTCAGGGAGGGGAAGGGTAGTGAGGGAGGGGAAGGGTAGTCAGGGAGGGGAAGGGTAGTCAGGGAGGGGAAGGGTAGTCAGGGAGGGGAAGGGATAGACAGGGAGGTGAAGGGTAGGCAGGGAGGGGCAAGGGAAGTCAGGGAGTGGAAGGGTAGGCAGGGAGGGGCAAGGGTAGTCATGGAGGGGAAGCGTAGTCAGGGAAGGGAAGGGTAGACAGGGAGGGGCAAGGGTAGTCAGGGAGGGGAAGCAATAGACAGGGAGGGGAATGGATAGACAGGGGGGGGGGGGGAGGGTAGTCAGGGAGGGGCAAGGGTAGGCAGGGAGGGGAAGGGTAGTCAGGGAGGGGTAAGGGTAGTCATGGAGGGGAAACGTAGTCAGGGAGGGGAAGGGATAGACAGGGAGGGGAAGGGTAGGCAGGGAGGGGTAAGGGTAGTCATGGAGGGGCAAGGGTAGCCAGGGAGGGGTAAGGGTAGTCAGGGAGGGGAAGGGTAGTCAGGGAGGGGAAGGGTAGTCAGGGAGGGGAAGGGATAGACAGGGAGGGGAATGGACAGACAGGGAGGTGAAGGGTAGTCAGGGAGGTGAAGGGTAGTATGGGAGGAGAAGGGATAGACAGGGAGGTGAAGTGTAGTCAGGAAGGGAAAGGGTAGTCAGGGAGGGGCAAGGGTAGGCATGGAGGGGCAAGGGTAGTCAGGAAGGGAAAGGGTAGTTAGGGAGGGGCAAGGGTAGGCATGGAGGGGCAAGGGTAGTCAGGGAGGGGAAGGGATAGACAGTTAGGGAAGGGTAGCAGGGAGGAGAAGGGTAGTGAGGGAGGGGAAGGGATAGACAGGGGGGTGAAGGGTAGTCAGGGAGGGGAAGTGATAGACTGGGTGGGGAAGGGATAGACAGGGAGGGGAATGGACAGACAGGGAGGTGAAGGGTAGTCAGGGAGGGGAAGGGTAGACAGGGAGGGGCAAGGGTAGGCATGGAGGGGCAAGGGTAGTCAGGGAGGGGAAGGGATAGACAGGGAGGGGAAGGGTAGGCATGGAGGGGTAAGGGTAGTCATGGAGGGGAAGCGTAGTCAGGGAAGGGAAGGGTAGACAGGGAGGGGAAGGGTAGGCAGGGAGGGGTAAGGGTAGTCATGGAGGGGAAGCGTAGTTAGGGAGGGAAAGGGTAGACAGGGAGGGGCAAGGGTAGGCAGGGAGGGGCAAGAGCAGTCATGGAGGGGAAGCGTAGTCAGGGAAGGGAAGGGTAGACAGGGAGGGGCAAGGGTGGGCAGGGAGGGGCAAGGGTAGTCAGGGAGGGGCAAGGGTAGGCAGGGAGGGGCAAGGGTAGTCAGGGAGGGGAAGGGATAGACAGGGAGGGGCAAGGGTGGGCAGGGAGGAGCAAGGGTAGTCAGGGAGGGGAACGGACAGACAGGGAGGTGAAGGGTAGTCAGGGAGGGGAAGGGATAGACAGGGAGGGGAAGGGTAGTCAGGGAGGGGAAGGGATAGACAGGGAGGTGAAGGGTAGGCATGGAGGGGCAAGCGAAGTCAGGGAGGGGAAGGGTAGGCAGGGAGGGGCAAGGGAAGTCAGGGAGGGGAAGGGTAGGCAGGGAGGGGCAAGGGTAGGCAGGGAGGGGAAGGGTAGTCAGGGAGGGGAAGGGTAGTCAGGGATGGGAAAGGTAGTCAGGGAGGGGAAGGGTAATCAGGGAGGGGAAGCGATAGACAGGGAGGGGAAGGGATAGACAGGGAGGGGAAGGGTAGTCAGGGAGGGAAAGGGTAGTCAGGGTGGGGAAGGGTAGACAGGGAGGGGAAGGGATAGATAGGGAGGGGAAGGGAATGCAGGCAGGGGAAGGGTAGTCAGGGATGGGAAGGGATAGACAGGGAGGGGAAGTGAGAGACAGGGAGGGGAAGGGTAGGCAAGGAGGGGAAAGGATAGACAGGGAGGTGAATGGTAGTTAGGGAGGGAAAGGGTAGTCAGGGTGGGGATGGTAGACAGGGAGGGGCAAGGGTAGGCATGGAGGGGCAAGGGTAGTCAGGGAGGGGAAGGGAAGTCAGGGAGGGGAAGGGTAATCAGGGAGGGGAAGGGATAGACAGGGAGGTGAATGGTAGTCAGGGAGGGAAAGGATAATCAGGGAGGTGAAGGGTAGTCAGGGAGGGGAAGGGTAGTGAGGTAGGGGAAGGGATTTACAGGGAGGTGAAGTGTAGTCAGGGAGGGGAAGGGTAGTGAGGTAGGGGAAGGGATAGACAGGGAGGTGAAGTGTAGTCAGGGAGGGAAAGGATAGACAGGGAGGGGAATGGACAGACAGGGAGGTGAATGGTAGTCAGGGAGGGAAAGGGTAGTCAGGGTGGGGAAGGGTAGACAGGGAGGGGCAAGGGTAGGCATGGAGGGGCAAGGGTAGTCAGGGAGGGGAAGGGATAGACAGGGAGGGGAAGGGTAGGCAGGGAGGGGCAAGGGAAGTCAGGGAGTGGAAGGGTAGGCAGGGAGGGGCAAGGGTAGTCATGGAGGGGAAGCGTAGTCAGGGAAGGGAAGGGTAGACAGGGAGGGGCAAGGGTAGTCAGGGAGGGGAAGCAATAGACAGGGAGGGGAATGGATAGACAGGGGGGGGGGGGAGGGTAGTCAGGGAGGGGCAAGGGTAGGCAGGGAGGGGAAGGGTAGTCAGGGAGGGGTAAGGGTAGTCATGGAGGGGAAACGTAGTCAGGGAGGGGAAGGGATAGACAGGGAGGGGAAGGGTAGGCAGGGAGGGGTAAGGGTAGTCATGGAGGGGCAAGGGTAGTCAGGGAGGGGTAAGGGTAGTCAGGGAGGGGAAGGGTAGTCAGGGAGGGGAAGGGTAGTCAGGGAGGGGAAGGGATAGACAGGGAGGTGAAGGGTAGTCAGGGAGGTGAAGGGTAGTATGGGAGGAGAAGGGATAGACAGGGAGGTGAAGTGTAGTCAGGAAGGGAAAGGGTAGTCAGGGAGGGGCAAGGGTAGGCATGGAGGGGCAAGGGTAGTCAGGAAGGGAAAGGGTAGTTAGGGAGGGGCAAGGGTAGGCATGGAGGGGCAAGGGTAGTCAGGGAGGGGAAGGGATAGACAGTTAGGGAAGGGTAGCAGGGAGGAGAAGGGTAGTGAGGGAGGGGAAGGGATAGACAGGGGGGTGAAGGGTAGTCAGGGAGGGGAAGTGATAGACTGGGTGGGGAAGGGATAGACAGGGAGGGGAATGGACAGACAGGGAGGTGAAGGGTAGTCAGGGAGGGGAAGGGTAGTCAGGGTGGGGAAGGGTAGACAGGGAGGGGCAAGGGTAGGCATGGAGGGGCAAGGGTAGTCAGGGAGGGGAAGGGATAGACAGGGAGGGGAAGGGTAGGCATGGAGGGGTAAGGGTAGTCATGGAGGGGAAGCGTAGTCAGGGAAGGGAAGGGTAGACAGGGAGGGGCAAGGGTGGGCAGGGAGGGTCAAGGGTAGTCAGGGAGGGGAAGGGATAGACAGGGAGGGGAAGGGTAGTCAGGGAGGGGAAGCAATAGACAGGGAGGGGAATGGATAGACGGGGGGGAAGGGTAGTCAGGGAGGGGCAAGGGTAGGCAGGGAGGGGCAAGGGTAGGCAGGGAGGGGCAAGGGTAGTCAGGGAGGGGAAGGGTAGTCAGGGAGGGGTAAGGGTAGTCATGGAGGGGAAGCGTGGTCAGGGAGGGAAAGGGTAGACAGGGAGGGGCAAGGGTAGGCAGGGAGGGGCAAGGGCAGCCAGGGAGGGGAAGGGTAGGCAGGGAGGGGCAAGGGTAGTCATGGAGGGGAAGCGTAGGCAGGGAAGGGAAGGGTAGACAGGGAGGGGCAAGGGTAGTCAGGGAGGGGCAAGGGTAGGCAGGGAGGGGCAAGGGTAGTCAGGGAGGGGAAGGGTAGTCAGGGAGGGGAAGGGTAGTCATTGAGGGGAAGGGTAGACAGGGATGGGCAAGGGTAGGAGGGGAGGTTCAAGGGAAGTCAGGGAGGGGCAAGGGTAGGCAGGGAGGGGAAGGGTAGTCAGGGAGGTGAAGGGTAGTCAGGGAGGTGAAGGGTAGTCAGGGAGGAGAAGGGTAGTCAGGGAGGGGAAGGGTAGTGAGGGAGGGGAAGGGTAGTCAGGTAGGGGAAGGGTAGTCAGGGAGGGGAAGGGTAGTCAGGGAGGGGAAGGGATAGACAGGGAGGTGAAGGGTAGGCAGGGAGGGGCAAGGGAAGTCAGGGAGTGGAAGGGTAGGCAGGGAGGGGCAAGGGTAGTCATGGAGGGGAAGCGTAGTCAGGGAAGGGAAGGGTAGACAGGGAGGGGCAAGGGTAGTCAGGGAGGGGAAGCAATAGACAGGGAGGGGAATGGATAGACAGGAGGGGGGGGGGAGGATAGTCAGGGAGGGACAAGGGTAGGCAGGGAGGGGAAGGGTAGTCAGGGAGGGGTAAGGGTAGTCATGGAGGGGAAACGTAGTCAGGGAGGGGAAGGGATAGACAGGGAGGGGAAGGGTAGGCAGGGAGGGGTAAGGGTAGTCATGGAGGGGCAAGGGTAGTCAGGGAGAGGTAAGGGTAGTCAGGGAGGGGAAGGGTAGCCAGGGAGGGGAAGGGTAGTCAGGGAGGGGAAGGGATAGACAGGGAGGGGAATGGACAGACAGGGAGGTGAAGGGTAGTCAGGGAGGTGAAGGGTAGTATGGGAGGAGAAGGGATAGACAGGGAGGTGAAGTGTAGTCAGGAAGGGAAAGGGTAGTCAGGGAGGGGCAAGGGTAGGCATGGAGGGGCAAGGGTAGTCAGGAAGGGAAAGGGTAGTTAGGGAGGGGCAAGGGTAGGCATGGAGGGGCAAGGGTAGTCAGGGAGGGGAAGGGATAGACAGTTAGGGAAGGGTAGCAGGGAGGAGAAGGGTAGTGAGGGAGGGGAAGGGATAGACAGGGGGGTGAAGGGTAGTCAGGGAGGGGAAGTGATAGACTGGGTGGGGAAGGGATAGACAGGGAGGGGAATGGACAGACAGGGAGGTGAAGGGTAGTCAGGGAGGGGAAGGGTAGTCAGGGTGGGGAAGGGTAGACAGGGAGGGGCAAGGGTAGGCATGGAGGGGCAAGGGTAGTCAGGGAGGGGAAGGGATAGACAGGGAGGGGAAGGGTAGGCATGGAGGGGTAAGGGTAGTCATGGAGGGGAAGCGTAGTCAGGGAAGGGAAGGGTAGACAGGGAGGGGCAAGGGTGGGCAGGGAGGGTCAAGGGTAGACAGGGAGGGGAAGGGATAGACAGGGAGGGGAAGGGTAGTCAGGGAGGGGAAGCAATAGACAGGGAGGGGAATGGATAGACAGGGGGGGAAGGGTAGTCAGGGAGGGGCAAGGGTAGGCAGGGAGGGGCAAGGGTAGTCATGGAGGGGAAGCGTGGTCAGGGAGGGAAAGGGTAGACAGGGAGGGGCAAGGGTAGGCAGGGAGGGGCAAGGGCAGCCAGGGAGGGGAAGGGTAGGCAGGGAGGGGCAAGGGTAGTCATGGAGGGGAAGCGTAGGCAGGGAAGGGAAGGGTAGACAGGGAGGGGCAAGGGTAGTCAGGGTGGGGCAAGGGTAGGCAGGGAGGGGCAAGGGTAGTCAGGGAGGGGAAGGGTAGTCAGGGAGGGGAAGGGTAGTCATTGAGGGGAAGGGTAGACAGGGATGGGCAAGGGTAGGAGGGGAGGTTCAAGGGAAGTCAGGGAGGGGCAAGGGTAGGCAGGGAGGGGAAGGGTAGTCAGGGAGGTGAAGGGTAGTCAGGGAGGTGAAGGGTAGTCAGGGAGGAGAAGGGTAGTCAGGGAGGGGAAGGGTAGTGAGGGAGGGGAAGGGTAGTCAGGGAGGGGAAGGGTAGTCAGGGAGGGGAAGGGTAGTCAGGGAGGGGAAGGGATAGACAGGGAGGTGAAGGGTAGGCAGGGAGGGGCAAGGGAAGTCAGGGAGGGGAAGGGATAGACAGGGAGGGGAAGGGTAGGCAGGGAGGGGTAAGGGTAGTCATGGAGGGGCAAGGGTAGTCAGGGAGGGGCAAGGGTAGTCAGGGAGGGGAAGGGTAGTCAGGGAGGGGAAGGGTAGTCAGGGAGGGGAAGGGATAGACAGGGAGGGGAATGAACAGGCAGGGAGGTGAAGGGTAGTCAGGGAGGTGAAGGGTAGTCAGGGAGAAGGGATAGACAGGGAGGTGAAGTGTAGTCAGGATGGAAAGGGTAGTCAGGGAGGGGCAAGGGTAGGCATGGAGGGGCAAGGGTAGTCAGGGAGGGGAAGGGATAGACAGGGAGGGAAGGGTAGCAGGGAGGAGAAGGGTAGTGAGGGAGGGGAAGGGTAGTGAGGGAGGGGAAGGGATAGACAGGGGGGTGAAGGGTAGTCAGGGAGGGGAAGTGATAGACTGGGTGGGGAAGGGATAGACAGGGAGGGGAATGGACAGACAGGGAGGTGAAGGGTAGTCAGGGAGGGGAAGGGTAGTGAGGTAGGGGAAGGGATAGACAGGGAGGTGAAGTGTAGTCAGGGAGGGAAAGGATAGACAGGGAGGGGAATGGACAGACAGGGAGGTGAATGGTAGTCAGGGAGGGAAAGGGTAGTCAGGGTGGGGAAGGGTAGACAGGGAGGGGCAAGGGTAGGCATGGAGGGGCAAGGGTAGTCAGGGAGGGGAAGGGATAGACAGGGAGGGAAGGGTAGGCAGGGAGGGGTAAGGGTAGTCAGGGAGGGGCAAGGGTAGGCAGGGAGGGGCAAGGGTAGTCAGGGAGGGGAAGGGTAGTCAGGGAGGGGAAGGGTAGTCAGGGAGGGGAAGGGTAGTCAGGGAGGGAAAGTTAGACAGGGAGGTGAAGGGTAGGCAGGGAGGGGCAAGGGAAGTCAGGGAGGGGAAGGGATAGACAGGGAGGGGAAGGGTAGGCAGGGAGGGGTAAGGGTAGTCATGGAGGGGCAAGGGTAGTCAGGGAGGGGCAAGGGTAGTCAGGGAGGGGAAGGGTAGTCAGGGAGGGGAAGGGTAGTCAGGGAGGGGAAGGGATAGACAGGGAGGGGGATGGACAGGCAGGGAGGTGAAGGGTAGTGAGGGAGGGGAAGTGTAGTCAGGGAGGGAAAGGATAGACAGGGAGGGGAATGGACAGACAGGGAGGTGAATGGTAGTCAGGGAGGGAAAGGGTAGTCAGGGTGGGGAAAGGTAGACAGGGAGGGGCAAGGGTAGGCATGGAGGGGCAAGGGTAGTCAGGGAGGGGAAGGGATAGACAGGGAGGGAAGGGTAGGCAGGGAGGGGTAAGGGTAGTCAGGGAGGGGCAAGGGTAGGCAGGGAGGGGCAAGGGTAGTCAGGGAGGGGAAGGGTAGTCAGGGAGGGGAAGGGTAGTCAGGGAGGGGAAGGGATAGACAGGGAGGTGAAGGGTAGGCAGGGAGGGGCAAGGGAAGTCAGGGAGGGGAAGGGATAGACAGGGAGGGGAAGGGTAGGCAGGGAGGGGTAAGGGTAGTCATGGAGGGGTAAGGGTAGGCAGGGAGGGGCAAGGGTAGTCAGGGAGGGGAAGGGTAGTCAGGGAGGTGAAGGGTAGTCAGGGATGTGAAGGGTAGTCAGGGAGGTGAAGGGTAGTCAGGGAGGAGAAGGGTAGTCAGGGAGGGGAAGGGTAGTCAGGGAGGGGAAGGGATAGACAGGGGGGTGAAGGGTAGTCAGGGAGGGGAAGTGATAGACTGGGTGGGGAAGGGATAGACAGGGAGGGGAATGGAAAGACAGGGAGGTGAAGGGTAGTCAGGGAGGGGAAGGGTAGTGAGGGAGGGGCAAGGGTAGTCATGGAGGGGAAGGGTAGTCAGGGAATGGAAGGGTAGTCTGGGAGGGGAAGGGTAGGCTGGGAGGGGAAGGTTAGACAAACTGTCAAAGTGCATGGTGAGAGGTGTTGGTTGAGTGGGTAAGGATAGTGAGTGTGAATGTGAAGGGGTGGGAGGGTAGTCCGGGAGGGGAAAGATAATCAGGGAGGTGAAGTGTAGTCAGGGAGGGGAAGGATAATCAGGGAGGTGAAGTGTAGTCAGGGAGGGAAAGGATAGACAGGGAGGGGAATGGACAGACCGGGAGGTGAATGGTAGTCAGGGAGGGAAAGGGTAGTCAGGGTGGGGAAGGGTAGACAGGGAGGGGCAAGGGTAGGCATGGAGGGGCAAGGGTAGTCAGGGAGGGGAAGGGATAGACAGGGAGGGGAAGGGTAGGCAAGGAGGGGCAAGGGTAGTCAGGGAGGGGAAGGGTAGTCAGGGAGGGGAAGCAATAGACAGGGAGAGGAATGGATAGACAGGGGGGGGGGGGGAAGGGTAGGCAGGCAGGGGAAGTGAGAGACAGGGAGGGGAAGGGTAGGCAAGGAGGGGAAGCAATAGACAGGGAGGGGAATGGATAGACAGGGGGGGGGGGGGGGGGAAGGGTAGGCAGGCAGGGGAAGTGAGAGACAGGGAGGGGATGGGTAGTCAGGGAGGGGAAGGGTAGTCAGGGAGGGGAAGGGATAGACAGGGAGGTGAAGGGTAGGCAGGGAGGGGCAAGGGAAGTCAGTGAGGGGAAGGGTAGTCAGGGAGGGGAAGGGTAGACAGGGAGGGGAAGGTAGGCAGGGAGGGGTAAGGGTAGTCATGGAGGGGAAGGGTAGTCAGGGAGGGAAAGGGTAGACAGGGAGGGGCAAGGGTAGGCAGGGAGGTGAAGTGTAGTCAGTGAGGGAAAGGATAGACAGGGAGGGGAATGGACAGACAGGGAGGTGAATGGTAGTCAGGGAGGGAAAGGGTAGTCAGGGTGGGGCAAGGGTAGGCAGGGTGGGGCAAGGGAAGCCAGGCAGGGGAAGGATAGGCAGGGAGGGGCAAGGGTAGTCATGGAGGGGAAGCGTAGTCAGGGAAAGGAAGGGTAGACAGGGAGGGGCAAGGGTGGGCAGGGAGGGGCAAGGGTAGGCAGGGATGGGCAAGGGTAGTCAGGGAGGGGAAGCAATAGACAGGGAGGGGAATGGATAGACAGGGGGGGGGAAGGGTAGGCAGGCAGGGGAAGTGAGAGACAGGGAGGGGAAGGGTAGGCAAGGAGGGGAAGGGATAGACAGGGAGGTGAATGGTAGTCAGGGAGGGAAAGGGTAGTCAGGGAGGGGAAGGGTAGACAGGGAGGGGAAGGTAGGCAGGGAGGGGTAAGGGTAGTCATGGAGGGGAAGGGTAGTCAGGGAGGGAAAGGGTAGACAGGGAGGGGCAAGGGTAGGCAGGGAGGTGAAGTGTAGTCAGTGAGGGAAAGGATAGACAGGGAGGGGAATGGACAGACAGGGAGGTGAATGGTAGTCAGGGAGGGAAAGGGTAGTCAGGGTGGGGCAAGGGTAGGCAGGGTGGGGCAAGGGAAGCCAGGCAGGGGAAGGATAGGCAGGGAGGGGCAAGGGTAGTCATGGAGGGGAAGCGTAGTCAGGGAAAGGAAGGGTAGACAGGGAGGGGCAAGGGTGGGCAGGGAGGGGCAAGGGTAGGCAGGGAGGGGCAAGGGTAGTCAGGGAGGGGAAGGGTAGTCAGGGAGGGGAAGGGTAGTCAGGGAGGGGAAGGGATAGACAGGGAGGGGAATGGACAGACAGGGAGGTGAAGGGTAGTGAGGGAGGGGAAGGGATAGACAGGGACGTGAAGGGATAGACAGGGAGGTGAAGTGTAGTCAGGGAGGGAAAGGATAGACAGGGAGGGGAATGGACAGACAGGGAGGTGAAGGGTAGGCAGGGAGGGATAAGGGTAGTCATGGAGGGGAAGGGTAGTCAGGGATGGAAAGGGTAGACAGGGAGGGGCAAGGGTAGGCAGGGAGGGGCAAGGGAAGTCAGGGAGGGGAAGGTAGGCAGTGAGGGGCAAGGGTAGTCATGGAGGGGAAGCGTAGTCAGGGAAGGGAAGGGTAGATAGGGAGGGGCAAGGATGGGCAGGGAGGGGCAAGGGTAGTCAGGGAGGGGCAAGGGTAGTCAGGGAGGGGAAGGGTAGTCAGGGAGGGGAAGGGATAGACAGGGGGGTGAAGGGTAGTCAGGGAGGGGAAGTGATAGACTGGGTGGGGAAGGGATAGACAGGGAGGGGAATGGAAAGACAGGGAGGTGAAGGGTAGTCAGGGAGGGGAAGGGTAGTGAGGGAGGGGCAAGGGTAGTCATGGAGGGGAAGGGTAGTCAGGGAAGGGAAGGGAAGTCAGGGAGGTGAAGGTAGGCAGTGTGGGGCAAGGGTAGTCATGGAGGGGAAGCGTAGTCAGGGAAGGGAAGGGTAGATAGGGAGGGGCAAGGATGGGCAGGGAGGGGCAAGGGTAGTCAGGGAGGGGCAAGGGTAGGCAGGGAGGGGCAAGGGTAGTCAGGGAGGGGAAGGGTAGTCAGGGAGGTGAAGGGTAGTCAGGGAGGTGAAGGGTAGTCAGGGAGGTGAAGGGTAGTCAGGGAGGAGAAGGGTAGTCAGGGAGGGGAAGGGTAGTCAGGGAGGGGAAGGGATAGACAGGGGGGTGAAGGGTAGTCAGGGAGGGGAAGTGATAGACTGGGTGGGGAAGGGATAGACAGGGAGGGGAATGGAAAGACAGGGAGGTGGAGGGTAGTCAGGGAGGGGAAGTGATAGACTGGGTGGGGAAGGGATAGACAGGGAGGGGCAAGGGTAGTCATGGAGGGGAAGCGTAGTCAGGGAAGGGAATGGAAAGACAGGGAGGTGAAGGGTAGTCAGGGAGGGGAAGGGTAGTCAGGGAGGGGCAAGGGTAGTCAGGGATGGAAAGGGTAGTCAGGGAGGGGAAGCGTAGTCAGGGAAGGGAAGGGTAGACAGGGAGGGGCAAGGGTGGGCAGGGAGGGGCAAGGGTAGGCAGGGAGGGGCAAGGGTAGGCAGGGAGGGGCAAGGGTAGTCAGGGAGGGGAAGCGTAGTCAGGGAGGGGAAGGGTAGTGAGGGAGGGGAAGGGATAGACAGGGAGGTGAAGGGATAGACAGGGAGGTGAAGTGTAGTCAGGGAGGGAAAGGATAGACAGGGAGGGGAATGGACAGACAGGGAGGTGAAGGGTAGGCAGGGAGGATAAGGGTAGTCATGGAGGGGAAGGGTAGTCAGGGATGGAAAGGGTAGACAGGGAGGGGCAAGGGTAGGCAGGGAGGGGCAAGGGAAGTCAGGGAGGGGAAGGTAGGCAATGAGGGGCAAGGGTAGTCATGGAGGGGAAGTGTAGTCAGGGAGGGAAAGGATAGACAGGGAGGGGAATGGACAGACAGGGAGGTGAAGGGTAGGCAGGGAGGATAAGGGTAGTAATGGAGGGGAAGGGTAGTCAGGGAGGTGAAGGGTAGTCAGGGAGGTGAAGGGTAGTCAGGGAGGAGAAGGGTAGTCAGGGAGGGGAAGGGTAGTCAGGGAGGGGAAGGGATAGACAGGGGGGTGAAGGGTAGTCAGGGAGGGGAAGTGATAGACTGGGTGGGGAAGGGATAGACAGGGAGGGGAATGGAAAGACAGGGAGGTGAAGGGTAGTCAGGGAGGGGAAGGGTAGTGAAGGAGGGGCAAGGGTAGTCATGGAGGGGAAGGGTAGTCAGGGAAGTGAAGGGAAGTCAGGGAGGGGAAGGTAGGCAGTGAGGGGCAAGGGTAGTCATGGAGGGGAAGCGTAGTCAGGGAAGGGAAAGGTAGATAGGGAGGGGCAAGGATGGGCAGGGAGGGGCAAGGGTAGTCAGGGAGGGGAAGGGATAGACAGGGAGGTGAAGGGTAGGCAGGGAGGGGCAAGGGAAGTCAGGGAGGGGAAGGGTAGGCAGGGAGGGGCAAGGGTAGTCATGGAGGGGAAGCGTAGTCAGGGAAGGGAAGGGTAGACAGGGAGGGGCAAGGGTAGTCAGGGAGGGGAAGGGATAGACAGGGAGGGGAAGGGTAGTCAGGGAGGGGAAGCAATAGACAGGGAGGGGAATGGATAGACAGGGGGGGGGGGAAGGGTAGGCAGGCAGGGGAAGTGAGAGACAGGGAGGGGAAGGGTAGGCAAGGAGGGGAAGGGATAGACAGGGAGGTGAATGGTAGTCAGGGAGGGAAAGGGTAGTCAGGGAGGGGAAGGGTAGACAGGGAGGGGAAGGTAGGCAGGGAGGGGTAAGGGTAGTCATGGAGGGGAAGGGTAGTCAGGGAGGGAAAGGGTAGACAGGGAGGGGCAAGGGTAGGCAGGGAGGTGAAGTGTAGTCAGGGAGGGAAAGGATAGACAGGGAGGGGAATGGACAGACAGGGAGGTGAATGGTAGTCAGGGAGGGAAAGGGTAGTCAGGGTGGGGCAAGGGTAGGCAGGGTGGGGCAAGGGAAGCCAGGCAGGGGAAGGATAGGCAGGGAGGGGCAAGGGTAGTCATGGAGGGGAAGCGTAGTCAGGGAAGGGAAGGGTAGACAGGGAGGGGCAAGGGTGGGCAGGGAGGGACAAGGGTAGTCAGGGAGGGGCAAGGGTAGGCAGGGAGGGGCAAGGGTAGTCAGGTAGGGGAAGGGTAGTCAGGGAGGGGAAGGGTAGTCAGGGAGGGGAAGGGATAGACAGGGAGGGGAATGGACAGACAGGGAGGTGAAGGGTAGTGAGGGAGGGGAAGGGATAGACAGGGAGGTGAAGGGATAGACAGGGAGGTGAAGTGTAGTCAGGGAGGGAAAGGATAGACAGGGAGGGGAATGGACAGACAGGGAGGTGAAGGGTAGGCAGGGAGGGATAAGGGTAGTCATGGAGGGGAAGGGTAGTCAGGGATGGAAAGGGTAGACAGGGAGGGGCAAGGGTAGGCAGGGAGGGGCAAGGGAAGTCAGGGAGGGGAAGGTAGGCAGTGAGGGGCAAGGGTAGTCATGGAGGGGAAGCGTAGTCAGGGAAGGGAAGGGTAGATAGGGAGGGGCAAGGATGGGCAGGGAGGGGCAAGGGTAGTCAGGGAGGGGCAAGGGTAGGCAGGGAGGGGCAAGGGTAGTCAGGGAGGGGAAGGGTAGTCAGGGAGGTGAAGGGTAGTCAGGGAGGTGAAGGGTAGTCAGGGAGGTGAAGGGTAGTCAGGGAGGAGAAGGGTAGTCAGGGAGGGGAAGGGTAGTCAGGGAGGGGAAGGGATAGACAGGGGGGTGAAGGGTAGTCAGGGAGGGGAAGTGATAGACTGGGTGGGGAAGGGATAGACAGGGAGGGGAATGGAAAGACAGGGAGGTGAAGGGTAGTCAGGGAGGGGAAGGGTAGTGAGGGAGGGGCAAGGGTAGTCATGGAGGGGAAGGGTAGTCAGGGAAGGGAAGGGAAGTCAGGGAGGTGAAGGTAGGCAGTGAGGGGCAAGGGTAGTCATGGAGGGGAAGCGTAGTCAGGGAAGGGAAGGGTAGATAGGGAGGGGCAAGGATGGGCAGGGAGGGGCAAGGGTAGTCAGGGGGGGGCAAGGGTAGGCAGGGAGGGGCAAGGGTAGTCAGGGAGGGGAAGGGTAGTCAGGGAGGTGAAGGGTAGTCAGGGAGGTGAAGGGTAGTCAGGGAGGTGAAGGGTAGTCAGGGAGGTGAAGGGTAGTCAGGGAGGAGAAGGGTAGTCAGGGAGGGGAAGGGTAGTCAGGGAGGGGAAGGGATAGACAGGGGGGTGAAGGGTAGTCAGGGAGGGGAAGTGATAGACTGGGTGGGGAAGGGATAGACAGGGAGGGGAATGGAAAGACAGGGAGGTAAAGGGTAGTCAGGGAGGGGAAGGGTAGTGAGGGAGGGGCAAGGGTAGTCATGGAGGGGAAGGGTAGTCAGGGAAGGGAAGGGTAGTCTGGGAGGGGAAGGGTAGGCTGGGAGGGGAAGGTTAGACAAACTGTCAAAGTGCATGGTGAGAGGTGTTGGTTGAGTGGGTAAGGATAGTGAGTGTGAATGTGAAGGGGTGGGAGGGTAGTCCGGGAGGGGAAAGATAATCAGGGAGGTGAAGTGTAGTCAGGGAGGGGAAGGATAATCAGGGAGGTGAAGTGTAGTCAGGGAGGGAAAGGATAGACAGGGAGGGGAATGGACAGACCGGGAGGTGAATGGTAGTCAGGGAGGGAAAGGGTAGTCAGAGTGGGGCAAGGGTAGGCATGGAGGGGCAAGGGTAGTCAGGGAGGGGAAGGGATAGACAGGGAGGGGAAGGGTAGGCAAGGAGGGGCAAGGGTAGTCAGGGAGGGGAAGGGTAGTCAGGGAGGGGAAGCAATAGACAGGGAGAGGAATGGATAGACAGGGGGGGGGGGGGGGAGGGTAGGCAGGCAGGGGAAGTGAGAGACAGGGAGGGGAAGGGTAGGCAAGGAGGGGAAGCAATAGACAGGGAGGGGAATGGATAGACAGGGGGGGGGGGGGGGGAAGGGTAGGCAGGCAGGGGAAGTGAGAGACAGGGAGGGGATGGGTAGTCAGGGAGGGGAAGGGTAGTCAGGGAGGGGAAGGGATAGACAGGGAGGTGAAGGGTAGGCAGGGAGGGACAAGGGAAGTCAGGGAGGGGAAGGGCAGGCAGGGAGGGGCAAGGGTAGTCATGGAGGGGAAGCGTAGTCAGGGAAGGGAAGGGTAGACAGGGAGGGGCAAGGGTAGTCAGGGAGGGGAAGGGATAGACAGGGAGGGGAAGGGTAGTCAGGGAGGGGAAGCAATAGACAGGGAGGGGAATGGATAGACAGGGGGGGGGGGGGGGGGGAGGGTAGGCAGGCAGGGGAAGTGAGAGACAGGGAGGGGAAGGGTAGGCAAGGGTAGGCAGGGAGGTGAAGTGTAGTCAGGGAGGGAAAGGATAGACAGGGAGGGGAATGGACAGACAGGGAGGTGAATGGTAGTCAGGGAGGGAAAGGGTAGTCAGGGTGGGGCAAGGGTAGGCAGGGTGGGGCAAGGGAAGCCAGGCAGGGGAAGGATAGGCAGGGAGGGGCAAGGGTAGTCATGGAGGGGAAGCGTAGTCAGGGAAGGGAAGGGTAGACAGGGAGGGGCAAGGGTGGGCAGGGAGGGGCAAGGGTAGGCAGGGAGGGGCAAGGGTAGTCAGGGAGGGGAAGGGTAGTCAGGGAGGGGAAGGGATAGACAGGGAGGGGAATGGACAGACAGGGAGGTGAAGGGTAGTGAGGGAGGGGAAGGGATAGACAGGGAGGTGAAGGGATAGACAGGGAGGTGAAGTGTAGTCAGGGAGGGAAAGGATAGACAGGGAGGGGAATGGACAGACAGGGAGGTGAAGGGTAGGCAGGGAGGATAAGGGTAGTCATGGAGGGGAAGGGTAGTCAGGGATGGAAAGGGTAGACAGGGAGGGGCAAGGGTAGGCAGGGAGGGGCAAGGGAAGTCAGGGAGGGGAAGGTAGGCAATGAGGGGCAAGGGTAGTCATGGAGGGGAAGTGTAGTCAGGGAGGGAAAGGATAGACAGGGAGGGGAATGGACAGACAGGGAGGTGAAGGGTAGGCAGGGAGGATAAGGGTAGTCATGGAGGGGAAGGGTAGTCAGGGAGGTGAAGGGTAGTCAGGGAGGTGAAGGGTAGTCAGGGAGGAGAAGGGTAGTCAGGGAGGGGAAGGGTAGTCAGGGAGGGGAAGGGATAGACAGGGGGGTGAAGGGTAGTCAGGGAGGGGAAGTGATAGACTGGGTGGGGAAGGGATAGACAGGGAGGGGAATGGAAAGACAGGGAGGTGAAGGGTAGTCAGGGAGGGGAAGGGTAGTGAGGGAGGGGCAAGGGTAGTCATGGAGGGGAAGGGTAGTCAGGGAAGGGAAGGGAAGTCAGGGAGGGGAAGGTAGGCAGTGAGGGGCAAGGGTAGTCATGGAGGGGAAGCGTAGTCAGGGAAGGGAAAGGTAGATAGGGAGGGGCAAGGATGGGCAGGGAGGGGCAAGGGTAGTCAGGGAGGGGCAAGGGTAGGCAGGGAGGGGCAAGGGTAGTCAGGGAGGGGAAGGGTAGTCAGGGAGGTGAAGGGTAGTCAGGGAGGTGAAGGGTAGTCAGGGAGGTGAAGGGTAGTCAGGGAGGTGAAGGGTAGTCAGGGAGGAGAAGGGTAGTCAGGGAGGGGAAGGGTAGTCAGGGAGGGGAAGGGATAGACAGGGGGGTGAAGGGTAGTCAGGGAGGGGAAGTGATAGACTGGGTGGGGAAGGGATAGACAGGGAGGGGAATGGAAAGACAGGGAGGTGAAGGGTAGTCAGGGAGGGGAAGGGTAGTGAGGGAGGGGCAAGGGTAGTCATGGAGGGGAAGGGTAGTCAGGGAAGGGAAGGGTAGTCTGGGAGGGGAAGGGTAGGCTGGGAGGGGAAGGTTAGACAAACTGTCAAAGTGCATGGTGAGAGGTGTTGGTTGAGTGGGTAAGGATAGTGAGTGTGAATGTGAAGGGGTGGGAGGGTAGTCCGGGAGGTGAAAGATAATCAGGGAGGTGAAGTGTAGTCAGGGAGGGGAAGGATAATCAGGGAGGTGTAGTGTAGTCAGGGAGGGAAAGGATAGACAGGGAGGGGAATGGACAGACCGGGAGGTGAATGGTAGTCAGGGAGGGAAAGGGTAGTCAGGGTGGGGAAGGGTAGACAGGGAGGGGCAAGGGTAGGCATGGAGGGGCAAGGGTAGTCAGGGAGGGGAAGGGATAGACAGGGAGGGGAAGGGTAGGCAAGGAGGGGCAAGGGTAGTCAGGGAGGGGAAGGGTAGTCAGGGAGGGGAAGCAATAGACAGGGAGAGGAATGGATAGACAGGGGGGGGGGGGGAAGGGTAGGCAGGCAGGGGAAGTGAGAGACAGGGAGGGGATGGGTAGTCAGGGAGGGGAAGGGTAGTCAGGGAGGGGAAGGGATAGACAGGGAGGTGAAGGGTAGGCAGGGAGGGGCAAGGGAAGTCAGGGAGGGGAAGGGTAGGCAGGGAGGGGCAAGGGTAGTCATGGAGGGGAAGCGTAGTCAGGGAAGGGAAGGGTAGACAGGGAGGGGCAAGGGTAGTCAGGGAGGGGAAGGGATAGACAGGGAGGGGAAGGGTAGTCAGGGAGGGGAAGCAATAGACAGGGAGGGGAATGGATAGACAGGGGGGGGGGGGGGAAGGGTAGGCAGGCAGGGGAAGTGAGAGACAGGGAGGAAGGGTAGGCAAGGAGGGGAAGGGATAGACAGGGAGGTGAATGGTAGTCAGGGAGGGAAAGGGTAGTCAGGGAGGGGAAGGGTAGACAGGGAGGGGAAGGGTAGGCAGGGAGGGGTAAGGGTAGTCATGGAGGGGAAGGGTAGTCAGGGAGGGAAAGGGTAGACAGGGAGGTGAAGTGTAGTCAGGGAGGGAAAGGATAGACAGGGAGGGGAATGGACAGACAGGGAGGTGAATGGTAGTCAGGGAGGGAAAGGGTAGTCAGGGTGGGGCAAGGGTAGGCAGGTTGGGGCAAGGGAAGCCAGGCAGGGGAAAGATAGGCAGGGAGGGGCAAGGGTAGTCATGGAGGGGAAGCGTAGTCAGGGAAGGGAAGGGTAGACAGGGAGGGGCAAGGGTGGGCAGGGAGGGGCAAGGGTAGGCAGGGAGGGGCAAGGGTAGTCAGGGAGGGGAAGGGTAGTCAGGGAGGGGAAGGGTAGTCAGGGAGGGGAAGGGATAGACAGGGAGGGGAATGGACAGACAGGGAGGTGAAGGGTAGTGAGGGAGGGGAAGGGATAGACAGGGAGGTGAAGGGATAGACAGGGAGGTGAAGTGTAGTCAGGGAGGGAAAGGATAGACAGGGAGGGGAATGGACAGACAGGGAGGTGAAGGGTAGGCAGGGAGGATAAGGGTAGTCATGGAGGGGAAGGGTAGTCAGGGATGGAAAGGGTAGACAGGGAGGGGCAAGGGTAGGCAGGGAGGGGCAAGGGTAGTCATGGAGGGGAAGGGTAGTCAGGGATGGAAAGGGTAGACAGGGAGGGGCAAGGGTAGGCAGGGAGGGGCAAGGGAAGTCAGGGAGGGGAAGGTAGGCAATGAGGGGCAAGGGTAGTCATGGAGGGGAAGCGTAGTCAGGGAAGGGAAGGGTAGACAGGGAGGGGCAAGGGTGGGCAGGGAGGGGCAAGGGTAGTCAGGGAGGGGCAAGGGTAGGCAGGGAGGGGCAAGGGTAGTCAGGGAGGGGAAGGGTAGTCAGGGAGGGGAAGGGTAGTCAGGGGGGGGAAGGGATAGACAGGGAGGGGAATGGACAGACAGGGAGGTGTAGGGTAGTCAGGGAGGGGAAGTGTAGTCAGGGAGGGAAAGGATAGACAGGGAGGGGAATGGACAGACAGGGAGGTGAAGGGTAGGCAGGGAGGGATAAGGGTAGTCATGGAGGGGAAGGGTAGTCAGGGATGGAAAGGGTAGACAGGGAGGGGCAAGGGTAGGCAGGGAGGGGCAAGGGAAGTCAGGGAGGGGAAGGTAGGCAGTGAGGGGCAAGGGTAGTCATGGAGGGGAAGCGTAGTCAGGGAAGGGAAGGGTAGACAGGGAGGGGCAAGGGTAGGCATGGAGGGGCAAGGGTAGTCAGGGAGGGGAAGGGATAGACAGGGAGGGGAAGGGTAGGCAGGGAGGGGAAAGGGTAGTCAGGGAGGGGAAGGGTAGTCAGGGAGGGGAAGGGATAGACAGGGAGGTGAAGGGTAGGAAGGGAGGGGCAAGGGAAGTCAGGGAGGGGAAGGGTAGTCTTGGAGGGGAAGCGTAGTCAGGGAAGGGAAGGGTAGACAGGGAGGGGCAAGGGTGGGCAGGGAGGGGCAAGGGTAGTCAGGGAGGGGAAGGGATAGACAGGGAGCGGATGGGTAGTCAGGGAGGGGAAGCAATAGACAGGGAGGGGAATGGATAGACAGGGGGGGGGGGGGAAGGGTAGGCAGGCAGGGGAAGTGAGAGACAGGGAGGGGAAGGGTAGGCAAGGAGGGGAAGGGATAGACAGGGAGGTGAATGGTAGTCAGGGTGGGGAAGGGTAGACAGGGAGGGGCAAGGGTAGGCATGGAGGGGCAAGGGTAGTCAGGGAGGGGAAGGGATAGACAGGGAGGGAAGGGTAGGCAGGGAGGGGTAAGGGTAGTCAGGGAGGGACAAGGGTAGGCAGGGAGGGGCAAGGGTAGTCAGGGAGGGGAAGGGTAGTCAGGGATTGGAAGGGTAGTCAGGGAGGGGAAGGGTAGTCAGGGAGGGGAAGGGATAGACAGGGAGGTGAAGTGTAGTCAGGGAGGGAAAGGATAGACAGGGAGGGGAATGGACAGACAGGGAGGTGAATGGTAGTCAGGGAGGGAAAGGGTAGTCAGGGTGGGCAAGGGTAGGCAGGGAGGTTCAAGGGTAGGCATGGAGGGGCAAGGGTAGTCAGGGAGGGGAAGGGATAGACAGGTAGGGAAGGGTAGGCAGGGAGGGGTAAGGGTAGTCAGGGAGGGACAAGGGTAGGCAGGGAGGGGCAAGGGTAGTCAGGGAGGGGAAGGGTAGTCAGGGAGGGGAAGGGTAGTCAGGGATTGGAAGGGTAGTCAGGGAGGGGAAGGGTAGTCAGGGAGGGGAAGGGATAGACAGGGAGGTGAAGGGTAGGCAGGGAGGGGCAAGGGAAGTCATGGAGGGGAAGCGTAGTCAGGGAAGGGAAGGGTAGACAGGGAGGGACAAGGATGGGCAGGGAGGGGCAAGGGTAGTCAGGGAGCGGAAGGGATAGACAGGGAGGGGAAGGGTAGTCAGGGAGGGGAAACAATAGACAGGGAGGGGAATGGATAGACAGGGGGGGAAGGGTAGGCAGGCAGGGGAAGTGAGAGACAGGGTGGGGAAGGGTAGGCAAGGAGGGGAAGGGATAGACAGGGAGGTGAATGGTAGACAGGGAGGGGAAGGGTAGGCAGGGAGGGGTAAGGGTAGTCATGGAGGGGAAGGGTAGTCAGGGAGGAAAAGGGTAGACAGGGAGGGGCAAGGGTAGGCAGGGAGGGGCAAGGGCAGTCAGGGAGGGGAAGGGTAGGCAGGGAGGGGCAAGGGTAGTCATGGAGGGGAAGAGTAGTCAGGGAAGGGAAGGGTAGACAGGGAGGGGCAAGGGTGGGCAGGGAGGCGCAAGGGTAGTCAGGGAGGGGCAAGGGTAGGCAGGGAGGGGCAAGGGTAGTCAGGGAGGGGAAGGGTAGTCAGGGAGGGTAAGGGTAGTCAGGGAGGGGCAAGGGTAGGCTGGGAGGGGCAAGGGTAGTCAGGGAGGGGAAGGGTAGTCAGGGAGGGAAAAGTCAGGGAGGGGAAGGGATAGACAGGGAGGGGAAGGGTAGGCAGGGAGGGGTAAGGGTAGACAGGGAGGGGCAAGGGTAGGCAGGGAGGGGCAAGGGAAGTCAGGGAGGGGAAGGTAGGCAGTGAGGGGCAAGGGTAGTCATGGAGGGGAAGCGTAGTCAGGGAAGGGAAGGGTAGACAGGGAGGGGCAAGGATGGGCAGGGAGGGGCAAGGGTAGTCAAGTCAAAGTCAAAGTCAAAGAAGTTTATTGTACTTAAGGCCTCTGGCCCATATACAATGGTATGCACATATATATATATATATATATAAACAATATACATCTTTACAGAGATGCCGTGGATATAACAATGGAATACAATTTAAGGATTCGCAGAAATATAGGATTAAACAAAGGATAGTTTAGGTATATACAGGCAAAGCATAGATTACTAGTTTCTATTTAACAGGTCTTGTCTAAGATCCATGCCATGTTTTATGAACAGAGATAATTTCAATATGACATCTTCATCATTTGATGACAAAATTGATGTAAATGCTATACCACTCCTCATTGAGAAGAGACGTTTTGGTAAATATTTCATCCTCAGTTTAGTATAATACGGACAATCAAATGTAAAATGTATTTCGTCTTCTATCGCAACTTTACATAATGGACATAGTCTTTGTGATCTCTCAAGCGAGCTATACCTCCCATAGTTAATCATAAGTTTTAACAAACCAAGTCTGTATTTGATATATAACTTTCTTAAAAGAGTATTCGTTAAGACTGACAGATATTTTTCTGGTTCTAATAAGGTCTTAAACTTTTTATACAAATCATACCGTGAACTGTTTTCAATATTGGAATGCCATCCTTGATAGAACATATTAATTGCAACGTTACGAAAATCTTTTAAAAGCATCTGTTGCTGACAAACATTTTGGCTGAGCCAAATAAAACCATATCCATGAGAAAATAATAATTGTCTTATGTGTGATACCCATGTAATTTTGTCGATGCTATCAAGGTGAAACATCATGTTATAAGCTACTTTTGGAAGGCGGTGTTCTGGCATTCTTAGAATCTTAAACCAGTATTTTAGACATCTTATTTGTGAATTTATATAAAGTGGATACCTTCCGCATTCACCGTAAACCATACAACTTGGAGTAGACATTCCAACACATAAAAACTTTGTACAGGCAAGTAAGTGAATCCTTTCCAAACATTCATATCTTTGATAACCCCACCCTTCAGATCCATACATCAGGATTGGTTGAATCTGAGTATCAAATAACTTAAATACATTTGGTGACAGAACTCCAAGTTTGTGAGAAACAGACATGATATGCAATAATGCTCGTTTGCCACGCAATGACAAACCTAATACACATTTTTCCATTTTCAAATTAAAGTTAAACATTATACCAAGATATTTATAACCGTTTACTATATTCAGTACATCTCCATTAAAATACCACTTTTCTTTACAGCTTAAAGGTCCGCCCTTTCTAAAAACTATAATGTCTGTTTTAGCTAAATTTACTGACAGTTTCCATTCTTTAGAGTATTTATATAAAATATTTAGCTGGTAGTCAGGGAGGGGCAAGGGTAGGCAGGGAGGGGCAAGGGTAGTCAGGGAGGGGAAGGGTAGTCAGGGAGGTGAAGGGTAGTCAGGGAGGTGAAGGGTAGTCAGGGAGGAGAAGGGTAGTGAGGGAGGGGAAGAGTAGTGAGGGAGGGGAAGGGATAGACAGGGGGGTGAAGGGTAGTCAGGGAGGGGAAGTGATAGACTGGGTGGGGAAGGGATAGACAGGGAGGGGAATGGACAGATAGGGAGGTGAAGGGTAGTCAGGGAGGGGAAGGGATAGACAGGGAGGTGAAGTGTAGTCAGGGAGGGAAAGGATAGACAGGGAGGGGAATGGACAGACAGGGAGGTGAATGGTAGTCAGGGAGGGAAAGGGTAGTCAGGGTGGGCAAGGGTAGGCAGGGAGGTTCAAGGGTAGGCATGGAGGGGCAAGGGTAGTCAGGGAGGGGAAGGGTAGTCAGGGAGGGGAAGGGTAGTCAGGGAGGGGAAGGGTAGTCAGGGAGGGGAAGGGATAGACAGGGAGTTGAAGGGTAGGCAGGGAGGGGCAAGGGAAGTCATGGAGGGGAAACGTAGTCAGGGAAGGGAAGGGTAGACAGGGAGGGGCAAGGGTGGGCAGGGAGGGGAAGGGATAGACAGGGAGGTGAATGGTAGTCAGGGAGGGAAAGGGTAGTCAGGGAGGGGAAGGGTAATTAGGGAGGGGAAGTGAGAGACAGGGAGGGGAAGGGTAGGCAAGGAGGGGAAGGGATAGACAGGGAGGTGAATGGTAGTCAGGGAGGGAAAGGGTAGTCAGGGAGGGGAAGGGTAATTAGGGAGGGGAAGGGATAGACAGGGAGAGGCAAGGATAGTCATGGAGGGGAAGGGTAGTCAGGGAAGGGAAGGATAGGCAAGGAGGGGAAGGGATAGACAGGGAGGTGAATGGTAGTCAGGGAGGGGAAGGGTAGACAGGGAGGGGCAAGGGTAGGCAGGGAGGTTCAAGGGAAGTCAGGGAGGGGAAGGGTAGGCAGGGAGGGGAAAGGGTAGTCATGGAGGGGAAGGGTAGTCAGGGAAGGGAAGGGTAGTCAGGGAGGGGAAGGGTAGGCTGGGAGGGGAAGGTTAGACGAACTGTCAAAGTGCATGGTGAGAGGTGTTGGTTGAGTGGGTAAAGATAGTGAGTGTGAATGTAAAGGGGTGGGAGGGTAGTCCGGGAGGGGAAAGATAATCAGGGAGGTGAAGGGTAGTCAGGGAGGGGAAGGATAATCAGGGAGGTGAAGTGTAGTCAGGGAGGGAAAGGATAGACAGGGAGGGGAATGGACAGACCGGGAGGTGAATGGTAGTCAGGGAGGGAAAGGGTAGTCAGGGAGGGAAAGGGTAGACAGGGAGGGGCAAGGGTAGGCAGGGAGGGGCAAGGGTATTCAGGGAGGGGCAAGGGTAGGCAGGGAGGGGCAAGGGTAGTCAGGGAGGGGAAGGGTAGTCAGGGAGGGGAAGGGTAGTCAGGGATGGGAAGGGTAATCAGGGAGGGGAAGGGTAGTCAAGGAGGGGAAGGGTAATCAGGGAGGGGAAGGGATAGACAGGGAGAGGCAAGGGTAGTCATGGAGGGGAAGGGTAGTCAGGGAAGGGAAGGATAGGCAAGGAGGGGAAGGGATAGACAGGGAGGTGAATGGTAGTCAGGGAGGGGAAGGGTAGACAGGGAGGGGCAAGGGTAGGCAGGGAGGTTCAAGGGAAGTCAGGGAGGGGAAGGGTAGGCAGGGAGGGGCAAGGGTAGTCATGGAGGGGAAGGGTAGTCAGGGAATGGAAGGGTAGTCTGGGAGGGGAAGGGTAGGCTGGGAGGGGAAGGTTAGCCAAACTGTCAAAGTGCATGGTGAGAGGTGTTGGTTGAGTGGGTAAAAATAGTGAGTGTGAATGTGAAGGGGTGGGAGGGTAGTCCGGGAGGGGAAAGATAATCAGGGAGGTGAAGGGTAGTCAGGGAGGGGAAGGATAATCAGGGAGGTGAAGTGTAGTCAGGGAGGGAAAGGATAGACAGGGAGGGGAATGGACAGACCGGGAGGTGAATGGTAGTCATGGAGGGGCAAGGGTAGTCAGGGAGGGAAAGGGTAGACAGGGAGGGGCAAGGGTAGGCAGGGAGGGGCAAGGGAAGTCAGGGAGGGGAAGGGTAGGCAGTGAGGGGCAAGGGTAGTCATGGAGGGGAAGCGTAGTCAGGGAAGGGAAGGGTAGACAGGGAGGGGCAAGGGTGGGCAGGGAGGGGCAAGGGTAGTCAGGGAGGGGAAGGTTAGTCAGGGAGGGGAAGGGATAGACAGGGAGGTGAAGGGTAGGAAGGGAGGGGAAGGGATAGACAGGGAGGTGAAGGGTAGGCAGGGAGGGGCAAGGGAAGTCAGGGAGGGGAAGGGTAGGCAGGGAGGGGCAAGGGTAGTCATGGAGGGGAAGCGTAGTCAGGGAAGGGAAGGGTAGACAGGGAGGGGCAAGGGTGGGCAGGGAGGGGAAGGGTAGTCAGGAAGGGGAAGGGTAGTCAGGGAGGGGAAGGGATAGACAGGGAGGTGAAGGGTAGGAAGGGAGGGGCAAGGGAAGTCAGGGAGGGGAAGGGTAGTCATTGAGGGGAAGCGTAGTCAGTTAAGGGAAGGGTAGACAGGGAGGGGCAAGGGTCGGCAGGGAGGGGCAAGGGTAGTCAGGGAGGGGAAGGGATAGACAGGGAGGGGAAGGGTAGTCAGGGAGGGGAAGCAATAGACAGGGAGGGGAAGCAATAGACAGGGGGGGGGGGGGAGAGGGTAGGCAGGCAGGGGAAGTGAGAGACAGGGAGGGGAAGGGATAGACAGGGAGGTGAATGGTAGTCAGGGAGGGGAAGGGTAGACAGGGAGGGGCAAGGGTAGGCAGAGAGGTTCAAGGGAAGTCAGGGAGGGGAAGGGTAGGCAGGGAGGGGCAAGGGTAGTCATGGAGGGGAAGGGTAGTCAGGGAAGGGAAGGGTAGTCTGGGAGGGGCAAGGGTAGGCAGGGAGGGGCAAGGGAAGTCAGGGAGGGGAAGGGTAGGCAATGAGGGGCAAGGGTAGTCATGGAGGGGAAGCTTAGTCAGGGAAGGGAAGGGTAGACAGGGAGGGCAACGGTGGGCAGGGAGGGGCAAGGGTAGTCAGGGAGGGGCAAGGGTAGTCAGGGAGGGGAAGGGTAGTCAGGGAGGGGAAGGGTAGTCAGGGAGGGGAAGGGTAGTCAGGGAGGGGAAGGGTAGTCAGGGAGGGGAAGGGTAATCAGGGAGGGGAAGGGATAGACAGGGAGAGGCAAGGGTAGGCAGGGAGGTTCAAGGGAAGTCAGGGAGGGGAAGGGTAGTCAGGGAAGGGAAGGGTAGTCTGGGAGGGGCAAGGGTAGGCAGGGAGGGGCAAGGGAAGTCAGGGAGGGGAAGGGTAGGCAATGAGGGGCAAGGGTAGTCATGGAAGGGAAGCTTAGTCAGGGAAGGGAAGGGTAGTCAGGGAGGGGCAAGGGTAGTCAGGGAGGGGCAAGGGTAGTCAGGGAGGGGCAAGGGTAGTCAGGGAGGGGAAGAGTAGTCAGGGAGGGGAAGGGTAGTCAGGGAGGGGAAGGGTAGTCAGGGAGGGGAAGGGTAATCAGGGAGGGGAAGGGATAGACAGGGAGAGGCAAGGTAGTCATGGAGGGGAAGGGTAGTCAGGGAAGGGAAGGATAGGCAAGGAGGGGAAGGGATAGACAGGGAGGTGAATGGTAGTCAGGGAGGGGAAGGGTAGACAGGGAGGGGCAAGGGTAGGCAGGGAGGTTCAAGGGAAGTCAGGGAGGGGAAGGGTAGGCAGGGAGGGGCAAGGGTAGTCATGGAGGGGAAGGGTAGTCAGGGAAGGGAAGGGTAGACAGGGAGGGGCAAGGGTGGGCAGGGAGGGGTGAGGGTAGTCATGGAGGGGAAGGGTAGACAGGGAGGGGCAAGGGTAGGCATGGAGGGGCAAGGGTAGTCAGGGAGGGGAAGGGATAGACAGGGAGGGGAAGGGTAGGCAGGGAGGGGTAAGGGTAGTCATGGAGGGGAAGGGTAGTCAGGGAAGGAAAGGGTAGACAGGGAGGGGCAAGGGTAGGCAGGGTGGGGCAAGGGAAGTCAGGGAGGGGCAAGGGTAGGCAGGGAGAGGCAAGGGTAGTCAGGGAGGGGAAGGGTAGTCAGGTAGGGAAAAGTCAGGGAGGGGAAGGGATAGACAGGGAGGGGAAGGGTAGTCAGGGAGGGGTAAGGGTAGTCATGGATGGGAAGGGTAGTCAGGGAGGGAAAGGGTAGACAGGGAGGGGCAAGGGTAGGCAGGGAGGGGCAAGGGAAGTCAGGGAGGGCAAGGGTGGGCAGGGAGGGGTGAGGGTAGTCATGGAGGGGAAGGGTAGACAGGGAGGGGCAAGGGTAGGCATGGAGGGGCAAGGGTAGTCAGGGAGGGGAAGGGATAGACAGGGAGGGGAAGGGTAGGCAGGGAGGGGAAGGGTAGGCAGGGAGGGGCAAGGGTAGTCATGGAAGGGAAGGGTAGTCATGGAGGGGAAGGGTAGTCAGGGAGGGGAAGGGTAGACAGGGAGGGGCAAGGGTGGGCAGGGCGGGGCAAGGGTAGTCAGGAAGGGGAAGGGATAGACAGGGAGGGGCAAGGGTAGGCAGGGAGGGGCAAGGGTAGTCAGGGAGGGGAAGGGTAGTCAGGGAGGGGAAGGATAGTCAGGGAGGGAAAGGATAGACAGGGAGGGGAATGGACAGACAGGGAGGGGTGAGGGTAGTCATGGAGGGGAAGGGTAGACAGGGAGGGGCAAGGGTAGGCATGGAGGGGCAAGGGTAGTCAGGGAGGGGAAGGGATAGACAGGGAGGGGAAGGGTAGGCAGGGAGGGGAAGGGTAGGCAGGGAGGGGCAAGGGTAGTCATGGAAGGGAAGGGTAGTCATGGAGGGGAAGGGTAGTCAGGGAGGGGAAGGGTAGACAGGGAGGGGCAAGGGTGGGCAGGGCGGGGCAAGGGTAGTCAGGGAGGGGAAGGGATAGACAGGGAGGGGCAAGGGTAGGCAGGGAGGGGCAAGGGTAGTCAGGGAGGGGAAGGGTAGTCAGGGAGGGGAAGGATAGTCAGGGAGGGAAAGGATAGACAGGGAGGGGAATGGACAGACAGGGAGGTGAAGGGTAGTCAGGGAGGGGAAGGGTAGGCAGGGAGGGGCAAGGGTAGTCCTGGAAGGGAAGGGTAGTCATGGAGGGGAAGGGAAGTCAGGGAGGGGAAGGGTAGGCAAGGAGGGGAAGGGATACACAGGGAGGTGAATGGTAGTCAGGGAGGGAAAGGGTAGTCAGGGAGGGGAAAGGTAGACAGGGAGGGGCAAGGGTAGGCATGGAGGGGCAACAAGCAACAAGCAACAAGCAGCCATAGAACATGAAGGTGAAATAATAACTGAGATTAATGATCAAGCAGCTCTTTCTGCTGCCCACTATGCCAAGAAATGTAACGATGCACATGAAACAACTGCCTCGGAATTCAATGGTGTTGAAGAGTTAGCTCAAAACTCCTTGAATCTTCTCTGTGAAATGGATGATGAGTGTGACCCGTCTTTCACAACTTCAGAACTCAACCTAGCCCTAGCTGAACATAAAAACTCGGCCACAGGTGATGATAGAATTCACAATCAGATGCTTACAGACCTACCCCCACCTGGGAAAAAGATGATTCTCAACCTTTTCAATGAGATTTGGAGAGAGGGAAACTACCCAAATGAATGGAAGATTAGCAAAATCATCCCTCTTCTGAAGCCAACTAAAGAGTGAGTGAGTGAGCGAGTTGGGGTTTAACGCCGCTTTCAAGAGTATTTCACTTATATCGCGGCTGCTAGTATTATGGCAGGGAGAAAGCCCGCAACGCCATGTGGCTATGCACTGCGGTGAAACATGCGAGCAGCGGCTGGTACTAGCGAACCATGGGTGGTACTACGCTGAAATTCAGTGTAGCATTGCACCCAAACCTTACTGTGTGTAGAACAGTTCTCTACTGCAGACAAAGTTGCCGTGCCCCTGGCGGGATTCGAACCCCAACTAAAGACAAATCAAAACTAAAATCATATCGCCCAGTAGCACTGACATGCTTAGGCAAACTCTTTGAAAGACTCATCAACAAGAGACTAAACTGGAAAATCCATAGTGACAAGATATTTCATCACTCTCAGTGTGTGGTTTCCGTGCAAAGACAGGAACAATTGACGCGCTCATGAAGATCACTGAACAATGTCATTTAGGCCTACATAATAAGGAATACACTGTTGTTGTATTTATTGACCTGGAAGGTGCATTTGACAAGGTATGGTGGGAAGGTTTGATCACCAAAGCAGCAACAATAGGTATCTCAGGACACATGCTCAAGATCATCAGAAGCTTCCTAGATGAGAGATACATCAAGGTCCAGGTTGAAAATTCAACATCAGAAAAGTTCTGTGTCAGAGCTGGTACACCTCAAGGCGCCATTCTCAGTCCAACCATCTTTAACATCCTCATGTATGACCTTCCTCTGATTGTACCAGATCCATGTCTACAGGTAACCTATGCAGACGACGGTTCAATCCTGATCACTCACCATGATCTTGACTACATTGTGAGCTCTCTCAACAAGAGTTGGAAGCCATAGGGGATTCTCAATATTTATGCATGCATACGACCTATGACCTTTCGAAACGAAAACGAGGCTAAGGCCGCTTCTTATTTCCCGGTTCGCGTAATGGCTGCATATCGGCAGTACGTGCCGCTTGTGTTTCAGTTTCTTTCGACTGGAACTGAATGAATATTGTTTGTTTATATCGTAATCCAACAATGCAAGATTTTTAAAATAGCGTTTTTGACAAAATATGACAAAACTAATGGTAATTGTTTCAGGTTTAGCGGCAAACAACGTTTGTTTTGGATAGTTTTACTCGTGGCAAGTTCAACAGTTTTGGTTTTGTCATCGGCCCGTAAACCGGATGATTTGAATTTATTTTTTGGCTAATTTCTATTTTTCGTAATCATTAAATTTATAATAATCCCAAAGTTGGGAACCTGTAATTAGTGGATCAATGACCGACGGCAGTAACTAAACCTCTCGAAGGTGCTGCACCACTTCCATCCCCAAAATGAACACAATATTTTCAATCTAATGATCAGAATATTTTCAAGAAAATTAGACATTCAAATAAATCATAAATATTCATTTAAATCAGGAACTAATATATATTATAAAACTAAAAATATATATTTATTAATCTATGATCATAATATTGTCAGTCATTTCCATGCATTGCATCAATAGAGTCTACTAAAATTATTTGTACTGCAGGACAACTAGGCCTACCGGTATCATTTTTGTGTGACCAGAAATATCTTAAACAATTTTTTTTTTAAAAAGGCCTGAGTTATATACAATTAAACATAAATTGATCTTTATAATTTATAGGTACTATTTGATTATTTATTCATGCAGGACCTTGGAAGCAAAATTTAAAGCAGGCCAAATATTAATTAAGATGAAATATTATTTAAACCACTTACCTAGATATAGTTATTACCCAACAAAAATAACCAACAAAATAGAAATGAAAAATAAATTAATTGAGGTTAATGTTTGGAAGTAACAAGTACATGTCATACTGGAAAATGATTGAAATATATTGTGAAATGTACATGGATATTTCAATACACAATCATACATGATAGATTGTGCTTGAGGAGATGATGGTCAGGTTTGAGAAATATATTTGTATTTGTATGATTAAACTACAAATAATACATGGACATGATTAGAAGTAGAAATGCACATTATTTAATCTTTTGTGAGATGCAAAAGCCCACCAAGTACTTTCTGTTCTTAGTGGGAGTAAAATTAAAAGCAGGACAAAACTAATATAAGGAAAATAATGATTTGCTAATTACTAATATTAAACCATATACTTAGATATAGTCATCACCAAACAACAATAACCAACAAAAACAGAAATTTAAATTTAATTCATTTGAGGTTAATGTTTGAAAGTACATGTCATCCTGGATAATGATGAAATATAATATGAAATGCACATGTATATGCATGTTTCAATACACAATATATAAATGATAGCTTGTGCTCAAGGAGGTGGTGGTCATGTTTGAGAAATACATGTATATCTCTTTTTTAAATACAAATACAATTTAAATTAATTCAAATGTACATTATTTTTATTTTATTTATTAATTATTTAAAAAAGTTTTAAAGATACACAATCCCTCTGAATGCTTTCTATTCTGACTTATTATTCTAGAATAATTCATAAAGTAAAAAAGGGACCCTGATTGCAAATAGGTTTTAGGTGGGTACATACTACATAGGGTATTCTATTATTCATGCCATGTGTGACATGGGGTATAATATCACATTAGCACTGGGAGATTGTTCAGTAACAGTAACAATCCAGTAAATAAACTAAATTCATGTAATATAAGGTAAGCATGCAATATTTAAAAAAAATAATGTTCAACTTTGAAGTACAAGGAATATAAAATTACATATCTCCAAACTTTTGAATTAGTCTCACTCCTTTTAGTTAATGTTTATTTTAATTCCAAAATTGCTAAAATAAATGTATTACCACAGATCATAAGCTACAATTACTGTTTTTCAACTATTTATTTCCTGTTTTGTAAAGGGTTCCATCATTCATTTAATTGATGTTGTGTACTGTTGTCAGCTTCTTAAATAAACTAAATACTATGTTTGTAGGTAGATATCCTTTTCTTATGAAATATTTTTTTAAACATCTGTTTAATTTTAAAAGCTTATTCACATATCTACATGTGCTCACAAATAAGAATCCTCACTACATTGATAACGTTGATTACTGACTGATCATTGATAACTTTCCTCAAACCATTAATTAAATAAAGCCATAATAGATTAATTGCTAAAGATGTTTATGTATTTCTTACATATATAATAAGATCATTATGTTCATTGTTTAAAATTATTTTGCTCATGCAGACATAAAAATGACTTTTTATTTTTTAAAACTAGAACAGATTATATATATATGATTGCAGTCTGATTAAAATCGACCTTGTTCCGAGGAATAAAATTTGCAAAATAATATATCTACCGGGATACGAACAGGTTATGTAGATTCCTCCCCACAAGGTCTGAGAACATCCCGTATAGGCGTGTGTTCCGAACCAGTTTAGCGCAGCCAAAGCCCAGTCAAATAGCTGACCAATCACATTATAGTTTTTAAACGGTCGCTGTTTTGAAAGCATTTGGAACAGACAAAAGGATAGCTGTTTGGAGTTATCTGCCCCTAACTTCTCGCACCGAAAGCATTTGTTGGGCATCTTTTGATTGGCTACCTGAATTGCGCTCGAACACGCTAGTCTACGGACTATTTCCAGACGGTTTGGCGTGGAAACCTCCGAACGATATGAGTTTGTATCCCAGTAGATGCACTATTTTGCACATTTTTTCGGCGGAATACCGTCGGTTTTAATCAGACTGTATTTGATTGAATTATAATATCTGCTTTACTGCTTCAACAAGAGAACGTAAAATAACCTGTACTAATTGGACTGTATTTAAATATATCCAAATGAACAATTTGAATCGATTTTGACTTTAACCCTTAACATGCGGGTCCCGGAATTATCCGGGCGGGCTATAAGCGATTCCGAGGTAACTCAATACGGATCCCGGATCGCTTACTTAGAAGAATTCACGGCTGTCTAAGTACTTTTCTATCCCCCATACCGGGTCCCGAGTCAATTGTTTCCGCGACTCGCTGCATGAGAATGGCTGTATTTATGCCTCGCAGCCCGCAATGAGAATAAAGCTTTGTTCAGTGTCTGGTCAGAACGTCCAGCAAAATTCACACCAATTTGCGTGTGCATTGTTGACCCGTAATGCATCGATAATTAGCTTAACAAAAGGCCAATTTTGTCCTGCTTCGCTCCGATGGCTACACTGCCCGGCGGCTAATTATCACCTAAGTGTCTGCACTGCCCCGGGATGAGATAGGCCCGTACAGGCTTATCTGTCTCGCATCCCGCCACATGGGCAGATAGCCTATGCTTATCTGTCTCGCATCTCGCCACATAGGCAGATAGCCTCTAATTACGGGAAGATATTGCGATAAGCTACCTTTCTCTCGCACTTCGTATCATATGAACCAAATGGTTGTTTTCAATTTTTTTATACCAAAATAAAGAGGAAAGAATGGCCTTTATTCCCATATAAAAATTGCAATTGCGCTAACATAACTGAAAATACAGCAATCGCACAGAGATAGGCGACTTTCGCACTTTTGAATTTTGATACATGTGGCGCATTTACCCCAACATGCCTCGGCGCTCTATTTCTAAGAAACTACTTGGGATATTTTCATAATTTTTTTATCAGTATATAGATAAAAGAATTGTCTTCAATTCCATATAAAATACGTGTATTTTCGGCAATAACTTTTGATGCGCCAGGTGTCGCGCAGAAGGTGATATTCGGCTTTGAATAAGTGGCGCTCTCAGCATATACCATCATTACGGGCTTTATAACTTGTGAACCGCAAGTCGGATTTTTATAATTTTTACATCATTGTAAAGAGAAAAACATTGTCTTCAATTCCATGTATAATGCGCATGTTTTCGGGAAGAACTCTGCATGCGCGAAGCGCCGCGCCAAAAGGTATAATTTTCGCACTTCATAACTTTTGAACCGCAAGTCCGATTTTTATAATTTTTACATCATTGTAAAGAGGAAAAGATTGTCTTTAATTCCAGATATAATGCGCATGTTTTTGGGAAGAACTATGCATGCGCGAAGCGCCGCAATATTGATGTACGCATAAGTGAAGAAGTATGATAATATATAACTAAAATACTGTTCTTTTGATACGCAAATATAGAGCTTTATAAACGATGAACAACTGTCATGACGGAATTTTGTTTCCAGTTTTGGAAAAAAAAATATAACATAAAAGCGAAAATATATTAGAGGACGGGACCCGCCGCTCGGGGAAAAGCCTTTTCGTGGGAATATTTTCACAGGAAAATATTTCACTTTTCGGAGTTTCTAAAAATGCGTGAACATTTTTGTTACTGATGCCATTTGCGAAAGGTTTGCATTTCTAAAATTCAAATGCGAGGGCGCACCCTTCCAAACCATTTGAATTGAATTTATTATTTTATCTTTTACATTATTGAAAAAAAGACGTTTCATTCAATAAGATTTGAAGAATTATTTATAAGTGTAGCGGACTGAACTGAGCAGATGGAGAATTTGATTCCTCACCACTTTTATTACCAAAGTTCTTTTGTATCACAATTACTTTTTTAGGTATTAGTTTTTTCGTGAGCAGGGGAATTTCCGACGGGATTCGCCATGACATAATGAGAAAAAATTCCCATGAACATGGGCGTGGTCCGTCATCTTCGGGACCGACCCACAACTATAAATATCTACCGGGGGGTGCGCGGACCCCCCCGCTTTTGGTCGCCACCCCCCAAACTTTTTGTGCAAATTATTTTTTTTTTTCTACTTTGAAATAAAGGTTCGTGTCATTCCGAGGTATGAAGGTTTCTGCTATATATGTCGAGAGGGCATGGGAACCCATTCCCAATAGAATCCGGGGTTCGTCCCATAGGATTGTTCCTCGGAGTCTCTCGTTCTCAAAAGAGAACAAGGGAAACCTGTCCCGCGATTGAATCCGGGGTCCGCCGCGGAAGACGGGGACGGGAATTCCCAGGGAGCATGGGAGTATGCTCCCATGGGTCCGGGCTCCGCCTCGAGAGACCGCTCCTTGGATGCTCTGCTTCTCGAAATGAGAAGTCATTCGGCAACTGACAACCCGAGCTTCCCTGACATAGTAGTATATTTTCCGGGCCTCGCGCCCAGTGCTACACGTCGCCGAGGAAATCAGAAAATGGTCCGTTTGAAATATGTGTCGGAAAAATCGGCGCGATGTCAGAAGCCGTCGGCGCTTGCGGCGCAGTCGTCCTAGATGCGCCTGGAGGTTCTGAAACTGGCAAATGAACGTCCATGAAGCTCACATTCATTATCTCTGTATGTTTATTGTCTCTAATCACATGTTATATGTTGCATACATCTAACGCATTTTCAATCATTTACAGGTTGAATCAGAATGCTGCGCGGACGTGGAGGCAAGGCCCTGCGACGGCCTAGGGCGTTGCATACTAGGACACGCAGCTTTGAAGCCGTTTCAAGCGACGACGACTTCATCAACGAGATCCATGCTGATGAAGCCTCTGATATGGAGTCAACTGACAGTGATGGTAGCAGTGGTTTAGACAGTGATGATGCATATGATCGGGACACTGTAATAGATAGTGAACATGGTGACACAGATGGTCTTGGTGAACGACTACGTTGGACAGGGGCATCACATCTTTATGGACAACTACTATTCGTCCACAAATCTGTACATAAATTTGTGGGAGCGGGGAATCGGTGCCACGGGGACTTCCTGATTCAGTCAAGAAACCTAAAAAGAAAGCCAAGCAAGGGGACATGACAGTTTCTCACAACCATGGCCTACTCGTTCTTCGCTACGAAGATAGAAAATCAGTGCTTCTCATGTCTATTGTTGAAGATACACAACTTGAACAAACAGGGAAGAAGAACCGGGCAACAGGGGAACCAGTTCTCAAGCCGCGCATTGTAACAGCGTACAACAAGTACATGGGAGGTGTTGATCGGGCCGACCAGATGTTGTCGTACACGCCGTTCCGAGTGAAGACCCTGAAGTGGTGGAAACGGGTTTGGTTTCACGTTCTCAATGTTGCCATGTTGAACTCTTACATCGTTTATAAAGAATATAGCAAAGATAAAGTCGGGAATACAGGAAGGCTTTGGCGCAACATATAGTAACATTTGCGGACAAGGAACAAGTTCCATCACTTTGCAGACGTCCCCGTGGTCGGCCGAGCACGAGCGACGAGAGTGTCACTCGTCTTCATGGACGTCACTTTCCGACGAAGATTGAGCCTGTCGGAAGGAAGAAAAACGTCACAAGGATGTGTGTGGTATGCTCTAAGGCAAAACGCGCCGTCCTCGCAAAACAGATTGAAGAAGGCAATGGGCCAGCAAGGAAGAAAAAACGAGTAGGCAGAGAGTCTTCTTATGAATATACAGATTGTGATGTTTCTCTGTGCGCCGCACCATGCTTCAAACTGTACCACACCGCCACTGACTATTCCAGGGCTTACATCACTGCCACGGAAAAAGAAAGAAATGAAGAAGGGAATGAAGAAGAAGAAAATTGAAAGTAAAGAGAGCCGAAGTGTGGACAACCAGTATATACACATTATATACATACCTTGTTAGGTCCCTAAAGCTGTTCTGCGCACAACCGCAGGTAAATATTGTGTATATTTGTACATAAATGCATTGTAATTTCATTGTAATACATGTCATTGCAAATAAAATATTTTTTATTTTATCAAAGAGACAGAGAAAGTGAATGCGAGCTTTCATTGAAAGTTCAGCCAGAACCGCATCATAAAAAAACACCCATAAATGCTGAACCGGGTGGCCGATTTTCATAAAACTTACATGGGGTAAAGAGGAAAGATTCGGCTTTGATTCAATATAAAATTTATACATGCGCACGAAAAACTAAAGTTGCGGCACGTGCCCCGATATGCGCGATAGTCAAAAAGTTGCCTCAAAGTACCGAGGGTACCTTCATTTGGCACGCTATAGCTTCCGAACGAAGTTGCGCATTTTTTTTCTTTTTACATCATCGTAAAGAGCAATAAATTGTCTTCAATTCCATGTATCATATGTATATGCGCAGCGAAAAATAAACATGCGGCAAGTGATGCGCCAGATGTCGCAAAAAGTTAGTTTTTCAAAAATGAATTTTCTAAGTACTGGGGGTGCCTTCCTTACGAACCATTTGACGTATTCCAATAATTTTTATATCATTGTAAAGACGAATAAATTGTCTTCAAGTACATACGTGTTTCGCATGCGCGCGAAATAATTTACGATTTTATAAAGCTGGAAATAAAGACAAACTTTACACCGCGCAACATGTATTGCGTTCGCCGCGGTGATAAGTGTATGCTGTGCTCATTAGTACTCATTAGTTCCACGCGCGCTCGGTTCTGGCACCCTCGAGGAGGTCTCGAGGAGGTAACGGTACTGTAATTAGCCCAGTCCCGGGGGGACCAAGCGGTGCCAGTAACTTGGTGCGCGTCGGGACGCATTCACGTGGTACTGTCGGGGTAGCGTCACTCTCCTTTGGTTGGTTATATTTTCTGAACCATAAGTCGTATTCTAATAATTTTTATGTCATTGTAAAGAGGAATACACTGTCTACAAGCACATATAAATTTCGCAATATGCGCGCTCAGGAGTTTTGATTTCATGAAGCTGGAAATAAAGACAAACTTTAGATGACAATAGAATTATAACCATAGGTCCCATTCTAATAATTTTTATATCATTGTAAAGACAAACATCTGGTCTTCAAGTCCATATACAAATTTCAGTAGCGCGCTCAAAATTCATGATGTTATAAGGCCCGAATTAAAGACAATCTTTACAAAGTAATAGAAAAGTAAAGAAAAATCGTAAAAAAATAATTCAAAGATGCGGGTATAAAGCAACCATTTGTGTACGGGTGCCGCGATTTGAATTTGTATTCAACGCCCGTATATAGCCCGTATTCGCCATGTAGATGCGGTATATTTCGTAAAAACGGTACCGGAATCGCCGCCTGGAAATTCCGCCAGCAGAGCTCGTTAGTGCCTAAGCTCAAACTACTGCTGCGAGCTGCGAGCCTGTAAATTCCGCCACAGGGGCTAAAAAGGGTAAAATATATATACGCAACGTAAGGGTTAAAAACAAGAATTTGGTTCGTTTACAGTGAGTTGCACTGAATGACCCCTTTGCAGTTCGTAAGCATGTCACAAGAGCTGACCGTTTAGCAGAATGATGGCTACGATTTGAACAGTTTCTTCCCACCAAGTGACTATATACAATGATTTCTTGGCAGGCATGGGTAGTGTGTAAATTTTCATTCGTATTTGTTCAAATTAGAGCACTGAAACAACTACGAGTTTGACAGATTTTCAGTTCAAAATGACGGTAAACACAACGAGGAAATCCTACCGTAAATTATTCGAAAAACATCGCCTTGCATGTAAAATAGTATCCTGGGCGGTGGTAATTGAAGATAATCGACAGATGCATCGATCTTGAAAGTTTTCCTAGTGATGTTATCATTATTTTTAATAAATGTAAGTGTTATTTAGAAGAGCTACCGACTTGTCAATGCTATGTGAATGGTACTTCCGGGTTTGGAAGCGGCCTTAGCCTCGTTTTCGATTTAGCGCACACGGTTCGACATGCCTCATTAATATTCATGAGGCAATATTAAGAATCCCCTATTGACAAATGGGCACAAGAGTGGCATCTCAAAGTATCAAGGGAGAAGACAGAATACACAGTGATTACAAGAAGACGTAAACATCTACTTCCCCTAGACAATGTGGCCATCAAACTCGGAGGACAAGAAATAAAGTATAACAAGCATCCTAAAATCCTTGGTCTCACATTAGACCCCACACTAACATGGACAAAGCACATTGACCTCCTCGTTGAGGCCTGTACTAAGAGGTTGAACATCATGAAAACCATTGCCTCACAGTACTGGGGTGCAGACTTCTCTACCTTGAGAACATTCTATCTAGCTTACCTCCGAAGCAAGATGTGCTATGCCATGGAGATTTGGTCCTCATGCAGCGCAAGTAACATCAACAAAATAGAAAGAATCCAAAATGCTGCTCTCCGCATGATTTGTGGTGCCCTGAAGACAACGCCAATATCAGCGCTAGAGATAGAAACAGATATCATCCCTCTGAATCTATATATCTATCCTAAGCAAACGCATCAAACAGCACTTCCTACCGAAAGATTCACCAGGTATCATCAAAGATAGTCCAGCTCCCAACAGCTTCTTTCAGAGATCAAAGCTACTACTGAAGCAACGGAACATTGTCCTACCCAGCAAAAAGAAAGCCGACTTCCAGCGTACAGCCATCATGAATGACCAACCACCATGGATGTGGTCCCCTCCTTCAATAGAGATGAATCTTCCAGACAATGCATCTAAAAGCGAAATTCCAGAGCGGTTACACCAATTCTCTCTAGAACTCTTTCATGAGAAATATCAGGACTACTCTAAGATATACACAGATGGTTCTCTTGACCTTTCTGCTGAGCGAGCAGGAGCAGGAATATTTTGTCATCACACTTCCTCCCAGTTCCATCTTGGAAGCAGAGCTAGTCGCCATTGAAAGAGCTCTTCAAGTTATATCAACAGCAGATGATCTGGATGCGAAATATGTTATCCTCACTGACTCAAAGTCATCTCTGCAGACCCTTTCATCCTACAAACCAACTGAGTACTTCCACCTCTGCTGCAGGATTAATCAATTGCTGTCGGCAAACAAAGAAATGGTCACCCTTCAATGGATCCCTAGCCATGTCGGCACATCAGGGAACGAAAAGGCAGATGTATTGGCCAAGATGGCGACAAGCTGTGGACCGGTCAACAAATCAGTAGCAACAATTCCCTCATTAATGGGTGCAGTGAAATCATCCACCAAACATTTATGGGTAGACAAGTGGAACAACGGGTCAACAGGACGACAATATCATCAAATCCAGACCAACCCAAGCAATGTTCGGTATGCAAACGTAAACCGCAGAGATCAAGTCCTCCTCAGTCGGATAAAGTTGCATCACTATCTGTGCCAAAGCTTTCTACACAAATTCAATCTAGCCACCAATGCTACTTGCCTACTGTGTGATTCTGGGGAAGAAACAATCCCCCATATCATCTTTGACTGCCAAGCTCTTCAACATGCAAGGGCGTTTGACACAAGTGCCACCTTGACTGAACTGCTCACAAATCAGAACAATTCATGGAATAGCATTGTGGATCTATTCCGAGAGAGGGAAAAGAGGATACGTGCCAGAGCTAACTAGCTGATGCACGATCTAACTCAATAAAAACAAGAGAATTAGTGAGCACAGCTCACTCATGATACCCCCGCTTTTAACATTGGTAAAAAAGAAATGTTTGAAAATAGCTAAAGGGCATCAATGTTTAAACTTTTGTATGAACAGACCATTATATATAAGTATTATTAAAGCAGAGTAAGTATTACACTTGTAAGCATGTTTTAGAAGTAAAAGTCGAAAAATTTGAAAAATGTCATTAAATATGCAAATGAGGGTATGAAACATACAAATATGCAAATGAGGGTATGAAATATAAAAATGACAGATGTACACATCAGTGGTTTCGTAACATTTGAACAATTAGTGTCTGAGTTATGAGTGGAACAAAAAGTGTGAATGGCGAGGATGAAAAACGGAGAAAATTTGCATAAATTATGCAAATGAGGGTTGGAAACATACAAAAGGCAGATGTGCACATCATGGTGATTGTACATATCAAGTTTCTTAACATTTGGACAACTGCTTTCAGAGTTATGAGTGGAACAAAAAGTGTGAATGGTTAAGTCGAAAACGGAGAATATTTGCATAAATTATGCAAATTAGAGTACGAAACATACAAAAGGCACATGTGGGGACCATAAAGTGTACATACATAAAGTTTCATAACAATTGAACAAGTAGTATTTGAGTTATGAGCGGAACCAAAAGTGTAAGCATAGACGCGCACACAAAGACGCTTAAAAGTGGAAAATCTGAAAAAATAATCATGGAATCTGAGTGAAACATAGAAAAGGCACATCTAGGGACCATAAAGTGTACATGTATAAAGTTTCATAACAATTGAACAAGTAGTATTTGAGTTATGAGCGGAACCAAAAGTGTGACCATAGACGCGCACACAAAGATGCTTAAAAGTGGAAAATCTGAAAAAATAATCATGGCATCTGAGGGAAACATAGAAAAGGCACATCTAGGGACCATAAAGTGTACATGTATAAAGTTTCATAACAATTGAACAAGTAGTATTTGAGTTATGAGCGGAACCAAAAGTGTTCCGGACGGACGGACGGAAGGACGGACGGACGCGCTGAGCGCTATATACCCCCGACTACTTCGTAGCGGGGGTATAATAATAATATCTAACTGAGAACTGAGTTCAGAAGGCACTCGTAAACGGATATTACTCTGAATTTAAATTAAATCAGTTTTAGGACCTTAACATTGATTGTAACATACGTCTTTTTGATGATGACACTTGATTGTATGTAATAATTGAAGATGCGGTTTTATCAGCAAACAGTCTGAACGAAGATTTACAAAACAATTTGGTGTGGGCAAATGAATGGAAAAGGAAAACTATTCAATTAGTAAAAAAGCGGGTCGCCAGGCCCAAACCTCAGTTATATATGCAAGGGACTCCTATAACTGAAGTTGAAGAACATAAACATTTAGGTGTTATATTTCACAAGGATGCTAACTGGGCTGCTCAAACAGGGTTGTAGATAGAGTTACTCCCATGATGGGTTGCTTAAGAAGTTTGAAAAATCGAGTATTACGCAGATTATTACACAAATCGCTTCACATTATGGGTCAGTTCTTCATTTTACTGCTTTTTGACTATTGTGTTTGACTATGTTTGGAATAACTGTTCAAGCTAAAATGGCAAATCTTAGAAAATTACAATTAGATGCATTAAGACGATCTGCGGGGCAACAAGGGACACAAGTCATAATAAGTTATATACTGAAACAAATTTCATACTCCTTCTTGAAAGAAGACATGTACAAAAATAAATTCTTTTTCCTAAAATGATAAACGACAAAGCACCGAATTCGTACGAATTGAGAAACTCATCAAATTTACAAAATCTTCATGTTAAAACATCTGCTTATTCAAAATCTGTACTACCTAGTACAGTAGACCTTGAAATGCATTATAAAATGACATCAAAATGATACAATCTCAAAAATGTTATCATAAAAGTAACTCCCCAGTGTGGATACTTATTTAGATTGATCTAAACTGTAGAAGACGCTTTTTGTCAAATTACTCATTGTAGCTAGGCTCCATTTATGCTGCAGTGAATTAAACTATCATAAATTTGAAAGACATATCTCAAATGATCCGTCGTTCGTGCGGGTCACATCGTGAAGACACATCACACTATCTACATCCGTGTTCAAACTATTCTTTTTTAAGATATGGTGCATTATACTACACAAATGGCTATATTCTAAAAATAATTTGTATTGAAATCGTGAAATACCTGAAGCTGAAAACATAGCAATTTTACAATCTGTTTTCCTTTTCATCATAGCTTCTTGTAGATTTGATAACAGTTAAAACTGAACAAATGTTAGCTTTAGATACAATGGTATGTAAATTAATATATATATATTTATTTAAAATTGATTACGTTGTACATTAGGCTTGTGGTTTGTCATGAGAATGTTTTGACTGAATGTAATTTGTTGAATTCACGTTTGTAATTTTGGATATTTTGTAAATAAGTTTTAAACATGCTTGCCAATCCATTTCAATGATGAATAAACTATGTTTCAACGAGCAAGCACATTAAGTTTCAAATTCTTACAACACTGGACAAACGGACCTTTTTATATTTCTCATAGAAAGCTGCATTGTAAAATTGGTAAGGCATTTCACGATTTCAATACAAAATTGTTTCCAGATTATTGCTGTAGGTACTCTAATAGTAACAGAGCGATGCAGTGCTACTGAGAAGCTACCGTGACAAAATCTATTTTCAGAACGAGGAAGGTTTTTCCAAACTCCCGACTGCTAAACAGAAATATTCCATAGTTAAAATTTCAAAATTAATTTTGTTAATTTAGAACTTATGTTTTATCACTTTTGAAAGTCTGTGGAAGTCTTTTATAGATAAGCTCAAAAATCCAACAAGCCAGTCGGGCTTGCTTGTAATATTTTCTGAAGCCCGATCGGAAAGCAACCAGCAATTGGCAGGCGGGCAGGCAGCTATTTCGAACACTGCTTCAGTTGATGGGTAATACACATGGAAAGTTTCAGAAAGATATCATTAGTTCTGCTCCGGAAACGAAATGATTACGGACGGACGGACAGACGAACGGGGTGATGACTATATCTCACGGTATTACATACCGGTGGGATAAAAATGAGATTTGTTGAAAAACTAATGCTTTACACTTACACCGCTCATTTTGTTATTATTTCTTGGAGTATATATATATAAAATACATATTTCTATAGCCTGTTGATTTTTTCATAAGTGTGTGAATTTTTGTCAATTTTTGTAACATTGTTGATTTTACGGCTCTCCAGCTGAAATTAATCAAGATGACAATGGGTGTTAGTCTAAAACAATTCAGCAGGCTAAAGGTAAACCACACAATCTGAGTATGCGAACCTACCAGTTGGTGTCTTTTTTCCCTCCCAAAGAATGGGGCTCAATGTGAGTCCCCAAGGTCGCTCGAGGTTGGCTGATGGTCTCCCTGGTCATCCTCCACCCCGTCTCTCATAGCCGAACAGAAATCCTGTCGTGAGGATGAGCCTGAATCTCTCAGCATTGAATTTCCTGTCAGAATGTCTAGCCTTGAAGATGATAACTGCATTGCTAAAAAAAGATTTCAAGCAATTACAAAAACACTTTCTTACTGTGGGTGAAGCACCTGGTAGTACTGGAGCTGTTAGTCTGCTCAGTCCACACCCGCCATGTACTGGCTGTCGTCACGGTACAGGGAGGGGTTGTCTCTGGCTCAAGGTCTGGCATCCTTCATCCGCTACGGAACGTTTTGTCGGTTTGACCGCAGGGTACCACACGCTCCTGTTCCGTTTTCTGCAAGCTCCTGAAACAATTTGGGGGACGAGAAGAAGTTGTCCATATACACATGGTGGCCGGTTAGATATATGGGTGTACACATAGAAGTAACAACTGTATGAGCAAACCCATACTCCCCTACCCTTGAAAGCGATTAATGCTCTCGTTTACTGATACCTCTATACCTGGGTAGTAGAATCTTTGCTAGTTCGAAACAAGAAGATCCATCAGGGGGCGAATCTTGAACAGCTTGTTGTGTCGTTCATCCTCCTTGGGGAAATCAAGAGCATTGTTATTGAGGTGAAAAAACATTGATTTGTTAAAATCTGTCACAAGACATTATTGCTTTAAAACCCTTGCATTCAAGCAGAGGGTCACCTTATAATAAAAATAATAATAACACTTTATTGTCCGCAATACAATGTACAAAGGAAATAAGGTTTGTGCATTTTGCACCCGGCAGCCACAGTGCAGTGCCAGTTCAAGCGTTGTTCTGTCATTATAATGCTGAGTGTCAAGCAAGGAAGCAAGAACTCCCATCTTTTAATGTCTTTTGGTATGACGCGACCGGAAATCGAACCCCGGTCTTCCGGGTGATGAGCGGACACTCTACTAACTGAGCTACATCCCCGAGCTTACTTGACCAGTAAGATTCATAAGAGGGTTTCTTAGACAAACCCATTACCTACATAAGTATGGAAAGAAATGCACGCATGACGGCATTACTCACCTCCATCCAAGTTCTTGCTCAGGCCTAGGGTGCCATGTCCTCTCCCTTCTCAGCAATATACTCACGTGCATATCATTTTGTCCCCCTCACAAGCAAGTCTATTACTTCATCTGAAAAAAACCAACTCGAAACAACCTATTTTCTCACGTCTTCGGGTACTTCCCTGTGTCCTCGTCGAAGTCGACCAGCCAGTCCATCTTCATAGCATCGACAGTAGGGTCTTCCAATCATTAATATCGTCGTTAATATCAGCTGCTACATCATCATTAACAAATTCTTCAATACCGTAAAATTTGTCATCGCTCTCCGAATCCGCATTTCTGAAAATTTTAACAAATTCGTCCATCGTGTACCGAAATTAAGCGACAAAAGATTTTAACTGATATCATACAATCAAATGTCAACGTAAACTATAGACTAGAAATATGTGAATGTGATGCACTGTGATGTCCCCCGCTCCAACTTTCAATCCAACCAAGTCATATTCCCCTAAATTTCACTTATGCTAAGCACTAAGTTCAATACTGCATTAATAACGAGAAATACAAAATTCAGAATAGCCAAAGTAGCAAAAGGCACCACTCTATCACTAGGTCTAAGCAAATACAAAGTTTGGTGAAAAAATATAGAACGGTTTTGGAGATAGTGCATATTGGACGTTTTCCAGCCTCTAAGTTCAAATTGTTTCCATGGAAACCAGAAAAAATCAAAAATTCAAAATAACCAAAATAGCAAAAGGCACCACTCCACCACTAGGTCTAACCACATACCAAGTTTCGTAAAGAAATACTAGATAGATTTTGAAATAGAGGCCGGAAAAGGTCCCTACCCGCAATATGCACTAAGTCCAAATTGTTTCCATGGAAACCAGAAAAAAAAAATTCAGAATAACCAAAATAGCAAAAGGCACCACTCCACCACTAGGTCTAACCACATACCAAGTTTCGTGAAAAAATATCGAACAGTTTTTGAGATATGGCCTGGAAAAGAAAGCATTTCAGAATAACGGAATGACGGAATGACGGAATGACGGAATGACTGAATGACGGAATGACGGAATGACGGAATAACGGACGGAGGCGAAAACATTATATCTCCCTAAAAAAAATTCGGGGGACATAATAAGACTAGGTGTTTTTACTCGTAAAAACAGATGTCTCCCCCTTCTACCAATTCAATTTCAGTTATTACTCTTCTAAAAGAAAAAGTCAAAATTGTTGCCATGGAAATGGAAAAAATAAAATATAAAAAAATTCAAACCCCAAAAAGGCACATGTACATGATGTTGGAAGCCTTTATACAAAATTTGGTGAAGATCAGCCAAGTAGTTTTGGAGATCTGCTCCGGAAATAAACCCTAACCTTCAAGGACAAAGTTCAAATTGTTACCATTGAAACAAAAATCAAAATAATTGGAAACCCCCAAAAGGCACATCTGCATGATATGGGGAGGCTGTATACCAAATTTGGTAAATATTGGTCAAGCATTTTTTGAGATCTGATCCGGAAACAATGGGAACGCTGACGCCAACACGGGCGGAAACTCAACCAAAACCAATATGTCTCCCGACCCTTCGAGAGGAGACATAAAATATCTAGACTAGGCCTAATATCATTTACAACTGTAATATCAATATGCGATTAAGATTTACAAAGATTATTAATTTCAATACGCAAAAGAGAAATATTTATCAATACTATAAAAGACAAATCCATCACATAGCAATTCCTGCAAAAAAACGTCTCAATTAGTGACCACAAAAATACAGCTTTTCCTCACAAAAGCAGAGATAACCTGCAACAAACAAATGCAAGATTAACCCTTACGTTGTGTATTTCTATTTTACCCATTTTAGCCCCTGTGCCCCTTCATGCCATTTGCAACAATCAAACAAGCAAGACAAATTTTAAAATTTGTAATAGTTGTTTATAAATAAAACATAAATCGGTATACAGACACATATGTTTACTTAGTCAAGTTTTGCTATCATAACAATTAGTTTTCCCCAGAATAGCTTTGACAGTAACTGTTTCTAAAATCAGGCGGGCAATCAACGGTTTCAATGGGTAAGTGAGTTTATTATCAAGCATCCAGTAACTTTCCAGCTCAAAATGATTCATCTGAATATATTTTATCAAGAAATATGACAATGCAGCCTTTGTGTGTCATATTTCGATCTCGTGTCATGCAAAGGATATTGTACCTTGGCACCTCTGATCGGAATCGGCCATGAAGTTTGTAATGGCATTATGTTATCCTGTGTTGTTTATCAACAAGAATTGTTGGTAAATCTAAATATTGTTACTACCATTCTTGATATTACAGTAGAAAGAATAGTCTGTTTTATGTTTTTCCTTGCACTCTATGATCATTATTGCATTTCAATGATTTTTTAATGGTTATGGATATGAAAAAAGACAAGTTTTTAACTTCAGTGAGATAGAAGAATCTCACGGTTGACAGTTAGATTTTGCCTTGATAAAACATTGCAAAGATATTATTATGAATCTGACTAAGATTGGTTATTGTGTACATTGAATAAACACAATTATGAATTGTCTCTGCATCAGATTTACTTGATTTATTTTTGGAAACCGTCGTCTCTCCAACTTTTTCACAATTTTGACAATTTTCAATAAATAAAAAGCATTGCAAACATTAAACATCAAACACACATTACAGTAGAAGAAGTTACTATGTTGCTAATGTCTTGAATTAAATTATTGTCCCCAAGGTATTTACATGAGGTGAGGCGAGTTGGGGTTTAACGCCACTTTAAAGATTATTTCACTTACATATTGCGGCTGCTAGTATTATGGCAGGGAGAAAGCCGGTAACGCTAAGCTACGCTATGTGGCTATGCATTGCAGTGAAACCTGCGAGCACCAGCTGGAACTAGCGAACCATGGGTGGTACTACGCTGAAAGCCAGTGTACCATTGCACCCAAACCTTAATGCGTGTAGAACAGTTCTCTACTGCAGACAAAGTTGCCGTGCCCCTGGCGGGATCCGAACGCTGGACCTCTTGCGCTATCATGTTAGAAAGCTCTTCAAAACACTTTTAAATCTATACCTTAGCAGAATACAACTAGAAAGTGTTTTTACCCGTAAAAACAGATGTCTCCCCCTTCCTCAAATGCTGCAAACCTCTAAACAATACTATCATAAAGCACCATCAATGTTCTCTGTATAATTCAACTTAAATAAATAACCTTTCAACTCCACAATTGTAGCAAACAAAATATTAAAAATTCTTGTATTATGAGAGGTTTATTACTAAAGACAAACAATTAAGACAGTTTAACATATATGGTGATTATCAAATAGTTTCAGAGATCTGCTCCGGAAACGAACACTACCCTTGAAAAAGACTACCGGTAAGTCCAAATCGATTAGGTGGAAATAAAAAGAATGTTTTTTTTTTTTAAATCTCTAACCCCCAAAAGGCACATCTACATGATATGGAGAGACAGAATACAAAGTTTTGTGATGATTGGTCACATAGTTTTAGACATCTGCTCCGGAAACGAAATGGGAACGCCGACGCCAACGCCGACAGGAACTCAGCTAAAACCAATATGTCTCCCGACCCTTCAGGGGGAGACATAATTACATAAAATTAAGACATTGGACTCAAATTACATGCATTGCATTTAAACAGGGCAATGTTTTCATTTATAACTTTCTTACTTTTTATCTATCACCTTCTGGAGAACCCTAGTCGCCTCAGGGTAGGAAATTATGACTTTCACCATGTGGAAAACCCTAGATGCCCCAGTTTTTCTAAATTATTACCATCAACATGGCTAGAACACAAGTCACCTCAGGGTTTAATATTATGACACTCTCCATGTGGAGAACCCCAGTCGCCTCAGGGTTTGAAATTATTACTATCAACATGTGTAGAGCCCACGTCGACTCAGGATTTATTATTATTATACTCTAGATGCCCCAGTGTTTAAAATTATTTCTATGAACATAGGTAGAACCCTAGTCGCCTCAGGGTTTAAAATAATAAAGATCTCCATGTTGAGAAACCTAATCCCCTCAGGGTTTGAAATTATTACTATCAACATGTGTAGTGCCCTAGTAGCCTCAGGGTTTAATATTATTACTATCTCCTTGAGAAAAACCCTAGTCGCCTCAGTGTTTAAAATGATTACTATCTCCATGTGAAGAACCCTAGTCGCCTCAGGGTTTAAAATTATTACTATCAACATGTTGAGAATCCTAGTCGCCTCAGTATTTAAAATTATTATTATCGCTATGTGGAGAACCATAGTCACCTCAGGGTTAGAACTTATTTCTATCAACATGTGTAGAACCCTAGTCGCCTCAGGGTTTTAAACTTATTACTATCAACATGTGGAGATCCCTAGTCACCTAGGGTGTTTGAAATTATTATACTCTCCATGTGAAGATCCCTAATTGCTCGGGGTTTATAATTATTACTATCAACATGTGGAGAACCCTAGTCACCTCAGGGTTTGAAATTATTTCATTCACCGTGTGTAAAACCCTAGTCGCCTCAGGGTTTAAACTTATTACTATCAACTTGTGGAGAACCCTAGTTGCCTCAGGGTTTAAAATTATTACTATCACCGTGTGTAAAACCCTAGTCGCCTCAGGGTTTAAACTTATTACTATCAACATATGGAGAACCCTAGTCGCCTCAGGGTCTATAATTATTACTATCGCCCTTTGGAAATCCCTAGTTTACCCAGTGTTCAAAATTATTACTATGAACATAGGTAGAACCCTAGTCGCCTAGGGTGTTTGAAATTATTACACACTCCATGTGGAGAAGCCTAATCGCTTAAGTGTTTAAAATTATTATACTCTCCATGTGAAGATCCCTTATTGCTCGGGGTTTATAATTATTACTATCAACGTGTGGAGAACCCTAGTCACCTAAGGGTTTGAAATTATTTCTATATCCATGTTGAGAACTGTAGTCAACTCAGGGTTGAAAATTATTACTATCACCATGTGGAGAACCCTAGTCGCCTGAGGGTTTAAAATTATTACTATCTCCATGTTGAGAACCCTAGTCGCGTAAGTGTTTGAAATTATTACTATCAACATGTGGAGAACCCTAGTCGCCTCAGGGTTGAACATTATTACACACTCCATGTGAAGAACCCTAGTCGCCAAAGTTTGAAAATATTTCTATCAACATGTGAAGAACCCTAGTTGCCCAGGGTTTAAAATTATTACTATCGCCATGTGAAGAATCCTAGTCGTGTAAGGGTTTGAAATTATTACTATCAACATGTTGAGAATCCTAGTCGCCTCAGTATTTAAACTTATTACTATCTCCATGTGGAGAACGCTAGGCACCTCAGGGTTTGAAATAATTTCTATCAATATGTGTTGAACCCTAGTCGCCTCACGGTCTGAAATTATTACTCTCTCAATGTGAATGATCCAAGTCACCCAGGGTTTGAAATTATTACACTCTCCATGTGGAGAACCCTAGTCACCTCAGGGTTTAAAATTATTTCTAACACCATGTAGAAAACCCTAGTCACCTCAGGGTTTAAACTTATTACTATCAACATGTGGACAACCCTAGTCCCCTCAGGGTCTATAATTATTACTAACTCACTTTGGAAAACCCTAGATGCCCCAGTGTTTAAAATTATTACTATGAACATAGGTAGAACCCTAGTCGCCTCAGGGTTTAAAATAATAAAGATCTCCATGTTGAGAACCCCAATCCCCTCAGGGTTTGAAATTATTACTATCAACATGTGTAGTGCCCTAGTCGCCTCAGGGTTTAATATTATTACACTCTCCATGTGGAGAACCCTAGTCGCCTCAGAGTGTATAATTATTACTATCTCCATGAGAAAAACCCTAGTCGCCTATGTGTTTAAAATGATTACTATCTCCATGAGAACAACCCCAGTCGCCTCAGGGTTTAAAATTATTATTATCACCATGTGGAGAACCATAGTCACCTCAGGGTTTGAACTTATTACTATCAACATGTGGAGAACCCTAGTCGCCTCAGGGTTTGAATTATTACACTCTCCATATGGAGAAAACTTGTCACCTCAGGGTTTAAACTTATTACTATGAATATGTGGAGAACCCTAGTCGCCTCAGGGTTTGAAATTATTACTATCAACATGTGTAGTGCCCTAGTCGCCTCAGGGTTTAATATTATTACACTCTCCATGTGGAGAACCCTAGTCGCCTCAGGGTTTTAACTTATTACTATCACCATATGGAGAACCCTAGTCACCTCAGGGTTTTAACTTATTACTATCACCATGTGGAGAACCCTAGTCGCCCCAGGGTTTAAAATTATTACACTCTCCATATAGAGAACACTAGTCACCTCAGGGTTTTAACTTATTTCTATCAATATGTGGAGAACCCTAGTCGCCTCAGGGTTTGAATTATTACACTCTCCATGTGGAGAACCATAGTCGCCTCAGGGTTTAAAATTATTACTATCAACATGTGGAGAACCCTAATCGCCCCAGGGTTTGAATTATTACACTCTCCATGTGGAGAACCATAGTCGCCTCAGGGTTTAAAATTATTACTATCACCGTGTGTAGAACCCAAGTCGCCTCAGGGTTTAAAATTATTACACTCTCCATATTGAGAACCCTAGTCACCTCAGGGTTTGAAATTATTTCTATCACCGTGTGTAGAACCCTAGTCGCCTCAGGGTTTAAAATTATTACACTCTCAAAGTGGAGAACCATAGTCGCCTCAGGGTTTAAAATTATTACTATCAACATGTGGAGAACCCTAGTCACCTCAGGGTTTAAACTTATTACTATCAACATGTGGAGAACCCTAGTCCCCTCAGGGTCTATAATTATTACTAACTCACTTTGGAAAACCCTAGATGCCCCAGTGTTTAAAATTATTACTATGAACATAGGTAGAACCCTAGTCGCCTCAGGGTTTAAAATAATAAAGATCTCCATGTTGAGAACCCCAATCCCCTCAGGGTTTGAAATTATTACTATCAACATGTGTAGTGCCCTAGTCGCCTCAGGGTTTAATATTATTACACTCTCCATGTGGAGAACCCTAGTCGCCTCAGAGTGTATAATTATTACTATCTCCATGAGAAAAACCCTAGTCGCCTATGTGTTTAAAATGATTACTATCTCCATGAGAACAACCCCAGTCGCCTCAGGGTTTAAAATTATTATTATCACCATGTGGAGAACCATAGTCACCTCAGGGTTTGAACTTATTACTATCAACATGTGGAGAACCCTAGTCGCCTCAGGGTTTGAATTATTACACTCTCCATATGGAGAAAACTTGTCACCTCAGGGTTTAAACTTATTACTATGAATATGTGGAGAACCCTAGTCGCCTCAGGGTTTGAAATTATTACTATCAACATGTGTAGTGCCCTAGTCGCCTCAGGGTTTAATATTATTACACTCTCCATGTGGAGAACCCTAGTCGCCTCAGGGTTTTAACTTATTACTATCACCATATGGAGAACCCTAGTCACCTCAGGGTTTTAACTTATTACTATCACCATGTGGAGAACCCTAGTCGCCCCAGGGTTTAAAATTATTACACTCTCCATATAGAGAACACTAGTCACCTCAGGGTTTTAACTTATTTCTATCAATATGTGGAGAACCCTAGTCGCCTCAGGGTTTGAATTATTACACTCTCCATGTGGAGAACCATAGTCGCCTCAGGGTTTAAAATTATTACTATCAACATGTGGAGAACCCTAATCGCCCCAGGGTTTGAATTATTACACTCTCCATGTGGAGAACCATAGTCGCCTCAGGGTTTAGAATTATTACTATCACCGTGTGTAGAACCCAAGCCGCCTCAGGGTTTAAAATTATTACACTCTCCATATTGAGAACCCTAGTCACCTCAGGGTTTGAAATTATTTCTATCACCGTGTGTAGAACCCTAGTCGCCTCAGGGTTTAAAATTATTACACTCTCAAAGTGGAGAACCATAGTCGCCTCAGGGTTTAAAATTATTACTATCAACATGTGGAGAACCCTAGTCACCTCAGGGTTTAAAATTATTACTATCAATATGTGGAGAACCATAGTCGCCTCAGGGTTTAAAATTATTACACTCTCCATGTGGAGAACCATAGTCGCCTCAGGGTTTAAAATTATTACTATCAACATGTGGAGAACCCTAGTCGCCTCAGGGTTTAAAATTATTATTATCAATATGTGGACAACCCTAATCGCCTCAGGGTTTGAATTATTACACTCTCCATATGGAGAACCCTAGTCACCTCAGGGTTTGAAATTATTTCTATCACCGTGTGTAGAACCCTAGTCGCCTCAGGGTTTAAAATTATTACACTCTCCATGTGGAGAACACTAGTCACCTCAGGGTTTGAAATTATTTCTATCACCGTGTGTAGAACCCTAATCGCCTCAGGGTTTAAAATTATTACACTCTCCATGTGGAGAACCATAGTCGCCTCAGGGTTTAAAATTATTACTATCAACATGTGGAGAACCCTAGTCACCTCAGGGTTTAAAATTATTACTATCAATATGTGGAGAACCCTAGTCATCTCAGGGTTTCAATTATGACACTCTTCATATGGAGAACCCTAGTAGCCTCAGGGTTTTAACTTATTACTATCAACATGTGGAGAACCCTTGTCGCCTCAGGGTTTGAATTATTACACTCTCCATATGGAGAACCCTAGTCGCCTCAGGGTTTAAACTTATTACTATCACCATGTGGAGAACCCTAGTCGCCTCAGGGTTAAAATTATTACACTCTTTATGTGGAGAACCCTAGTCGCCTCAGGGTTTAAACTTATTACTATCAACATGTGGAGAACCCTAGTCGCCTCAGGGTTTCAATTATGACACTCTTCATATGGAGAACCCTAGTAGCCTCAGGGTTTTAACTTATTACTATCAACATGTGGAGAACCCTTGTCGCCTCAGGGTTTGAATTATTACACTCTCCATATGGAGAACCCTAGTCGCCTCATGGTTTAAACTTTTACTATCACCATGTGGAGAACCCTAGTCGCCTCAGGGTTAAAATTATTACACTCTTTATGTGGAGAACCCTAGTCGCCTCAGGGTTTAAACTTATTACTATCAACATGTGGAGAACCCTAGTCGCCTCAGGGTTTGAATTATTTGCTCTCCATATGGAGAACCCTAGTCGCCTCAGGGTTTAAAATAATAAAGATCTCCATGTTGAGAACCCCAATCCCATTAGGGTTTGAAATTATTACTATCAACATGTGTAGTGCCCTAGTCGCCTCAGGGTTTAATATTATTACACTCTCCATGTGGAGAACCATAGTCACCTCAGGGTTTGAACTTATTACTATCAACATGTGGAGAACCCTAGTCGCCTCAGGGTTTAAACTTATTACTATCAATATGTGGAGAACCCTAGTCATCTCAGGGTTTCAATTATGACACTCTTCATATGGAGAACCCTAGTCACCTCAGGGTTTAAACTTATTACTATCAACATGTGGAGAACCCTATTCGCCTCAGGGTTTGAATTATTACACTCTCCATATGGAGAACCCTAGTCCCCTCAGGGTTTTAACTGATTACTATCAACATGTGGAGAACCCTAGTCGCCTCAGGGTTTGAATTATTACACTCTCCATATGGAGAACCCTAGTCGCCTCAGGGTTTTAAGCTTATGGCATGTTGATAAGGCAGAAATATATGTCCTTACAGTATTTACAGGAAATTGTTGAAGAGACATGTAAGCTATAAAATGGGTACCGGCCATACCTGCTAGAGACTGTGCGTGTTTCTGAAGTTGAACAGATCATTGACCCCTGTCTGGCAAGTCGACCAGGTGTTCCATGATAGGGAGCGGTCCAGTAGCCTGTTCATTTCCCGGTCTAGGTCTGCCAGATGTCCCTCGGTAGTTCCACTGGCAAGAGGTCGGCTGTTGACCCCGCCACTCAAAAGCGTGTCCACTGAAATCTCGAAAGAATGTAAGCAATTACATTGTCATGTGTATTTATGTATTTGGCTTTGAAGAGAATGTTAAAATTTAACAGCACAAGACCATTCGTCTTACCATGACTCTAGGGGACTTGCACGACTGCTTGTTGATAATCTCTACTACCGCCTGATTGTCGCAGTAGAAAATTACCTTCCTGTTTGTCAAATCACTCCCCCAGCCAAAGAAACTTGATGCATGTTGTGGGTTGAATGGTTTTCTCTGGAGCAACTGGAACTCCAAACTCATCCATCAACTGCAGACATGCCGTCAGGTTGTTGCGGCACTCCTCAGTCTCGGCCCGGCCTCCAGTCAGGAAGTCATCCAAGTAGTGTATGACCGCTTTATTGTCAGTTTTTTGCGGAATACACCACTTCAAAAAGGAACTAAACATTTCAAATATGGAACATGAAATTGAACAACCAAATGGTAAACATTAATCAAAGAAATAATTACCCTGGAAATAAATACCAAGTAATTCAAAATCTGACGGGTGTACCGGAATTATCCTGAACGCTGACTTGATGTCAAAATTGGCAAGTAAAGCACCTGGACCAAGTTTCTGTGTCATTTGAACCGCTTCGTCAAACCGTGCATAGCTGACCGATGAGTCCTGTGAAGAAATATGATCATTAATGGAGTCACCATGTGGAAAAGATAAGTGGTGAAGGAGTCCTGCGAGTATGTTGCCCATTCCTGTTTTTCGGAAACCAGACAAATCGGTGACACTTGAATGTTGTCAAATGGAGGGGGAGTAAATGGTCCTGCTACTCGCCCCACATCGTGCATCTGTCGTTGTTGCAGATTTCAAATTCTCCGCCCATCGGTAAGTGCGGCTGTCCTGGTACTTCAAACGAAAACCTGATAAGAAACCAGTGTTTGCCACTAACATGGCAATGTCCCCCGTCGTTAACATTGAGTTTAGTAAGACACATCATTTGGTCAAGTGTCTTAGTCACCTTGAAAATAAGGTCAAGGTCACTTAAATCAATAAGTGTCTGCGTCATCCCCCAATGTAGACTGACACCAACTTTGACAACTTTGGGTGCTTGGGTTCATGAGATATTGCGTTAACAAGAGTTTGAAAAGTGGTCGAAGCATTGTGGTGACCTTGAAAATAAGGTAAAGGTCATCAAAATCGACTGTTGTCTATGTCATTCCCCAATGTAGACTTGCAACAGATTTGAAGACTTTGGGTCCATCCAGTCAGGTTATATTGCGTTTACAAGAGTTCAAAGAGTGGTCAAAGTGTCGCGGTGACCTTGAAAATAAGGTCAAGGTCACCAACATCCACTGGTGTCTGCGTATTCCCCTAATGTAGGCTGACACCAAATTTGAAACCTCTTGATGCAACGCTTCATGAGATATCGCATTAACAAGAGTTTGAAAAGTGATCAAAGTGTCATGGTGACCTTGAAAATAAGGCCAAGGTCACCAAAATTTACTGGTGTCTGCGTCTTCCCACAATGTAGGCTAACACCAAATTTGAAGAATTTGGATGCAACACTTCATGAGATATTGGGTTAAGGAGAGATGGGACGATGAAATCAAATATTTTAGAATTCGTTTATTTTTTCAAAGTTACAAGTTTATTATGTCTTATATCCAAAAATGTAAGAAAATTTGGGGGTCACCGAACGATTTAAAGAGTTATCGGCATTAATAATAATACACCCGTCGGCAAATTACGTCATTTTTGACTGATTTGGTGTATTTAAATTAAGCGCTCGCTTTCAACGAATCGAGTCCAAATCCTTTCAGATACATTTCAATCACATACAGGGATGTATAGCAAATCTATATTTTGAAAATTAATGACGCTGGAAAGAGAAACAAAATTAAATTAAGCACCTTTTAATTAAAAACGGCATTTTTATCAGCGTGTTTCGCATATTCAACAGGATTTATCACTAACACACATATTTTAGATATTGCTAAAACTTTAATATGATGTGCGCAGTTAACTGAACAAACGAATTCAGAAATAATAAAAGGGGGTCACCGAACGTTTTTCATCACTTTAACGTCATTTTTTAAATTACCTACATAAACCTAAAAAGCTGACGTCACAGTATTTTTGATGATTTCAAGTGTAACTTTGACGGCCTACCGTGTAATCATTATTGAACATATTATCAATCTAAGAGTGCACGGTGAAAGAACTATCAGTTGATTATACCAGGATATTTTATTCTGTCACTAACTTGACATACGCATGTACTTCGAATAAAACACTTGGTAACATATTTACCGCGAATATAGGTGACGGTAACGTTATGCGGCATGTCGTAAATTGGCCGTTATAGAGGCAAATTTAAGCGCTCCCCGTTAGTGTACAGATAAGCCTATGCCCAAAACAACGTAATTCATATATTTTGAGACTTATTCACAACAATAAATTGTTGTCGCAAATTGTTGCCGTAAGCGAGTTCAATTTCTGGGTCCCATCTCTCATTAACATGAGTTCAAAAAGTGGTCAAAGTGTAGAGGTGCCCTTGAGAATAAGGTCAAGGTCACCAAATCAAATGGTGTCTGCGTCATTCTCCAATGTAGACCGACACCAAATTTGAAAACATTCGGTCATGATATATCATGTAAGCAAGAGTTTGAAAAGTGGTCGCAGTGTCGCAGTGACCTTGAAAAAAGGTCAAGGTCACCAAAATCGACCGGTGTCTGCGGCTTCGCCCAATGTAGGCTGACACCTAATTTGAAAACATTTGGTCTAACCGGTCATAATAAATGGTGTTAACAAGAGTTCAAAAAGTGGTCAAAGTGTTGTAGTGACCATGAAAATAAGGTCAAGGTCGCCAAAATGCCCTGGTGTCTGCATCATCCCCAGGTGTAGACTGACACCAAGTTTGAAGACTTTGAGTCCAATGATCAAGATGTATCGCCATAACAAGAGTTCAAAGAGTGGTCAATGTGTCGTGGTGACCTTGAAAATAAGGCCAAGGTCACCAAAATTTACTGGTGTCTGCGTCTTCCCACAATGAAGGCAGACACCAAATTTGAAGACTTTGGATGCAACGCTTCATGAGATATCGCGTAAACAAGAGTTCAAAAAGTGGTCAGTGTTGTGGTGACCTTGAAATTAAGGCCAAGGTCACCAAAATTTACTGGTGTCTGCGTATTCCCACAATGTAGGCAGACATCAAATTTGAAGACTTTGGATGCAACGCTTCATAAGATATCGCGTAACCAAGAAATGTGACGTACGGACGGACGGACGCCGCTGAATACATAGTCCCCCGTTCCGCGTTGCGGCGGGGGACAATAAATAAGGACGAAGTGACGTGAAGGAAAGAAGGTAAGAATAAATAAGGAGGAAGCGACGTGAAGTTAAGAAGGTAAGAATAAATAAGGAGGAAGTGACGTGAAGGAAAGAAGGTAAGAATATACTAGATTAGCGTTTGCGGGACACCGCAAAAGCAGAGCAGCTCCGAAACTTAGGGTCTCGCCTTTCACTGTTCCGCCTTCTCGTCAGCATCAATGAAATGGGAATTCTTTTTAACAAAAATTTGTTCATTATTCGAGTTATTACTAATCATCACTTGGGTCACTTTTCACAAGTTTGTTCTTAAAACCTATTTTTTCTTTCAAAATTTGATCAAAGGATTAATATGGCCTTAACCAATATCTCATGACCTTGACCTTTGACCTTCAAGGTCACACCATCAATGATCACTTTTCATCGTGTATAACAATCATGCAATGACTCAAAGTGTTCATAGTTAAAATACGGCATATTCACAAAAGCATGCTTAAGTTTTGACCTCACTGTGACCTTGACCGTTGACAGATTTTAGCGAAAATGTTTTCAAATCTTGGTCTTTCTCCATAGTTCATATATACCAAATAAGAGCCTAATAGCCAACAACAAAAAAAGGATTGTTGTAGTGATTTCAGAACTCATGACCTTGACCTTTGACCTTGAATGTGAACATGTCAAAATCATTCACCAGGTGTATGAGAAAGAAATTAAGCTATTTATATGAGGTGTTAATATCTTCATGGAAAATTTTTCGTGACCTTGACCTTTAAAATTCAAGGTCACACAATCAGTGATCACTTTTCATTGTGTATCACAATCATGTTATGATTCAAAGTGTTAATAGTTGAAATAAGACATTTTCGCAAAAGCATGCTTAAGTTGTGACCTCGCTATGACCTTGACCTTTGACGAATGTTAGTGAAAACCTTTTCAAATCTTGGCCTTTCTCCATAGTTGATATACACCAAAGAAGAGCCTGATAGCACAAATATTTTTCAAGTTATCGTGTTTACAAGGATTTTTTTAGCGATTTCAGAACTCGTGACCTTGAACTTTGACCTTGAATGTGAACATGTCAAAAACAAAAAAATTCCCATGGGGTATAAGTAAGAAGTTATGTATATTAGTTCTCAAAACCTTCTAGGAACAAAATTATAGCCAATACAAAGCGCGCCGGCGGTGGCGATGGAAACTGTGCAAAAACTGATATCAGCTCCGACTAAGTCGGAGCTGATAATAAGGAGGAAGTGACGTGAAGGTAAAGAAGGTAATATTAAACAAGCAGACAGAGTCGGCCATATCCCCCGCCTTTGGGAAAATTTATTGAAGAATAGTTGTTGAATAACAGTGACTATGAACCTTTTTTCAACTTAACACAACACACAAAATTTCAGCTCCTTAGACAAAGTGGTTCTGGAGAAGAAGACAAAATGCGAAAAGTTTACAGACGGCTGGATACTGTGCAATGCCATAAGCCCATCGGGCCTTTCAGGCACATCTACACATGATGATTGTCTAAGTTACATTTCCATGAAAACGGTCCAAAAATATAACTCGAAGAAGTTGAAAACCCCAAAAGGCACATCTACACATGATGATTGTTCCACACACCAAGTTTCGTTGAGATATGTCTTATAGTTTTCGAGTTCTGTTCCGGAAACGAAATTTTAAGTTACATTTCCATGGAAACGGTCCCAAAAAATAACTCGAAGAAGTTGAAAACCCCAAAAGGCACATCTACACATGATGATTGTTCCACACACCAAGTTTCGTCGAGATATGTCTTATAGTTTTCAAGTTCTGTTCCGGAAACGAGATTCTAAGTTACATTTCCATGGAAACAGTAATAAAAAAATAACTCGAAGAAGTTGAAAACCCCAAAAGGCACATCTACACATGATGATTGTTCCACACACCAAGTTTTGTTGAGATATGACTTATGGTTTTCGAGTTCTGCTCCGGAAACAAAATTCTAAGTTACATTTCCATGGAAACGGTAAAAAAAAATAACTCTAAGAAGTTGAAAACCCCAAAAGGCACATCTACACATGATGATTGTTCCACACACCAAGTTTCGTTGAGATATGTCTTATAGTTTTCAAGTTCTGTTCCGGAAACGAAATTCTAAGTTACATTTCCATGAAAATGGTCCAAAAAAATAACTCGAAGAAGTTGAAAACCCCAAAAGGCACATCTAGACATGATGATTGTTCCACACACCAAGTTTTGTTGAGATATGTCTTATAGTTTTGGAGTTCTGCTCCGGAAACAAAATCGGGACGGACGGACGGACGGACGGACGAACGGACGGACGGACGGAGCCCATTTCAATATCCCCCCCCAACTATGTTGGCGGGGGATAATAAGGAAGTGACGTGAAGGTAAGATTAAATAAGGAGGAAGTGACGTGAAAGTAAGAATAAATAAGGAGGAAGTGACGTGCAGGAAAGAAGGTGAGAAGAACAGAAAGGACAGTGCGAATGGCTTCAATAAACACATTTAGCTTTAAGTGAATATTTAGTCGCCTCAAGGTCTATAATTATTACTCTCTCCATGTGGAGAACCATAGGCGCCTCAGTGTTTAAAATTATTATTATCACCATGTGGAGAACCATAGTCATCTCAGGGTTTGAACGTTTACTATCAACATGTGGAGTACCCCAGTCCCCTCAGGGTTTAAAATTATTACAACCTTCATGTGGAGAACCCTATAGTCACCTCAGGGTTTAAAATTATTACTATCACCATATGGAGATCCCTAGTCGCCTCAGGGTTTATAATTATTACAATCAACATGTGGAGAACCATAGTCACCTTAGGGTTTGAAATTATTACACTCTTCATTTGAATTTGGAGATCCCAAGTCGCCTCAGCTTTTAATATTTCTATCACGTTCTGGAGAACCCTAGTCGCCTCAGAGTTTGAAATTATTACTGTCACCATGTGGAGAACCCTAGTCGCCTCAGGGTTTAAAATTATTACTATCAACATGTGGAGAACCCTCGTCACCTCAGGGTTAAAATTATTACACTCTCCATGTGAAGAACCCTAGTCGCCCAAGGTTTGAAATTATTTCTATCACCATATGTAGAACCCTAGTCGCCTTAGGGTTTAACATTAATACACTCCACATGTGGAGAACCTTAGTAGCCTCAGGGTTTGAAATTGTTCCTATCAACATGTGGAGAACCTTAGTCGCCTCAGGGTTTGAAATTGTTACTATCAACATGTGGAGAACCCTAGTCAACTCAGGGTTGAAAATATTACTTTCAACCTGTGGAGAACCCTAGTCGCCTCAAGGTTTGAAACTATTTCTAGGACAATTTGAATTTGGAGAACCCAAGTCGCCAGAGCTTTTAATATTTCTATAACGTTCTGGAGAACCCTAGTCGCCTCAGAGTTTGAAATTATTACTGTCACCATGTGGAGAACCCTAGTCGCCTCAGGGTTTAAAATTATTACTATCAACATGTGGAGAACCCTCGTCACCTCAGGGTTAAAATTATTACACTCTCCATGTGAAGAATCCTAGTCGCCAAGGGTTTGAAATTGTTACTATCAACACGTGGAGAACCCTAGTCGCCAAGGGTTTGAAATTATTACTATCAACATGTGGAGAACCTTAGTCGCCTCAGGGTTTGAAATTGTTACTATCAACATGTGGAGAACCCTAGTCAACTCAGGGTTGAAAATATTACTTTCAACCTGTGGAGAACCCTAGTCGCCTCAAGGTTTGAAACTATTTCTAGGACAATTTGAATTTGGAGAACCCAAGTCGCCAGAGCTTTTAATATTTCTATCACGTTCTGGAGAACCCTAGTCGCCTCAGAGTTTGAAATTATTACTGTCACCATGTGGAGAACCCTAGTCGCCTCAGGGTTTAAAATTATTACTATCAACATGTGGAGAACCCTCGTCACCTCAGGGTTAAAATTATTACACTCTCCATGTGAAGAACCCTAGTCGCCAAGGGTTTGAAATTGTTACTATCAACACGTGGAGAACCCTAGTCGCCAAGGGTTTGAAATTATTACTATCAACATGTGGAGAACCCTAGTCGCCTCAGGGTTTGAAATTATTACACTCTTCTTGTGGAAAATCCTAGTCGCCTCAGTGTTTAAAATTAATATTATCACCATGTGGAGAACCCTAGATGCCCCAGGGTTTGAAATTATTACACTCTTCTTGTGGACAATCCTAGTCGCCTCAGTGTTTAAAATTATTATTATCACCATGTGGAGAACCCTAGTTGCCCCAGGGTTTGAAATTATTACACTCTTCTTGTGGACAATCCTAGTCGCCTCAGTGTTTAAAATTATTATTATCACCATGTGGAGAACCCTAGTTGCCTCAGGGTTTGAAATTATTACACTCTTCTTGTGGAGAACCCTAGTCGCCTCAGTGTTTAAAATTATTACACTCTCCATGTGGAGAACCCTAGTCGCCTCAGGGTTTGAATTATTACTTTCAACATGTGGAGAACCTCTGGGTTAATTGCCATTAGCCCATTGGACCTTTCAGGCCTGATGAGGTAATTACCACTATAAGATTTAGAAATATGTAAAAAGGAAAATATTAACGAACATGTAGAGGTTCTAGATTATTTGAATAATATCTTCCGTGAGGTACCTCTTGCAAATTCCATCTCCAGTCAAAATAACACGATAGTTATATATATATATAGTAAATATATATATAGTTTTATAATATAATTGCAGGTGTAATACAGGGATCTATCAATGAAAATAAACCATGTTATCAGTCACTAGTGAAAATAACAATTGAACGTGTTATCCGTCACTAGTGACTGATGTAACAATGACCTGACGTCATAAAATAATGCGCCGACGTCATGACACGTTCATGACGTCACATTGTTGCTGAGGCAACAGGCTCATTCTGGAGCCGACTTGCAAATGCAAGTCAATTTCGGTGAATATGCAAGGATTTGGTCATTAATAAATATACGTAAAATTTATCTTTTCTTGACAAATACCATGTTTATCTCATCTCGTTAGGTAGAAACTTGAAATATAATCACGTCTTCTGTTAGGTACCTTTTGCAAACAGACTACCAAAGATCAAGCAATGGTAGCGGCATTCTGTCTAGCAAATGAGACTAACCTCCCTTAAAGCGCTAATCTAAGAATAGATCTAAAGTCACTCACCAGTGTTTATGTGGCGGAAGGCACGTCAGGCAAGTGAGGTTGCAGGGCACGCAGAATTACAGCCTTCTTGGTCTTTATGTTTCTGGAGAAGAAGATGACAATAGGTTTTTAGGTCATGGCTTGTGAGACCTTTATTTGGGGCCCCAGGGTCATCAAATGTACAATATAGAATCCCAATTTGCCAAGGAGTCTGCACATAAACTTTCAGTCATTGGTTCTTGAGAAGAAGTCTAAAAAGTGAAAAGTTTACAGACGGACAGACGGACGGATGGACACCATGCCATGTCATAAGCCCATCGGGTCTTTCAGGCCTGGTGAGCTAAAAAGTGTTCCAATTAAGTCAAGGACAACTTGATAATATAGGGGTAACGTTGTTTTTCAGGGCATTATCACCGCGAAGGTGGGCAGTTTGAAGAAGATCGAAGGCTTCTGCAAATGATAATGCCCTGAAAAACAACGTTTCCCCTATTATAGCTCAAATGGAAGGGATTTGTTCTTTTGTACCCGAATTGTTCTACTAGTTTTAATTACAGTTGTATATGAGCAAAACAGCAAAAACCACACCGTGTTACCGAGAACCGCTGTGACGTCACAAGTGAAAAATATCGTCATAGTCGTTTGCATTTCCCGGCATTTCAAAACTGGATGGAATGTCAGCCGTTGATCGGGAAAACGAAAGCAGTCTATATGTAATGATTATCAGTGAAATAATGAAAATCAAGGAATAATTACATATTTAGGATGCATGCGTATAGGGGTGTAACAATACATCGAACTATCGATGCATCGCAATAGTTGGCTTAGCAATAGTATTATATCGATAGTATATACAAAAACACTATCGCTATGACAATAGTAAGGTTAACTATCGATACTATCGAAACTATTAAATTTCCCTTAATTATGAATGATTTACACAAGCCTCAAAGCATTTAATTCAAAAATTTTAATTTTAGAATGTCAAAAGGGAAGACCTAGAGATAGGAAATAGCAAAATGACAAAAAGTCTTTTCATTTATGATTTCTTTACTGATTTTGGTTCCATAGTCCTTATATCAATTAAACATTTCTACTAAAACATTTAAGAAATCAAGCTGATTATTGCGTATTTGTACAAAAAAAACTATCGCAATAGTTATTGCAATAGTGAGTTACAATAGTCTATCGATATCGCAACAGTAAGTGGCAATAGACTATCGATATCGCAATAGTCTCTTGGGGTCAATAGTCATCCCTACATGCGTAGGCCTACTTAGGCTACCTAAATCTAACATTGAAGGGAGGTGACTGAAAACAATATTCTTCTTTATTTTGTTTAAAACACTTAAAAATAGAGCCATAGGCTCTGTAGCTCATCAGGGTTTATATTGTTTGATGATGAAGACAAAAATATATTGTCTCAATATAATGCACAATCCACTGACAAATCTTAGTCTTGAAAGTGAGAGAGAGCACTCAGCAAGGTCAACACACAGGAGATTATGCAATATGTTGACCCCTTGGCTCTGGTTACAAGCCAGCTGTGCTTTTACAGCCAAATTATGTAATAGCCTCTGCCTTGCACAAAACACTGGCATCACTGATCTAACTGTATAAGGCTTACAGAGAACAGGCAATGTGATGATTCTCATGGTACAATTTAGAATCACCTTGGCTAAATAATCTTTGCACAATTTTATCGGTTCTTAGCCTTTTCATCCAAACATCTAAACATTCTGAACGCAATATTCCTACTAGTTTGTTCTGGAGAAGAAGATGAAAATAGATTTTTAAGTTTTGACCTGTGAGGGCGTTTTTTATAATATCCACAATATTCAGTTCATAGGCTATTCAATAGTTCTCATTTCACATTGATTACATCAATTTGACAAACATGTCCATAATGCATGGAGACTTGATCTTCAACATATATTTCACATTCCTACTGAATAAGATTAACTGCAAAGTTACTTTTTTTTCTCAATTTCTGCATTTCTCAAACCCAAGTTAGGACTCACATATCTAAAAGATGAGATGACTCTCCCTCAGGTATTTTATTAGGGAAACATTGATTGAAGTGCCATAAAATATCAGTTCAAAATTCAATTTCAAAGGTTTTCTTTAGGCTGTGGCCCATATTTGGGGTCACAGGGTCACCAAATTTACAGAAATGGAATAACTACGAAATTCTGGTGAATCTCGAAATGTATCCACCTAAATATCAGGTTGCTTCTCTACTGAATGCACTTGGTGATGAAGCCTTGAAGGTCTACAATGGTTTCAACTTTGAAACAGCAGAAGGTAACAGAACGACAGAAGAAATAATTGTGAAATTTGAACAATTTATTGTTGGTGAAGTCAATGAGACTTATGAACGTTTCAAATTTAACAGTACAAATCAGAAAGAAGGTGAATCTTTTGAAACATTTCATGCACACTTGAGAACATTGATAAAGACATGCAACTATTGTGTGAATTGTGCTCCTTCACGACTGAGAGACAGGATTGTACTTGGAATTAGAGACAAATCAACACAACAATTATTGCTACTGTTGACAAATGTATTGATACCTGTAAAGTTGCTGAAACTGCAAAGGCCCAGTTTGATGCTTACAAACCTGTGTCTGAGTCAGTGAGTGCAGTTGCTAGTCGTCGTAAAACAACGCCTAGATCTTGGAAGAAACCAAGACCAAATTCTGATTACAAGAACAAACCTGGAACAGGGGATCGAGGTCAAAGTTCATCGAATTCCAAGAACACAATAGAGTGTAAGTTCTGTGGAAACACTCATGCCATGAAGAAGAAATCATGTCCTGCATGGGGTGCCAAATGCAGCAAGTGTGGTGACAAGAATCATTTTGCTGTAAAGTGTAGAAAGAGTGGCTCAGTGAATGTTGTGCTGGAAGAAACTGATTCAGAATGTGATGGTGAAGACTGGATCTGCTCTGTTGAAATTGAGGCGGAGGCTACCAGAAATTTCAAGAAACCAGTAAAGTGCCGAATGATTGTCGACAACACGTCTGTAGTGTTTCTAGTTGACTCAGGTGCAACTCCAAATATTCTTCCAATGAAGGATGTAACGGACAAGTCAAAATTAACCAAAACTGATCGTCACTTGGTAATGTGGAACAAGACTCCGTTAACTCCGATGGGCTCCTATCAAGCTGCAGTTCTTAATCCAAAGAATGGGAAGCTGTACTCCATCAGCTTTGTGGATGTTAAGGACATACCCTACGCATAAAACACGTCTACTGCGCATAACCGTGCGCATCGCAATTCGACCCGATGGGAAATTTACGACAATTGCTAAATTTACAACATTTAATAAATTACAAACTCAAAAGTATTATTTATCATAACTATAACATAATAATGTTTATTAAACCATAGATTCTCAAATTTCTGCTTCTAATAAAACAAAAATAGAGCCATGGGCTCTGTAGCTCATCAGAATTTTAAAATGTTTTTATCTAAGGTTGAATGTCTAAGTTATCTCAAGTAATACATTGTTAACAAGCAAAATAATATTGGTTTTAGATAATGACCCCTGTGACCCACATTTGGAGTCACAGGGTCACCAATCCTACAATTAAGAATCACCTTTGACCAAAGAATCTCTACACAACATTTCACCTTTCTAGAGCTTTACATATAAACTGGAGAAGAAGATGAAAATAGGTTTTTGGGTCATGACCCGTGACCAAGATTGGGGTCACAGGGTCACGAAATCTACAATTTAGAATCCCCATTGGCCAAGGAGTCTGCACACAACTTTTCAGCTCTCTAGACCTTTTGGAACTGGAGAAGAAGATGAAAATAGGTTTTTAAGGATGTGACCCCTGTGACCCCATTTGGGGTCATGGGGTCACGAAATTTACAATTTAGAATCCCCATTGGCCAAGGAGTCTGCACATAAAATTTCAGCTCTGTGGAGTCATTGGTTCTGGAGAAGAAGTCGAAAAAGCGAAAAGTTTACGGATGGACGGACGGATGGACGGATGGACGGATGGACGGATGGACGGACGCCGGACACAATGCCATGCCATAAGCCCATCGGGCCTTTCAGGCCTGATGAGCTAAAAATAGAGCCATGGGCTCTGTAGCTCATCAGGGTTTATTTTGTTTGATGATGATGATTGTCTCAATATAAAGCACAATCCCTAACCCTGACACATCTTAGTCTTGAAATTGAGAGAGAGCACTCAGCAAGGTCACCACACACCAGATTATGCAATATTCTGACCCCTTGGCCAGCTGCGTTTTTTGTGGTTTACCGCCAAATTATGTAATAGACTCTGGCTTGCACTAAACACTGGCAGCAGTGATCTAACTGTATAAGGCTTAGAGAGAACAGGGAATGTGATGAATCCCATGGTACATAGTACAATTTAGAATCCCCTTGGCTAAATAATCTCTGCACAATTTTAATGGTTCTAAGCCTTTTCATCCAAACATCTAAACATTCTGAACGCAAAATTCCTTCTAGTTTGTTCTGGAGAAGAAGATGAAAATAGTTTTGAACTGTGAGGGCCTTTCTTTTTATAATATCCACAATTTTCAGTTCATAGGCTATTCAATAGTTCTCATTTCACATTGATTACATCAATTTGACAAACATGTCCACAATGTAGATGGTTATCTCAAGTCGACATATATTTCAAGTATATAGTGAGTGAAGTGTCATAAAATATCAGTACAAAATTCATTTTCAAAGGGTCTTTTTAGGCTGTGGCCCATATTTGGGGTCACAGGGTCACCAAATTTACAAGTTAGAATCCCCATTGGCTAAAGAGTTTGCATACAATATTACAGCCTTCTAAGTCTTTTTGTTCCGGAGAAAAAGATGAAAATAGGATTTTAGGTAATGGCCTGTGAGGTCCTTATTTGGGGCCACAGGGTTACCAAATCTACAGTTTAGAATCTCCATTGGCTAAAGACTCTTTACACAACATGACAGCCTTCTAGGTCTTTTAGTTCTGGAGAAAAAGATGAAAATAATCTTATCTTATCATTTCATAACCAGTCATATGCAGTTCACATATATCATCTAAAATAAAAGAATTCTTCACTCCTCTTCAATGTAATCCTTTGTCGCTTGTCACAATTTTCAGTTCATAGGCTATTCAATAGTTCTCATTTCACATTGATTACATCAATTTGACAAACATGTCCACAATGTAGATGGTTATCGCAAGTCGCCATAGTGAGTGAAGTGTCATAAAATATCAGTTCAAAATTCATTTTCAAATGGTTTTTTTAGGCTGTGGCCCATATTTGGGGTCACAGTGTCACCAAATTTACAAGTTAGAATCCCCATTGGCTAAAGAGTTTGCATACAACATAACAGCCTTCTAGGTCTTTTTGTACCGGAGAAAATGATGAAAACAGGATTTTAGGTAATGGCCTGTGAGGTCCTTATTTGGGGTCACAGGGTCACCTAATCTACAATTTAGAATCTCCATTGGCTAAAGAGTCTGTACACAACATTTCACTCTTCTAGGTCTTTTCATTCTGGAGAAGAAGATGAAAATAGGATTTTAGTTAATGGTCTGTGAGGCCCTTATTTGGGGTCACAGGGTCATAAAATCTACAGTTTAGAATCTCCATTGGCTAAAGAGTCTGTACACAACATTTCAGTCTTCTAGGTCTTTTCATTCTGGAGAAGAAGATGAAAATAGGTTTTTAGGTTATGGCCTATGAGGCCCTTATTTGGGGTCACTTGATCACCAAATCTACAATTTAGAATCCCCATTGACCAAGAAGTCTGTACATAAAATTTCAGATCTCTAGATTCATTGGTTCTGGAGAAGAAGTCGAAAAAGTGAAAAGTTTACGGACGGACGGACGCCATCCCATGCCATAAGCCCATCGGGCCTTTCAGGCCTGATGAGCTAAAAATAGACATTTACGACATGAAAACGATGTATGGCATTGTTGACAAAACATGCCATGCCGTCAACAGCTGATCAGCCTCGATCAAGACATCGGCCGGTGAATCAGATACCTGTCACTTGATCTTGCCCGATTTGAAGAAATTGGAACAACATCATAGAACCAGAAGTGAAAATAAACTACAAACCCCGTATTTCATTGAATATTCAGAGGTGTTTTCACGGAAAATTACCAAACGCATTATACAAATCCGGCCTGCGACGGATGTGCGATCTTGGTAGCTGACCGGACTTTGTCGACGAAAACAAGGCATCCCATAAGTTTCAGGGGAATTCGTTTCAGGTAGGCAACGCCCTCAACCAGCTTCAAAATATTAATTGCTAACATGTTGTGAGAAAGCATTGACAAATAGACTTTAATTTCCTTATCACAAGTGTCAACATTATTTTTGCAATATATTTTTAAATCAACTCATTTAAACGTTTTTAAGGGAAAAAAATTTTCAATACAGTTAAAACATAAATAAATATATTGTGTTTTCAATTAAATTCATCCGTCGTGATAAACATCTTTTTTTTGCAGATCACAATGACTTTGGAGACTTGATTTATAAATTTGCAGCCTTGGAGTTTTCTGAAGGGAAATGCCTTTGTGAGAAAAAACATAAGAGGAGAGCAGGTAAGATTTGTACCTTTTTGTATTACTATTAGCTATTTATCTCAAGTGTGGGGAAACTCAAGTACATATTTATTTTTTTAAATTCTAACATATAACAACTTCCATAGAAAAAAGAATTACATTCATCATAAGCAGTGATTCATTTCCATAATACAAAATGTCAAAAATATGAAATGATACAATTTTGAATTTGATACTAGTTACATGCACCTACATGTTGGTAGTTATGTAGTATCTTAATCAAACCATTTAATGATTCACATCAGTAACTGAAAAGCACATCCATTTATGAATTTAAATGATATTGTTAGTAGAAGTAATATTCAGTTAATCCTAAATAATAGTTCACCTGAACATTATTTTACCCTTCTTAACTGTGAAGCAAATGAAGATATTTCATTCAGTTTATCTGAATGTAATTGTTTATTGTTGCATATGATGGATTATCATTAATTATTTCCCAATGAAAATGACTGATATAGATATCACATTTATTGTCTATACTTACAAGGATTAAATAATAATCAAATGCAAGGGCGGATCCAGGATTTTTGAAAGGGGGGGTCCAAAAAATATTTTTTTACACTCAGTGGGGGGGGGGGGGGGGGGGGGGGGTCCGCTAGTGAAATGATGTTGAATATATATGTTTTCATCAACCTACTGTCAACATGGATGTGGTCACTTACATATTCTATGGCCATGATTGTGTCTCCAGTCGGATAGTTTAAGTCCATGAGATCAAGTTATACATGTTGGGACATCAATATAATATATTTACTCATAACAGAGATTTTATTGACAGGAGAAAATGAAAATTTAAAAAAGGCTAACACACATTTCACTCACTCACATACAACCTTGTAGTTTCTATAGTATTAAATAATCAGTTACAAGTTTAACATACCGTACATTGCCCATTTGTGATCAAATTCATTATATTTGACTTTGTCCAGTGTCTGGAATTTTTCTAATGAATTAGAATAAATTAAATCTTTCCTGGAATGTGATAATGTTACAATGTAGGTGTTATTTTCCTCAACTTACATTTATAAGGATAATATTAAGCTAGAAGTAATGTCAAATCAAAAGTATCATCTGTATGAAATGGGTGAAGACCCAAAAAGGATCAAATCACATTGAAGATAATACCTGTGTCCACTGTACAATTCCAGCCATTCTGAAAATGTTTGTCAAATATTCTTAATTACTCTACAATAACAAAATAAGATTAACAATAAATTCATATTTCAGACACATATTTGTGACTACAGCTAGTATCTCTTCTTTAATTAAAATTCAATCTTTACCCAACTAATTAATTGTGTTTATGCAGAATAATAGCTGTGATTTTGTAAAGATCTTTAAAACTTCTCTGATTTTAAATACATGAGGAAATTGATTGTTTCAGATCATGATGCAACTGCACTGTAAAAGCTGCCCATTTTACTTTCCTTGGAGTTGCCAATCAGCAAAATTGTTCCAGTTCTCTTTACCTGTGTCAGCCTAACAGTACAATCCTTGTCAAGACAACTTGGATGAAGCAGATCTATATGAAGTTTTAATGATTTGCAACTATACAGAAAAGTTTCCTGGTATTGGTAACATGGTGTACAATCCGCCATGTACATGTGAAATAATAATATGTAGGTTAATGAACATGTATGTACAAAATGTATGTGAGTAAACTTAGTTCAGGTAAGCTGTGACAGTGTACACAATCCTAAGAAATATTGATGAAATAAACTTATGTCCAAACAAAGATTTATTTCATTTATTTTGGGGCATTCAAAGAAAGGGAACAGTCTACAAATTATTTCCTCATTCAATATGCATATTAATATTATTCATCTTTTATAGCCTACACCACCTTACAAAGCTTGAAAATAGTGCATAATTATTATCCTGATTGGCAAAGTATGTATTATGTATTAACTTTGCAGTATGACCTGTGATTTTAACTTAGTAGAGTCTTCTCACACCAAAACATCTCGTCGATGCAGATTCATTTATATACGATCAAGTTTGTTTTGGGCACAGGCTGGGGAGGAAATATAGATATAGGTAGGTATATTTCCTCCCCAGCCTGTGGTTTTGGGTACGAATTCACCGCACTCGAGATGAAATGCACTAGCTAGCACTGTTTCATGAAAAGACTTGATCAGGGCTCCATTATAAGTTAAAAATACTTATTTTAGCGCAAGTTTCTAAATATAAAGTGTGCCATTGACATACACAGTTTATTGATGAACAACAGTCAGATTCATCAGATTGGTGTGAATACAGACAGAAAATTTGTGTAAATAAAAGGGCAAAATAAAATATATTAGATATATAACGAAGTAAGTCTAAGCGGAAGTCATCATGATCGATTTCACCCGATGTACGTTGTTGGTCTGCTGATTTGTCATCATTCAAGTGATATTTAGGCCTACTTAAAACACAATTTCCCTTTTTTTCAAAGAAATGTAATATACATGGTGTATCGTCAAAATATATCAAAAGAAAAGAAACTTTCTCGAATTACATGGGCTTCATGCAATTTGATGATTTCCAACATGCGCTGATGTAGAGAACCACTGAATGAATTTTTAGAGTAGCCGATCAGGCACTGTATATGATTTTCCGCTCCTAAATTGGGATCAAAACCAAATACTTGATTGTTTTATCGGCCTACTTAGATGTGTGAACATAATATTTGTCACAAGAGTAACATTCTGTCATTTTAAACTGCGAGTTTTATGAACAATGTTACACAATGCGAAACCCATATCGCCGTCTTTCAGTAGACTTGCCGCGGCGTTTTGGGGCATTTTTCACTACCGATATCAATTTTCAGAGATAAAAAGTTCGTTATTTTTGCGTGGTGACCCCCATTTTTTTCTTCGAATTTGAGTTCCATATATTGTCAAGTTCATATTTTGAAAGTTTTAAAAAATCCTAAATTTTGGAAATATGTTTTTGAAGATAATTCATTGAAATTTTAGGTAAAAAATAAAAAATTATAGACACAAATAAGTTGAAAAAAATAATTTCAAATTTCATTTTTCAAAATTATTTTTGGATAAACTATCATTTATATGTATCATTTATATCTAACTGTGAGAATCAAAATTTTGCATTTATTTTAAAAAATAATAAAATTTTGCTGAAAAATTAATTTTTTTATTTTCAGGCTTTTCAATAAAAGAGGACAGTTTGTGACACATTTTTACTCGAAAACGAGCATGGTGACCCCCATTTTTTATTTGATTTTTGAAATCAGCACACTCAGTTGTACATATGTGCCAATTTTCAGAAAAATCTAAAAAAAATTATTTCTGGGTAGGGTATGTCCTTAAGGAGAGTTTAACACCACTACTTGGCATTGACACTGCCACAAAGATGGACTTGATAGACATTCAGGAAGAGAACATGGATATGGTAAATGCCATATCACCTGAAAAGAATCAGAAAATCGCTGAAGAATATTCATCACTCTTTGACAGCCAAATTGGAACATTTGAAGGGGAAGTACATCTGAAAACTGACCCAGAGGTCAAGCCTGTCATCATGCCTACGAAACGCATACCTATCAGTGTAAAGGAGAAACTATCAGCGGAACTCAAACGCTTGCAGAAGCTGGGAGTCATTGAACAAGTGGATGAACCAACTCCATGGGTCAACCAGATCGCAATCACACAGAAGCAGTCGGGTGACATTCGCGTCTGTTTGGATCATCAACGGCTGAACCGAGCTCTTCAACCGGAACACTTTCCCTTACCTGTGCTAGAAGACAATCTGCACGAGCTCAGCATGTCCAGAGTGTTCTCCAAGATAGATCTTGCGTCCGGATACTGGCATGTGAAATTTGATCATGAATCTAGTTTACTGACGACATTTCAAACATGTTTTGGAAGATTCCGATGGCTGAGACTACCATTTGGACTGTCAGTATCATCCGAGATATTCCAGAAGAAGCTACTGGAAAATCTACAGGGATTGAAAGGTGTCGCTTGTGTAGCGGATGATATCCTGGTTCATGGTGCTGATGATGAAAGCCATGATCATTGCCTAGATGCACTGTTGAAGCGAAGTCAGGAACGCGGTATTCGTCTCAACAAAGACAAAATGGAGATTCGTCTGAACAAAATCACCTTCCTAGGTCACACCATTACCAGCGAAGGACTGAGCACTGACCCTGAAAAAGTTAGAGCAATCACAGAATTTCCAGAACCTCAAAATGTTCACGACTTGTGTCGCTTCCTAGGTATGTGTAACTATCTTGCTCGTTTCATGGAGAATCTTACAGAAGAAACGAGTCCTAGTGGTGGTATTGGCATACATTTTGTCATACGATACATCACGATACTATAATTTTCGTCCCAACGATATATTGCCAAAGTATTGTGTACCTTAACTGGGATACGATACGTATCCCGATACAAGGCAGGCGATACGATACGTATCACGATACTAAATCAGAGTAAATCTTCATATCATTGAACCCAACTTACCAACTCTTACATCAAATTATAATTTATTACATCAAAACAAAGGCAATGATTGGTTAAATGAAAGAACCTTTTTATTTGGAACCTTTTCATGAACAGGTAAAAATAAATTAAGCATGACGGTACCGTTTTTACAAAATATACCGCATCTACATGGCGAATAAGGACTATATACGGGCGTTCAATACAAATTCAAGTAGCGACACCCGTACACAAATGGCTAATTCACACCCGAAACTTTGAATGAATTTTCTATGATTTTTCGTTTTTATTCTATTACTTTCGAAAGATTGTCTTTAATTCGGGTCTCGTAACATCATAAATATTAAATACGAAACGAAAACAAATCCATTTATATAAGGAATTGAAGACAATATGTCTAGCTTCACAATGATATAAAAATTATTAGAATGCGACCTTTGGTTATAATTCTATAGCTATGTAAAGTTTGTCTTTATTTCCACCTATCAAATCGTAAATACTTACAACATGTATGCGGCATTGCGAACGGTCGTTCATCGCACTTTTCCAAGAAATCATAATCTCGAACCAGTTGACAAATAAGCACATGTCAACCCTAATATGGTTATGTTGTTTGACCTTTCAAATAAAAGCTAACCTCGAACCATAACTGATGAAAATATGTTGATTAGTTTGTGTGCCGTTTGGTCTCACATGCCTCTCAGAAAGGTAAAATTGTATCTTTATTTCTGTGAATAAAAGTGCGCATTTTATATAGAATAAAAGATTATTCTTTTTGGTTTATTGTGATATAAAAAAAATATGAAAATGCATTCAGTAGTTTAGCAGTGATAATTGTGTAAGAAGTTGTGAAAATCGCCGATTGTTGAAGTGTAAACATGACCTTTTCCACAGCGCTTGCTGTGTCTTTATTATTTTTTTGACATTTGCTAATTTTATATGGGAATGTAGTCCATTCTTTCCCCTTTATTTTGCCGTATTTGTTTTTGAAAACAACAATTCGCTCACATGATATGAAGTGCGGGAGTAAGGCGAGTTAGCGATTTTTTTTCCAGTCTCGCTAGATGATATTTTAGCAGTGGAGGTACAACTTTCGTTTTGTAATTTCAATGCATTTAACGTTTTCCTTCTAAACTCTATCATAAATCAGTTGATCAAAGTATGCATCTCTAAATAATTATAAGAATAAGGACAATTTACAACATTTGTAAATATCTCGTAAGATTCCGGAAGGGTTTTTCTATATGCATTCGGATTCGAGATGACCAAGTTAAAACACTGATTGATGAATGTTACATCGACCGCTAATATTGTCAAAGAACGTTTTCGGAGCAAGAATTTCCAAGCAAATCTGTTTTAATTATAAGCATGCTATTTGAAAATAAATGACATCTAAGTCATATTTACCTATTTGACATTGGGATTCGCCGATAACGAAAATAAACATCGATGTATCGTGGACCGTTTGGAGTATCGCATCGGGATATTTTTCAAAACAAAACTTAGTATCGATACACTGTATCGGCGGCCCATAGATCGATGCATCGATGCGTATCGATGAATCGTCCCACCACTAGAAACGACATGTCTTCGCAATCTGACGAAGAAGAATGTTCCCTGGATCTGGAGTGAAGCTCAACAAAATGCCTTCACTAAAGTGAAAACCATGATCACCGATGCACCTATCCTTGCTTACTATGACCAGAAAGAAGGTCTGTGATCATCCAGAATGGGAAACCTATAGCGTATGCTAGCCGATCTCTCTCCGAGTGTGAAACTCGATATGCTCAGATCGAGAAAGAGCTCCTTGCGACAGTGTTTGGACTTGAAAAATTCCAGTGATGGTTGTAACAGACCACAAACCTCTTGTGGCTATCCACAAGAAACCGCTGTCAAAAGCTCCGACTCGTCTACAATCATTTCTGTTGAGGGCGCAGAAGTATGATTTTCAGCTTGTGTACAAACCCGGAAAAAGCATTCCTATGGCTGATGCTTTATCACGTGCACCGCTGAAAGAAGCACCTGAAACAGTTCGTGATACCATGAACAATGTATCCTTTTGTCCCATCAAAGCCGATCAACTGGATCGCTTACGATGTGCTACACAACAGGACCAAAATCTCTGTCATCTCATGGACACGATCATGAAAGGATGGCCGAACAACAAGTCTGAAGTTCACCCGGCAGTGATACCATTCTTCCCGTATCGTGACGAACTGACGGTTCAAGACAGCATCATACTGCGAGGTGAAAGAGTCGTCATTCCTGCGTCACTGCGAAAAGAAATGAAAGAAAAAGTTCATGCAGGACATCTGGGAATCAACTCGTGTCTACGCAGAGCCAGATGTCTCATATTTTGGCCTATGATGTCACAGGACATAAGAAGTTTCATCGAAACATGTGACGTGTGTGCAACATACGGGGCTCGTCAACCTCAAGAATCTCTCCACTTAAGAGAAACCCCTGAGAGACCATGGGAAACTGTAGGATGTGATCTATTCTCGCTACAAGGTCGCAACTACCGTATATTACAGTGTATAAGGCGACCCTGTGTATAAGACGACCCCCTTTCTCAGACCCCTAAAATCAGGTAAAAACCATGTATCTCATGTATAAGGCGACCCCCTTCTAGCAATCGTTGAAACAGGTCGACATGCCATGATGGGAAAACACGTTTGTAAGATTTGGAAACGGTAAGTTGATACGGTAATTTTTTAAGTAACATGACAAATGTTTTGTTATGAACGTTTGTTTTTTAAATAAATTGTTTTAAATGTACCAAAATAAAAAATACATACGTTTTCTTACAGTGTTTGTTCTTATTTTTTAATGATATGTCATTTTCTTGTCAGTTCAAGCGAGATTAGCAACACTACAGTCAACAATCTATCGTAAATATTCGCCATGTTATAAAATCTAAAAAAGCCAATACTCCATACACAGATTTAGAAATCGCTTCAGGGTTTATAAGATTAAAATGGTGTGAAGAGCTTTGATAACCAAGCTTGATTGCGCATGCCCGAAGCCAAGCAAGATTTAATGTCTAGATTTCTATCGTAGTGTTGTAAATATTTGTCCCTTCTTATAAACAAAGTTGAACTAGTTGTATTTAATACTGCAGAATGCTTTTGAAAGGTTGGTAATGTTTGATAGCTGAAGTCAAGCCATTATTTTTCATTCCAACTCCGGTTCGCTTTACCGCTGATTCTCTATTACGCGGCTGTCAGTAGTTGGCTCCCAAACGTGTTATAGCGAGGGGCCACTCAATGCAGTAAAATTCTCAAGCTAAAGACGTGTTTATTTAACGTTGACCGTGTAAACCAGAGAAGGATATACAGACCAATTACTGATAAGAACACAACAAAGCTAAGATAATTACCGGATACGTTAATGAATAACTGCCCTGATTGGAATTAACATTACGTCAATGACACATGTTTATCGAGATAAGCTTGTCAAGTTTTATGAATGAATAGTTTAGTTGTAGAATTTCATTGGTCCACGTCACTGAATTTATCGATCGTTTGCTTGACTGCTGGTACCACTTTTGGTCTGTCAACCTATTATTATTAAATGAATTATCAAATATATTTTATGTATTTAACTCATTATAGTAATACAAAAAACATAATAATACATAATAATTATAAAAGTATATTTATTTCCATTTTGTTAGCAGTTGACATCAATATTCTGTATTGCTGTTTCCGGTTTCAACATCGTGAGTTCGTCAATGAAGCTTCAAAATTTCTTCTGAAACATAGCCCTTGTGTATAAGACGACCCCCTTCTTTGACCCCCTATTTTCTGGCATAAAAAAGTCGTCTTATACACTGTAATATACGGTACATGGTGACAGTAGACTGTTACAGTAACTTCTTCGAAGTTGACTTCCTTGGGGAAGACATGACATCACAAACAGTGATCACGAAACTCAAACATCACTTTGCTGGTCACGGGATTCCTGACAAAGTAATATCTGATGGAGGACCACAGTTTGCATCAGATAAGTTCAAACAGTTCTCACATCAGTATGGATTTGAACATGACATGTCAAGTCCTGGAAACAGCAAGTCGAATGGCGCAGCTGAAGCAGCCGTCAAAACAGCCAAGAACCTGATGAGAAAATGTAATGAAGACCCTTACATCGGACTTCTCAACCTCAGAAATACACCGACTGAAGGACTCGACACAAGTCCCACTCAGAGACTGTTTGGTAGAAGGACACGTACACTGCTACCAACAGTGAAATCAAGATTGAATGTTCCCAACAGCCAGAAACCACTGATGGATCAACGCAAATCTGAAATGGCTGAAGCAAGACCCAACTTTGGTAGAAATCTTACATCGCTTTCAATCGGACAACATGTAAGAATGCAGCCAATCAAAATTGGAGAGAAAGAATGGAAATCTGCTACAGTTCAAAAGCAACTTGGAAGCCGAACTTATCAAGTTCAAGGAGAAGACGGTGGTCTGTATCAGAGAAACAGACAGCAGATCAAACAATGTAAATCTCCACAACGAACGGACACTCCTGTAAAAACTGTCAAACCTATCCGAAACACTGAAATTCCTGTAACATGGCCAATCAGGAATAATCAAGTGAAAACGCTCACACCAGTCAAATCAGAGAACTATGTAAGCAGATCTGGAAGAACCGTGAAGCCAGTTAACAAACTCAATCTGTGAATGAACATTAATTTAATTGATTTATCAATTAACAGTAAATTTCATTTTTATTCCTGTAATGAGTTATCAGGATTCTAGTCAGTTCAAGTTCAGTAATTCTAGTCAATTTGAGTTAAAGTTTATTATTTAATTCATAGTGATATTAAACTGCAGTATGAAACTATTGACAGTGATCAAGATTGTTTTATCTGTGTAGTGTTTAAAGTTCTGAATAATAAGCTCAATATACTACTGGTAGACAGCACATAGCTTTATTGAGTAATGTAATCTCTTAGCTTAAAGGAAGGAGGATGTTACGTGAACCTATATGTGATATTTTATGTGCGCATCAGTCAGCGTCAACAGCTCCTCACATTGCTTGTAAACGTCTACCTATCAGTATTAAAGTTGGAGTGCTCTCCCTTGAATCACATTACTATTGAGTTGGAGTGCTCTCCCTTGAATCACATTACTATTGAGTTGGAGTGCTCTCCCTTGAATCACATTACTATTGAGTTGGAGTGCTCTCCCTTGAATCACATTACTATTGAGTTGTTGATTGGAAGTACCCTGCTATAAACGTGCCTTACAAACACGCAACAAAATGTAGTGCTAAAATTATTACTACTTCCAAAACTAAATCATTTGTTCAGTAGCTTACCTAACCCTATAAAAAAAACTGTGAAAGACTTTCAGAAGAAATGTTATCATTTTATTTGGAAGGGTAAGCCAGATAAAATTCAAAGAAATATTATGCAACAACCACCTAAAAATGGAGGTATTAGGGTCCCTGATGTCAATACCATTATTTCAGCACAAAAACTTTATAGTAATGCAGTCTGGACAAAGTTGTTTTCAGAAAATATCATTGATAAAAATGTGCTCTATTTAGCAGATTCTCACTATATTAAACAGGAAGTAATTCTTAAAATTGAAAATAAATTTTGGAAAGATGTATTATCTGTATGGTCAAACTATTTGCACTCCTATGATAAGGAATTTGGAAGATAGATAGATAGATAAGTTACAAGTTTCTAGCATGTCCCTTGAACTATCTATACCCAATATGAACATGACAAAATCAAAGAATTGTTAATAAAATCAAAACGCCGACTAAACCACGTAAGATACAACTTTGTCATGATTTACATTATTGCTCGTATTGTTATTGCGCATCTTTTAAAAAAAGTTTCAAATCTCTAAGTTGATTTTAAAAAATTACCCCATGTTTAAGTTTTTCTCTATTATGACCGGAAATGACTGTTCGCGACCGATTTTATTATGGATTTATAAAGACCATAGTCCAATCTTACTCTCCTGAAAAAATCATAAAATTAGCGCATGTTTAACACTGGACCTTTAATGAGGCAAAAACTCAAAATTCAGCCACGATACGAGGCAAGATTGCTACCATCCTATAAAGTTTCATGAAAATCGATTCAGCCGTTTCTCCAGAAAGTGAAACACAAAATCGTACAAATAATAATAAAAATAATCAGGACAATAACAATAGGTCTTTCAGACCTTGTCTGAAGACCTAATAAAAAGAATCTCGACAATAACAATAGGTCTATCAGTGCTTTAATTTCCACTTCCGGAGATGTTTTCATCATTAAGATTGCACACATAAGTAATGAGTTATGTTATTGTGAATGTTAAAGAAAACACTCAAAAATGATGAAATTTGGACCCCTAGACAACATTTGCGATGTTCGGAGCTCAACTTTCAACTTTTTGATGAAAGGGTTCAACAGAAATGCTGTTGTTCTTGAAATTGGGCATCCGACAGTGTAAATTCAATTTTAATATCTTAATTAGTTAAGCAGTTATGCTAAAAAAGGGCGATTTACGAAAAATGACACTCTTCTATGACTTGTCACATATAAACTATGACAGATACATGCTTGAAAATTATTGTTCTTAATAAATGATTTTTCTACTTCTAAATGAGGTATTAAAGTTGTTGCTATTTTTAATGGTTTACGATCTACAATATTTCAAAGAATATACCTAGCAAACATGACTGTACTGGGCCAGTACTGGCTTGGTACTGGCTGGTAAAGTAAATAAAGGCATACTGGCAAACGGTAAGGAACCAGTACTGGCCCAGAACCGTTTTAATTGAATTGGCCCAGTTAAGGTAAAATTGTACTGGCCCAGTGCTGGCAATTCGGTACTGAAATACGGTACTGGCCCTGTACTGGCCCAGTTAAGGCATATAATTTCCTGTCTAAATGCATTATGGGATATTTTCAAAGAGCCACTACTGGGCCAGAACAGGGCCGGTACAGGCCCAGTACAGGTTATATTAGGTTTATATACTGGCCCGGTACTGGCCCAGTACTGGCCCAATTCAGGTATGACACTTCCTGTTAGGGAATTATGGGTAGTATTTCAAATTGTCGTCTGCTTTAGAGAGACAAGAGGAGAAGGCAACGATTTGGTATCCTTTCAATGTAAGTTCAATTCATGAGTTAACTTTAGTTGTATTTATAAAACTTTGATACATTCTATATTACTATATATCACTGGTGTGTTTTACATTAACAATTGCTGCTGTATGTATTAATATCATTAGGAAATCTAAGTATGAAAATAATCACAAGTTGATTTTTTTATCATTGTCTTTGTACGTTGGCCTACTTGTTAAAAATAAATTCTGGCTTATTTTCAAATAACATGTATTTGACTACATATTTGACAATATTGACATTATGAAAAAAAATACAAACAATATTGAAGTTTCATTGTAAAAATACACATTCAAAATAAAAAAGATGGAAGATTACAAACTGATATGATTAATATTGTTTACTTTAAGAAAAGTAACAATTTAGAAAATGAAAGAGAAAATGATAAAAGCTAAATCAACCTTCAATTATCAGTTAACTGGATATTGAAAATTTATGGTATACACAATATATTTAATGTACCGGAACGGTAAAGGCTAACCTGAATTGGGCCAGTACAGGGAATGGCATCGTTCTAGTAATGGCGTGATACTGGCCCAGTACTGGCCCAGTAACGTTTGCCAATACTGGCCCAGTACCACGCCAGTGTGCAAGTTGGTACAGGGCCAGTACCGGATGCCTGAATCAGGCCAGTACCGGATGCCTGTATCAGCCACTACTGGCCCAGTACTGGCCCAGTACACCCCTCGACAAGTTTAAAAATCACAAATTTCTACTTTCTTGGGAAATTGTCCAAATTGTGGCCAAACTATTAACTTTTATATGATAATGATATGTTATGCAATTCTTAAACAATGAATAAGAAAGAGATAGCAAAAGGTAATTTTGACATAAATTCTTTCGTTACCGAGTTATGTCCCTTTGAATGGGAGCCCTAAGAAATGTTTTTTTTAAAAAGTTCATTTTTTAAATGGCTGTAGTTCGTTAACCGCTGAAAATAGTCAATTGGTTGGGGACTATACTTTAAAGGAGAATATTTGTAAAAATTTATATTCTGTTATAGTAAAATATACTTTAAAAAACATATTCCCCCGAAAATAATATGGAAAGCCGTGTTTAATTACTAATTACGCGATATAACAACCGCGCCTACTGTTGCCTGTGCGCGTATTCATATTTGCCGGAAGCCTTCGGCAGGTTAAGGCTGTGACGTCAGAGATGCTCTACGGCCCGCTTTGGGTCCTTAGCGCAGTGAAAGGGAAGGCATTAGAGTAGATGAAGAATCGGTTGAATACGTAGAATTCGGGTAGTTTCGGACTTGATATGGTATATTGTGCAGCGTTGGTGTGCAGTAATTCATCAAAGTCTGGACAGAAGTTTACATATTTTTAATTTTCAAGTGAAAAGACGGATGCAGCGCGGCGAAAGGTTTGGATAGTGTCAAAGAGGAAAGAAGGACTGAAAACCGTCGGAATCTGTCTCACTATGTTCAGAGCATTTTGATCCGTTATATTAAAACAGTTTTATAAATAAGTGATAGTTAGTCTTAGAGTACTCGTAATTAACAGTCCTTTATAAGGATATAACTTATAATGCCTTCCTATGGGATCTTCGGTTACCCAGAGTTTTATTTATGCTCCTGCTGAGAGTTACGGAGCATATATAAAACCCTGGGTACCACCGAAGATGGGGATGTGCGGGCCTTAAAACTTAGTACACAGTTGTATAATTATTTGTCATTGGCTAATAACTGTATTAGATTAATTTCAATTTAATATGGCCAACGTGGCAGCTCAAATGGCATTGTCAGACACACAAACAATATTTCCTGGTTATAAATCATTTGAAAACTATAGTGATATTCAATGCTAAAATGATATCTGTCGCCTATATTACACCCAACCACCCCCACTAACTAAATTCTAAATATTGTCCCAACTTTTGAACCCTTCCTACGTCTATGTTGGATCCTGTTTTTTTAAATATATTTACTAAAAATGCATTTCCACTGATTGTATATCATAACAAATGATTATTGCAAAAATAATAAGTTTCAGTGTTCAATCCTTGTGGGTACTTGGTTTGTGTACTTGTGATAGGAGAACACGTAACTGTCTAGCAACTCAAGTTGAAATAATTACTGAAAGCCCACGTAGAAAGTGGCTCAAAGTCAAAGACCCCCCCCCCCGTCCAACTCGGTTAATTGTAAGCCCTGTCTATACGGCAAGCGTTTGCATTTGAGTAAATCATTACACATATGAAAATTTGCTCATATGAGCAAAATTCGCCGTATGGACGCATTTGCACAAATGTATGTTTTACTACCGTAAGCAAATTTTCACCTCGTCAGCGACGGTTGCATATGGTATTTAACTATTCTGGTAACAGTTCGTCGTTTACAGAAATAGTGATTTCACATCGGTTGAGAAAATATATTAGAGAACTTTAGAAATTCTTAATATTGTTTTTCAAATTCTCTTTATAGGATAATCTCCTTCTTGCACGCGATGAACTTCGAAATCTATCTGACTTTTCGATTTTCATTATAATTAGGGCGACAAAGTCAAACCAATGTTGACAGATTTAAATTAATGTCATTTGTTTAGTTTACATCTAATACATATTAATTGACATATTTTAGAAATTCTCTATTCATATATTAAAAGAGTTGGAATCCCATTTTCTTAGGCAGAAATTAAACATGCATGAACGCATAGTAAATTTACTTTTACTAACATGCGTATATTACTACCATAAGCAATATTGCATATGTGCACTGCAAAGTTCGCCGTATAAACAGGGCTTTACACTACGTTATTACAGGCTTCTAATATCGCGAGTTCCTTATGATCGTGATAGTCCGGTTTTCGTGACTACCAAATCTCTCACATAGCTATGTGTAGATCTTACTGTCTATCTTACTTGATTAGGATTGAACAGTGGTTTGTATGTTAGATCTAAATAATAATAACATTTAATATCAATACGTTTTTAAAGCAAACATGATTTGAATAATCGAGAATCAAGATGGTTCATTTTGTCCTGTGCAACTGGTTACTTCAGCGGTACAGTATATATACGAATAAAGCAGTATAATTGTAGTAAAATATTTTAATTAACTACATATAAGTTGTTGACACCCATGTTATCTACATGTAGACAATAACTATTTAATGTACGGCATAATCCACTTATTGTGAAATTGTAACGTTAGAGTTTGCCAGTCCCTACGTACGAATCTGTATTTCCAACTCTCTCACTGTTTACTTCTGAAAGCTCATCCTCACTTGATTCCTGGTGTTCAACTCAATGTTGATTCACAATAGGTTCATACTGATAAAGACGGATGTTATTTATGTCAGATGGTTGAAAATCAACGCTGCCATCGCTATCCGAGAAAGTCATAACACTACGAACGTAGAAAATACACTGGCTCAGCGCGCAGGAGAGCATCTTTGACATCATATCACGTGACTGCTGCCAGCCTGATTAACTCTCGGGGATTTCCGGAAAACGACTCGCACCGAAAACGTTTTTTCAACGTTTCTACATAAAATGTCGCATTTTAATAGTTTTTTTGACACACTTTTTCTTAAACAATACTGTTAAACATGTTAAAACAAAGTTTTTCTCTAATATTCTCCTTTAAACTACATTAATTCAGCTTTCAAATGAGCTATTGCATAATGCCGTATGTATTACCATCATTGAGGAGAAGATCTGTTATTACGGCCGAGATTCGCGATATGCCTAATTGATGGGGAATGTTGTTGCCCACATTTTGGTGAAAGTTTTATGAAAATATCTTGAATAGTTTTTGAGCTATTGAGGTTTGAACTTTCAACTTCAAGGGGAGATAACTCGTGAAAGAAGTGGAAAATCCAAAATCCGGCTCTGTTATGCACCAAGTTGGGTTACAGGCTACAATTCCTGAAAATTTCATGCCAATCGGCCTAGCCGTTACTGAGAAATCTGCTGCACAAAATTTGGTACAAAGAATAATGATATTAACTAGGATTGACACGTCAATACTTAGGTCTTCAAGACTTCTGCTGGACCTTGAACTCCATGTTGGACTCTCAGTTATTCATCAGTTTCTCTGCTTTAAAACGAGCTATCAAACATGTCTCTATCTTCAGTAGTTTTTTTTACAAAAATTATCCAAAGACAATGACCCTCTGAAAATGTAACAATCGCTTATTAATGGACCCCTACATGATTTTTCTTACGATGAAGACAAAATGGTTAATATTTTCATTCTGAGGTGTAACATAGGCAATGTTGTGCTTTAATTTTCACTTAAGAAGATGTAAACATCATTAAGATTGGATACATAAGTAATGTGTTAATTACTTCTGAATATTCAAGAAAATATTCAAAAATGCTTAAATGTTGACCCTACACAACCTTTGCGATGTTTGGAGCTTAACTATAAACTTTTTGATGAAAGGGTTCAACAAAAAGGTTGTTGTCCTTGAATTTGTGCATCTGAAAGTGTAAATACAATTTCATTTTATTAATTATTAAGGCAGTTATGATCCTTTAAACTTGGCTGAAAATGGCGATTTCTGAAACATGTCAATCTTCTATGACTTGTCACGAATAAACGAAGACAGAAAAATGTTTGAAATTTATTCCCACAAATAAAGGACATCTCTACTTCACAATCATGTATGAAACATAATTGTATCTTCAGTGGTTTACAATCGAAAATTCTAGAAAGAAAGTACCCCTCGAGAAGTCTCAAAATAGCAAAATTTCGTATGTTCGGTCAAACGCGTCAATTGTGGCCGAACTATCAACTTTTACATGATATAGAACTCTTATAGAAATGTTGAGTAACGTATCTTCATCAGATTCCATTAAGTATCTTTGATATATCTTCATTTCTAAGAGAGTTATGCCCCTTTAAACATGAGGCCAAAATTCGGAATCTAGGAAGAATTTTAAAATTCGGAAAAAACAGCCCTCTTAACAATTCAATTATCTGTTTAATGAGCTATCATACATAGCTGTATGTATTGTGGTGAATAAGAAGAAGATTTTCAAAGACGCGTACCCTCAAAACCGCGAAAGTTCACACAAATTTAAGTTTTTTCGAAATAGCAAAAAATCTATTATTACGGCCGAATGTTGATGCCCACATTTTGGTGAAAGTTTTGGGAAATTATATTGATAAGTTTTCAAAATATTGAGGTTTGAAATTTCAACTTCCAAGGGGGATAACTCTAAAACCAGGTCGAAATTCAAAATTTGGACAACGTACAAATCTAAGTTACGACACGGGCTACATGCCCTCAAAATTCCACGAAGATAGGACCAGCAGTTTTTCAGGAAAACGTGGAACAAAATCGTACAAATAATAATAAGGAAAATTCGGATAACAACAATAGTTCATCGAGACATACGTCTTGAAGACCTAACTAGGATTGCCAAGGCAATACTTAGGTCTTCAAGACTTCTGCTTGACCTTGAACTCCATGTTGGACTCTCGGTTATTTGCCAGTTATTCTGCTTTAAAATGAGCTATCAAACATGTCTCTATCTTCAGTAGTTTTTTTACAAAAATTCTCCAAAGAAGGTACCCCTCTGGAAACGGAAAAATCACATATTAATGGACCCCTACATAACATTTCTCATGATTAAGACAAAACGGTTAATATTTTCATACTAAGGTGTAACATAGAAAATGTTGTGCTTTAATTTCCACTAAAGAAGATGTAATCATCATTTAGATTGCATACATAATTAATGCGTTATGCTGTTCTGAATATTCAAGAAAATACTCAAAAATGCTTAAATTTGGACCCCTAGACATCGCTTGCGATGTTCGAGGCTTAACTATCAACTTTTTGATTAAAGCGGTTGACATAAAAGTTGTTCGTCTTGAAATTGTGCATACGTAGGTGTGTGTAAAATTTCAATAGCATAAGAACTTAAGCAGTCATGAACCTTTCAACTTTGTTGAAAATGGCGATTTTTTAAAAATGACAAAATTCTATGACTTGTCACAAAAAAACTAAGACAAATACGAGCTTGAAAAATATTGTCCTTAATAAATGACTTTTCTACATCACCATGATCTATTTAAATTCTTCCTATCTTTAGTGGTTCATTATCAATAATTCCCCAAAGGATAAACACCTCAAAAAGTCTCAAAATCATAATATTTCACTGTTTTGGGAATATGCTCAAATTATGCCCAAACTAATAACTTTTATATGATAATGATGTGTTATGGAATTGTTAAACTAGTTATTAGAAATATAGGGCAATAAGTACCTTTGACATGACTTCATTCGTAACAGAGTTATGTCCCTTTAAAGTCAAAGGCCGAAAATCCTCTTTTCAAAAAGTTAAATTTTTAAATTGCTGTGCCTCTGAAACTGTTTGAGATAGAGCTGAGGTTGATAGATTCATATAAACAGCAATCGGTTAGCTTCCAAATGAGCTACACTATGTGTCTGTATGTATTGCCGTTATTTAGAAGAAGATTTTTGAAGACGCGTACCCTCAGAACCGCGAAAGTTCACCAAATTTTCAGTTTTTTAGAAATAGCAAAAAATCTATCATTACGGCCGGTAATCGATGGGGAATGTTGTTGCCCACATTTTGGTGAAAGTTTTATGAAAATATAGTTCTCGAGCTATTAAGGTTTGAAGTTTCAACTTCAAGGGGAGATAACTCAAAAAGGAAGTCGAAATTCAAAAATCGGCTCCGTAGTGCACTAGATTACACCTAGGTTCATTACCTCTGACAGTTTCAATGAAATCTGTGCAGCCGTTTTTGCAGTAGAAGCGCAGAAAAAAGTACAAATAATAATAAGGAAAAGAATTCGGATAAGAACAATAGGTCTTCACAACATACGTCTTGAAGACCTAATAAATAATCAGGATAATAACAATACGTCTTCACGACTATGTCTTGAAGACCTAACTAGTATTGACGCGTCAATACTTAGGTCTTCAGGCTTCTGCTTGACCCTCAGCTCCATGTTTGATCGAGGAATGTCAGAAACATTGTTCTGTCAAAACTTCCATTCGTAACATCTTATAATATACTGAGAAAACCTCAAAAAATCATAAATTTCATTTTAAATAAAAATGGCGGGAAAACCAAGTAACCTACAAATTCGTCATGATTTACTTTTTTGCTTGCATTGTCATTGCCCATCTTTTAAAAAAAGTTTCAAGTCTCTATGTCAATTTTGAAAATTTTCCCCATGTTAAAATTCAAAATCGTGATTTTCTGTCATTTTTCAGCCTTAACTGTGACCGGAAATGACTTTTCGCGAGCGATTTTATTATTGATTCCTAAAGACACTATATTGATCTAGTAGCCCTGAAAATTTCATGCAATTGTAAGATCGGGAAATTGGAGTAATGTCCCCTTGAAGTAGGTCCAATGTAACAAGTCGCCCAACTTTGAAAGGTCACTGTGCGAAAAGTATTAAGAATTCGATCCTGAAAAACAACACCATGTATTCACCAATGCTTCAGCTACATATAAAAATAAATGTCAGATTCGTGGTGCAAGTATCTTCAGAGGAGAAGATTGTCAAAGGTACATGGGGTCGGACACTTTGAAAAAGTGACAAAAATCAAAATGGCGGCTAAACCATGTGACCTATGAATTCTAAGTCTCATTGAATTCTACCATCCCTGAAAGTTTCATCAAAATCGCTTCAGCCGTTAATTCAGGAATCGGCTAACAAAATTTGTGGAAATCATAATAATAATAACAAGCAGACAGAGTCGGCCATATCCCCCGCCTTTGGGAACATTTATTGAAGAATAGTTGTTGAATAACAGTGACTATGAACCTTCTCCTTATAGCCTGATGTAGCAGGATGGATGATGATTTGTTGGCTCAGCAGGGCAGGGATGCCACTCCCTGTAAGGTTTGTAACATATCAAAACAATCTTAGCCTACCCAATATAAGGTTCATGGCAACTGATGGTTATCGTTTGCTGATGATCAGGATGAAAATAGTTAGAAGATAGTTTTTTTAGGTTGTGTCAAAGCCAAGGAGTATGCACACATAATTTAATCTCCTTAGACCAAGTGGTTCTGGAGAAGAAGACAAAATGCAAAAAGTTTACAGACGGACAGACGGATGAATGGACGGACGGACGCCGGACACCGTGCCATGCCATTAGCCAGATGAGCTAAAAATACATCCAAGGCAGTTTTTGAGTTAATTATTTAGTTATGTATCCATGGAAATGGTAAAAATTAAACAAATTAAAAGTTTTGAAGAAGATGAAAACCCCAAAAGGCACATCTACACATGATGATTGTTCCACACACAAAATGTCGTTGAGCTACGTCTTATAGTTTTCGAATTCTGCTCCTGAAACGAAATTCTTAGTTACATTTCCATGGAAACGGTCCAAAAAAATAACTTGAAGAAGTTGAAAATCCCAAAAGGCACATCTACACATGATGATTGTTCCACACACCAAGTTTCGTTGAGATATGTCTTATAGTTTTGATTTCTGCTCCGGAAACGAAATTCTAAGTTACATTTCCATAGAAACGACAAAAAAAATAACTCGAAGAAGTTGAAAACCCCAAAAGGCACGTGTACACTTGATGATTGTTCCACACACCAAGTTTCGTTTAGATATGTCTTATCGTTTTCGAGTTCTGCTCCGGAAACAAAATTCTAAGTTACCTTTTCATGGAAACGGTCCAAAAAAATAACTCGAAGAAGTTGAAAACCCCACAAGGCACATCTACACATGATGATTGTTCCACACACCAAGTTTCGTTGATATATGTCTTATAGTTTTCGAGTTCTGCTCCGGAAAAGAAATTCTAAGTTACATTTCCATGGAAACGGTCAACAAAAAACAACTCGAAGAAGTTGAAAACCCCAAAAGGCACATCTACACATGATGATTGTTCCACACATAAAGTTTCGTTGAGATATGTCTTATAGTTTTCGATTTCTGCTCCGGAAACGAAATTCTAATTTACATTTCCATGGAAACGGTCAAAAAAAATAACTCGAAGAAGTTGAAAACCCCAAAAGGCACATCTACACATGATGATTGTTCCACACACAAAGTTTTGTTGAGATATGTCTTATAGTTTTCGAGTTCTGCTCCGGAAACGAAATTCGAAGTTCCGTTTCCATGGAAACGGTAAAAAAAAATAACTCGAAGAAGTTGAAAACCCCAAAAGGCACATCTACACATGATGATTGTTCCACACACCGAGTTTCGTTGAGATATGTCTTATAGTTTTGAAGTTTGAGGCCGGAAAGGAAAAGCCCGGACGCACAGACGGACAGACGGACAGACGGACGGAGCTCATTTCTATATCCCCCGCCAACTTCGTTGTGGCGGGGGATAACTAGGAGTGACCCGTCAATACTTAGGTCTTCAAGACTTCCGTGTGACCTTCAGCTCCATGTTTGATCGAAGAATGTCACCAATAATGTTTCTAACAAAACTTCTATGTGTAACATCTCATAATGTACTGAGAAAACCTAAAAAAATCATAAATTTCATTTTAAATTAAAATGGCGGGAAAACCACGTGACCTACGAATTTTTTATGATTTACTTTTTTGCTTGCATTGTTATTCCCCAAGTCTCTATGTCAATTTTGAAAATTTTCCCCATGTTAAAATTCGAAATCATGATTTTCTGTCATTTTTCAGCCTTAATTGTGACCGGAAATGACTGTTCGCGAGCGATTTTATTATTGATTTCCAAAGACACTATATTGATCTAGTAGCCCTGACAATTTCATGCAATTGTGAGATCGGGAAGTTGGAGTAATGTCCCCTTGAAGTAGGTCCAATGTAACAAGTCGCCCAACTTTGAAAGGTCACTGTGCGAAAAGTATTAAGAGTTCGAACCTGAAAAACAACACCATGTATTCACCAATGCTTCAAAGGTACATGGGGTCGCACTCTTTTAAAAATAGAGCCATGGGCTCTGTAGCTCATCAGTATTTCATTGATTTATTATCTTAGGTTGAATATCTAAGTTATCTCAAGTAATACATTGTTAACAAGCAAAATACTATGGGTTTTAGATCATGACCCCTGTGACCCACATTTGGAGTCACAGGGTCACCAATCCTACAATCAAGAATCACCTTTGACCAAAGTATCTCTACACAACATTTCACCTTTCTAGAGCTTTACATATAAACTGGAGAAGAAGATGAAAATAGGTATTTTGGTCATGACCCATGACATAGATTGGGATCACAGGGTCACAAAATCTACAATTTAGAATCCCCATTGGCCAAGGAGTCTGCACACAACTTTTCAGCTCTCTAGACCTTTTGGAACTGGAGAAGAAGATGAAAATAGGTTTTTAAACATGTGACCCCATTTGGGGTCATGAGGTCACAAAATCTACAATTTAGAATCCCCATTAGCCAAGGAGTCTGCACACAACTTTTCAGCTCTCTAGACCTTTTGGAACTGGAGAAGAAGATGAAAATAGGTTTTTAAGGATGTGACCCCTGTGACCTAGATTGGGGTCGTGGGGTCACGAAATCTACAATTGAGAATCCCCATTGGAAGAAGAAAATAGGTTTTTAAGGATGTGACCCCAGTGACCCCATTTGGTGTCACGCGGTCACGAATTCTACAATTTAGAATCCCAAATGGCCAAGGAGTCTGCACACAATTGTTCAGCTCTCTAGAGTCATTGGTTCTGGAGAAGAAGTCGAAAAAGCGAAAAGTTTACAGACGGATGGACGGACGGATGGACGGACAGCCGGCCAGACACCATGCCATGCCATAAGCCCATTGGGCCAATCAGGGTTTATATTGTTTAATGATGAAGACTGAAATAGATGTTTAGATCATGGCCTGTGAGGCCCATATTTGGGGCCGCAGGTCACCAAATCTACAATTTAGAATCTCAATTGGCTAAAGAGTCTGTAAACAATATTACATCCTTCTAAATCTTTTCTTTCTGGAGACGAAGATGAAAATAGGTTTTTAGTTCATGGACTGTGAGGCCCATATTTGGCGCCACAGGGTCACCAAATCTACAATTTAAAATCTCCATTGGCTAAAAACTCTGCACACACCATTTCAGCCTTCTAGGTCTTTTTGTTCTGGAGAAGGAGATGAAAATAGGATTTAAGGTCATGGCCTGTGAGGCTCTTATTTGGAGCACCAGGGTCACCAATCTACAATTTAGAATCTCCATTAAGAGTCTGCACACATTTCAGCTCTCTAGACCTTTTGGAACTGGAGACGAAGATGAAAATAGGTTTCTAAGGGATCACAGGGTCATGAAATCTACAATTTAGAATCCCCATTAGCCAAGGAGTCTGTACACAACATTTCAGTTCTCTAGACCTTGCGGAACTGGAGAAGAAGATGAAAATAGGTTTCTAAGGTTGTGACCCCTGTGACCCCATTTGGGGTCATGGGGTCACTACATCTACAATTTAGAATCCCCATTAGCCAAGGAGCCAAGTTCAAATTGTTTCCATGGAAACCAGAAAAAAAAAGCCATGGGTTCTGTAGCTCACAAGGATTTCATTGATTTATTATCTAAGGTTGAATATCTAAGTTATCTCAAGTAATACATTGTTAACAGGCAAAAAATAGGTTTTTAGATCATGATCCCTATGACCCGTATTTGAAGTCACAGGGTCACCAATCCTACAATTAAGAATCACCTTTGACCAAAGAGTATCTACACAACATTTCACCTTTCTAGAGCTTTACATACTTGAGATAAAGATGAAAAAAGGTTTTTTGGTCATGACCTGTGACCTAGATTGGGGTCACAGGGTCACAAAATCTACAATTTAGAATCCCCATTGACCAAGGAGTCTGCACACAACTTTTCAGCTCTCTAGACCTTTTTGAGCTGGAGAAGAAGATGAAAATAGGTTTATAAGGATGTGACCCCTGTGACCCCATTTGCGGACACGGGGTCACAAGATCTACAATTTAGAATCCCCATTGGCTAAGGAGTCTGCACAAAACTTTTCAGCTCTCTAGACCTTGTGGAACTGGAGAAGATGATGAACATAGGTTTTTAAGGTTGTGACCCCTGTGACCTCATTTGGGGTCATGGGGTCACGAAATCTACAATTTAGAATCCCCATTGGCCAAGGAGTCTGCACATAAAATTTCAGCTCTGTTGGGTCATTGGTTCTGGAGAAGAAGTCAAAAAAGCGAAAAGTTGGACGGACGGACGCCGGACGCCATGCCATGCCATAAGCCCATCGGGCCTTTCAGGCCTGATGAGCTAATAAAAAATTCAGAATAACCAAAATAGCAAAAGGCACCACTAGGTCTAACCCCATACTAAGTTTCGTGAAGAAATATTTGATAGATTTTGAAATAGAGGCCGGAAAAAGTCCCTACCCCCAATTTGCACTAAGTTCAAATTGTTTCCATTGAAACCAGAAAAAATAAAAAATTCAGAATAACCAAAATAGCAAAGGGCACCACTCCACCGCTAGGTCTAACCACATACCAAGTTTCATATAAACATATTGAAGGTTTTTTGCGATATGGCCCGGAAAAGAAAGCATTTCGGAATGACGGAATGACGGAATGACGGACGGAGGCGAAAACATTATGTCTCCGGAAAATATATGAGTATTTTTATGGATTTTCTGAAAGCACATGCGAAATTTGACTCCTGAATTGTGATGTAACAGTCGACTGAGGGCACTAATGACATTGTCTACAACTTTACAGCCTGAAACATTTTTTCTCATAAATACCTCAAAACCAATTTATCCAACAAAATCCTACACCAAATGCACAAAGTTAAACTGACCTCTTGCAGATAAATTCGTTCACTTCCGTTGAGTAACAATTTCCAGTCGGCAGCCAGTAGAAAAGTATCAGTATTTCAAGGTTCAGTTGACATTTGCAGTTCTTCCAAATGATTAATGGCCTTGACATTCAGTCTTCCGAATGAATGACCAGTGACAAGTAGATCTATGGAAGTAGCCGATTTACGTTTATAAGTTACAATGCTACTGGAGAAATATATTTTGACATTGAGAGGGAACCAAAATATTTCGAAAATCTTCATATTTACTTCAGAAGTAGAGAAAGTGACTGACATTTGGTGAGAGCCTGATTTTATCAATGGATAACAGGGATTTACGAGAGGACAGCCGAAATACTAAATGAAGTTGTGACTGTGTTCAAGTTTAGTTCAAATATTATAAATAATAAATAAATATATATTTAAATGATAACCTGGTTGTTCAGTTTATCATAAGCAAGTCTTGATATTGTTTTCATGATAGCATGACAGATGTTTGCAAGAAATCAAAATTTTATCATTTGCTTGATATAGAAACTAAATAAATAAAATATTTCTGTTTCACAATTCTATTTTGTTTTACATTGATAATTTGTTATAAATCAATTGAAATTTTCAAGTGATAGAATTTACATTCATTTGGCTAAGTGAAACTGAAAAAATGAAATGATTAATTTGAAATTAATTTAGTTATATCAATCATAGTCTGTTAATATATTAATATTAAAATATATATGATAAAATTTAGAATTCCAGTGAGTATATTCCTAAAATTGGTATTTTAAAACACTACCTTTCTACAATATGTGTCACTCAGGGAGACTGTTCCATTAAATTGATGAAAATCATTCAGTATTCCCTCTAAAGCTGTATATAAACATAAACAACACTGACATCAATGTTCAATTGTTTTATTTTGTCTCATTACATTATAATCATGAAAAATCAGGGCAAGTGAAAAATGAGTCAGGGCAAGTGACTTTCTTTATGTCACTTTTCAAAAAGATTTTGAACCCCTGGTATAAACAGATTTGTTAATTATTAATATGATTGTTTTTCTTTGATATTTTTTTCTCATTCTTTTGCCCAATTTGTCCCTTAAAATTTTCCTCACCAAATTTCATTGTTGTTTGTCGGTTCTATTATATTAACTTGAATAATATGTAATTAAATATTTTTGTTTTATTGTATTGTATTTGTTTTAATATCTTTTCCTATTTACCCCTAATTTTGCTTTTGTCTTTTAATACTGCAAAAATCTCATCAAATAATCGATTATTTTCAGAATTTCTTTTCTGTAAGCAGTAATCCTTTTGCTTAGTCTAGTGTCAATGAAATAAGAAAGTTTAGTAAAAAATTTGTGATGAAAGTAAACTTACATTTTACGGAAGCGCTGAAGGGATATGGTGAAATAATAATCGACTAAATCGAGTGCTCCAGTTATTTTCCTGAGTGCAAGACTTCAAAGCTATATTTTTTAGAACAGTTGAAAAAATAACAAAGCAACAAATAAACATATTTCTTATTTATGGAGTGATTCTCACTGTAATATGAACATTTTATTCAAATTCTTTGTTTCTAAAGTCATATGTTTAGAAAAGTACTATGCCATCAATTGTGGCATAAATATTTACAGCACCTATACTTTCAAACACCCTTTGGCTACACTTAATTGTTGTTTAAAGTAACTTTTGGGTCCTTATTGCATTTTCCTCATTTTGAAATGATTAAGTATACCAAAGTCATTTCATTACTTACCTATTATCATAAGACACAAAATTATGACATTATAGTGAGAAAGTATGATGGTAGAGTCATTAGGTCTTCAAGACAAAAGTCATGAAGACCTATTGTATTTATCCAAGTTTTTCTTATTATTATTTGTACCGATGTTGTGGATCGTGTCCAGAAGTAATGGCTTGGCCGATTTTCATGAAATTTTCAGGGATGATAGCCTGTGACCTGAAGTTGTGCACCTCGAAGCCCGATTTTCGACTTCTGTCGTGAGTTATCTCCCCTTGAGACAAAACTTCAAACCTCAATATAGTCAACATAGTGTAGCTCATTCGGAAGCTGAAACAGTGCTGTTTATATGAAACTATCAACCTCAACTGTATATCCAACAGTTTTTGGGGCACAGCAATTTAAAAATAAACTTTTTGAAAAGGGGATTTTCGGACTGACTTTAAAGGGACATAAATCTGTTACGAATGAAGTTATGTCAAATTAACTTATTGTCATCTCTGTCCCATAACTAGTTTAACAATTCCATAACACATCATTATCAAATAAAACTTGATAGTTTGGGCACAATTTGGACATTATCCCCAAAAAATAAAATTCTGTGATTTTTAGCATTTTTGAGGGGTATATCGTTTGAAGAATTATTGATCGAAAACCACTGAAGATAGGAAGACGTTTAATAGCTCTTTATGAAGTTGAAACGTCATTTATTAACGACAGTATTATTCAAGCACATATCTTTAATAGTTTATGTGTGACAAGTCATAGCAGATTCTCATGTTTAGCAAATCGCCATTTTCAGCAAAGTTGAAAGGTTCATAACTGCTTAACTAATTAGTCTATTGAAATTTTACTCACACCTGTGTATTTACAATTTCAAGAACAACAACTTTTCTGTTGCATGCTTTCATCAAAAAGTTGATAGATAGGGTCCGAAAATGAACATATTTGAGTATTTTCATGAATATTCAGAAGAACATAACGCTAAATATTAACCATTTTGTCCCAATCATGAGAAACATCACGTAGGCGTCCATTAATATGCGATTTTTCCAATTTCAGAGGGGTACTACCTTTGAAGAATTTTTATTTAAAAACTATTAAAGATAGAGACACGTTTGATAGCTCATTTTAAAGCAGAGAAAGTGGTGAACAACCTAGAGTCAAAAATTTAGTTCAAGGTCAAGCAGAAGTCTAGAAGACCTAAGTATCAAAATTAAAATTAAACTGGAAGGATTCAAGTAAAATAACTTCAGCAGTGATAATTATATGCTAGGCATAGTGATTACAATTGTGGTCTTTTAGTTTTAGGAAGGAACTCAAAAGTATTTGTGTTATTCAGAGGTGACATGTTTTGGTTGCTCCTGAAAAAAGGGGTCTGCAATACTTGACATATAGCAATGAAACACACTTTATTATTCGGGCTCAAAGAAATGTTTAGCCTGTACCAAAGCTATTTTACTGTTATTGAAGCTTGAAAGTATACATATAAAATGTTTTTTAGAATTTTAGTCCAAAAATTGTAATCTTGGTGCCTGTCGCTACGCATAATATATTTACTTTTACTCACGTGTATACACATTATATTCACTACCATAAGCAATATTGCATATGTGCAAAGTTCGCTGTATAAACATGGCTGTAGATGAGTTGACCGTGCTTTAGGCTTTTTGAACTTCATTGTGGATATTGAATGATAACTCGAATGAAACTGTTGAAAGGAATAATCTCACCTACCTGACCCAATCAAGCATGCAAGCGAAAGCACGAGGCCGGACGTGGCTGCTGCACGTGCAATATGTGCAAGAGGGTCACGTGACAACTAACGTTGTCGGGGTTGGTCTGATTGAAGTTTGTAATTATTTTAAATTGTTGGTAATAAACGTGTAGAGCTTTAGGTCTACCGCAACATTCTTTAATAAACTCATGATTTTGAATACTTCCATTGATTTCCCAATAGACGACATGTACGTTGCAAAGTAATTATTTACAGCTCAGATGTCAGCAACAACTTCATGGTCATTGAAAATATTGCTAATGACGAGTATATATAGTATCCTTGATGAAGGCAGCGATGCAGTGGTAAAGGTCTTCAGGATTGACCGACGCTCATCTGGAAAAATTTGAAAAGTCAAGGATAATGGAGATGCTGTGATAGAAATGAATATATATTTTTTTTATTAAAGAAACATTTTCCTTGAGGGATAACACCATGTTAGGACGATCAACACACATATCCTGACTTGAAACATGTCCATCTTCATTTCATTTGAAAACCATTATTACCTTTGGTTTTAAATGATTTAAAGGGAGAGTTGTGTTGCCATATTGGATATTTTTGCATTAATGTAAATGAAAACACGTTATATGGTAGGCCTACCTAATTTTGTAACTTTTTAATAACTATACACTGATAGAGTATTCACAAAGTAACACATAACATGTCATAAAATAAATAAACAATTTCCTGTTATGCTGTAGCGAAGTTTTTCCAACTCGCAGCGCCGATGAATGGCTTCAGTTCTCATTGTTTTAATTTTCAACAAATGTGCGCTTGTGTTTATCAAGTTGGTAAAAATAAAGTCATAAAAATGTTACCTTCATTAGTATCTTTCAATTTGACTGTGTTTTAATCATGTATTGATAACATATATGTGAAAAAAGGAATATCCTCTCGAATTTCGTTTCCACAAAAAATACTCCGATAGAACCCTTCTTTTAAATGCCAGAAACGCACATTTAAACGATGCCAAGACAGTACATGATACTTGCTCCAAAATAGAAAGTCATAGACCAGATATGCTTTAATCTTTTATTTCTAGTATTCTATATTGATACCTTCAATTTCTTACTTTTCTATGCACTTTGAGCATGCACCTTGTATATATGGATACGCCGCTTTTTAATGCTCATTATTTTACAGTCTGATATTTTGTGGGGGGACCAAACTCGAGATTTAAACGCAAATCCAGATATTTAAGACCAAATATAAAGAGAACAACTTAAATTGCCAAGGTACCTCCCCAAAAAAGAACAGTTCCTACTCCTATGCGACAATGAATTGTTATATATTTTATGAATGATATCCGAACAGATTTCTGCTTAGAGGCTATACATTTCACCAATAAATGGAATTCATCTTCAATCTCGCCAAGATCACAGCATGCAGTTACATATTCTGTTCTCGAGAGAAGTAGAGAGACGTCTAAATCCTCCGACTGCTATATCCAGAGGGTGGGAGGGTGCCACAAATTAGTTTTGCTAATTCTCTTCGAAGACGTCTGTTTGATACACTACCTAGATATATTTATTATAAGCTTCAGCGTGCAGACCGTAAGGAGAAAAACGTACTATACAAACAGCAAGCCCTTCCGAAGCGTGAAGGCTCGTCTCTAGGGTGTCCACCCGTGAAAGCCAAATTTGAGAAATATATGGTCTGCCGCGAAAGCAACATTTCATGTAGAGTTCTCATTGCCTTGAAAGCCGTAATTAATTACTGACTGATTACCGTTTCTCAAATAAGCGTCACTCCACTGATAATTGGACAGTCTAAAGTGTAAGAGATTGAATAGATACTTTTCAGGCAAGTATTGTAAATAAAAGTCAATATCAGACAGTGTTATTTTTAATGATCTTATAAAATTACAGGACATTTCAATGTCTGAATCAATAATATTTGTATAAAGAGGTCTGAACCGTATATTTTATCCAATCAGTATTTATCATAGGATAATCTATCTATACGTCATTATTTCCCTTCTTTGTTTTAAATAGAGAATTTCACCCAAGTGTCTTCTGATATCAAATATATCAACACGAGATGATTAAAGTTACAAATATCCGAGGCTTTCCGAGGATATTTTTACTTTAATCAACGAGTGTTGATATATTTGATATCAGAAGACACGAGGGTGAGATTTTATTTATCATTCAAAATCATTCTTCAACAATTATTAGCCGAAGAATTACATATCTGAAACACAAAACTGCCATTTTGCTTCTTCAGCAGTGATCTCAGTGAGGTCATAGCATTGTGACGTCATAAGCATTATGACATCATAGCATTGTAACGTCATCACCATTGTGACGTCATAGCATTGTCAGCAGTGTTCTCAGTGATGTCAAAGCTTTGTGATGTCATTAATTGATGATGTAATAGGATTATGACGATTTGATTGTAGCGATATCTACAATGTAGATATCGCTTGTAGATATCGCTTGATCTCACACAAACGATATCTACTGTGGGAACCAGTTTTGGATGATAAACGTATTTATTTCACAACAATTGAACATAATATCAATACATGTTTGATAAATACAAAACAGAACAAAGTAAATAAAAATATGGTTTTTCATTTCTACCAGCATCATGACATATCACCCAACGTAAAAGCAAGGCACGAATTTCTGTTTAACTGTATCAGTTTCAATAATGAATCATGAAGGACATGAAGGAGACATTTGGATCGAAGTGGTATTTGTTATGGACAGTAGTATTTTATTGTTTTTTTAAAAGTTGAATTGCTTAGTTTTTGTTCTTTTGATAACGAATTACATTCTCTAACAATAGAGGGAAAGAAATATGCCGAGTGTCTAGCAGTTTTACACGAAATAGTTTGCGGAGAATGTGAGTTTCTTAGATTGTAAGGATTCTTTACGGAAATATTATTTGGAACAAAATCTGAAAGATAGGATGGAGATAATTTATAATACATTTTATAGAATAAATACACATTCTGCCTTCTACGCCTATCGCTAAGTGAAGTGAAAGTTGTTTCTGTATATATCTTATTATGACAAGTGCCTCTTACAGCTCCGCATATCGATCTTAATGCATCGAGGTGAAGATTTTCCTTCATTCCTTTCCTTCAGATTTGTGCTTCATGCATAGTACAATTGTCCCATAAATTTGAACAGTAATAAAAAAAAAAAAAAAAGGAAGAATGAACGATTTATACAATAATTCAAGGATTTTTCTATTCAATCAGTATTTTAGACTCTTAAACAATGTATGGCTGGATGTCATTGCTGATGCACCCGAAGACCCCAAAGTCACATCCCTCATGGACTATGTTACTATAAATTTGGTTAATGGAGTTGAAATCAACACAGCCGTGTGGAACCACCACGGAAATGTATTTGCCCTTTATTTACTTACAATGTTAGATAAAAATCGCATATTCAGTTTATTATCCCACCGGTATGTAATACCGTGGGATATAGTCATCACCCTGGCCGTCCGTCCGTCTGTCCGTCTGTCCGTCCGTAATCATTTCGTTTCCGGAGCAGAACTCGAAAACCATTCATGATATCTTTCTGAAACTTTCCATGTGTATTACCCACCAACTGAAGTGGTGCCTTTTGATATTTTCAGATTTCTGAAAAAAATTTTTTTTCGTTTCCATAGAAACATGTTGAATTTGGACTTTGTTCAGAGACAGGTTCGTTTCCGGAGCACAGCTCCAAAACCCCGTCATCATATCTTCCTGAAACTTTGCATGTGTATTACCCACTAAATGAAGTGGTGCCTTTTGATATTTTAAGATTTTTTCTGAATTTTTTTTTCTTTTTCTGTTTCCATAGAAACATGAGAGGGATGTTGGTTGTTGTTGATTTTGACTGCTTCTGGAGCAGAAGTCTAAAACCCTTAACATACCTGAAACTCAGCATCTGTAATACCCACTAACTGAAGTACGATAGTAGATACACAAGTATCTGTCAAAGATGTGTTTTACAAATTTTGTGGAATCGGTGGGATATGTCATCTTCTGATGACTCTTGTTATATACGGTAACATGGATCAGTGGTTATGTCCACCGCCGGGAGTGCCACATATATAGGATTACCTAATCACCTACACCCCCGGGAGAGCAACGCCGTTTTAAACCTCATTTTCTTAAATGTGGTTTTCAAGGGCTGTAACCGTCTCTAGCGCAAGTCGCCATGCAAGTTGCTCTTGTCACACATTACTGAATGTGACGATTGCTTTATAAACAATATTTCTCAATGTCCTGAGACTATACACATTATTGCCTGTTTAATGTACTTTTTATTGAGATAAGACCAGCAAATTATGACAAATTTTTACTCTTATTAATTATAAAATTCAAGCAAAATACCTAGTTGGGTAAAACAATTATTCCAATTTATTTCCCATATGGTTGAAAATAACCGAGTTAATATATATAACTCGCCCGTGTAAGATACTGCAGTGTAATATTTATACGGCAGTATTAACTTACTAGTGTAATACCGCCGCACGTATGACGTCACAATAGCGTGCAGTTGTGACGTCACAATGGGAATAACGTCGTCACAATGGTATCGGACTTGCGAGGATCATAGTTTCAGAGTCATGTCGGCTATTTCGCTGGATCATAGGTGGGCGAGTAATAAACAGAATACTAAACTTCCTTCTATTTAATACCATTTTTATTAAACTCGTGAATGATTTGGTATCAGACTCGCTTTCGCTCGTTTTATACAAAATCATTAACTCGTTTAATAAAAATAGTATTAAATAGAAGGTCGTTTAGTATCCTTTATATATCACGTTTGCCTAGCAACGATTGTTTCACCGCGGCTTCAAGTAATTTGTCGTCTGTGACGTCATAAAACGATTGTTCGTGACGTCAATGTAGCTTGCCGTCGCAAAGGAAGTGGGCCATTTCCTGGCGAATCAAATGGAATAGAATGGGTAATAAAGAAATTGTTACACTCGAAAGTGTGCCATATGACTTATACGAAACTCGTGCAAATTTATGTATAGCCCTCGCTCTCGCTCGGGCAATACAAAAATTCACACTCGTTTCGTAAAAGTCATATGACACACTTCCTCGGGTAATAATCTCTATATACTTGCATACGCTATTGAACGTGACACGCGCCTACTTTTGATCAAGAGTTTACATCGACAACGTGATCAATGTCTGAGAGTGAGTATGCGTTCGCCGAGATGAATGAGAAATGTTTGCCTATTGGCTGATCTTCAAACAGAGTGTCCAATGGAGAACGCGATAACGATTGTAAACAGGTAAAAGTGCACGTGTCGTCATTATTTTAACCTTCAACAAGTATAAGGAGCGACAGAAGAAGTCTGGTGGCTATGGATGTGATGGGAAGAATAAATCTCGTGTGTTTCAACTTTGTACAACAGAGCCGCCGGTTCAGCGTCACAACATGTCGACGGCAACAGCAACAGCACTACAAAGTGGTGGTGGTAGGCGGGGGCGCTGGAGGGTGCGCCACTGCAGCCAAGTTTACGTCTCGACTCGGCAAAAACAAGGTGGCAGTCATTGAGCCCTGTCAGGTATCATCTACTTGTTTTTAAGCGTCTTCTACAAATATAATTACGCACTTCTCAGTGAAATGGTATTTGTACGTAGGCCTATTAATTGCTAGTTTCACAATGACATGTTTACATTCTTATTAGTACTGCAGTACAGTACAGTACAGTAGTATTTTGCGTTTAGAAAGTGGCCTTATCTTATCTATATTATAATTATTTCCATAGACCTGCATGTTAATTAAGTCTGGATAATGATTTTTGATAGATACGATTTTATCTGCCATAACGGCAAATAGGAATTTGCTTACATATTTATTTGTAAAACAAACTTTTCATTATACTATTTTCAAACAGTTATATTCTGTCAATATGTCAAAAAGCACTGGTGTCTTCAGAGATGCAGAAATGTAACGAAGAATGATTTTGGACGATAAATAGAAATTAAGGAACCTATTACCTAATAAATTTCAGGCAGTCAATATAAGTCATATTTTAAAGGCGCTGTAGCACGTTTTTTCGCTGAAATAAGTCGATGAAATGAATTTGAAAAATAATGTCAACAATAGTAAAACACCCTTCTCTCTTCGGAAAATCAAGTTACAAATGAGTGTATATGGTTCCGTAAAGCCATGGGAAATTTTTTTTGTCATTTGAAATAATAAAATGTGTTCACAATAAAATGGCCGCCATGCAATTTTGGCTTTATACGCAACACCGTTATTACCACTACGGATAATTTGTTTGTGTAAGAAGATGTTTTACCCTCTGAAGTAAATATAAATGACATAAACTATCATTATAAATGAGAAATTTGAAAAAATAAAATTTGCAAAAAACGTTAAATATAACAAATGTATGACTTGCTCAAATAGCCTATAAGTTAGTCAAGTTTGTCTCACTAAAAGGGATGGTCAAGTGTGCTATCACAAGTATTCGACTCAAAGACAACACAACACAAGAATTACATAATGGTAATATATGAGATTACAGGTGACTAGTTTGTATGTTTATAGTGCTGCTCTTGTCTGTGCTTCCTATTGGCAAAGAGAGCAAGTACAGCTGATCGATGGAACTTCTTCGGAAGGCAGAGACAAAAGATCTGAATGAATTTATAAAAATGAATAACTTTAATTAATTAAAGTGACTTAGGTTGGATATGACAACTACTTACAGGATAGAAAGATGATATAATAAGTGAGGAAATACAATTTGGTTTGCAACAGTATGTGCATTTACCCACCCAAATGGGGATTTGTAGGAAATTATGTGTATTATCCCCACCACAACAGTGTGGTGTCCGTCCAGATTTCGTTTCCAGGCCAGAACTCAATAAGGCGGGCTTTACACTACGTCCGTTTTTTGGATGTGATACGTTAAAAAGAATGCAACACGTTATTTTCAATGAGTTGTCATACACTACGTCCGTTTTTTTCATGCGTTGCGATGCGGTGCAAATAAAATAGAACCTGTTCTATTTTATTCCCATTGCATTCAAAATAGCATTGGAATTCCCTATAAGACATCATATTTGCATTATCTGAAAGGGGTAGGCAAAGCAGTCATAAAAAATTAAGGGAACAGATATCTGTACAGTACATACAAATTTAACATACATATAAAGCAGTCATAAAAAATTAAGGGAACAGATATCTGTACAGTACATACAAATTTAACATACATACATACATACATACATACATACATACATACATATATACATGTATATGATTCTATACATAAAACCTGAACATACACGCATTGTACATGCACCTATAGTATTTTCATACATCTGTACATGCATGTACATACATTATAACATATGGAACTAAAACAATCGCACTGATATTCAGATTAAAATCGCATGCAAAACGGGTGTAGTGTAAACCCTCAAATCACATGCGTCAATGCAATGCGATTTATTCGGACTTAGTGTAAACCCCGCCTAACCGTGAGTCACAGCTCAATGAAACTTCATATGGGGAACAGTCATCATGTGTAGATGTGGCTTTTGAGGTTTTTGACTTCTTTGGAATTTAATTTTTAGCAGATTACATGGAAACATACTTTCAAATTTTGTTTCCGGACCAGAACTATAAAATTGTAAGGTCACACTCGATGAAACTTGGTACAATCGTCATGTTTCGATGTACCTTTTACAAATTTTTTTCGTTATAAGTCGTTTCCATGGAAACATAACTAAACATCTTGTTTCCGAATCAGAACTATAAAGTTGTAAGGCACAGTTTAATGAAACTTGCTGTGATGAGGAATCGTCATGTGTATGTGCCTTTTGGGGTTTTCAACTTCTTTGGAATTTTATTTTTAGCTCATCAGGCCTGTCGTTTGTCGTCCGTCAGGCTTCGTCCGTTTACTTTTCACATTTTCGACTTCTCCTCCAAAACCGCTATAAACCCAAAGCTGTAATTTGGTGGGTGTGTACCCGACACCTAGTGGGGCCAAGGTTTGTTCATCATGAATTCCAATGCCCGAAAAATAAGGCTGCCAGAGGCGTTATAAGTAAAACCTTTCAGCGACTTGATATGAGAATCCAAAATTTTGTCATTAACATCTTTGTGGGATGGAGATATAAGTTTGTAAATTTAGTTGAGATAAATTATGAAATATGAACTTTGCAGGGGCTTCACCCTCAAAGCTTCAAACCAGTTCTTCTCATAACCCAACAATAGGAGATATCCACAAACCTGGGCAATATTTTCTTTAAAAGATGGAGATTAATATAATGTAAATGTAAATTTCATTTCTTAAAGTTTGAAATTTTAATGATGCTAGGGGTTTATGTAAAAGTATATTTTTCATCTCAGAAACCAATGACCCCAGAACACTCTATTTTTGAGGAATATCATCTATGTTTAGTGAATATCAAGAGTTCAAGTCTCAAGTCTTTAGCATAAAAAGTAAGAAAGTTATAAATTGAACATTTCGCATAAAAAATCACTTATACTCCAAGCCTTGTTTGAATGCAATGCATGTTATATTTGAGTCCAATGTCTTAATTTTATAAAGGTGTAGATATAAAAGGTGTGTTCAAGAGCTTTCTAACACAGTCTTTGTTATGTCTGTATCATAATAAATATTCTAAATGTGGCTTAAGTGTTCTCCTTCACTGACAAATAAACAAGTCCATATCGCAAAGCCAGAAAGCTTATAGAGAGGAGCCATGAAATGTAATCTGAGCCTCTAAGCTCTTATGTAATGTCCTCCTTCTCTCTCTCCAGCTGGTCAGTTTGATTTGCTTGTCTCCCCCACTCCCTATCCCCTCCCTCTCACCCTCCCCCTTCCTTTCGCTCTCCATTTCCCTGGTTATGTAAGTTAGTACAAGCAGTGCAGGCAGAGCTGAATACAGCTATCCAATGACCCTTGTAACATAATTTATTATTTTTATATTGAAATAACACCTTATAGAATGTCTTTTGTAAATACCAAGCGGACAATAATTTAATTCAAGACATTAGCAACATAGTGACTTCTTCTATTGTAATGTGTGTTTGTTGTATAATGATTTCCTTTTTTCACTCTTCAGTCTTTCCCAGTACTATGTATCAACATGTCATATTCTTTCATCTTAGATATTAAATGTCATAAAAAATGAGTGAGAGGATGTTAGTTAGCTTCAGAGTACATGTGCTCTGTGTATTTAGCTTCAGAGTACATGTGCTCTGTGTATTTAGCTTCAGAGTACATGTGCTCTGTGTATTTAGCTTCAGAGTACATGTGCTCTGTGTATTTAGCTTCAGAGTACATGTGCTCTGTGTATTTAGCTTCAGAGTACATGTGCTCTGTGTATTTAGCTTCAGAGTACATGTGCTCTGTGTATTTAGCTTCAGAGTACATGTGCTCTGTGTATTTAGCTTCAGAGTACATGTGCTCTGTGTATTTAGCTTCAGAGTACATGTGCTCTGTGTATTTAGTTTCAGAGTACATGTGCTCTGTGTATTTAGCTTCAGAGTACATGTGCTCTGTGTATTTAGTTTCAGAGTACATGTGCTCTGTGTATTTAGTTTCAGAGTACATGTGCTCTGTGTATTTAGTTTCAGAGTACATGTGCTCTGTGTATTTAGCTTCAGAGTACATGTGCTCTGTGTATTTAGTTTCAGAGTACATGTGCTCTGTGTATTTAGCTTCAGAGTACATGTGCTCTGTGTATTTAGCTTCAGAGTACATGTGCTCTGTGTATTTAGCTTCAGAGTACATGTGCTCTGTGTATTTAGTTTCAGAGTACATGTGCTCTGTGTATTTAGCTTCAGAGTACATGTGCTCTGTGTATTTAGCTTCAGAGTACATGTGCTCTGTGTATTTAGCTTCAGAGTACATGTGCTCTGTGTATTTAGCTTCAGAGTACATGTGCTCTGTGTATTTAGCTTCAGAGTACATGTGCTCTGTGTATTTAGCTTCAGAGTACATGTGCTCTGTGTATTTAGCTTCAGAGTACATGTGCTCTGTGTATTTAGCTTCAGAGTACATATGTGCTCTGTGTATTTAGTTTCAGAGTACATGTGCTCTGTGTATTTAGCTTCAGAGTACATGTGCTCTGTGTATTTAGTTTCAGAGTACATGTGCTCTGTGTAGTTAGTTTCAGAGTACATGTGCTCTGTGTATTTAGCTTCAGAGTACATGTGCTCTGTGTATTTAGCTTCAGAGTACATGTGCTCTGTGTATTTAGCTTCAGAGTACATATGTGCTCTGTGTATTTAGTTTCAGAGTACATGTGCTCTGTGTATTTAGCTTCAGAGTACATGTGCTCTGTGTATTTAGTTTCAGAGTACATGTGCTCTGTGTAGTTAGTTTCAGAGTACATGTGCTCTGTGTATTTAGCTTCAGAGTACATGTGCTCTGTGTATTTAGTTTCAGAGTACATGTGCTCTGTGTAGTTAGTTTCAGAGTACATGTGCTCTGTGTATTTAGCTTCAGAGTACATGTGCTCTGTGTATTTAGCTTCAGAGTACATGTGCTCTGTGTATTTAGCTTCAGAGTACATGTGCTCTGTGTATTTAGCTTCAGAGTACATATGTGCTCTGTGTATTTAGCTTCAGAGTACATGTGCTCTGTGTATTTAGCTTCAGAGTACATGTGCTCTGTGTATTTAGTTTCAGAGTACATGTGCTCTGTGTATTTAGTTTCAGAGTACATGTGCTCTGTGTATTTAGTTTCAGAGTACATGTGCTCTGTGTATTTAGTTTCAGAGTACATGTGCTCTGTGTATTTAGCTTCAGAGTACATGTGCTCTGTGTATTTAGTTTCAGAGTACATGTGCTCTGTGTATTTAGCTTCAGAGTACATGTGCTCTGTGTATTTAGCTTCAGAGTACATGTGCTCTGTGTATTTAGTTTCAGAGTACATGTGCTCTGTGTATTTAGCTTCAGAGTACATGTGCTCTGTGTATTTAGTTTCAGAGTACATGTGCTCTGTGTATTTAGCTTCAGAGTACATGTGCTCTGTGTATTTAGCTTCAGAGTACATGTGCTCTGTGTATTTAGCTTCAGAGTACATGTGCTCTGTGTATTTAGCGTCAGAGTACATATGTGCTCTGTGTATTTAGCTTCAGAGTACATGTGCTCTGTGTATTTAGCTTCAGAGTACATGTGCTCTGTGTATTTAGTTTCAGAGTACATGTGCTCTGTGTATTTAGCTTCAGAGTACATGTGCTCTGTGTATTTAGCTTCAGAGTACATGTGCTCTGTGTATTTAGTTTCAGAGTACATGTGCTCTGTGTATTTAGCTTCAGAGTACATGTGCTCTGTGTATTTAGCTTCAGAGTACATGTGCTCTGTGTATTTAGCTTCAGAGTACATATGTGCTCTGTGTATTTAGTTTCAGAGTACATGTGCTCTGTGTATTTAGCTTCAGAGTACATGTGCTCTGTGTATTTAGTTTCAGAGTACATGTGCTCTGTGTAGTTAGTTTCAGAGTACATGTGCTCTGTGTATTTAGCTTCAGAGTACATGTGCTCTGTGTATTTAGCTTCAGAGTACATGTGCTCTGTGTATTTAGCTTCAGAGTACATATGTGCTCTGTGTATTTAGTTTCAGAGTACATGTGCTCTGTGTATTTAGCTTCAGAGTACATGTGCTCTGTGTATTTAGTTTCAGAGTACATGTGCTCTGTGTAGTTAGTTTCAGAGTACATGTGCTCTGTGTATTTAGCTTCAGAGTACATGTGCTCTGTGTATTTAGCTTCAGAGTACATGTGCTCTGTGTATTTAGCTTCAGAGTACATGTGCTCTGTGTATTTAGCTTCAGAGTACATGTGCTCTGTGTATTTAGCTTCAGAGTACATGTGCTCTGTGTATTTAGTTTCAGAGTACATGTGCTCTGTGTATTTAGCTTCAGAGTACATGTGCTCTGTGTATTTAGCTTCAGAGTACATGTGCTCTGTGTATTTAGCTTCAGAGTACATGTGCTCTGTGTATTTAGCTTCAGAGTACATGTGCTCTGTGTATTTAGCTTCAGAGTACATGTGCTCTGTGTATTTAGCTTCAGAGTACATGTGCTCTGTGTATTTAGCTTCAGAGTACATGTGCTCTGTGTATTTAGTTTCAGAGTACATGTGCTCTGTGTATTTAGCTTCAGAGTACATGTGCTCTGTGTATTTAGCTTCAGAGTACATGTGCTCTGTGTATTTAGCTTCAGAGTACATATGTGCTCTGTGTATTTAGTTTCAGAGTACATGTGCTCTGTGTATTTAGCTTCAGAGTACATGTGCTCTGTGTATTTAGTTTCAGAGTACATGTGCTCTGTGTATTTAGTTTCAGAGTACATGTGCTCTGTGTATTTAGTTTCAGAGTACATGTGCTCTGTGTATTTAGCTTCAGAGTACATGTGCTCTGTGTATTTAGTTTCAGAGTACATGTGCTCTGTGTATTTAGTTTCAGAGTACATGTGCTCTGTGTATTTAGTTTCAGAGTACATGTGCTCTGTGTATTTAGCTTCAGAGTACATGTGCTCTGTGTATTTAGCTTCAGAGTACATATGTGCTCTGTGTATTTAGTTTCAGAGTACATGTGCTCTGTGTATTTAGCTTCAGAGTACATGTGCTCTGTGTATTTAGTTTCAGAGTACATGTGCTCTGTGTATTTAGCTTCAGAGTACATGTGCTCTGTGTATTTAGCTTCAGAGTACATGTGCTCTGTGTATTTAGCTTCAGAGTACATGTGCTCTGTGTATTTAGCTTCAGAGTACATGTGCTCTGTGTATTTAGCTTCAGAGTACATGTGCTCTGTGTATTTAGCTTCAGAGTACATGTGCTCTGTGTATTTAGCTTCAGAGTACATATGTGCTCTGTGTATTTAGTTTCAGAGTACATGTGCTCTGTGTATTTAGTTTCAGAGTACATGTGCTCTGTGTATTTAGTTTCAGAGTACATGTGCTCTGTGTAGTTAGTTTCAGAGTACATGTGCTCTGTGTATTTAGCTTCAGAGTACATGTGCTCTGTGTATTTAGCTTCAGAGTACATGTGCTCTGTGTATTTAGCTTCAGAGTACATATGTGCTCTGTGTATTTAGTTTCAGAGTACATGTGCTCTGTGTATTTAGCTTCAGAGTACATGTGCTCTGTGTATTTAGTTTCAGAGTACATGTGCTCTGTGTAGTTAGTTTCAGAGTACATGTGCTCTGTGTATTTAGCTTCAGAGTACATGTGCTCTGTGTATTTAGCTTCAGAGTACATGTGCTCTGTGTATTTAGTTTCAGAGTACATGTGCTCTGTGTATTTAGCTTCAGAGTACATGTGCTCTGTGTATTTAGCTTCAGAGTACATGTGCTCTGTGTATTTAGCTTCAGAGTACATGTGCTCTGTGTATTTCGCTTCAGAGTACATGTGCTCTGTGTATTTAGCTTCAGAGTACATGTGCTCTGTGTATTTAGCTTCAGAGTACATGTGCTCTGTGTATTTAGTTTCAGAGTACATGTGCTCTGTGTATTTAGCTTCAGAGTACATGTGCTCTGTGTATTTAGCTTCAGAGTACATGTGCTCTGTGTATTTAGCTTCAGAGTACATATGTGCTCTGTGTATTTAGTTTCAGAGTACATGTGCTCTGTGTATTTAGCTTCAGAGTACATGTGCTCTGTGTATTTAGTTTCAGAGTACATGTGCTCTGTGTATTTAGTTACAGAGTACATGTGCTCTGTGTATTTAGTTTCAGAGTACATGTGCTCTGTGTATTTAGCTTCAGAGTACATGTGCTCTGTGTATTTAGTTTCAGAGTACATGTGCTCTGTGTATTTAGTTTCAGAGTACATGTGCTCTGTGTATTTAGTTTCAGAGTACATGTGCTCTGTGTATTTAGCTTCAGAGTACATGTGCTCTGTGTATTTAGCTTCAGAGTACATATGTGCTCTGTGTATTTAGTTTCAGAGTACATGTGCTCTGTGTATTTAGCTTCAGAGTACATGTGCTCTGTGTATTTAGTTTCAGAGTACATGTGCTCTGTGTATTTAGCTTCAGAGTACATGTGCTCTGTGTATTTAGCTTCAGAGTACATGTGCTCTGTGTATTTAGCTTCAGAGTACATGTGCTCTGTGTATTTAGCTTCAGAGTACATGTGCTCTGTGTATTTAGCTTCAGAGTACATGTGCTCTGTGTATTTAGCTTCAGAGTACATGTGCTCTGTGTATTTAGCTTCAGAGTACATATGTGCTCTGTGTATTTAGTTTCAGAGTACATGTGCTCTGTGTATTTAGTTTCAGAGTACATGTGCTCTGTGTATTTAGTTTCAGAGTACATGTGCTCTGTGTAGTTAGTTTCAGAGTACATGTGCTCTGTGTATTTAGCTTCAGAGTACATGTGCTCTGTGTATTTAGCTTCAGAGTACATGTGCTCTGTGTATTTAGCTTCAGAGTACATATGTGCTCTGTGTATTTAGTTTCAGAGTACATGTGCTCTGTGTATTTAGCTTCAGAGTACATGTGCTCTGTGTATTTAGTTTCAGAGTACATGTGCTCTGTGTAGTTAGTTTCAGAGTACATGTGCTCTGTGTATTTAGCTTCAGAGTACATGTGCTCTGTGTATTTAGCTTCAGAGTACATGTGCTCTGTGTATTTAGCTTCAGAGTACATGTGCTCTGTGTATTTAGCTTCAGAGTACATGTGCTCTGTGTATTTAGTTTCAGAGTACATGTGCTCTGTGTATTTAGCTTCAGAGTACATGTGCTCTGTGTATTTAGCTTCAGAGTACATGTGCTCTGTGTATTTAGCTTCAGAGTACATGTGCTCTGTGTATTTAGCTTCAGAGTACATGTGCTCTGTGTATTTAGCTTCAGAGTACATGTGCTCTGTGTATTTAGCTTCAGAGTACATGTGCTCTGTGTATTTAGCTTCAGAGTACATGTGCTCTGTGTATTTAGTTTCAGAGTACATGTGCTCTGTGTATTTAGCTTCAGAGTACATGTGCTCTGTGTATTTAGCTTCAGAGTACATGTGCTCTGTGTATTTAGCTTCAGAGTACATATGTGCTCTGTGTATTTAGTTTCAGAGTACATGTGCTCTGTGTATTTAGCTTCAGAGTACATGTGCTCTGTGTATTTAGTTTCAGAGTACATGTGCTCTGTGTATTTAGTTTCAGAGTACATGTGCTCTGTGTATTTAGTTTCAGAGTACATGTGCTCTGTGTATTTAGCTTCAGAGTACATGTGCTCTGTGTATTTAGTTTCAGAGTACATGTGCTCTGTGTATTTAGTTTCAGAGTACATGTGCTCTGTGTATTTAGTTTCAGAGTACATGTGCTCTGTGTATTTAGCTTCAGAGTACATGTGCTCTGTGTATTTAGCTTCAGAGTACATATGTGCTCTGTGTATTTAGTTTCAGAGTACATGTGCTCTGTGTATTTAGCTTCAGAGTACATGTGCTCTGTGTATTTAGTTTCAGAGTACATGTGCTCTGTGTATTTAGCTTCAGAGTACATGTGCTCTGTGTATTTAGCTTCAGAGTACATGTGCTCTGTGTATTTAGCTTCAGAGTACATGTGCTCTGTGTATTTAGCTTCAGAGTACATGTGCTCTGTGTATTTAGCTTCAGAGTACATGTGCTCTGTGTATTTAGCTTCAGAGTACATGTGCTCTGTGTATTTAGCTTCAGAGTACATATGTGCTCTGTGTATTTAGTTTCAGAGTACATGTGCTCTGTGTATTTAGTTTCAGAGTACATGTGCTCTGTGTATTTAGTTTCAGAGTACATGTGCTCTGTGTAGTTAGTTTCAGAGTACATGTGCTCTGTGTATTTAGCTTCAGAGTACATGTGCTCTGTGTATTTAGCTTCAGAGTACATGTGCTCTGTGTATTTAGCTTCAGAGTACATATGTGCTCTGTGTATTTAGTTTCAGAGTACATGTGCTCTGTGTATTTAGCTTCAGAGTACATGTGCTCTGTGTATTTAGTTTCAGAGTACATGTGCTCTGTGTAGTTAGTTTCAGAGTACATGTGCTCTGTGTATTTAGCTTCAGAGTACATGTGCTCTGTGTATTTAGCTTCAGAGTACATGTGCTCTGTGTATTTAGCTTCAGAGTACATGTGCTCTGTGTATTTAGCTTCAGAGTACATGTGCTCTGTGTATTTCGCTTCAGAGTACATGTGCTCTGTGTATTTAGCTTCAGAGTACATGTGCTCTGTGTATTTAGCTTCAGAGTACATGTGCTCTGTGTATTTAGTTTCAGAGTACATGTGCTCTGTGTATTTAGCTTCAGAGTACATGTGCTCTGTGTATTTAGCTTCAGAGTACATGTGCTCTGTGTATTTAGCTTCAGAGTACATATGTGCTCTGTGTATTTAGTTTCAGAGTACATGTGCTCTGTGTATTTAGCTTCAGAGTACATGTGCTCTGTGTATTTAGTTTCAGAGTACATGTGCTCTGTGTATTTAGTTTCAGAGTACATGTGCTCTGTGTATTTAGTTTCAGAGTACATGTGCTCTGTGTATTTAGCTTCAGAGTACATGTGCTCTGTGTATTTAGTTTCAGAGTACATGTGCTCTGTGTATTTAGTTTCAGAGTACATGTGCTCTGTGTATTTAGTTTCAGAGTACATGTGCTCTGTGTATTTAGCTTCAGAGTACATGTGCTCTGTGTATTTAGCTTCAGAGTACATATGTGCTCTGTGTATTTAGTTTCAGAGTACATGTGCTCTGTGTATTTAGCTTCAGAGTACATGTGCTCTGTGTATTTAGTTTCAGAGTACATGTGCTCTGTGTATTTAGCTTCAGAGTACATGTGCTCTGTGTATTTAGCTTCAGAGTACATGTGCTCTGTGTATTTAGCTTCAGAGTACATGTGCTCTGTGTATTTAGCTTCAGAGTACATGTGCTCTGTGTATTTAGCTTCAGAGTACATGTGCTCTGTGTATTTAGCTTCAGAGTACATGTGCTCTGTGTATTTAGCTTCAGAGTACATATGTGCTCTGTGTATTTAGTTTCAGAGTACATGTGCTCTGTGTATTTAGTTTCAGAGTACATGTGCTCTGTGTATTTAGTTTCAGAGTACATGTGCTCTGTGTAGTTAGTTTCAGAGTACATGTGCTCTGTGTATTTAGCTTCAGAGTACATGTGCTCTGTGTATTTAGCTTCAGAGTACATGTGCTCTGTGTATTTAGCTTCAGAGTACATATGTGCTCTGTGTATTTAGTTTCAGAGTACATGTGCTCTGTGTATTTAGCTTCAGAGTACATGTGCTCTGTGTATTTAGTTTCAGAGTACATGTGCTCTGTGTAGTTAGTTTCAGAGTACATGTGCTCTGTGTATTTAGCTTCAGAGTACATGTGCTCTGTGTATTTAGCTTCAGAGTACATGTGCTCTGTGTATTTAGCTTCAGAGTACATGTGCTCTGTGTATTTAGCTTCAGAGTACATGTGCTCTGTGTATTTAGTTTCAGAGTACATGTGCTCTGTGTATTTAGCTTCAGAGTACATGTGCTCTGTGTATTTAGCTTCAGAGTACATGTGCTCTGTGTATTTAGCTTCAGAGTACATGTGCTCTGTGTATTTAGCTTCAGAGTACATGTGCTCTGTGTATTTAGCTTCAGAGTACATGTGCTCTGTGTATTTAGCTTCAGAGTACATGTGCTCTGTGTATTTAGCTTCAGAGTACATGTGCTCTGTGTATTTAGTTTCAGAGTACATGTGCTCTGTGTATTTAGCTTCAGAGTACATGTGCTCTGTGTATTTAGCTTCAGAGTACATGTGCTCTGTGTATTTAGCTTCAGAGTACATATGTGCTCTGTGTATTTAGTTTCAGAGTACATGTGCTCTGTGTATTTAGCTTCAGAGTACATGTGCTCTGTGTATTTAGTTTCAGAGTACATGTGCTCTGTGTATTTAGTTTCAGAGTACATGTGCTCTGTGTATTTAGTTTCAGAGTACATGTGCTCTGTGTATTTAGCTTCAGAGTACATGTGCTCTGTGTATTTAGTTTCAGAGTACATGTGCTCTGTGTATTTAGTTTCAGAGTACATGTGCTCTGTGTATTTAGTTTCAGAGTACATGTGCTCTGTGTATTTAGCTTCAGAGTACATGTGCTCTGTGTATTTAGCTTCAGAGTACATATGTGCTCTGTGTATTTAGTTTCAGAGTACATGTGCTCTGTGTATTTAGCTTCAGAGTACATGTGCTCTGTGTATTTAGTTTCAGAGTACATGTGCTCTGTGTATTTAGCTTCAGAGTACATGTGCTCTGTGTATTTAGCTTCAGAGTACATGTGCTCTGTGTATTTAGCTTCAGAGTACATGTGCTCTGTGTATTTAGCTTCAGAGTACATGTGCTCTGTGTATTTAGCTTCAGAGTACATGTGCTCTGTGTATTTAGCTTCAGAGTACATGTGCTCTGTGTAGTTAGCTTCAGAGGTGCTTATTAGCAGGTGGTGTCTTACATAAGAATGGCAAAGAGAATAGGGAGAAGTCCCTCTTGGTTGGTTAGGTGTAATAACAGTGACAATTGCCTACAGGGATTAATAGCTACAGTTTGAGTTGTGACAGCGATACGCTTACCTGCACACGGGTGAACTGTTCCAATCAGTGTGCACTAATGCCTACAGTAGAACAGAACAGAACAGAATTTTATTTATTTTCATGAATCATTTACAATGATATAGAGAACATACATATAATCATTCATTCTTTACATAATATGGTTTAGAAAAGACTAAGTACAGCTTTAACGAAATGTGATAATTTGAATAAGAGCCGAGTGTAATCCGACTTTATAAGTGAAATTAATTTATCATTATATGGATTATTACAAAAATAGGGTGGAAGTAAATCCTTACGTTTATCAATAAGATATGGACATGATAAAATAATATGATATTCGTCGCAAACAACAGGAAGTTTACACAATGTACATATTCTGTTTTCTCGATTAATATTAAACCATCTTCCTGTTTCAATAGGTAATCTGTGATTAGATAATCTTAACTTTGTAATCCAAGTTCGCAATTTTGAAGGGAGATCTAAAAGATATGGTTCTAAAGTGAGCGAAGTTTTGTATAAATGATTATACTTTCCCTTTGATGAAGTTTGAGCATCGGCGTACCATGATTGCTCGAACTGGTCTGTTAATGAAAATTGACATGATTCTTTAACCAATGGATGCTAGGAAATTTTTGAGATTGTCAGATATAAGAAAGTTTTGCAGGATATTTTTAACAATTTCAAGTTGGTCGAAAACCGCATCCTGGTGAGATGATCGTTGTTTCATTATATTATAAAGTATGTGGGGAATTTTACCAGTTTCAGTTATAACTTTACACCAAAGCTGATAATTTTTACTTTTATATGAACATCAATAGGATACCTGCCCAATTCGCCGTAAACCATGAAATTTGGAGTTGATTGTTTTACTTTAAGAATGTATTTGCAAAATTTCAAGTGCGTTTCAAGATGATAGTATTTTCATATCCCCACACTTCTGAACCGTAAAGAAGAATTGGTAGAACGCACTGATCAAATAGTTTTAGCTGGCAGTCAATTGGTACTTGCAAATTTCAAATGGTTTTAAAGATTGAAAACATGGCTCTTGATGCTTGGTCCGAAAGTCTCTTTGCCTTTGAGAATTTACCGTTAGCATTAAATAATACTCCCAAATAAAGATATTCCCGTACAACCTCAATTTCATCATTACAGACGGTAAATTTGAATTTATTCTTAATGTACCCTTTGGAAAATATTACGACCTTTGGAAAATATTACGATCTTAGTTTTGTTGATATTTACTTTAAGTTTCCATAAAGCACAATATTCTGAAAATCTATCCAGAGATAACTGCAAATCTTGAATATTTTCTGCTAAAAGAACAGTATCATCTGCATATGATAAAACTAATAACTTAATGTACAATCCAAGATGTTCATCAATCATGTTATTTACAACAGAAAGACCTTGTACATTGCCTTCACACAGAAAAGATTCAAGGTCATTTATATATATATAGCAAACAAGAAAGGGGATAAATTTTCCCCCTGTCTAACTCCAATGTTGCATGAAAATATTGGTGATGTGATATCATTAAGCTTTACACATGATTTGATTTGTTGGTACATGTTATGAATAACATTAAAACATTTATTACTTATATTAGCCTTGATGAGTTTTAACCATAACCCATTTCGCCAAACACTGTCAAAAGCTTTGCTAAAATCGATAAAAGCACAGTATAATTTCTTATCAAAACTTTTATATATATCAATTAGGGATTTAAGTACGTACATATGATCTACAGTAGAGAAAGATTTACGAAAGCCCGCCTGTGATTTAGTTATCAAATGAATTGAATCTGAGTAGTTTTGAAGCCTTTCCGAAACAATAGAGGTGAAAACTTTACCCAAGCAGCTTACAATAGTAAACCCTGTAATTATCAGGATTGGATACGTCTCCCTTCCCTTTAAAAATAGGCGTTATGTAACCTGTTACCCACTCTTTAGGAAGTATACCATTGTTAAAAACACAATTAAAAAGATTGACATAGATAGGCATCATAATATAAAGGGAAGACTTTATATATTCATTATAAACACTATCAAGCCCACAAGCTTTTTCATTCTTAAGGGCGTTCACAGCACAAGCAATCTCACTTTCTGTAATAGGCTTCTCTAACATTTCACAATCGCCCAGCACCCTCGGGTCAAAATTTACATCATCAATCACATCCACCTCATTCATACCTTTGAGATGATTGAAAAGCTTATCTAACTCAATATTGCAGACTTTACGCTTTTTTGAAAATGATTTTAGAATACCCCAGAAAGTTTTAGGGTCTGATTTTTTGGCCAAACGGATTTTATCGGCACATTGTTTTTTGTATGCCGCGTTACTACTTTTAGGGTTTTGTTGTATATTTTACAAGCAGATATAAAAAGATCGTGGTTCTCTTTGGAGGGCTCTTTACCAAATGCCCTTTTACTTTTATGATAGTGTTTTCTTGCCGCTTTGCATTTATAATCAAACCAAGGTTTGGATTTATTTTTTTGTTTTGAATAGCGTTTACAACCAAACGTTGATTTTGCGGCTGAAGTAAGTTTGCAGCTTATGGAGTTAGCAAATTTGTCAACAGAGTCTTGCAAATCATACATTGTAATATTCTTAATTTATTCACACAAATTTTCGACATAAACAGAGTCAATACAATTTACATATTGTGAACTTTTTTCACAGTCCCATTTATTGACCTTCTCTGTGCTAGTTTTCTGTTGTTCAATGTTTCTATTTGTGTCAGTCATAGTGGTGTTCACTTCCAGAGTCAGATTCACGGCACAGTGAATGTCAGAGAAGGTTTTATCACAGTTTGATATTGAGAAGTCACATATAAATGGAAATAGTTCAGCTTTAGCCAAACAGCAGTCCACAACACTAGAGTTCTTACAGGTGAAGCTACCTGTCTCCCGGTCTGAACCTAGTCGACCGTTAGCAATATACAGGCCCGTGTTCTTACAAACTTCTAACAGCTTGTAGCCATGTGCGTTCGCTGTATTGTCCATAGACACTCTCTGTAACGGGATGCTCATGCTTCGAAGCGTAACTAGTCGTGAGTGGATTACATCTGTATCTAACGTGTGTTCTGCTATGAATTTGTCAATTTCAATGAAATCCTTTAGGTTTTTCGTTCTAGAATTAAAATCACCCGTTAAGCAAACAAAATTACTTTTGCCACACTTGTCGATGAAATCAGCCTCTAATGTTGCAAACATGTCGTTATTGTAATATTTACTACCGTCTGGTGGAATATATGGAGAACCTAGTATGAGATCTTCTTCAAGGTTGAGGAATTCGCCTTCAATCGTACACCATGATATATATTCGTTTGAGGGGTTTTCAAACGACACGTACTGCTGTATGCTGTCCTTTACTGCAATGCTTATTCCTCCGGATGCACGTTTAACAATGTTACTTCTGTTGTTATGGAAGATTTTAAAATGGTCCATGTTAACATCATCAAGGTCACTAAGCTTGGTTTCTGTGAAGCAAGAAACACAGCAGATCATAGTCATTGATGTGCTTAAAGGTGCATCCATTTTGTTTCATAAAATTTTATTTGGCTTTAATACGTTCCAACTCACCACAAGTGCTGTCTACAATACAAATAAATTCACTCAGCATGCATATTTATCGCCAATCGCCAAATATATAATAAATAGTAGTTTCCTATTAAAATTTAGTAACATCATTATGCATGTGCAGAATCCGAAACTGCACGTCCGAGATACATGCACAGTAGTTATGTGACCTATTAAACGTTATCAACTAAAAATTTTCTTTGTGTCTGTTATAAATAAGATTCCAAAATTACGTTTCACTCATTGACGCGCTCCACACGCTGTGCATTGTCCGGTTTTCGATCAGAAATCACTACTTTTACCTTCATATGTTCAATATGCTAAGTCTACTATCATCAAAATGGTAGTTTTCGGTAACAGTTGGTATTTCTCGATAAAGTAACACCATTTATAACGCTTGCAATATTTTACCCCCATCAACACAATGGATGTACCTTTAACAAAGTCAGGGTTTAAGAGCCTAGTCCATAAGCGACACACATTAAAGATAATAGAACCTCTCAGTTTTGTTCGATGTTAATTCTTTATTCATATAGACAATACTTTCAAGTAAACAAAACACTAACTATTATTTCGAAGCGTCACCTACTTAGCAAGATATCGCGATTCAAAGTGAGTAAATTTGGCCTGCTCATTATCTCATTCTTCAAACAGTTTCCCGCGGCGCCTCAGTGTAGCATAACCTTCGTAAGCGATGTGACGTCATACACAGGAGTTACTACAATGAAATCCTTAGGCGATTTGTTGATTTTCGTTGATGATTCGTTTAAAACACAATAACAACTTTTGACATTGTAAGTTTCCAATGGAATGGGTATTTGTGCGTCTGTAGGAAGTAAGTTCAGAGTTTTTGAAGGATTTTTCGATATTCAGTTGCTGGTTTTAGTTTGGTTCTTTTACCAATCGAGCGGAGCGTTGGGTTATTTTATAGGCCACAATATGCTTTGAAATGAATAATTTTAATTGTAAACGTCACTATTACCGTATATTACTGTGTATAAGACGACTTTTTTATACCAGAAAATAGGGGGTCAAAGAAGGGGGTCGTCTTATACACAAGGGCTATGTTTCAGAAGAAGAAATTTTGAAGCTTCATTGACGAACTCACGATGTTGAAACCGGAAACAACAATACAGATTATCGATGTTAACTCATGCTTACAAAATGGAAATAAACTATACTTTTATAATTATTATGTTTTATTATGGTTTTTTATTTACTATATGGAGTTAAATACATAAAATATATTTGATAGTTCATTTAAACATAATCGGTTGACGGACCAAAAGTGGTGCAGCAGTCACGCAAACGAACGATAAATTCAGTGACGTGGACCAATGGAATTCTACAACTTATCCATTCATTCATGACGTGGACCAATGAAATTCTACAACTAACCTATTCATTCATAAAACTTGACAAGCTTATCTCGATAAACACTTGTCATTGACGTAATGTTAATTCCAATCAGGGCAGTTATTCATTAACGTATCCGGTAATTATCTTAGCTTTGTTGTGTTCTTATGAGTAATTGGTCTGTATATCCTTCTCTGGGTTGAAGTGGTGGTTTACATGGTCAACGTTAAATAAACACGTCTTTAGCTTGAAAAGTTTACTGCATTGAGTGGCCCCTCGCTATAACACACGTTGGGAGCCATACTGACAGCCACGTAATAGAGAATCAGCGGTAAAGCGAACCAGAGTTGGAATGTAAAATAATGGCTTGACTTCAGCTATCAAACATTACCAACCTTTCAAAAGCATTCTGCAGCATTAAATACAACTAGTTCAACTTTGTTTATAAGAAGGACAAATATTTACATCACTATGATAGAAATCTAGACATTAAATTTTGCTTGGCTTCGGGCATGCGCAATCAAGCTTGGTTATCAAAGCTCTTCGCACCATTTTTATCATATAAACACTGAAGCGACTTCTAAATCTGTGTATGGAGTATCGGCTTTGTTTAGATGTTATAACATGGCGAATATTTACGATAGATTGTTGACTGTAGTGTTGCTAATCTCGCTTGAACTGACAAGAAAATGACATATCATTAAAAAATAAGAACAAACACTGTAAGAAAACGTATGTATTTTTTATTTTGGTACATTTAAAACAATTTATTTAAAAAACAAACGTTCATAACAAAACATTTGTCATGTTACTTAAAAAATTACCGTATCAACTTACCGTTACCAAATCTTACTAACGTGTTTTCCCATCATGGCATGTTGACCTGTTTCCACGATTGCTAGAAGGGGGTCGCCTTATACATGAGATACATGGTTTTTACCTGATTTTAGGGGTCTGAGAAAGGGGGTCGTCTTATACACAGGGTCGCCTTATACACAGTAATATACGGTATATATTTTTTTGTTGTGCTTTATTTTAAGTTTCAAGAGGCCTGTATAGTTTGATTTCTACTGAGTCAATATTTCTCATGGTGACTTTTTATTCATAATAGAATAATTTCATTATAACTTAGAAATTTTCAACATTGTTACTGGTTAACAGTTTTTAGAGGGAAAAAAATCGAGCTATCGTTAAATTTATAATCTTGTACATTTACAATTACTTACATTGAGAGTAATGTGGCGGGTGAAAATGTCAAAAGATTTTAAAGCCTACAATGATGTATCTATGATAAGGAATCATGATTAATTTCAAATCGAAATGAAAAGGGCACATTTTCTTTCAGATTCTGTTCCATCAATATCATGTTATTTGGGTAAAATCGATGAAATGTTAATGTAGAATGCTGAAAATCTAGCTTTTAATTTCTATATTAATTCTATATTGTTCAGAAGTTAGTCATGAAATCAACACTCACTAATTGCGCTTAATGCATTAATACCTTTGCTTTGATGCCAGATATCGGTCACTTGACCGGTTCAATTATATAAGAGGTGGCGCGTCAAGAAGTTATCATATGTTCGGACAAGGTCTCACTTGTTGTAATCCAAACATACGATATTCGTGTTGATGGGCTGTCTAGTTATAACGGGGAATTAACTCTAGGCAGATGAAATCCAAAGTCCTTGAAATAGTTATGCACACTTTTATTTACAGGAACAATTATAACAACATAGTAACAAGTACAACTTGTAGATAACAGTTGAATCCTATCCCCTCCAGAGGCAATTGCTACAACATAGGTACAGAGCCTCCGGAGAGATGAGTCCAGTTGGGTATCCTGAGATGAACTGCTGAACCTTCAAATATCTTGGATTTATATAGTCAGTTAGGAGGTTAAGCCTGATGGCTGAATGATTTCATTGGTCGAGGTTAAGTAAAACAGTTTGAACACCATGAAGACAGTTCATTGTTCTAATGGATTGACATGTCTGGATAGCTTGAAGATTAACGAAGTAATATCAATTAATATGCCTGAATGGATTATCTTTATTTAGCCTAAGGGGGTTTCCACAACTAGTACTGTCAGTGTCAGGGAATGTAAAAGGGATTTACTATTATAGATGATGAACCTGATAGTCAAGATGTCTGCTCATCAATTGGGGATTAAAGAATTTACTGTTACTGTCACTTGTCAGGAGATTAGCAATCAAAGATTATGCCTTAGGTAGTATGGATGTCTGCTCATGAGTAGGAGATTGCCTTTGGTATATGTTGTGTTTTCAGAATGTGTAATTTTCCTAAACTAAATATTGAAGTAATATGTCTTTGGATTAATGTATATGTATTGTGACATGTATTTTGAGTATGTGATGTGAACTATTTGAATAATGAAGTAATTTATCTAATGAATTAACTTGTATAAATGTTCTGAACTGCTAATGTATCTTGGATAATATCTGTGAATATGTAATAGATTTTCCTTATTTCTATGAAGATAGTTTTAGTATAATTTGGGTAATAGCTAGCCCATGATATCTTCCCCTCGCTTGTGAAGTTTGGGCTCCAAACTTTTTGTATGTTTGGTAAGAGTTTTAAAATATGATATGTATATAATAGTTCACAGTGATGATATAAATGATAGTCTATTCTTATGTAGTTGACAATTCACACTGATGATGGTCCATTCTCATGATAGAAATTATAGTGTTGATATTGCTATTCTTCATAATGATATTGATGATGGTCCACTTCTTTCCTGGTATTGATGTTAGTCCATATTGATAATGATTCACACTGATGATAATGTCTATGATTGTTCTCTTCCAAAATGTGCGTTTCATCCATGCTGCACTGAGTCTTGACTGTTGTTTCCTTGATGGTGATGAACATCAGATGTAGATCCTCCTGCTGTAGGGACTTGGTCTGGTGGTTCAATCTGTACATCTTGATGTCATGGCCACTTGAAACCGTCTCTGTTCAGGTTGATCCAGGCAGCATAATATGAAATCATAAAGAGAAATTCTGGGCAGCAAATGTTTTATATAATAGAATCTGGTTTATGTATATATCTTAATAAGCAGGAATAATCTGTATTTAATACTGTATCTGCATAGAAGAAATAATTGTTATATTATCATGTATATCATCACAATCTGGAAGTAAAAGGGTTCATTAGTAATGGTGGTTATTGATATTTTTGTGTCTGAAAAAGATAGAAATTTAATTTCTTATTAAGGAAAAAAAAAGGGATAAGTTTATTTATTCGCTCAGTTAACCCTTACGTTGCGTATATATATTTTACCATTTTTAGCCCCTGTGGCGGAATTTACAGGCTCGCAGCTCGCAGCAGTAGTTTGGGCTTTGGCACTAACTAGCTCTGCTGGCGGAATTTCCAGGCGGCGATTCCGGTATCGTTTTTACAAAATATACCGCATCTACATGGCGAATAAGGACTATATACGGGCGTTCAATACAAATTCAAGTAGCGACACCCGTACACAAATGGCTAATTCACACTCGAAACTTTGAATGAATTTTCTATGTTTTTTCGTTTTTATTCTATTACTTTCGAAAGATTGTCTTTTATTCGGGCCTCGTAACATCATAAATACGAAAATTATTTATCCATTTATTATCCATTTATATACGGAATTGAAGACAAGATGTCTAGCTTCACAATGATATAAAAATTATTAGAATGCGACCTTTGGTTATAATTCTATAGCTATGTAAAGTTTGTCTTTATTTCCACCTATAAAATCGTCAATACTTACAACATGTATGCGGCATTGCAAACGGTCGTTCATCGCACTTTTCCAAGAAATCATAATCTCGAACCAGTTGACAAATAAGCACATGTCAACCCAAATATGGTTATGTTGTTTGACTTTTCAAATAAACGCTAACCTCGAACCATAACTGATGAAAATATGTTGATTAGTTTGTGTGCCGTTTGGTTTCACATGCCTCTCAGAAAGGTAAAATTGTATCTTTATTTCTGTGAATAAATCTGCGCATTTTATATAGAATAAAAGATTATTCTTTTCGGTTTATTGTGATATAAAAATTATGAAAATGCATTCAGTATTTTAGCCTTGATAAATGTTTTAGAAGTTGTGAAAATCGCCGATTGTTTCAAAATTTATGAAGTGTAAACATGACCTTTTTCACGGCGCTTGCTGTGTCTTTATTATTTTTTTGAGATTTTCTAATTTTATATGGGAATGTAGTCCATTGTTTCCCCTTTATTTTGCCGTATTTTTTTTTGAAAACAAACAATTCGCTCACATGATATGAAGTGCGGGAGTAAGGCGAGTTAGCGATTTTTTTCCCCGTCTCGCGAGATGCGAGGCAGATAGCAGTCTCGGGCGAGGCAAACCCGAGGCAATACAAACACGTGGGTGAAAATAGCCTCAAGCGAATTAATGCTTCGGGGGCTAAGCCCGACATAATTGGCCTTTTGTAAAGCTAATTATCGATGCGTTACGGGTCAACAATGCACACGCAAATTGGTGTGAATTTTGCTTGATATTCCGACCACACACTGAACAAAGCTTTATTCTCATGTCGGGTCGCGATGCGTAAATACAGCCATTCTCATGGGTCGGGTCGCGGACACAATCGACTCGTGACCCGGTATGGGGGATAGGACAGTACTTAGACAGCCGTGAATTATTCTAAGTCTTGTAACCAGGATCCGTATTGAGGTACCTACGAATCGCTTATAGCCCGCCCGGATAATTCCGTCACCCGCATGTTAAGGGTTAATACATGTGTATAATACATTGACTATCTATGATAGTATGAGTGCTTTTGTAATACTGGTGCTGTATATTTGAAGTATACTGACATATAAAAACTTTAAATGGTGTGATGAACATATCTATATACAAAACGTATATACTGGTACATAAATAAACATGTGTATATTCGTTCACTATCTTGGATAGTATGAGTGCTAGGAATATGGTTGCTATTGGATAGCTGTAATGTACTCACATATTTTGTGCAATTCATGACATATGTAGACATTATGTTGATAATATGGAATAGCTGAGATGCACAAACGCACATTATGCGCCATACATAACTAACATATTCATGATGCTGAAATAATAATGATAATAATAAATTGTTTTATGACAATATTGAATAGCTGAAATGTCTGTACGCACATTATGCGCCATTCATAACTAACATATTCATAATGCTGAAATAATAAAATAAAACTGTTGTATGTTAATATTGAATAGCTTAAATGCATGTACGCACATTATGCGTCACACACAACACAACACAACACAGAGGTAAACATAAATGCTAATTGCTAAACTTGGTATGCTTATCTTGAATTAGGGATATGCACAATCACACATTATGCGTTGTACATAACTAATAGTGATTAATAAGAATGAAACTTGGTCATGATAATAGCTGAATGGTCGCACATTATGCGTCATACATAACTAATAGTAAGGTATTCATAATACTAAATGCTAAACTGGGTATGCTGATATTGAATTGCTGAAATGCATAACTGCACATTATGCGTCATACATAACTAACATATTCATAATACTAATATAATCATAGCTCATGCATAATTGAATTATACACACACATTATGTGAATACAAAACATTTGCATTTGTATGATTAGAAGATAATAAGAAAAAATAGAAATGAAAATATGAATTCTAATCCATCATGTATTGTGAGATAATTAATGTTAATGTGCATTGTTAATGTGCATCATTCATTCTCACATTCATTCCTGGGTTAGTTTTACCATCTTGATATTGGATGATCAGTTCAATCATCAAGATTTTTGTGTACCAAAAACAATCAGTCGATCAAGCTGAAGTTAGTGTTCACAAATGGTAAAATAAAGTTTTACAAAAAATAACTCAACACAGTAGAAAGCGGTAGCCAATGATCTTTTTCAAGCTGACAGAAAAGCCTGGCGATTGGACCACAATGTATCATACCGTTTATTGAGGAGAACCTGAATTTTCTGCAAAAAAATGTTGATTTGTACATAATCAGTGTAAAAAGTAAGTGCATATTGATAGGGTCTTGTTGCACCTATGAAAATCTCACGGTATTCCATATGCCCTTCCATGTCACTGGTTCTGGAGGCAAATATTGGTAAATTGTCTTTTGTTGGGGTGGGATGATCTCTTTTCATTTCATAGAGGTTGTTCCAGCTCTTGTTTAGGTATTCTTGTATGAGACGTGGATGGACACTCTCAAAGTACAGAACACGTTCGACATCGTCAGGTGCATCCTCGTAGCCAGGTGCATTGAATTTATTTAATAAAACTGTTACATAGCAGTCACCATCCACACGTTCAATTCCGACAACTTCTTTGACATTCATTTCAAATTGTCGCAAGTGTTTTGGATAAATCGGCATTGGTGGAACTGCTTGTACAATGCATGGAGTAATAGGCATCTGGCACAAGTCTGGTGTACCTTCAGATATGATGTTGACATTTTCCTCCTGTTCTGTAGTCTTTTTCTCGAAAAATTTATGTCCTTTGAGAGGTCGTTTCCTACGCCTTCCTGCCATGTTCCTGTTTGAATGAAAGTCTCTTTTTAATACGTCTGGAATAGTGCTCCCGTATTCCCAAGTATTTCCTCTTTCAACATCCTTCCATTTTATCCTATAATATATTTTCTTGTTTGCTCTTTTTGATGAAAGGATTGAGTCAATTTCATTTGCTTGTATGTGTTGAGTAATTTCAGTTTGACTTGATTCTTCATCCTCATCTTGTTTGTTCTGTATTTGCTTGTCCTGGTTTTTCTTCTTGTGTTTAGCTTTATTGTTCTGTTTTCTTGACTTATCTTTCTTGTTTTCTTGCTTCTTGGTGTTACTTGTAGTTGAGTTCTGTTGATTTCCTTCTCTTGATTTCTTTGCTTGAGTTGTTGCTTTCTTTTTCTTGTTTTGCTTGTTATGTTCGAATTGTCTGGCTTCTGCTTGTTTTTATCTAGGTTTTCCTCTTGGACTTCTGTGTCTTCTTGGTTCGGCACATTGTTGTCAGCTGTCGAGTTGTCGTCTATGACATCTGGATCCATGTTGTCATTGTCGTTGATCAATGGTTCTGGTGGATTTTGTGGACGATCAGCTGGGTCGAAATATGGCTTGAGGCGATTGGCATGGACAAGTGATTTGTGGATCTTGTCATCAGAACTTCTTCTTAATTTGTAGGTATAATTTGGGCCTAATTGAACAATGTAGTAACTTCCATACCATTTCTTTGTGAGCTTGCTTGACAGTCCTTTTTCTACTTTTTGACAGTAGAGCCATACTCTTTGTCCTGGTATGAATTCTGGTTCCTTGGTTTTCCTGTTGTATTGCTGTGAATAAACTTCTTTGGCTCTGGTATTGTTTTCAGCTGCAACTTTTCTTGTAATTTCTAATTCCTCCAGTAAATTTGAAAGATAGCTCCTGTCATTAGTGCCTAAATTTTCCTTTGGAATGAGGGTGACATCCTGAGGTGCTCTCATTTCACGGCCAAAAAGCGAAATAAATGGTGATCTCTTTGTTGATGAATTTGGAGCCATTCTGTAAGCCATCATAATGCCAGGTAGGAGGCGGTGCCAATCATTCTGTGGATTGTTGCAGTAGGCTCGTAGAGATTGGTTGATGTAGGAATTCATCCTTTCCACGCAGCTGTTTGTTTGAGGGTGATATGGACTGGTATGGGTCATCTTGACATCAAAAAGTTCACATATTGCTTTTATTAATTTTGACATGAAGTTCTGTCCTCGATCCGATATTAATGTCCTTGGTGCGCCATACCTGCAGAATATTTCTCGTACCATGACATCTGCAACTTCTTTGGCTTCTTGAGTTCGGAGTGGGAATGCTTCACACCATCTGGATGACGCATCTGTGATAACCAGTATATGCTTGTACTTGTCTGGTGTCGTCGGCAGTGGACCAAGAATGTCAATATGCCACCTTGTAAAGATTTCCTCCACAGGCATTGGGCAGAGTGGAGCTTTCTTCCCATGGTAATGCCTCTTGGTTTGTTGACAAACTTCACATGATTGCACATACATAGCAATTTCTTGGTACATTCCTGGCCAGAAGTACTTTGGTCTGATGGTGTTGTGCATTCTTTCCTTTCCGTGATGACAGCCTCCAAGTTGTGAGTCATGGTAAGCTTGTAGCACTTGATTCCTGAGTGTTCTTGGTACTGCTAATTGTTTAATGAATTTGTCTGTCTGTCCTTTTTGTCTTTGGGGTACAAACCGATAGAGTATTCCATTGTCAATTTCATATCTATCAGCCTCTACTAGCACTTTGTGTCGTTCTTTCTCGTCATTTGGAAGGATGTCGTCTTCTTTGTAGTCAAACACTTGCATAAAATCTGGACATATTCTCTGTAAATGGTGTAAATTTGGATGAGATTGGATGGTTACTTCCAAGATTTCATCCTTTGAAATTTCAGCATTTACTGAATATATCGAAGCAACAACTTCTTCTGGAATGGCTTGATAGTCCTCTTCATATTCGAAAGTAACCGAAAAAGCCGATGCGTTTTGTACGGTAGTAAACACATTATATTCAGCAAAATTCTCGAACGGACGTGACGGATTGTTGGAATCAGACGGAAATGACGATGTAGTGGACGTAAAAATGGTCCTTTCTGTGTCTTCTTCAGTCTGGTTGTTGCAGTTGATGTTCTCTTGATATTCTCTTCTTGAAAGGGCATCGGCATTACCATTTGATTTGCCGCTGTGGTGTATGATCTCAAAGTTGTACGTTGATAACTCTAAAGACCAACGTCCTAATCTTCCTGTGGCATCTTTAATTGATTTAAGCCATTTTAGTGCTATCTGGTCTGTGTACACTATGAATTTGGAATTTGCTAGATATGGTCTAAAAGATCTAATTGCTTCCACGAGTGCTAGGCCTTCTTTCTCTGTAATGCTCCAGTTCTTCTCACTTCCCTGTAGTGCTCTGCCGCCATAGGCTACTGGATGCTCCTTCTGGTCTTGATCCTTCTGACTTAACACAAAGCCAATGCTCATATCACTGGCATCAGTTGAAAGTATGAATTCTTTTTCAAAATTTGGATAGGCCAAAACTGGTGTGGTACACATGGCTTCCTTGAGGGCATTAAAGGCTTTGTCACTCTCGAGTGACCACTGGAATTTTGGCTTCTTGTTCAAAACAGGTTCTGATTGTTTCTTTAGTAGAGCATTTAGGGGCAGAGCAATTTTGGCATAGTCTTTCACATATTTCCTGTAGAAATTTGTAAGTCCCAAGAATGATCAGACTTGCTTCTGAGAAGTTGGAACTGGAAAGGATTTGATGGCTTCAATCTTCTTGTCGTCCACTTGCACTCCTCCACAAGATAAAACATGGCCGAGAAATGAAACTTTGTCTGTAGCAAAATTACACTTGGATGGTTTTAATGTCAATTTTGCTTCCTTGAGGTAATAAAACACTTGTTCCAAATGGTGTAAATGGTCTTCAAATGTTTGGCTGTAGATGATTAAGTCATCTATATAAATCAAAGCAATTTTGAAAAGCAATTTTCTAAGCACTTTTGACATGAGCATCTGAAAGCAAAGTGGTGAATTTGACAAGCCCTGAGGCAAGCGTTTAAATTGATACAGTCCTTTGTGTGTCACAAAAGCTGTCTTGTGCTTAGAATTCTCGTGGAGTGGGACCTGAAAGAAGCCATTGGCTAAGTCTAACGTTGAAAATATCTGAGCATTCTTACTTGCTATCTGGTCAACAACATCATCAAAAACAGGAAGAGGCCATGACATTGGTAAAATAACAGCATTTAATTTTCTATAGTCACAGACAAACCTGTAAGTACCATCCCGCTTCTTAACTAAAACAATGGGAGCTGCATACATAGAATTTGATTCTTCAATGAGGTCATGCTTCAGAAAGTCATCAATGAGTTCTTCTGTGACCTTCTGTAGATGAGGTGACTGGCGGTAGGGTCTGGATCGAATCGGGGGATGATTTCCTGTCATTATCTCGTGGTAATGCATATCTGTCCTTCCCAGATCAGTCAAACTTGTCGAAAAAAATTCCCTATTTTTACCTAGGAAGACTAACAGTCTGTGTCTTTGATCAGTCGTTAGCTGTGCATTTGTCAGGTCAAATCCAAGGTCTCTAGCAATTTTGATGTAGTCATCGTCCTTTGTTTGACTGTCTTGGTCTATTTGTACTGTGTTGATAGTGGCCTGCTCCCCGTCAATGTCAAAGATACTGTTTGCTTCAACATAGCTGAATTTGCCTACTACTGTAGATTTTTCTATCACTATTTCATCTTGAGATGGATTTAAAAGCCTAAAAGTGCCTATTCCATTGTTTGATTTACAAATTGTATTGCCACCTGCTACCTCAAAATTTGCTGTAAGTGAAGATATGGGCTCTATGAGAACTGTTGTGCCGTCAGGAACGTCTTCTAATCTAACTTTAAAGTGTATCTCACTCTGAGAAGGGATGTAAATCTCGTCAATCGTTCTAGCTAAGTCTGACATGTCATGTTCTGAAGCAGTCATAAATCTAACGTAACGTCTGTCTGAAGTCTTATTGTCAATAATCAAAGAATTGCAACTGAAATCTAAGACAACATCATTTTCTTCAAGGAATGGTAACCCCAAGATGACCGCTTTCGGCAATGAAGGGAGAACAAGAAACCTATCAGAAAATTCTTGGCTTTCAATTGAAAAATCCAAGTCAACTGACCCCATTACGTCATATGTAGCTCCTCCAACCCCTTTGATATGTTGATAGCATGATTTACCCATTGATACATTTGGAAATGCTAATTCAAGAAAGTTGGCTGAGATACAATTTACGCTGGCCCCTGTATCTATGAGTGAGGCAGCGAAACAGTCACTAAAGGTTGCCTTGACAACCGATTTAGCGAGAGGCGTGACAAGAGAGACCACAGGAATTTCTCCCTCAAAACTGCCTTCCATGTAAGAACACATGTTTACAATCTTAAAGTAATGATCACTATACCAAGAATGAGACAAAATCAAAAGAAAATGTACTTACACTTTTTATGAATTCTCTTCTTCCTTCTTGGCGACTGAGGCGGCGGTCTTTGGGTCTCTCTTGGTGGTCAGTAAGATGCTGTGTTGTTATATCATCTGGGATACTTTCATATCATCAGATGGTGTCCTCCATAAGTATGTCCATAAAAATTCCTGGCAAATGGATTCCGGATCTTTTGAAGATTCTCACCAAGTTATCATATGTTCGGACAAGGTCTCACTTGTTGTAATCCAAACATACGATATTCGTGTTGATGGGCTGTCTAGTTATAACGGGGAATTAACTCTAGGCAGATGAAATCCAAAGTCCTTGAAATAGTTATGCACACTTTTATTTACAGGAACAATTATAACAACATAGTAACAAGTACAACTTGTAGATAACAGTTGAATCCTATCCCCTCCAGAGGCAATTGCTACAACATAGGTACAGAGCCTCCGGAGAGATGAGTCCAGTTGGGTATCCTGAGATGAACTGCTGAACCTTCAAATATCTTGGATTTATATAGTCAGTTAGGAGGTTAAGCCTGATGGCTGAATGATTTCATTGGTCGAGGTTAAGTAAAACAGTTTGAACACCATGAAGACAGTTCATTGTTCTAATGGATTGACATGTCTGGATAGCTTGAAGATTAACGAAGTAATATCAATTAATATGCCTGAATGGATTATCTTTATTTAGCCTAAGGGGGTTTCCACAACTAGTACTGTCAGTGTCAGGGAATGTAAAAGGGATTTACTATTATAGATGATGAACCTGATAGTCAAGATGTCTGCTCATCAATTGGGGATTAAAGAATTTACTGTTACTGTCACTTGTCAGGAGATTAGCAATCAAAGATTATGCCTTAGGTAGTATGGATGTCTGCTCATGAGTAGGAGATTGCCTTTGGCATATGTTGTGTTTTCAGAATGTGTAATTTTCCTAAACTAAATATTGAAGTAATATGTCTTTGGATTAATGTATATGTATTGTGACATGTATTTTGAGTATGTGATGTGAAATATTTGAATAATGAAGTAATTTATCTAATGAATTAACTTGTATAAATGTTCTGAACTGCTAATGTATCTTGGATAATATCTGTGAATATGTAATAGATTTTCCTTATTTCTATGAAGATAGTTTTAGTATAATTTGGGTAATAGCTAGCCCATGATAATATTGCCAACGTCCTGTCATATGACTTAACTGGTCGTTAGTTAAAATAAAGATATACATATAGGCGACATTCAGTCTGGACATAGTGAGCCAATCAAAATTAGGAATGTTCTATTCAGCCAACGAAATTTAAGAATATTATGTTCTGTTGTTTCGTCAGCGATAGCAGCTGGTCATTCACTATTATGTATGATGCACACCGATGTACATGGATTAGCAATCATATGGTGACAACAGGTTAGTTATTTAAATCAATAAGGACATCCTAAAGTGCGAACTAGTTAGAAAATCATCACAATGTAGTGCAACAATTGTATTCCTTTTAATTTGTAAAATGATACAGATATATACGTCGCATAAGTCTTGTTTTTCGTTGAGTAGGATTAGCATGAATTCTGGTTTGTTTGCCGATCCAATTTGGTATAATTGTGGAAACACATTGTTTAATGAATTGTTTCATTGAATCAAAATACTTTGAGATAGTATCCTACATATCTGCTGTTATTTAATTTCAACTGTTAAATAATGGAATAGATAAACGTGAGACATAGTAACGAGATATGTATCCCGATCATTTGGTACACTCGCTTGTTCTTCATTCAAATCTTTGTTATCGCTTGACCTACGTTGTTCAAAGAGAGATCTCATTGCTAGAATAAGAGTCTGACATAACGGAAATTGTCAGTGATGGACATTCACGCAGTAACTCTATAGAACTGACACTTCAAAATGACACAAAGAAAAGACAATGGCAGTAGATTTACGCTGAAATATCCACTCGGCATTATCGGAGACTAAACAATCTAAACACATGTGTACAACAACCAAAGTTAATTAACGACTGAACAGAATATGCCGACAGAGTTTCTAATAGATTTGATCACGTTTGGGCTGTTTTGACAAGTGATATCAGTGAAAAATACGTGACGGCTATACGAGTGTATAATGTAAACAATAACATAAGCCAGCTACTCGTTGAGCAGGACTCCTGAGTAACACGTCACACCTCTGCTAGCAGATGATTGGCTAATGAAACGTTTGGCGGCTGTAAAAATGAAGTATTTTTTAAAAACGTTTTTTTCTACTATTTTGGGGTGGATTTGTAATCCAATACTTTTGTGTCGTTATTCTTTAATGTTGTCAGAATCATTACCGCGAAGCCTACCCCCTGAGGTTAGAATATCTTTAAGGGATAAGATCCGGAGCTTACCATGGTTTGGTGTATGTTCTCCATTGTCCTATGCTGTGTCCATTGATGGACCCTGTGCTGTTGTAGGAGCCGGCAATTTCGTCGCCGAAGTTACCGTATTCAACCGATGTTGTTGGCGAGTGCGGGAGAGTTCCTCCAGTGTATGGTTCCTCCTGATGATGTCGTGTCTGGAACTCTGCACAGCTCTTCCTACCTCGTAGCGCTCTCCATTGATGTAGAGCCTGTCCGCCGTTAGAGCTGCCCGATCCCTGGCAGCATTTGCAGCACGTCTCACTGGATACAGAAGTTTCCTCCGGTTCTCGATCTCTTTTGGAAATTGTTCATTTACAAAATACTTACCGTATATTACTGTGTATAAGACGACTTTTTTATACCAGAAAATAGGGGGTCAAAGAAGGGGGTCGTCTTATACACAAGGGCTATGTTTCAGAAGAAGAAATTTTGAAGCTTCATTGACGAACTCACGATGTTCAAACCGGAAACAGCAATACAGTCAACTCATTTTTACAAAATGGACATAAATATTTATAAATAATTATTATGTACTATTATGTTATTTTTTTTATTACTATATGGAGTTAAATACATAAAATATATTTGATAATTCATTTAAAAATAATAGGTTGACGGACCAAAAGTGGTACCAGCAGTCAAGCAAACGATCGATGAATTCAGTGACGTGGACCAATGAAATTCTACAACTTATCAATTCATTCATGACGGGGACCAATGAAATTCTACAACTAACCTATTCATTCATAAAACTTGACAAGCTTATCTCGATCACGTGTCACTGACGTAATGTTAATTCCAATCAGGGCAGTTATTCATTCATGTATCCGGTAATTATCTTAGCTTTGTTGTGTTCTTATCAGTAATTGGTCTGTATATCCTTCTCTGGATTGAAGTGTCAACGTTAAATAAACACGTCTTTAGCTTGAGAAGTTTACTGCATTGAGTGGCCCCTCGCTATAAGTTAACACATGTTGGGAGCCATACTGACAGCCGCGTAATAGAGAATCAGCGGTAAAGCGAACCAGAGTTGGAATGTAAAATAATGGCTTGACTTCAGCTATCAAACATTACCAACCTTTCAAAAGCATTCTGCAGTATTAAATACAACTAGTTCAACTTTGTTTATAAGAAGGACAAATATTTACATCACTACGATAGAAATCTAGACATTAAATTTTGCTTGGCTTCGGACATGCGCAATCAAGCTTGGTTATCAAAGCTCTTCGCACCATTTTTATCATATAAACACTGAAGCGACTTCTAAATCTGTGTATGGAGTATCGGCTTTGTTTAGATGTTATAACATGGCGAATATTTACGATAGCTTGTTGACTGTAGTGTTGCTAATCTCGCTTGAACTGACACGAAAATGGCAAATCATTAAAAAATAAGAACAAACACAGTAGGAAAACGTATGTAATTTTTATTTTGGTAAATTTAAAACAATTTATTTAAAAAACAAACGATTATAACAAAACATTTATGTCATGTTACTTAAAAAATTACCGGTATCAACTTACCGTTACCAACGTGTTTTCCCATCATGGCATGTCGACCTGTTTCCACGATTGCTAGAAGGGGGGTCGTCTTATACATGAGATACATGTTTTTTACCTGATTTTAGGGGTCTGAGAAAGGGGGTCGTCTTATACACAGGGTCGCCTTATACACAGTAATATACGGTAGTACCTTTCAGTTTGTCAAACGATGCTTGCTTAATCATTTCTCTATCCTTGTAGCTGCTAAACTTAGCTACAATTGGTCGGGGTCTGTCCTCCATTTCGCGTTCACTACGTGGCGCTCCCAGCCGATGAACTCTCTCGAATTCAATCTCTTTCTGTATTTGGAAATTTTCTCGTATGAACGTGGAAAGCCCGGTGTCACAATTTTCATGCTTAGTCTCTGAAATGCCAATAAACAGTAGATTGTCTCTCATAGATTTAGCTACATCTAGGACTTTTTCGTGTAGGTCCTTGACGTCAGCGGATATGGACACGTTTTGAGACTCACGTATTTGTTTGTCGACTGTTTCAAACTTCTTACTCTGGTTGTTGAGCCTCACTTCCATCTCGTCCAGTCTCTTGTCCTGGTATACAACTGTCCTCTCTATATTGCCGGTTGTCTCTCTCATTACCCTCATTTCATCTATTCTCACAACTAGATTAGCGAGGGTGGCCTCTATAGAGTCCAGTTTTAACAGCTTATTGTCCATCATAGTGATACGGTGGAATAACTCCGTGGCCCACTTTGGTCTCATTGAGTCAGGGGAGGTAACCGGTATAGCACGGGGGTTGTATGGGGTTAAAGGTACATAACCATTAAATGCATGAATTTGGTTTCCATACCCTTCGTTCGACGCCATTTCTTGAATCTTCTCTATAGATAGTATAGAATTGTCGTTCGCCTGTTTTGGAAACTTCACAGAGTTATAAAGGCTACCATCACTTTTCTTTCACTTCTGCCTCTGAGCCTTCTTTTGACCTTTGTTTGTCATTACATTGTGATAAAACTAGGTTTTGGCTAGTACTTACGTGTGTCTAGATGAGTTGCAGTTCGTATATATTTCCGAATACGTTGGGCTATAGGGGGCGGGATAGCGCAGTGGTTAGCGCGTTCGGCTTCGGATCAAGAGGTCCGGGGTTTGAATCCCGCCAGGGGCACGGCAACTTTGTCTGCAGTAGAGAACTGTTCTACACGCAGTCAAGTTTGGCTGCAATGCTACACTGAATTTCTGTGCAGTACCACCCATGGTTCGCTAGTTCCAGCCGATGCTCGCAGGTTTCACCGCAATGCATAGCCACATGCCGTTGTGGGCTTTCTCCCTGCCATAATACTAGCAGCCGCGATATAAGTGAAATACTCTTGAAAGCGGCGTTAAATCCCAACTCACCTCACCTCACCTCACCTCACGTTGGGCTATATTTTAGAGGCGTCAGTTAGTTAGTAGTCAGTCAGTTTGTTGTTGTCGGAACCACGTTTTTAGTTCCACCTGAGGTCGTTTACTAGGAGCGCTCGGGTTGGGTAAGGAGGCAGGGGTGTTGGCCAATACGGATCCCGGATCGCTTACTTAGAAGAATTCACGGCTGTCTATGTACTTGGCTATGCCCCATACCGGGTCCCGAGTCGATTGTTTCCGCGACTCGCTGCATGAGAATGGCTGTATTTATGCCTCGCAGCTCGCAATGAGAATAAAGCTTTCTTCAGTGTCTTGTCAGAACGTCCAGCAAAATTCACACCAATTTGCGTGTGCATTGTTGACCCGTAACGCATCGATAATTAGCTTTACAAAAGGCCAATTTTGTCCTGCTTCGCTCCGATGGCTACACTGCCCGGCGGCTAATTAGCACCTAAGTGTCAGCACTGCCCCGGGGTGAGATAGGCCCGTACAGGCTTATCTGTCTCGCATCCCGCCACATGGGCAGATAGCCTATGCTTATCTGTCTCGCATCTCGCCACATGGGCAGATAGCCTCTAATTACGGGAAGATATTGCGATAAGCTACCTTTCTCTCGCACTTCGTATCATATGAACCAATTGGTTGTTTTCATTTTTTTTATACCAAAATAAAGAGGAAAGAATGGCCTTTATTCCCATATAAAAATCGCAATTGCGCTAACATAACTGAAAATACAGCAATCGCACAGAGATAGGCGACTTTCGCACTTTTGAATTTTGATACATGTGGCGCATTTACCCCAACATGCCTCGGCGCTCTATTTCTAAGAAACTACTTGGGATATTTTCATAATTTTTTTATCAGTATATAGATAAAAGAATTGTCTTCAATTCCATATAAAATACGTGTATTTTCGGCCATAACTTTTGATGCGCCTGGTGTCGCGCAGAAGGTGATATTCGGCTTTGAATAAGTGGCGCTCTTAGCATATACCATCATTACGGGCTTTATAACTTGTGAACCGCAAGTCCGATTTTTATAATTTTTACATCATTGTAAAGAGAAAAACATTGTCTTTAATTCCATGTATAATGCGCATGTTTTCGGGAAGAACTCTGCATGCGCAAAGCGCCGCGCCAAAAGGTATAATTTTCGCACTTCATAACTTTTGAACCGCAAGTCCGATTTTTATAATTTTTACATCATTGTAAAGAGAAAAACATTGTCTTTAATTCCAGATATAATGCGCATGTTTTTGGGAAGAACTATGCATGCGCGAAGAGCCGCAATATTGATGTACGCATAAGTGAAGAAGTATGATAATATATAACTAAAATACTGTTCTTTTGATACGCAAATATAGAGCTTTATAAACGATGAACAACTGTCATGACAGAATTTTGTTTCCAGTTTTGGAAAAAAAAATATAACATAAAAGTGAAAATATATTTGAGTACGGGACCCGCCGCTCGGGGAAAAGCCTTTTCGTGGGAATATTTTCTCAGGAAAATATTTCACTTTTCGGAGTTTCTAAAAATGCGTGAACATTTTTGTTACTGATGCCATTTGCGAAAGGTTTTTATTTCTAAAATTCAAATGCGAGGGCGCACCTTTCCAAACCATTTGAATTGAATTTATTATTTTATCTTTTACATTATTGAATAAAAGACGTTTCATTCAATAAGATTTGAAGAATTATTTATATGTGTAGCGGACTGAACTAAGCAGATGGAGAATTTGATTCCTCACCACTTTTATTACCAAAGTTCTTTTGTATCACAATTACTTTTTTAGGTATTAGTTTTTTCGTGAGCAGGGGAATTTCCGACGGGATTCGCCATGACATAATGAGAAAAAATTCCCATGAACATGGGCGTGGTCCGTCATCTTCGGGACCGACCCACAAGTATAAATATCTACCGGGGGTGCGCGGACCCCCCCCGCTTTTGGTCGCCACCCCCCAAACTTTTTGTGCAAATTATTTTTTTTTTCTACTTTGAAATAAAGGTTGGTGTCATTCCGAGGTATGAAGGTTTCTGCTATATATGTCGAGAGGGCATGGGAACTCATTCCCAATAGAATCCGGGGTTCGTTCCATAGGATTGTTCCTCGGAGTCTCTCGTTCTCAAAAGAGAACATGGGAAACCTGTCCCGCGATTGAATCCGGGGTCCGCCGCGGAAGACGGGGACGGGAATTCCCGGAGAGCATGGGAGTATGCTCCCATGGGTCCGGGCTCCGCCTCGAGAGACCGCTCCTTGGATGCTCTGCTTCTCGAAAAGAGAAGTCATTCGGCAACTGACAACCCGAGCTTCCCTGACATAGCAGTTTATTTTCCGGGCCTCGCGCCCGGTGCTACACGTCGCCGAGGAAATCAGAAAATGGTCCGTTTGACATATGCGTCGGAAAAATCGGCACGATGTCAGAAGCCGTCGGCGCCGTCAGCGCTTGCGGCACAGTCGTCCTAGATGCGCCGGGAGGTTCTGAAACTGGCAAATGAACGTCCATGAAGCTCACATTCATTATCTCTGTATGTTTATTGTCTCGAATCACATGTTATATGTTGCATACATCTAACGCATTTTCAATCATTTACAGGTTGAAGCAGAATGCTGCGCGGACGTGGACGCAAGGCCCTGCGACGGCCTAGGGCGTTGCATACTAGGACACGCAGCTTTGAAGCCGTTTCAAGCGACGACGACTTCATCAACGAGATCCATGCTGATGAAGCCTCTGATATGGAGTCAACTGACAGTGATGGTAGCAGTGGTTTAGACAGTGATGATGCATATGATCGGGACACTGTAATAGATAGTGAACATGGTGACACAGATGCTCTGAGTGATATAGAGACAGAGATTGCCAGAAAGATTCTAGCCGCCGGTAATTCCACCGAAGAAGACTTTAGTGGTTTTGAGGAGGAGTTTGCCGAAATACCACAATATAATCATGATAATTCATAGACGTTTGATGAGTGGGTGGATGGTCCGCGGCCACGTGTAAACTTGCCTTTCACTGGTCAAACTGGGTTGCGCCAGTTCATAGAACTTCCTGAGAACCCTGAACCTATTGACTTTTTCAATTTGTTTATACATAATGATGACTATGAGGATATGGCAACGGAAACCAATAGATATTTCAAACAAGCAATGGAGGACAAAATTCTAAGACCCCGTTCAAGAATGCAACAGTGGCAAGACACCAATGCAGAAGAGATGAAGGTATTTTTAGCCATGACAATTGCCATGTCATTGGTTGTGCAGAGAAACTTTGCTGATTACTGGTCAACAAGTGATGTTACCTCAACGCCTTTCTTCGCCAAGTGCATGCCCCGAGACAGGTTTTGGCTTCTTATTACCTACCTACACTTGGCTGACAACAGGAGGATGCCGGGCCGTAACACCCCGTGCTTTTCACCAATAAATAAACTGGGACACTTGTATAACCGGATAGTTCACCGTTTTTCAAGAGTGTATAAACCGCATCAAAACATTTCAGTCGACGAGGGCATGGTGCCCTGGAAAGGTAACTTATCTTTCAAAGTTTATCTTCCCGACAAGCCTAAGAAGTATGGGATAAAGGCTTTCATGTTGTGTGACTCGCACAACGGATACGTTTGCAAGTTCAAACTCTACACTGGAAAAACGAATGAACCGGTTTCTGAAGGTGGCAAAACTTATGATGTAGTCATGGACTTGGTGAACGACTACGTTGGACAGGGGCATCACATCTTTATGGACAACTACTATTCGTCCACAAATCTGTACATAAATTTGTGGGAGCGGGGAATAGGTGCCACGGGGACATTGAGAGCCAATCGAAAGGGACTTCCTGATTCAGTCAAGAAACCTTAAAAGAAAGCCAAGCAAGGGGACATGACAGTTTCTCACAACCATGGCCTACTCGTTCTTCGCTACGAAGATAGAAAATCAGTGCTTCTCATGTCTACTGTTGAAGATACACAACTTGAACAAACAGGGAAGAAGAACCGGGCAACAGGGGAACCAGTTCTCAAGCCGCGCATTGTAACAATGTACAACAGGTACATGGGAGGTGTTGATCGGGCCGACCAGATGTTGTCGTACACGCCGTTCCGAGTGAAGACCCTGAAGTGGTGGAAACGGGTTTGGTTTCACGTTCTCAACGTTGCCATGTTGAACTCTTACATCGTTTATAAAGAATACAGCAAAGATAAACCTCTAAAAACAAGTCGGGAATACAGGAAGGCTTTGGCGCAACATATAGTAACATTTGCGGACAAGGAACAAGTTCCATCACTTTGCAGACGTCCCCGTGGTCGGCCGAGCACGAGCGACGAGAGTGTCACTCGTCTTCATGGACGTCACTTTCCGACGAAGATTGAGCCTGTCGGAAGGAAGAAAAACGTCACAAGGATGTGTGTGGTATGCTCTAAGGCAAAACGCGCCGTCCTCGCAAAACAGATTGAAGAAGGCAATGGGCCAGCAAGGAAGAAAAAACGAGTAGGCAGAGAGTCTTCTTATGAATGTACAGATTGTAATGTTTCTCTGTGCGCCGCACCATGCTTCAAACTGTACCACACCGCCACTGACTATTCCAGGGCTTACATCACTGCCACGGAAAAAGAAAGAAATGAAGAAGGGAATGAAGAAGAAGAAAATTGAAAGTAAAGAGAGCCGAAGTGTGGACTAGTATATACACATTATATACATACCTTGTTAGGTCCCTAAAGCTGTTCTGCGCACAACCGCAGGTAAATATTGTGTATATTTGTACATAAATGCATTGTAATTTCATTGTAATACATGTCATTGCAAATAAAATATTCTTTATTTTATCAAAGAGACAGAGAAAGTGAATGCGAGCTTTCATTGGAAGTTCAGCCAGAACCGCATCATAAAAACCACCCATAAATGCTGAACCGGGTGGCCGATTTTCATAAAACTTACATGGGGTAAAGAGGAAAGATTCGGCTTTGATTCAATATAAAATTTATACATGCGCACGAAAAACTAAAGTTGCGGCACGTGCCCCGATATGCGCGATAGTCAAAAAGTTGCCTCAAAGTACCGAGGGTACCTTCATTTGGCACGCTATAGCTTCCGAACGAAGTTGCGCATTTTTTTTCTTTTTACATCATCGTAAAGAGCAATAAATTGTCTTCAATTCCATGTATCATATGTATATGCGCAGCGAAAAATAAACATGCGGCAAGTGATGCGCCAGATGTCGCAAAAAGTTAGTTTTTCAAAAATGAATTTTCTAAGTACTGGGGGTGCCTTCCTTACGCTCTTCATATATTGCGAACCATTTGACGTATTCCAATAATTTTTATATCATTGTAAAGAGGAATAAATTGTCTTCAAGTACATACGTGTTTCGCATGCGCGCGAAATAATTTACGATTTTATAAAGCTGGAAATAAAGACAAACTTTACACCGCGCAACATGTATTGCGTTTGCCGCGGTGATTAGTGTATGCTGTGCTCATTAGTACCCATTAGTTCCACGCGCGCTCGGCTCTGGCACCCTCGAGGAGGTCTCGAGGAGGTCTCGAGGAGGTCTCGAGGAGGTAACGGTACTGTAATTAGCACAGTTCCGGGGGGACCAAGCAGTGCCAGTAACTTGGTGCGCGTCGGGACCATTCACGTGGTACTGTCGGGGTAGCGTCACTCTCCTTTGGTTGGTTATATTTTCTGAACCATAAGTCGTATTCTAATAATTTTTATGTCATTGTAAAGAGGAATAAACTATCTAGAAGCACATATAAATTTCGCAATATGCGCGCTCAGGAGTTTTGATTTCATGAAGCTGGAAATAAAGACAAACTTTAGATGACAATAGAATTATAACCATAGGTCGCATTCTAATATTTTTTATATCATTGTAAAGACAAACATCTGGTCTTCAAGTCCATATAAAAATTTCAGTAGCGCACTCCAAATTCATGATGTTATAAGGCCCGAATTAAAGACAATCTTTACAAAGTAATAGAAAAGTAAAGAAAAATCGTAAAAAAATAATTCGAAGATGCGGGTATAAAGCAACCATTTGTGTACGGGTGCCGCGACTTGAATTTGTATTCAACGCCCGTATATAGCCCGTATTCGCCATGTAGATGCGGTATATTTCGTAAAAACGGTACCAGAATCGCCGCCTGGAAATTCCGCCAGCAGAGCTCGTTAGTGCCTAAGCTCAAACTACTGCTGCGAGCTGCGAGCCTGTAAATTCCGCCACAGGGGCTAAAAAGGGTAAAATATATATACGCAACGTAAGGGTTAAGAACAACTGTCATGAAACTGCTGTAGAAACTTAATTTACTGTGTAGGTAAAGCTTTCTCAGTTATTTCCATGATCAATTATCTATTACAACATGATAACACAAAGCAAGAAGGAAATGTATTACTTTATAATGCTTATAACCAAAGTCTTCATCGCTAACCATGGCAAATCCAAAGAAAGTTGAGTACTACACATCACAGAGAGGGGGACAGCAGATACTTTTAGAAGGATACAGATACCGACTCAACAACAGAAGATTGACCTGCGTGCACTGGAAGTGTGTTCAAGATAGCTGTTGTAGAAAGTGTACTACAGTAGGACAGTTTGTCCGAAACCAGTCTGCACACAACCACCCACAGGAAGATCAGGTAGCTTTGAAGATCGCCAGTTCTCTGCGACAACATGTACAGACGGAGACAGCATTCTGCCATTGCGGAGAAGGATGCCTTCCACGACTACGTCACCAGCACCTGGGTGGATGACAAAGCTAAGTTCCGAGCTGGACTTTGGAACCACCATGAGAACCAAGGTCCGAGGATCACCAACTATCTCGAGGGTTGGCATTGGCATCTCAACAAGACAGTGCAGAAGCCTCCCCCGAACATTTTTGCGTTTGTGAAGGTTCTCCAGAAACTAGAAGAAGCTGAGAGGAACAAGTTGGCACAGATGGCACACGGAGCCCGACCCCCACCCCACAAGTGAATCTACACTGAAATGGACCAGAGACTCAGGAGACTGATAGACGGACCGAATCTACACTGAGATGGACCAGTGGACTGAAGAACCAACTGACAACTGGAATCAAGACTCCCATCGAGTTCCTCTCAGCTGCTGGACATCTGATCAAGCTTGTTTGAAGGGAAAAAAAGAAACACCAACCAACACAAACAATCATTATGCGGAGATGACAAAATGATAAATATATTTATATGTAACGCATATAATGAATATAATGAATATAATGAATATGTGGTAAAATGAGTAAAATGTATATAATGTACATAAAAATACTGTGTTTTGTTTTCACTGTAGCCATTAGTCCACAAAATAACGGGTCATTCCATTTGATGAAAGGTTGAAGGATGTAAAAATCAGAACCACTGGTGCATAAACTTGTAGGCGATCGTCCCTGTAGGCGTTAGTAGACTCAACCTCTTGGTTACCTGACAATAGACAGATAGACAATAATTTATCTCACCGCTGCAAAGTACAATACAATTTTAAAAACATTCATAAAAGCAACATCAGCGCTGCTCTTAAAAAAAGCTATGAGAGACTGATTCATCAAAAATAGTCAATATATGATTATTATTATAACATGTTTAACATAATTGTTTTTAAAAAGAGATATTTAAAAAAAAACCCATATAAAATCTATCCATATAGCGTAGAAAGCCTAAGAAACAATATAGTCGCAAGCGACGACAAGCGGATTCTGCCGTTTCAATTGTTTTAATTAAGACATCTGTCCTATATTCGCCGCTAATGGCTCAATACTGCCGAAGCGGTGTTAAACAATAACTCACTCACTCACTCACTCTGTCCTATGTTGTTGCGTATTTTTTCAAAACAAGATTCAAGTGTCTAGCATATCTTTAGGAGTATTGCCATCCAAAGTTTACATGTTTAAATCGAACAATTGTATGACTATAGAAAATGGTTTTGAGCGTGTACTAACGTAAATGAATAGACCGCAAGTGTTTTTTTCAGACCTATTTATAAAAGGGAGCAATTGGTGTACTGGTTAGGTAGAATATGATTTGATAATAACGTTCGAATAAAAAGAAAAGAGAAGAATAGAATTGAAATAGTTTAGATTTGCAAGGACAATGAATATTTACAGCACGGCATTTAACTGTTAGAAAGGGTAGAATAAACGTTTGTGTATATGAGACAATGATGACTCAAATCCGTTACACTTGGCTGGTTTTAGAATACGCATTGAATGGTTACAGTTATTATACTGTGAGAAAGACTGGCTTAAAACAAGGGTAGTTTCATTGATGAGTTTGTTAGTCAATTGTCACATGCGTAATGCATGAATGATGCAAGCCGGACTATTTTGGCGGAGGCAAATACCATCTCGCCTTATATGGAAGTAGCTTACTATGACAATAGTAAAATCTTGTTTATGAATGAATGAAGCGTTAATTCGTTGACTCGTGCTACGTTCCTTAATAATTCTCTATTATGTAAAGATAACAAATTGCATATAAATGTCTGTGTGCATTACACTCACTGTGAATCCTATAACATATTTGAAGAACCGAAACTACAGTCCGATTTACATGCACAGATCTTTCAAGCATAATCAACCTAGATTTGTCTTTTGTCTTTGGCTGATAGATTTGCGGTAATCGTGATGCAGTGTCCGGTTTTCGACCAGAACTACTTTTACATATATCGTCACTATACTGAGTCGACTGTCTTCAAATTGGTCATTTTCGGCAATATTCAGTACTTCTACGTACAATAGCACCATATATAACAGACCTGACCCCCAACAACACAATGTGAGCCAAAACTAAAGTGTGAATTTCCTGTTCACACATCAAAATGAAAGTCGAATTTGATGAACTTATATTTAAAACTCATAAGTCATATAAATTATCATGCTAATTATGGACCTTTTTCCATTTAGGGTGATATTGCGTCTATCTGGTGTTGTCAGTCTTGCATACTCACAGCATCGTAGAGTGGTCAAGGGGAACTAACTCTTCCACATGACGCTTCAATAAAATCCTCATCATTTCCAACATGTTCACTTGTTACACACAATGTTACTTGCTTTCCCCAATGTTTCAGCGGCATATAAATATAAGTTGTTTCGCTTCGATGCACATACCTTAAAAGTGGTGTAACGATTTGTTTAAGTATAGACCTTTTAAGCGAAATAATTATGATTCTCCCATTTATAATGAACCTATGCCGGGAGTCCAACAACTACCCGTATGATATGTACCATTCATTCAAACAGTACAGACAAATCCATTTGGCATACGAAGTCTGACTTGGAAGACATAGACCAACGTGTACATGAAGACACTACATCCTCATCCTACCTGCCATCGGGAACCACCCCCATTGACAATGGGTAGTCTACAACGCAGAAAAAACATTACTGCCTGATTTAACCCATGCAGTATTTCCCTCGCTTTGTTGTGCCAAGATAGTGAATCGCTGTACCAGAAATGCATAGCGGGCCTTGATTTCAAAACACAGATTTCTTAAATATATACTGTAAGGCCTAAATCATCCAGTAATGAAGACTGGCAAGAGTTATGCCTTGCATAGGGAAGTTGGATTTTGTATGTATTGCTGTAATTTAGGGGAAGATTTATGAAGACACGTACCCTAAAAACTGAGAAAGTGGATTTTCTTTGAGATTTAAAGTTTTAACTTATTAGACCAAAATCTCATTAAAGAAGTCGAAAATTCAAAATCGGCAAAACGACAAACGTACCAAAATATTTCAAGACATCATCTTAAATTATTGGTTGCATGTAGAGAACTATTCAAAAATACAACCAAAAAACGTAGCCAGTACGCTAATGTTGACAGTGTTGCCAGTATGAATTTTTAGATGAATAAAAGTTCAAAAACAATTCAAAACAAATTAACATACAAAACAAAATAAGTTTTGAACATTTAAGATTATATATAAGTCAAAATAGTTTTTCACTGGTGGATTTGAACTCTACCTGTTATATGTCGCTGGATTAGAAATCCGACACTCTACCATGAGACCACGAGTCCGATTCAACTAACAAACGAAAATTAGTGATTATATTTATACATCTATAAGACACTGTTTTGTTCGGATAATATTTATCGAAATTAAGGGAATTTATGTAGCTTGTGTTGATATTTTGTCCAAGATCATTTCTTTGCTCTTTGGAGTATCATTATGCATTGATGCAACTACGTCAACATACACTGTACAGCAAACGTGTAGGTTATTTCAGCATGGGCGACAATTAACATCATTATAAATATTCAGAACCGAAACTACACGTCCCATTGACATGCACATGCCTTTAAAACAATATAAACCTACACTGTGGTGTTTGTGTGTTTTAAATTGGTTTCCCATATCAAATTCGATCGTCTAATAGATTTGCGTTAATCATGGTGCAGTGTCCGGTTTTCGATCAGAACTACTTTTACATATTGGCCTATATTGTCATTATTCTGAGTCGACTATCTTCAAATTGGTAATTTTCGGCAACAGTCAGGATATCTCGATACAATAACACCATCTATAATCTTTAGCAGGACTGATCCCCCAGCAAAACAATGTATTTCAAAACGAAATTAGGAATTTCCTCTGTTTACACATCAAAATGAAATGGACTGCATTGTCTCCTAATTGCTTCCGGGTTGAAGTAAAAGTTCGTAGCTATGTCCGATGCCTCTACAATAGAAATTACTGAAAATCAAATTATGAGTGGTCTATTGTCTAGTGACGCTTCAATAAAATCTTCATCAAGTCAGTTCAAATCAAACTTATTAAAATATTCAAAATGACCATACTTTGAAAGGTGATTGTGAAACAAGTATTAGGAGTTTACTCAAAATATAACAAACTTGTTATCCTCGAATGCTTCAGCTGCATATAAATCTAAGATTCAGTGCTTAGATGCAACTGTCTTCAAAGTGGTGTTTCCGCAAAAGTGCATAATCAAAAAAGGTTAAAATTCAATATGGCGTCGAAACCACGTGACCTACGACTTCGCAATGGTAACATATTTTGCTTGTCTAGTTATTAAGCATCTTTTAAAACAAGTTGCGAGTCTCTAGTATGTCACTGGGATTATTAAGACCCAAATTTAACATGTCAAAATCAGACAAATTTTAAGAAAATCAAAATGGCGGCTTAACCACGTGACCTACGATTTTGTCATGATTTACTTTTTTGCTTGTATTGCTCCTGCGCATCTTTTGAAACAAGTTTCGAGTCTCTATGTGGATTTTGAAGATTTTCCCCATGTTAAAGTTTTTCTTTATTATGACCGGAAATGACTGTTCGCGAGCGATTTTATTATTGATTCATAAAGACCATAGTCCTGTCTTACTCTCCTGAAAAAATCGTTCAATTCCATTAATAGGTTTTTGAATTATGGCCCTTTGAAGTTTGCGATTTTAAAAAATTGTCGGACTTTGAAAGGTCACTGTGAAAAAAGTATAAGAGGTACGCTAATGCTTTGGACTATCGTTTAATCACCAACCCTTTAGCTACACATACATGTAAGTTTGAGCTCTTAGATGCTAGTATCTTCAGAGGAGAAGATTGCCAAAGGTGCATGGGGTCGGAAAATTGTAAAATGTGTCTAAAATCAAAATGGCGGAAAAACCACGTGACTGACGAATTCGTCATGATTTACTTTTTTGCTCGCATGGTCATTGCGCATCTTTTGCAAAAAGTTCCAAGTCTCTAAGTCCATTTTGAAAAAAATTCCCATGTTAAAAATCGAAATTTGGAGTCGAACTGGACCTTTAATGGCTGAAACGATTGGCCCCAAAAGCTAAATTTAATAAGTTCACGCTAAGGGCTGTCAGACTGTGAAGTTTGGTGGAATTATCTGTAGCCGTTTCTGCAGAATAGGTGTCACAAAATCGGTGCAGAGAAAAAAAAAAAAAAAAAAAAAAAACACGCCAATAACAATAAGGATTCTGCCCCAAAGGGCAGAATCCTTAAATATATCATGGCAGGCTTTGGCGGTATAATAACTTATCTTAGCCTCATGTAGAATTGTGATCAGAATCTCTCTATCCTTCAACACATTAAAACCAGTAACAACCTTCTTATATATATATTAAAGAGAATATTGCGGATATCTGCATATAGTGGACCGTGAACAAGTACATGTAGCTTATCTTTCACAGAATCAGGACAGTTGAAGCAGAAATGGTTTTCACTGGGAATGTTTTCATAACGTCCGGTTTCAATCCTTATCGGTGCTACCCCAAATCCAAATTTGGCTAGAGCTGATCTGTATGCTTGGGCATTGGTTGTAAAAGATATGGCTCAACACCATATGAAAAATTTAAACTTGTTGTATGTGCGTAGTTACCTCCTTGATGCCCGGTTTCGGAGGATAAATCAGCATTCCACTTCGCTATACAATCTGCAAATATACGATCATGCACCATAGGGAAAATTCTCTGTTTGTGTACCGGTGTGGTTGAAGATAAAACATCCCTCATACCTAGATTTGATAGCTATGTAGATCTCGCAGAACGTTCCGCTCAATCGAAAACCTTCTTATTTAGTCTATTATCCATAATACGAAATTGACACCAGTGCCTGACCACACACGACCATTGTGTCACTATCGAGGGAGTCCAGCCTGTATCACAATTTACCGCTACGTTGGGAGCATATTTCGCAAGACCAATGAAAAATCTCTGGGCTCAGAGAGTTTTGGGAGGAGGTGTTTTGGGCTGATGATGGGTCAGAGAAATTAGGGGATGTACCAGGAACATAGTTGAAGATTTTGTAAAGGTAGTTAGGAAACCTATGTTAAAGCAGAACTTCCTGAACCTTTTAATTTGTTCATATTTCAAGGACCACATGAGCAATGCCATATTATTTGATATGTTAGATTTATCCTTTTATCTACACAGGGGACCATGTGACAGTACAAATAATTGTATGATATATGATAGAATTATAAACTTAAAAGATAATGTTTCACTGCATTTGATTAATATGCAATTTTACAATTTTGGTTATTTGATGTCAGAAGACAAGTATTGTTATGTTGAGAACAGAAAGTGAATATTGGTTGTTTTAATGTGTGCTATTCCATTCTTCCTATTCCACTGATCAAACTTTTGACCAAAAGTCACTAGTTATAACAAAATGGACTTTTGAAATCTTACACATATAGGCGGTGCAACACTTATTGTTATTTTTAAGGTTATTAGGAAACCTGTATTTAAAGGAAAACATGTTGAACTTTGTAAATTTGTCTAAACCCCCAAAAAACACATGAGTGATTGCATATTATTTGATGTGTTAGGTTTGTCCTTATATATGTATGGTATAAATTATGAAGACAATATCAATGAAATAAAAGGCTTTTCCATATTGATTAATAATGTTTAAAAACAAAAAGTATACATGTATGAGCCAGTTTTTCTCTAAAGTTCTAGGAATTCTGCATCCGTCCGTCCGTCCGTCTGTCCATAAACTTTTCGCTTTTTCAGCTTCTTCTCCAGAACAGCAATGACTCCACAGAGCTGAAATTTTATGGGCAGACTCCTTGGCCAATGGGGATGCTAAATTGGGGTTTAGGTTTTAGAGTCATGACCCGTGACCTAGATTGAGGTCACAGGGTCACAAAATCTACAATTTTGAATCCTGTAAGCCAAGGAGTCTGCACACAAAATTTCAGCTCCCTAGACCAAGTGGTTCTGGAGGCGAATAGGGTCAGAGGAGTCACAACCCCAAAAACCTATTTTCATCTTCTTCTCCAGTTCCAAAAGGTCTAGAGAGCTGAAAAGTTGTGTGCAGACTTCTTGGCTAATGGGGATTCTAGATTGTAGGTTTTGTGACCCCGTGACCTCAAATGGGGTCGCAGGGGTCACAACCCCAAAAATCTATTTTCATCTTCTTCTCCAGAGTCACAAGGTCTAGAGAGCTGAAAAGTTGTGTGCAGACTCCTTGGCCTATGAAGATTCTTAATTGTAGATTTCATGATCCTGCGACCCCAAATATAGATCACATAGGTCATGACCTGAGAAGCTGTTTTCATCTTAAGTTTTTATGTGCTCTTCAAAGGGAGGTAATTTAAAGGAAACGACAATGATGAATTAAATTTTCAAGTGTGTCTTTATTTGTAGGGGATTTTTATCTCTGGTTTCAAAGATTGATCAGAGGGGCAAGGACCTTAAGACCTATTTCATCTTCTCCATTTAAAGTTCTTCCTATTTGTTGTACCTCTCACCTAGAAGTTGACATTTTGAATTAGTTAATGTATATATAGCCTGATGAGCTACAGAATATATATTTGATCTGTATTGTAATGATTCTGATGACTTCCAAGTTGAATAATGTAACATGTGAAAATATTAACCCCTAACCCTTAATGTAATAATGTATTATATAAATTATATCATGTCATGCTCTGTTGGATGTACAAAGAATTCCCTTTTGAGTAATAAAGTGGTATCTCATCTTATCTTATCATTTATTTATGCATGTGAACACAAACTATTTTATGACAGAATTTTTAAACCAGAGTTAACCGTGCTTACAAAATGTAAATTGTTGTTGATCACGATATCGACTCTCTTGAAACTTATAATCTAAAAATACTTTGTAATAATTTCACTGCCACTGGTGATGCTAAGAGACAGTTCTAAAAATAAATTTCTTGGAAAAGCCATATATCTTTGCTAAATGGCATTCAGTTTGTTCATCTTTCATTATAAACGTTACCAATCTATATGAAGAAATGATTGGGTGAAATTGATCTTTATTTTGATCTTGGAGGATATCCGCAATAAAAATCAGTATCTAAATTCTTAAACATGACACAAGCTAGGAAATGTTTAGAGTATTTTCTCCTAAAATTATACCCCTACCATCGGGCAGGGATATACGAGAATCTGACAGCCCGAGTTTAAAACAACCTGTCATGGACGGTAGGCAGGTATTTCGAACACTGATATATATGAATGTGTGATGTTTTGTTGCAGGACCACTACTACCAGCCAATGTGGACTTTGGTGGGGGCAGGGTTGAAGCGTCTGGAGGACTCTCAGCGGAATATGGGGCAGGTGCTTCCCCGGGACTGCACTTGGGTCCAGGACAGCGCACACACTTTCCAGCCTGAGTCCTCCTCCCTGACTACAGCAGGTGGTCTCCAGGTAGTCTAGCTCTTCAGTTGCCATAGTGTATGTCCATCAGATGGGGGCAGCCATTTATAAAATTGTTAGTGATCAAATTCAGAATGAATATGTTGAAATAAGATTCTTAATATGGCACTGAATATCCTACTGCTAAAAATACCATTGCTAAAATAAGAAGGAAACATTCTGAATCTGCAGATGTAAAATGTGTTTAGAGAACTATATTGTTTGAAACTTGAATTTACACCAAAGCAAACTTATACACTGGAAAATCAAGACGATGTAGTTCCAGCATTATATTAATTTAATTTGACATGCGGTTATACACAAACTGCAGACATGACACATCACCTACTGTGCAAAATTAAGTACACTCGATTTCACAAAATGTTTGCAAAATGTGCGCGAAATGTTCGCAACTCTGCACTTTGTTTCAATTGTTATGGTTTATTATTCTAAAGTTTGTCTGACTGACATACAAATCATCCAGTACTATTTTATCTGATCAGAATACATTCAATAGGCATTAGCTTAGTAAGATGAGCGTTTACTATTAAAAAAAAAATGTTTTGGTGAAAATGCATTTGCCGCCTTACTTGTCAGTCAGTTTAATCTTTCTCACTTAACGGATTACAACTACAATTGGCACCACATTAAAATGATATCAATTACTACCCGGTATTGCTTAACTGAATTACCTCACTAAGCAAACTCAATGATTATTTGAAATTATTACTCATCAGTAATCATCCTCAATCCATTATCAAAACAATCGTCAAACAGATTACTTGATTAAATTTTTAGCTCATCAGGCCTGAAAGGCTCGATGCGCTTAATGCATGGCATGGTGTCCGGTGTCTGTCCGTCTGTCCATCCGTCCGTAAACTTGCTTTTTCAACTTCTTCTCAACGTCCAAAAGGTCTAGAGAGCTGAAAAGTTGTGTCCAGACTCCTTGGCCAATTGAGATACTAAATTGTAGATTTCGTGACTCCATGACCCAAATGGGGTCACAGGGGTCACATCCTTTAAAACCTATTTTCATCTTCTTCTCAAGTTTCAAAAGTTCTAGAGAGCTGAATTTTTTTTTGCAGACTCCTTGGCCAATTGAGATACTAAATTGTAGATTTCGTGACTCCATGACCCGAAATAGGGTCACAGGGGTCACAACCTTAAAAACCTATTTTCATCTTCTTCTCCAGTTCCAAAAGGTCTAGAGAGCTGAAAAGTTGTGTGCAGACTTCTTGGCCAATGGGGATGCTAAATTGTAGATTTCGTGACCCCATGACCCCAAATGGGGTCACAGGGGTCACTTCCTTAAAAACTTATTTTCATCTTCTTCTCCAGTTCCAAAAGGTCTAGAGAATTGAAAAGTTGTGTGCAGACTCCTTGGCAAATGGGGATTCAAAATTGTAGATTTTGTGACCCTGTGACCCCAATCTAGTTCACGGGTCATGACCCAAAAACCTATTTTCATCTTTATCTCAAGTATGTAAAGCTCTAGAAAGGTGAAATTGTAATTATAGGATTGGTGACCATGTGACTCCAAATATGGGTCACAGGGGTCATGATCTAAAAAACCTATTTTTTGCTTGTTAACAATGTCTTATTTGAGATAACTTAGACATTCAACCTTAGATAATAAATCAATGAAATCCTGATGAGCTACAGAGCCCATGGCTCTTTGGAATATATTGGTTATGTAAGGTCCATTCTTAATTTCTTAATCAATTCAAATTGTGAACAAAACAACCTTAGTATCTTAATGATTTTATCGGATGGTGTCATTATTTTGAAAACAACTCCCCTCAATATCTTAAATTTTTTTAACTAAAAGCAAAGCACATTCACTTCAAAATGCAAGGAAATAGACTTGAACACTTTGCTTTGCGTTCTCGATTGGGACCCCCCTTTTTTACCTAACCACCCTTCCCCCAAACAAAAATTCTGTGTCCGCCCCCATATGGAAAACATCAACTTATTCAGGTTAAAATTAATTTTGTGAAGACCAGAAATACAAAAATCAATTACATATACCGGAACTACGATATCGCCAATTGTCAGATTTTGCATTCAAAGTGAGTAGAAAAACGTCTCCTTGGCAAATGGGGATTCTGAATTGTAAATTTGGTGACCCAAAATAGGGTCACAGGGGTCAAGACCTTAAAAACCTATTTTTCATCTTCTTCTCCAGTACCAAAAGGTCTAGAAAGTTGAAATGTTGTGTGGCAACTTCTTGGCCAATGGGGATTCTAAATCTAGTAAAATAATTCTTTCATTCAATGTTGGTCGTTGTCTATAAATTTGTATTATAATGTGGTTTAAACATATATTATTCAATAAAAAAAAATTAATTGGCAAACAAGTGAAGATGGCTTATGTAAATGACACTTAACAATGCATGTATGGTAATATTGTAAGGATCGATATGGATTTGTTTCGTGGTCAGTTGATAGACTTCAGACAATTATATGTTTATGAATTACATCGCTTTGATGCTATAATAAATTCATGAACATAATAATCATAATGTATATGTGTACGTGTACAGTGCATCAATCTTCAATTTCACTGAGCTTGTTCAGTTGTTGACCAATCCAGTTCATGTATTTATACATGAAATAATTTTTAAAAATCATATAGCAAGTGAAAATGGTTTGAGTTACATTACATCATAAAGGGACCAATAAAATATTTTGATCCACAAACTTGAATTATAGCAGGGACTTTATATCTCTCTGCTCGTTACATAATCATTTCTACTGAACGATGCAATTAGACCCCGTCTCGTCGCGCTTCAACGCACACGCGACTGGGTGCTTGCGTAAGCGCTTATTTTGTTATCGCAGTATATAGTTGTTACCAGTTAGCGTCTCCGAGTCTTGCTGAAAAGCTTGTGCGGCAATCTTCGTAAAGTCAAGAAACATTAGAGTAACCTCCCTTTGAGACTGTTGATTGCTGTAATGATATATGAAATATACCACTGTAAGAAAGATGTATTTATTACCCATATGATTATTCTTGACGTCACCTTACCTTAAGTGCTAAGTGGCTCATTCCCAGACTACTTTTACATCAATCAAATGAAATAGAATGGGTAATAATGAAATCATTATACTCAAAAGTGTGGTATATGTCTTTTACGAACTTTGTGCAAATTAATGATTAACCCTCGCTCTCGCTTGGGCAATACGAAAATTCACATTTTTTGTGTAAAAGTGATATGACACACTTCCTCGGGTAATAATCTCTATATGATTATGATACTATATATACTATATACTATAATGTTATGTTACCTCGTGCTTTGGAATACTTGATGAGAGTCCTAACCATGATATTTTCACCAAACACGCACACATCTTTCCAGGAAATCGATGTCACAATATTACCTCTCTTATACATTCCATGAAACCATTTAGTACCATTTAATTTATATTATTGGTATTTAGAAACTTGGTAAACTACGACTTTCTTTGTGAATATTGTTACAAACTTGTTGAAATCACAATCCTGGAACATCACATGCAGTATAGCAATAATAAATTACTTATATATAAGTACTTGTAACCCTGTTTGTCAATCCCCCTTTCTATGTATCATCTTGAAATAAATGCTGTTTAAGTAATATACATGTACTTACATTTACACTTTTAATCCTGTGTGTGAAATTTAATGTAGAAGTAGACTCGGAAAGATTGTATCAACAACCTGTAAAATAAATTCAAGTTGAAAATAGTTCTATCAATTTTGTTTCCAGATGTTATATTATCAGTAATATAGTTGCAAGCGACGATAAAAGGATTCAGTGCTTAATAATTAAAATGTAATGAATGAAGCCATCCTTCTATTGTTATTGCGCATCTGTAAAAGAAAGTTGCATGTCCCTAGCATGTCTGTAGGATTATTGAGACCCTCATTTTAATGTGGAAAACGGCATATTTTCTGACTCCTGGCGAAAAGCCCAAATTGTGACGTAACTATCAACGTTTACATCATAAATATCGAAGTTGAATTGTTGAGCAAATATGGGGAAACAAATTGCAATAAATAACATTGAAATTGATTAAGTTTTGACAGAGTTATGTCCCTTTGAACATAAAGCCCCAAAAACGGACGTTTAAAAAGGTACCATATTCAAGAGCAGATAATTCAAGTTCTAGAACGAAATCCAAATTTTGGCTCCATTTTTGTTAACCCTTCATTCAGCTTTAAAATGAGCTATCACACATGACTGTACGTATTGCTATTAGTGAGAAGAAGATTTTCAAAGAAGCACACCCTCAAAATCGCGAAATTTCAGTACATTTTTCTATAGTTTTCGATTTGTGACCATAAATGTCTGTTGTGCCGTAACTATCAACTTTTATATGATAATGATCTCAAATGGAATTGTTGGGCAGGTGGTGGGGAACAGATTGCAATATATAATTTGGACCTAAGTGTATTTTTGACAGAGTAATGTCCCTTTGAACATAGATAAAAAAAAGAATTTTTTAAAAATGACCATATTCAAGGGTAGATAAATCCAGTTCTAGAATGAAATTCAAAATTTTGGCTTGATACTTTGTTAACCATTCATTTATCTTCAAAATGAGCTATTATACATGGCTGTATGTGTTGCCAGGATTTAGAAGAAGATTTTTAAAGATGCACACTCTCAAAATCGCGAAATTTCAGTACATTTTCAGTTTTTTGGAAATAGCAAAAAATCTATTATTACGGCCGAAAATCCCTATAGGCCTGATCGATGAAGAATATTGGTGCTCACATTTTGGTGAAGGTTTTATAAAATTATCTTATTTAGTTTTTGAGCTATTGAGGTTTGAAGATTGCACTTTTTGAGTTCAAGTACTCACTGTGAAAAAAGTATTGCGAATTAGAACCTGTGATGGAATAAGCGATACATATAAAGCCTTAGCTACACTATGTACAAATAACAGCTCTCTTGTGTTCATATCTTCAGAGGACGAGATTGTCAAAGTTGCATGGGATCGGGAAATTTTCAAAAGTGCAAAAAAACAATATGTCGGCTAAACCACGTGACCTACGAATTCACCATGATTTCATTTTTTACTCGTATTGACATTGCGCATCTTCTAAAAAAAGTTTCAAGTCTCTAATTTTAAATTGTTTTCCCGTGTAAAAAATGGACACTTGGATTCGAACTGGAACTCGAATAGGCCCAAAAGCTTTGCATGTCTATTCCAAACAAAGGGCTATCAGCATGTAAAATTTGGTTGCATTTGCTTCAGCCGTTTTGGCGGAATCTTGTTCACTAAATTCTTGAAATAAAAAAAATAATAATAAACACGCCAATAACAATAAGGATTCAGCAAATTGCTGAATCCTTAATAAAATGTATTTGATTCACGTGACCTTGTTACACATAAAATCAATTACGTTACGGGCTTGTTAGCGGCGGTCAATTTGGGATGACACACGTACAACGTGTGTACCTTTAACTAAGATTAGAGCACAGTCAAATGCTTTCATCCAATCATATGAGTGTATTGTGGTCACGTGGAGTACATTTATATCCCGATAGATGTACGGTTGTCTGGTTGCATTCGGATATCATGCTCATAAACTGGTTCACAGACTTTCATAAAAACAACAAACAATGTCAACTGATTGTTTTATTTATGGAAATAACACACAATTAAACACGTAATACATTGACAAATGACCTGCTGTGTTCCTTTTCCGAAAGGAAATAGTGGCTTCCGTTGATGGGGGTCTTCTATATTAAGGAGCTTGATATTCCTAAAAGAAGAATAAAAGCATGTAAATAAAGCAAGTAATGTGAGGTCAATTGGGATTTTTTAAGTGTATTTCATTTATATCATGAGTAAGTGAAACAATGACAAGCATCAAACCATGTTACCAATGTTTTATATATTTTCAACCACGATATAAAAAATAATTTCAAAAGTTATATAGAACGACATAAAAATGAGAAATAAGAAAGTGATATAAAATTACCTTCTTGGAGTGTTAGAGGATGGAGACTGCATTGTCGTCTCACTGAAACTCCTGTATCGTCACACAGCGTCCGAGCGATATCCAGTATGACGTTACATTTTTTCCTACAGACAGTTCGAGTTCCTTTGCTGCAGTAACCTGGAATAATTTATATGCAATATAGACGGGATGCACACTAGCATATGCAACAATAGATATAACAACTCGCATATTGATAAATACAGCTCAACAAACAACTTAACGTGTTGGTAAAAATACAATAACAATAACTGTTATTAAATAAACCAATTTAATGAAAATTAGTTTGAATTTTTAAAATTACAGAGTTTGAAAAGTAAGGAGTAAAAAAGTAATGTTACCTTTCCTGAATGAATAGTGTACTTGTCCTTGGACTGTCCATGATGAAGCCATTGTGTGAACTGATTCATTCCACAAACCACTCAGTCTTTATAGGCAATGAAATGTATTACTGCTCAATGTTGCTGAATAAAAACGTGCTTAAATCATGCATGTGCGTGATTCAAGCACGACGCTTATGCTGTAGCATGACTCGTACGCTTTATATAAAATGTACGCCTCATGCACCTCGGACAATTTCAGAAATTCAGTCCTCACAGTGCCGAAGATGACGTCAATGTCCCTAACATTTGCATATGAAAATGAGAGATGTCAATGTTTTGCATGTTGTGTTCGAGAGAATGTTTCCCAAATTTGTTGACATAATATTTGAAATAAATTCATTTTAAGACATTTTCTTGACGACTCAAGCATTTGACTGTGCTCTAAGATAGATAGAGAACTCGCAGCAGTATATTATCGGGATATAAATGTACGGGTTTGAGAGGGTTAGGCTCGGCTGACGGCTCGCCCAACCCTCTCAAACCCGTACATTTATATCCCGATAATGTACTGCTACTCGTCCTCTATCTATTACATGGGACAAAGTATTATATCCTGATTCCTGTTGGTAGTGAAGAGTTGATGGCCAGGCAAGCATGCAGACTGAGGAATGTTGACCCTGTGTTTCAGATCTCCTACGACTACCTGGTGGTTGCAGCCGGCTTGCAGCTGGACTATGACAAGGTGAGGAGCACTCCATCCTCAAGCACCTGTTGTCAGAAGATACTGCAGTATTTCTGATGTTGGTATTGTGGTCATTCCGTCCGCCCTTCTGTCCTTCCGTTTGGTCAATTTTATCAGAAATGGTATAGATCGACCAAACTTTGTACAGTTGTTAACCATGTCCCATTGTGGACAGCCCATTTAAAGATTTCTCAGATTTAATGTTTAGTTCATCAGGCCTGAAAGGTCCGATGGGCTTATGGCATGTCATGGCATGGTGTCTGGCGTCCGTGCAAATATGACAGTGGTAACATCTGTATATATATTCTTCGTAACTTGATATACTGATGGAAATGAATAAAGGAACGCATGTATTGATGGTGAAATTTGTTTTATTGTCATGGGTTTTTGATCAAGTATATTTCATTAAGTATGTACACCACAGGTGAAATTTCAGTATCTGGTGTGTCCTCCCTGTTTCCTGATCACTTCTTCACACCGCCGTGGAACACTTTGGATCAACTTCCTGTTGACAGCCCGAGGAACTGCGCGCCACTCTTCTTGGAGAGCCTGGAACATGGCATCAGGTGTCTGGGGTAGAACATCATGATCCCTCACCCGACGTCCAAGAACGTCCCAGAGGTGTTCAATGGGATTAATTCTGGGCTCTTGGACGGCCATGGCAACACTCTGATGTTGTTATGCGTGAGAAAATCCTTGCTGACGTGAGCTGTGCGGGGTCGAGCATTGTCATGTTGAAACACAAAGTTTACACCCACTCTACGGCGGAAAGGAAGAACAACAGGTTGCAACACTTCATCTCGGTAATGCCGCCCCATACCATCACAGATCCGCCCCCGTAGGAATCGTGTTGTTTGATGGTGCACTGATGGTGACGTTCACGAAGGCGTCGCCAAACGCGGATCCGACCATCTGTGAAGTCCAAATTGAATCTAGACTCATCACTGAACATGGTATTGCGCCAATGTCGAAGTTGTCTAACTCGATGTTGTGTAGCCCATGCTCTTCTGAGACGTCTGTGTTCCGCAGTCAGCCTTACCCCAACAACAGGACGACGTGACTTTAAGCCTGCTGCTTTAAGTCTGTTTCTGATAGTACGGTCACAAATTCTTAGTCTCGTTATTCCCCTTAACTCAGAGTTTATTTTCGATGCTGGTTTAAATCGGTTACGTAAGGACAGCAGCACCAGCTGACGGTCGTTTCGGGGTGTTGTCTTACGTTTTGGACCATGACCGGGTCTAATCTTTACGTTCTTATGTGACTATAAGTATCTTGGCACAATTATAGATAGTAAATTGAACTGGAATGCTAATACTGATGCTGTTTTAAAAAAATGTCAACAAAGATTACATTTCCTGCGCAAGTTGTGATCTTTTAATGTAAATGAACGAGTATTATCACTATTTTAATTCCAATCTCATTCCTTATAACTTTGAAATAAAGACGAAGATGGGTTTTAGGTAAATGGGGATATTTAATCTAAAAAAGCGTACAAAATTACATGCTTAATTTTGAGACCATCATGCGTTGGTTAACAAATGAAAATGCTCCCCTTTATATGGGAATATGATATACAGCAAATAGTAAATATAATGCCAACATGCGGTGACGTACAAGAGAATAGATAACCATTTAAGGTGCAAATGACTGAACACACAAGGAATATTATATAAATGGAAAGATAATTGTGGGAAAAAATACCACTTTTTACCACCAAAACCAATAAACTACTGGGAGGGTGGGTGGGAAGCAAGCGTGCTGCCATCTTGTACGCTGTGGGATAAGCGGTAAAACGAACTTGATCAAAGAGAGGTAACTCTAGCTGACAAGGAGAACTAGTTAAATGCTTGCCGCTAAAAAAGAAGTAACTCGATTTATTAAAAACTATTTTAAAGATAAAATATCACTTTATCACTGTTTTGTTGAAAGCATTTTAACCTTTTACTTCCAATGTTGGTATGGTTCTTTGTCTTTTGTTAACAAATCTCGCTTAGAAAAAGGTGTCCACATCGCTGGTAAAATAGCTGGAGTTCAATTTGCAAATCTGTCCTATCTTTATGAAAAAAGAGTTTTGAAATTATCTTATTGTCGAATCCAGATCATGTGTTGAACAGTGAATAAGTTCAACTTCCTTCTGGAAGGAGATACTTATTACCTCGATACAAAACCAATAGAGGTCCATTTATTCCCTTCAGCATTCGTTTTCTAAATGATCCTTCAGTTAACCAATTGTGATTGTGTTTTGTATTACATGTAATCTGTGACTGTTAATTGCCATTCATGTACACGAGCTCTGTCATGATACAAAATGAATTCCTTTCTAGGTAATAAAGTTTTATTATTATTATTATTATTCCCTGTCTGACGGAACCGGTTCCACAGTTGCGAAATCACACTTTTAGACTTGTTAAATTGTCTGGCTGTCTGGCATATTGATTGACCGCTGTTTATGCACCCGATAGCCTGCCATTTCTCATTATCAGAAAGGTATGCTCTAGGCATGATTCTGAAGGTAAAGGTACACTGACATTCGTTGACTCCTTGAAGGTTAAATGGACGTTGCCATGCATGAAATTCATGGAAATCAATTGTCACGTGCACAGTACCTTTTCAGTGAAAGTAAACTTCAACATTTTCAGTTTATAATGGCCCCACGCAGCCTCGAACAATCGGAACATGCCAGACATAAGTTAACAGTAATTAAGCGTTCCCTTATTCGTTTCCATCAGTATATATTCCTATGTATTTATAGTTCAATATTTATATAGGTTTAATGTTTTATGCTTCAGTGATTATCTATTCTTCATTGTCGATCACTTTAGGCATTGAATATACAGCAATTGTTTTATATAGAAATTTGGAAGTATATTATATTATGCTGACATTTTATTATACCCCCGCTTTATACCCCCGCTACGAAGTAGTCGGGGGTATATAGCGGTCAGCAACGTCCTTCCGTCCGGCCGTCCGTCCGGTTTTTGTTCCGCTCATAATTCTGAAACCAGTTGCTCAAATTTTACGAAACTTGATATGTACAATCACCATGATGTGTACATCTGCCTTTTGTATGTTTCGTACCCTCATTTGCATAATTCATGCAAATTTTCTCCGTTTTTCGACTTTGCCATTCACAGTTTTTGTTCCACTCATAACTCAAGTACTAATTGTTCAAATGTCTTGTAACTTCATACATATAATCATCACGATGTGTACATCTGCCTTTTGTATGTTTCATAGCCTCATTTGCATAATTTATGCCAATTTTCTCCGTTTTCGACTTAACCATTTACACTTTTTGTTCCACTCATAACTCTGAAAGCAGTTGTCCAAATGTTAAGAAACTTGATATGTACAATCACCGTGATGTGTACATCTGCCTTTTGTATGTTTCATACCCTCATTTGCATAATTTATGCAAATTTTTCCGTTTTTCATCTTTGCCATTCACACTTTTTTTTTCCACTCATAACTCAGACACTAATTGTTCAAATGTTACAAAACCACTGATGTGTACATCTGTCATTTTTATATATCATACCCTCATTTGCATATTTAATGACATTTTTCAAATTTTTCGACTTTTACTTCTAAAACATGCTTACAAGTGTAATACTAACTCTGCTTTAATAATACTTATATATAATGGTCTGTTCATACAAAAATTTAAACATTGATGCCCTTTTGCTATTTTCAAACATTTCTTTTTTACCAATGTTAAAGCGGGGGTATCATGATTGAGCTGTGCTCACTAATTCTCTTGTTTCCTTTAGGGCTCTATAACCATTGTTCCTATGAATGCCTTCAATAGAGCCCTCTCAATGACAACAGACAGACATGGATAGAGAAGATATAGAATTAGAAAGAGATAGAGAGATAGAATTAGAAAGGGATTTCTAGGGCAGATAACTATTCTCACCACTTTTCAATCTGTCATTGTCATTGAAAGACGTACAAAGTTTTTGCTCATCTAAAGTTGCAAGTTCTCCTTGATCTAAGAAAAGATGTCCCAGAAAGAATCTGTATGTGTGGTAACTTCTACATTCTTTCAGTAGGGTCAAATGGCTTCGCATTTCTTGCATTATATATCTTCGTTAATTGTAACTTTGCTTATCCAACGTGGGCGCAGGAAAGCTGTTCCAAGATAGCGGCAGTCTTCTTCGATCAAGTATTTTGATGGTTTCTGTTTGGTCTATCTGGACTTTCCACTCGTTTATCATATTACTATTGAGGGTTTAGATTCTTTCTCCTTCGGGAGACGACTCGCCCTTTGGCATACAAGCAATTTAGTCTCATAACATGTTCTATTGCTTTCAGGTAGGGGGTGTGGTTTATATTTACTTTAGAGGCTAAAACATCTTATTACACAGGTTGGCGGGATAGCGCAGTGGTTAGCGCGTTCGAATCCCACCAGGGGCACGGCAACTTTGTCTGCAGTAGAGAACTGTTCTACACGCAGTAAGGTTTGGGTGCAATGCTACACTGAATTTCAGCGTAGTACCACCCATGGTTCGCTAGTTCCAGCCGATGCTCGCAGGTTTCACCGCAATGCATAGCCACATGGCGTTGCAGGCTTTCTCCCTGCAATAATACTAGCAGCTGCATTATAAGTAAAATACTCTTGAAAGTGGCGTTAAACCCCAACTCTCCTCACCTCACCTTATTACACAAACCAATTATTCGTAGTGGTAATAACAGTGTTGGGTATAAAACAAAATTGCATGGCGGGCATTTTAATGTGAACACATTTTATTATTTAGAATTGCAAAAAACAATTCCCATGGCTTAACCGAAACATTGTACACTAATATTTTAACTTGATTTTCCAAAGGGCATGTTGTTTGATACTTGAAATATAAAATATAAAACATTATTATGAGTCTTGTAAGGATAATACTACCTTGGAGATGAGTATTTAGGAAATATTCTACATTATGCCAGAGCAATTTCTGATGAGCTAGAGAGCCCATGGTTTTATTTTTTAAAAAGCTGTATATAAGTAATTTATGGGCCGATTTCAGAAATTTTAAATTGAGTATTTGTCAAATTGAAATCCCAAATGGCATTACATCTAACCTTTAGTTGCGTATTTCTATTTTATCAATTTTAGCCCCTGTGGCGGAATTTTCTGACCATCTACCTCGCCGCCGTATTTTGGTTAAAGCACTAATTGGCACTGGTACCGTTACCGTTGTTCGGAATATATCATTTTAAAACAATCGGCCCTATCACAACTTCTTGCACAAATTATCACTGCTGAACTACTGAATGCATTTTCATCATTTTTATATCAGAAAAATATATAAAGAGAAAAGAATGATCTGTTATTCCATATAAAATGCGCATATTTACGACCATACGACTCACAAATGAAAAAGTCAACATTTTCACATCAGATAGTATGGTTCGAGGTTAGCGTTTATTGGAAAGGTCAAATAACATGACCATAATTGGGTCGACGCATGCTTATTTGTCAATTGGTTCGAGATTATAATTTCTTGGAAAGTGCTGAGCGACGTAAGTACACATTTGCAATTACCACATCATAAATGTTCTCAGTATGTACGATTTTATTAAGGTGGACATAAATATAATCTTTACATGGCTATGGAGTTATAACCAAAGGTCGCATTCTTATATTTTTATATCATTGTGAAGACAAACATCTTGTTTTCAAATCCATATATAAATAGAATTTTCTGGTTTCAATATTTACAATTTTATAAAGCCCGAATTAACCCTTTACTTGCGTATTTTTATTTTACCCATTTTAGCCCATGTGGCACAATATTCGGGCCCTCCAGCTCACAGCCATAATTTAACTTCAGCACTAATTGGGACTGCTGGTGGAATATTCCAGGCCGCGATTCTGTTACCGTTTTTTCGAAGTATAAGATAAGATAAACTTTATTGTCCCAGATTGGAAATTCGTCTTACATTCAAAGAGTCTTTGGTAGTATACAATACAAAATAACAATACATGAATACAATATGAAAAAAACCAAAAAAACCCAATAATAACATACATTGTGTTGATGGGTACTAAATATGACATATATATATATGCCATAATTTAATCAACCACGTCATGTTTCAAGAGTTATGTAATTGCTCTTTGGTGTGAAGGTTTAGAATTTTTATACTGTATGGGACAAATGATTTTGATGCTCTCTTAGTTTTTAAATGCCAGATTTTGAAACGACGTCCAGATGGTAGAAATTCAATATATTAATTTAGAAAGTGCGATGGGTCTGATTGAATGGCTAGAGCCTTCTTTTTAACTCTAGAATCAAACTGGAATGAAAGATGCTCAAAATTAAAGCCGCAAATTTTACTGGAGGTGTTTACAATTTTGTCAATTTTGTTTTTTTGTCTCAGAGGAAGATTTCCATACCTTGCATGGAAGCAGAATGTTATTGATAAAAGTTTGGTAGAATAATCTCAGATTACTGCGGTCTACGTCAAAAGATCGTAATTTTCGCAGGAAGAAAAGCCTTTGTTGTGCCTTTGCCTGTACACGGTGTGAATTAGATTTCCATTAAAGTTTGTTGTCAATTATCGTACCCAGATATTTATACTCGTCTACTATTTCAACTTCCTGCCCGTCAATATTAACTGGCTCTAGTTTTTCCTTTTTCGTAGGGAAATCATTTTTTTGCTAATATTCAGAGAAAGGAAATTTTCATTACACCATATAATGAACGATTCAATATTTTCTCTATACTCTAATTCCGACTGATGAATAAAGCCCCAAAAAACAGCAGCATCATCTGCAAATTTGAAATTCAAACAATTGAGATACACAGTCATTTGTATAGAGAGTCAGGAGACAGGACACATCCTTGAGGAGCACCGGTACTTAGGAGATTGATATCAGAGAGTGTAGAATTCACTCGAACACGTTGAGGACGATTAACCAAGAAAGCTTCTACCCATTTGATGATGTTACTGTTTACTCCTATGTGGAATAATTTTGTTATCATAAGATGTGGCTGGATGGTATTAAAGGCAGAAGAAAAGTCTGCAAATATTATTCTTACATATGATTTTGAATTCTCTTGGTGAGTATAGATCTTATGCAAAAGAGAAATGAGTGCATCCTCAACACCGCGTCCAGCCCTATAAGCAAACCGAATAGGGTCCATTTAGATGTCCAGTATTTTGTCCAATTAGCTCGAAACATTTCATGATTATTGGGGTTAGAGTCACTGGGCAGTAGTCATTAAGGATTGAAGGTTTGGACTTTTTCGGAACTGGGATTATATGTCACGTTTTCTATATTGTTGGTATATGATGGGTGTCAACAGACATCTGAAACACCACTCTGAAGATCCCACACAGCTGTTCACAACATTCCCGAAGTGCAATGCCAGGTACTCCATCCGGGCCACTAGCTTTCCTAATGTTTATCTTTCTAAATGGTAACATGACATCAGTATTCTTTATGAGTAAGTCATCATCTTCGGGTAAGCTTTGAATGAAAGCACTCCTACTCTGGGTGAAGTCATGTATATCAAACCTAGAATAGAATTGATTGAGATCACTAGCAAATGAAACATCGTTTTGCTTGTTAAGAGACTTGTTTTTACTATCGTTACCAATCATAGTTTTAATTCCGTTCCACGCTGCTTTCAAATTGTTACATCGGAATTCCTTCTCAATTTTATCTTTGCCCTTTTTTGTCACACGTTTGATATCCCGTTGAATCTCTTACACTCTTCAGGTCTTTGAAGGGCATTTAGAAGTGGTATACATAAGAACATGAAGATTTTCTGGATAACAACTTCTTTATCTAAGTGTTTATCTAATTAATGTTTGTATTGCAAATCCTCATCATTCTCATACTTCATTCCAGCCGCTGCTCGCAGGCTTCACCGCAGTGCATAGCCACATGGCGTTGCGGGCTTTCTCCCTGCCATAATACTAGCAGCCGCGATATAAGTGAAATACTCTTGAAAGCGGCATTAAACCCCAACTCACTCACTCACTCTCATACTTCATCTCCATCATGTTTGTATTACAAATCCTCATTGTATACCATTCTCATGCATGCAGAGATTCTTTATTCCAAACTAGAACAGATTTAATAATTGGCTTTTGTGCTTTCAGTTTTTGTTTGTACTGGGGTACAAGATAGACAGAGTTATGATCTGACTGACCAAGTAGTGGTTTAGCATAAGATTTATAAGCATCTTTAATGTTTCTGTAGCACAGATCCAGGGTTTTTTATGTCTCCCCCCGAAGGGTCGGGAGACATATTAGTTTTAGCTGAGTTCCCGTCGGCGTTGGCGTCGGCATCGGCTTTGGCGTTGGCGTTAGCGTTCCCATTTCGTTTCCGGAGCAGATCTCTAAAACTATGTGACCAATCATCACCAAACTTGGTATACTGTCTCTTCATATCGTGTAGATGTGCCTTTTGGGGGTAAGAGATTTTTTAAAATTTTATTTTTTTTTATTTTCATGGCAACGATTTGGACTTAGTCTATTTCAAGGGTAGTGTTTGTTTCCGGAGCAGATCTCTAAAACTATGTAACCAATCATCACCAAACTTGGTATTCTGTGTCTCCACATCATGTAGATGTGCCTTTTTGGGGTTAGAGATTTAAAAAAAAAAAATTCTTTTTATTTCCACCTCATCGATTTGGACATAGTCTTTTTCAAGGGTGTATTCGTTCCGGAGCAGATCTCTAAAACTATGTGACCAATCATCACCAAACTTGGTATGCTGCCTCTCCATACCATGCCTTTTGGGGGTTAGAGATAATTTAATTATTTTATTAATGTGGAGTTGATAGGATATTTATTCAAGTTGAATTATACAGAGAACATTAATGGTGCTTTATGATAGTATTGTTTAGAGGTTTGGAGCATTTGAGAAAGGGGGAGACATCTTTTTTTACGGGTAAAAACACTTTCTTTTCTGTGTGAGGCAATTGACATATTGGTTGTAATGCGGAAGAACTTTATTTAAAACACAGCCGTTGAAATCTCCCAGAATCAATTTTGGTGCACCGTGTGAAATTGTCTCTAGCTTATTGATGTGAGCGGACAGCACATCGGCCGCTTTGTTTGGGTTTGCTTTCGGATGAATGTAAACAGTTGTAAAGTTTTGACCGAACTCTCTAGGAAAATATGTACGCCTCATTGATAGGGATAACAGTTCAATATCTTCCGTGCACACTCTCTCTTACAGTATAATTACTGCACCATCATTCATTAACCCTTAACTTGCGGGTCCCGGAATGGTCCGGGAGGGCTATAAGCAATTATACCTGTTCCTGGACACGACACTTAGAATTATTCACAGCCGTCTCTCAGTTTGCTAGCCGTGGCCGCGTTCTGCGAGTCGACTTGTCTCCGGGAGTTGCTTCATGAGAATCGCTGTACTAATGCTCCACAGTTCGCCATGAGAACGAATCTTTGATCAATGTCTGGCCGAAATGTCCAGCAAAAATCACACCAATTGGTGTGCGCATTGTAGACCCGTACTGCATTGATAATTAGCTTTACACAAGCCCAATCTTGTCGGGCTTTGCTCCGACGCCTTATCTCCCTGGGGCCTAATTATCACCTAAGTGTCTGCATTGCCCCGAGGTGAGATAGGCCCATACATGCTTATCTGTCTCGTGTCCCGCCACATGGGCAAATAGTCTCTAATTACGGGAAGATATTGCGATAAGCTACCTTTCTCTCGCTCCTCGTATCATATGAACCAATTGGTTGTTTTCAAATTTTTTATACCAAAATAAAGAGAAAAGAACGGCCTTTATTCCCATATAAAAATCGCAATTGCACTAACAAAACTGAAAATACAGCAATCGCCGCAGATAGGTGATTTTCGCACTTTTTATCTTTAAACAAGGCGCGCATTTACCACAACATCCTGCGCGCTCTATTTCTAATAAACTACTTTGAATATTTTCATAATTTTAAATATAAATATAAAATCACTATTAATCACTATAAAGATAAAAGAATTGTCTTCAATTCCATATAAAATACTTGTTTTTTCAGCAATAATTTTGTATGCGCTAAGTGCCGCACAGAAGGTGATATTCGGCTTTGAATAAGTGGCGCTCTTAGCATATATCATTATTACAGACTTTATATTTTTTTAACAGCAAGTCTGATTTTTATAATTTTTACATCACTATAAAGAGGAAAACATTGTCTTAAATTCCATATATAATGCAGATATTTTTGCAAATAACTTTCGATGCGCCAAGCGCCCCAAAATTGATGTACGCAAAAGTGAAGAATTATGATAAAATATAACTAAAATACTGCTTTTTGATACGCAAATATTGAGGTTTATAACGATGAACAACTGTTATGACGGAATTTTGTCTCCAGTTTTGAAAAAAAAAATATGACATAAAATCGAAAATATATTTGAGTACAGGACTCGCCGCTCGGGGAAAAGCCTTTTTGTGGGAATCTTTTCTCAGGGAAATATTTCATTTCTCTGAGTTTCCGTGGATGCTCTGCTTCTCAAAATGAGAAGTCATTCGGCAACCGACAACCCAACCTTCCCTGACGTAGTAGTATATTTTCCCCGCCTCGCCGCCGATGCTACTCGTCACCAAGGAAATCAGTAAATGGTCCGTTTGACATATGTGTCGGTAAAATCGGTGCAATGTCAGAAGCCGTCGGTGCCGTCGGCGCTTGCGACGCAGTCGTCCTAGATTCACCAGGAGTTTCTGAAACTGGCAAATGTACGTCCATGGAGCTCACATTCATTATCTCTGTATGGTTATTTTGTCTAATCACATGTTATATCTTGAAAACAACTTATGCATTTTCAATCATTTGCAGCTTGAAGGATGCTGCGTGGACACAGGGCCATGCTGCGACGGCCTAGGGCTATGCCCCAACATACTAGGACACGCAGCTTTGAAACTGTTTCAAGCTATGACGACTTCATCAACGAGATCCATGCTGATGAAGCCTCTGGAGTATGATCGTGACACTGTCATATATACTGAACATGGTGACGGGAGTGACAATGGGACAGTCACAGATGGTCTGAGTGATATAAAGACAGAGATTGCCAGAAACATTTTAGCTGCCGGTAATTCCACCGAAGAAGATTTGAGTTGTTTTTAGGAGAAGTTTGCTGACATACCACAATATCATCAAGATAATACACAGACGTTTGATGAGTGGGTGGATGGTCCGTGGCCACTTGTAAATTTGCCTTTCACTGGTCAAACTCGGTTGCGCCAGTTCATAGAACTTCCTGAAAACCCTCAACCTATTGACTTTTTCGATTTGTTTTTACATGAAGATGACTATCAGGATATGGCAACAGAAACCAATAGATATTTCAAACAAGCAACTGAAGACAAAATTCCAAGACCCCGTTCATGAATGCAACAGTGGCAAGACACAAAGGCAGAAGAGATGAAGGTATTTGTAGCCATGACAATAACCATGTCATTAGTCATGTCAACTTTGCTGAATACTGGTCAACAAGTGACGTCACCTCAACGCCTTTCTTCTCCAAGTGCATGCCCCGAGACAGGTTTTGGCTTCTTATCACCTACCTACATTTGTCTGACAACAAGAAGATGCCGGGTCGCAACACCCCAAACTTTTCACCAATAAATAAACTGGGACACTTGTATAACCGGATAGTTCAACGTTTTTCAAGAGTGTATAAACCGCATCAAAACATTTTAAACATTTTGGAAAGGCAACTTATCTTTCAAAGTTTATGTTCCCGACAAGCCTAAGAAGTATGGGATAAAGGCTTTCATGTTGTGTGACTCGCACAACAGATATGTTTGCAAGTTCAAACTCTACACTGGAAAAACGAATGAACCGGTTTCTGAAGGTGGCAAAACTTATGATGTAGTCATGGACTTGGTGAACGACTACGTTGGACAGGGGCATCACATCTTTATGGACAACTATTATTCGTCCACAAATCTGTACATAAACATGTGGGAGCGTGGAATCGGTGCACAGGGACGTTGTGAGCTAATCGAAAGGGCCTTCCTGATTCTGTCATAAAGCCTAAAAAGAAACCGAAGCAAGGGGACATGACAGTTTCTCACAACCATGACCTACTTGTTGTTCGCTACGAAGATAGAAAATTAGTCCTTCTCATGTCTACTGTTAAAGATACACAACTTGAACAAACAGGGAAGAAGAACCGGGCAACAGGGGAACCAGTTCTCAAGCCGCGCATTGTAACATCGTACAACAAGTACATGGGAGGTGTTGATCGGGCCGACCACCACGTTCTCAACGTTGCCTTGTTGAACTCTTATATCGTTTATAAAGAATATAGCCAAGATAAACCTCTAAAAACAAGTCGGGAATACAGGAAGGCTTTGGCGCACCATATGATGACATATGCAGACAAGGAACAAGTTCCATCGCTGTGCAGACGTCCTCGTGGTTGGCCGAGCACGAGCATCGAGAGTGTCACTCGTCTTCATGGACGTCACTTCCGTCGAAGATTCAGGCTGTCGGAAAGAAGAAAAACATCACAAGGATGTGTGTGGTATGCTCTAAGGCAAACACGCGGTCCTCGCAAAACAGATAGAAGAAGGCAATGCGCCAGCAAGGAAGAAAAAATGAGTAGGCAGAGAGTCTTCTTATGAATGTACAGATTGTAATGTTGCTCTGTGCGCCGCACCATGCTTCAAACTGTATCACACCGCCACTGACTACACCAGGGCTTACATCACTACCACAGACAAAGAAAGAAATGAAGAAGAAGAAAATTGAAAGTAAAGAGAGCCGAAGTGTGGACGAGTATATAATCATTATATATACCTTGTTAGGTCCCTACAGCTGTTCTGAGACTACCGCAGGTAAATATGTGTGTATATTTGTACATAAATGCAATGTAATTTTATTGTGATATATGTCATTGCAAATAAAATATTTTTATGCCCCCTAATCGGAGATTCCGGGGGTATATTGTTTTTCACCTGTCCGTCTGTCCGTCTGTCCGTCTGTCTGTCCGTCTGTCTGTATGTTTGTCCACAAAAACTTTAACCTTGGCCATAACTTTTGATTGCTCAGAGCTATGAATGTGCATACCTTGCGATGAGAGCTTTCAGATGAGGTCATCATATTTGACCTGGTGACCATGACCTTGCCGTAATTGGCATTTTCAGAAAACTTTAACCTTGGCCATAACCTTGGATTGCTCAGAGCTAGGGCTTTCATACTTGGCATGTGCATACCTTGTGATGAGACCTTTCAGATGAGGTCATCATATTTGACCTTGTGACCTTGACCTTGACCTTGCTGCAGTGGACATCTTCAGTAAACTTTAACCTTGGCCATAACTTTAGATTGCTCAGAGCTACAGCTTTCATACATGGCATGTGCATACCTTGTGATAAGACCTTTCAGATGAAGTCATCATATTTGACCTTGTGACCTTGACCTTGCCGCAGTGGGCAATATTTAGAAAACGTTAACCTTGGCCATAACTTTGGATTGCTCAGAGCTATGACTTTCATACTTGGCATGTGCATACCTTGTGATGAGACCTTTCCGATGAGGTCTTCATATTTGACCTGGTGACCTTGACCTTGCCGCAATTGAAATTTTCAGAAAACTTTAACCTTGGCCATAACTTTGGATTGCTCAGAGCTAGGGCATTCATACTTGGCATGTGCATACCTTGTGATAAAACCTTTCAGATGAGGTCATCATATTTGACCTTGTGACCTTGACCTTGACCTTGCCGCAGTGGACATCTTCAGTAAAATTTAACCTTGGCCATAACTTTAGATTGCTCAGAGCTACAGCTTTCATACTTGGCATGTGCATACCTTGTGATAAGACCTTTCAGATGAGGTCAACATATTTGACCTTGTGACCTTGACCTTGACCTTGCCGCAGTGGACAATATTTTGAAAACGTTAACCTTGGCCATAACTTTGGATTGCTCAGAGCTACGGCTTTCATACTTGGCATGTGCATACCTAATGATGAGACCTTCAGATGAGGTCATCATATTTGACCTTGTGACCTTGACCTTGTCGCAGTGGACATCTTCAGTAAACTTTAACCTTGGCCATAACTTTAGATTGCTCAGAGCTACGGCTTTCATACTTGGCATCTGCTAACCTAATGATGAGACCTTCAGATGAGGTCATCATATTTGACCTTGTGAGCTTGACCTTGCCGCAGTGGACAATATTCAGAATACTTTAACCTTGGCCATAACTTTGGTATATACGGGGGCAGCCGTGTTTAACAAACACATCTTGTTTATTTTCTCAAAGAGACAGAGAAAGTGAATGCGAGCTTTCATTGGAAGTTCAGCCAGAACCGTATCATAAATACCACCCATAAATGCTGAACCGGGTGGCCAAATTTCATAAAACTTTCATCCTTGTAAAGAGGATAGATTCGGCTTTGATTCCATATAAAATTTACACATGCGCACGAAAAACTAAAGTTGCGGCACGTAAGATGCGCGATACTCAAAAAGTTGCCTCAAAGAACCAAGGGTACCTTCCTTTCGCACGCTATAGCTAAGTTGCGCTTTTTTTTTCTTTTTACATCATCGTAAAGAGGAATAAATTGTCTTCAATTCCATGTATCATTTGTATATGCGCAGCGAAAAATAAACATGCGGCAAGTGATGCGCCAGGTGTCGCAAAAAGTTAGTTTTTCAAAAATGAATTCTCTAAGTACTGGCGGTGCCTGCCTTACGCTCTCCATATATTGTGAACCATTTGACGTATTCCAATAATTTTTAGCTCATCAGGCCTGAAAGGCCCGATGGGCTTATGGCATGGCATGGTGTCCGGCGTCCGTCCCTCCGTCCGTCCGTCCAGCCGTCCATCTGTCCGTAAACTTTTCGCTTTTTCGACTTCTTATCCAGAACCAATGACTCCACAGAGCTGAAATTTTATGTGCAGACTCCTTGGCCAATGGGGATTCCAAAAGGTCTAGAAAGCTGAAAAGTTGTGTTCTTACTCCTTGGCCAATGGGGATTCTAAATTGTAGATTTCGTGACCCCCTGACCCCAAATGGGGTCACAGGGGTCACATCGTTAAAAACCTATTTTCATCTTCTTCTCCAGTTCTAAAAGGTCTAGAGAGCTGAAAAGTTGTGTGCAGACTCCTTGGCCCATGGGGATTCCAAATTGTAGATTTCGTGACCACGTGCCCCCAAATGGGGTCACAGGGGTCACATCGTCAAAAACCTATTTTCATCTTCTTCTCCAGTACCAAAAGGTCTAAAGAGCTGAAAAGTTGTGTGAAGACTCCTTGGCCAATGGGGATTCTTAATTGTAGATTTTGTGACCCCATGACCCCAAATGAGGTCACACGGGTCACATCGTTATAAACCTATTTTCATCTTCTTCTCCAGTTCTAAAAGGAGAGCTGAAAAGTTGTGTGCAGACTCCTTGGTCAATGGGGATTCTAAATTGAAGATTTTGTGACCCTGTGACCCCAATCTAGGTCACGGGTCATGACCCAAAAACCTATTTTCATCTTTATCTCAAGTATGTAAAGCTCTAGAAAGGTGAAATGTTGTGTAATAATAATAATAATAATGTGTCTATTTGTATATTCCATGCTTGATAACATGCTCAAAGCGCTTGAGTCACTGTACAGTTTTTTAAAATGCTTCCTAGAAGAGGTGAGATTTCAACTGGGTTTTGAAGGACTTGAAGTTGGAACAGGAGCGGAGATGAGCAGGAAGATTGTTCCAGTGGGTGGCTGCAGCATCTGAGAAGGATCTTCCTCCGTAGCCAGCCGTTTTGATTCTTGGAATGACTAGAAGATTTTGAGATTCTGAACGGAGTGTTCTGTTTGGAACATACTGCTTAAGCAAGTTTTGGAGATATTGGGGTGCAGATCCTTCTATGCATCGAAATGTGGAGCATAGAATTTTGTACTGTATTCTTTGGCGTACCGGAAGCCAGTGAAGGTCTTGAAGTATGGGTGTAATGTGACCCACTTGCTGCATCTTGACACGATCCGGGCTGCAGTGTTCTGAAGTCTCTGTAGTCTGTCAGTCAGGCACTTCGGATAACCAATGAGAAGTCCATTCCCATAGTCAATCCTTGACATGACTAGGCTGAGAACTAACACTTTCGATGACTCCTTTGTAAGACATGGTCTGATGCGCCCAATACTTCGTAGCTGCATGTAGCAAAGCCGACATTACTTGTTGATTTGATCACACATCGAGAGATCAGAATCAATGATTACTCCAAGGTCTCTGACTTTGTCTGCGAATGGAACTTCAACACTCCCGATCATTACACTTTCAAGGTTGCATCTTTTCCTTCTTACGGCCGGGCCAATGAGTAGTGCTTCTGTTTTGTCTGGGTTGAGTTTAAGCATGTTGGACGTCATCCAGTTTTGTATATCTGTGCAGCAGTTGGAGATCGAAGAAGCGGAAGATGTTGATGATGCTGGATCAGGTTTGAAGATTGACATCAGCTGGCTGTCATCAGCAAAGAGGTGGTAGGGAAGGTTGTGATTCGTATTTATTGTGCCGAGTGGTCTTGTATATAGGGTGAAGAGAATTGGCCCTAGCACTGATCCCTGGGAGACACCGCAGTCAAGACGAACAGGTGAAGATGTTACGTTATTTATGATGACTGACTGGTGCCTGTCTGAGAGGTACGATGTTAACCAGTCCAACACTGTGCCCTTGATACCAAAGTAATGACTCAGTCTCTTGACTAGCTTGTCATGGTCGATCGTATCGAACGCCGCGCTGAGGTCAAGGAGAACAAGCATTGCACAGTTCCCTTTGTCAACTCCAGTCCGTAGATCATCTTCTACTTTCAACAAAGCTGTTTCTATGCTGTGCAGAGGTCTGTATGCAGATTGATATGGTTCATTGAGGTCATGACGTTGGAGGTATTCTGATAGGCGTTCACATGCAGCTTTCTCGATGAGCTTTGATACAAATGGCAGGTTTGAAACAGGTCGATAATTTTGTAGTTCCTCAATGTCCAGCCCAGTTTTCTTCAGTGATGGTTTGACAAGTGCTGTCTTGAAAGGTTTAGGCATAGAACCAGTGGAAAGGCTGGCATTGATGATGCTTGTGAGATATGGAGTCATTATGTCACTGTTATCATAGATCAATTGAGTTGGGATAGGATCCAGATTGCATGATGTCTTCTTGGATTTCTTCAAGAGCTTGAGCACTAATCCTCTGTGAATTGTCTGAATTCTGTGAGCACCGGATGTGATGATGCTGGTTCAGAGTCTAGCGATGAACTTGTCAATGTGTTGAGGTGGTCGCGTATAAGTTGGATTTTGTCCTTGAAATACTTCGAGAAGGATTCAGCAATCTGTTGCGGATCACAAAGTGAGGGTAGAGATGTGTCTTTCATCTTTCCCATCAGACCTGACATAACTTGATGCATAATTTTTGGATTGTCCATGTTTTTGGTGATCCTACACTTGATGTGATGTCTTCTTCCGTTTCTTATTCCAGACGTCACCTCATTTCGAGCTGCAATATATATTTGACGATGGACCACCAGGTGTGTCTTCCTCCACTGGCGTTCAGCACGTCGTCTTTGAAGCTTGGCAGTGGCGACTTCAGGACTGAACATCCAGGGACTCTCTACTCTCACTGGAACATTCTTAGTTTTCAGTGGAGCATGGTTGTCCAAGATTACAGAAAGTTTGGAATTGTATGACGTAGCTAGTTGCTCGCAGTCCGAATGTTCTCTGAAAAACAGGTCAGATGAAGATAGGTCAGCTCTAAACTTGTCTCTGTTAATGTTCTTGATGTTGCGGCACTGGGTGGTTCTCACAGGACATGGGGGGCGAGCAGTGTCAAGCTGTATGGATACAACATGATGGTCGGACAGGTGTAGATCTATAGAGCAAATGTCAGTGATACAGTCGGCTTCTGATCGAGTGATGGCCCAGTCTAGAATGTGACCGTTCTTGTGAGTAGGACTGGTGAATCTCTGGATACAGTTGTGTACCTTTAAAAGTTTTGTCATTTCCTTGGTGTACACATTTTCTGGTTCATCAAAATGGAAGTTTATATCTCCAAGAAGTAACAAGCGTCCTTTCCTCTGACAAATGTAGGCCAGGAACAACTGAAAGTCTTCAAAGAACTGTGAATTAGTAAGTTTATTTGTTTTTGAAGGTGGGGGGCGATATACAACTACTAGATACGTTGCTGTTTTGCCATGTTGAAGAAGAATATCAGTATATTCAAATGATGTCACATCACTAATCACAAGACGAGGGAAAGTGACAGAAAAGTAGTTCCGCATAAGAAATGCAACTCCGCCTCCACGAGATCCACGTGGACGATGATGAAGGGTATATCCAGGAGGTGTCATCTCTGATATGATAGCTTCGTCTCCTACACTGTGATTCTGTGAAGCCAGGTTTCTGTTATGGCTAAAATGTCTATTTGCTTGTCAGTGATAAGGTCAACAATGCTGTCAGTCTTGTTGCGTGACGATTGTGCAATCCAAACACAAACGTGTAGTACTGGGACTTGCTGTTTAGGGTGTTCAAAGATTGAGATTTGCAGGTCACAAGGTTCACTGTCGATGCAATTCACTGAGTCAATAGGAACAGCAGGCCTCTTTAGTTTTCTTCTCCCACCCTGTTTGCTCCCTTCTAGAGACTCTTTGATCAAAGGTGATTCTTAAGTGTAGGATTGGTGACCCTGGGACTCTAAATACGGGTCACAGGGGTCATGATCTAAAAACCTATTTTTTGCTTGTTAACAATGTATTACTTGAGATAACTTAGATATTCAACCTTAGATAATAAATCAATGAAATCCTGATGAGCTACAGAGCCCATGGCTCTATTTTTATATCATTGTAAAGAGGAATAAATTGTCTTCAAGTACATACATGCGCGCTAAAAGTATTTACGATTTTATAAAGCTGGAAATAAAGACAAACTTTACACCGCACAACATGTATTGCATTCGCCGTGGTGATAAGTGTATGCTGTGCTCATTAGTACCCATTAGTTTCTCCCGCCCTCGGCTCTTGCACCCTCGAGGAGGTAACGGTACTGTAATTAGCCCAGTCCCGGGGGGACCAAGTGGTGCCAGTAACTTGGCATTCACCATTTTTATGTCATTGTAAAGAGGAATAAATTGTCTACAAGTACATATAAAATTCGCAATATGCGCGCTCAGGAGTTTTGATTTCATAAAGCTGGAAATAAAGACAAACTTTAGATGACAATAGAATTATAACCAAAGGTCGCATTCTAATAATTTTTAGCTCATCAGGCCTAAAAGGCCCGATGGGCTTATGGCATGGCATGGCGTCCGGCGTCCGTCCGTCCGTCCATCCGTCTGTAAACTTTTCGCTTTTTCGACTTCTTCTCCAGAACCAATGACTCTAGAGAGCTGAAATTTTATGTGCAGACTCCTTGGCCAATGGGGATTCTAAATTGATTTCGTGACCCCGTGACCCCGAATGGGGTCACAGGGGTCATATCCTTAAAAACCTATTTTCATCTTCTTCTCCAGTTCCAAAAGGTCTAGAGAGCTGAAAAGTTATGTGCAGACTCATTGGCCAATGGGGATTCTAAATTGTAGATTTCGTGACCCCGTGACCCCAAATAGGGTCACAGGGGTCACATCCTTAAAAACCTATTTTCATCTTCTTCTCCAGTTCCAAAAGGTCTAGAGAGCTGAAAAGTTGAGTGCAGAGTCATTGGCCAATGGGGATTCTTAATTGTAGATTCCGAGACCTCATGACCCCAAATGGGGTCACAGGGGTCACATCGTTAAAAACCTATTTTCATCTTCTTCTCCAGTTCCAAAAGGTCTAGAGAGCTGAAAAGTTGTGTGCAGACTCCTTGGCCAATGGGGATTCTAAATTGTAGATTTTGTGACCCCATTTGGGGTCAGCTCGCAGCAGTAGTTTGGCTTAGGCACTAATTAAGCTCTGCTGGCGGAATTTCCAGGCGGCGATTCCGGTTGGGTTTTTTCGAAATATACCGCATCTACATGGCGAATACGGACTATATACGGGCGTTCAATACAAATTCAACTTTGACTTTGAATTAATTTTCTACGATTTTTCTTTACTTTTCTGTTACTTTGTAAAGATTTTCTTTAATTCGGGCCTACTGCAATTGATATATGGATTTGAAGACCAGATGTTTGTCTTTACAATGATATAAAAATAGAGCCATGGTCTGTAGCTCATCAGGGTTTATATTGTTTAATGATGAAGACTGAAAAAGATTTTTAGGTCATGGCTTGAAGCCCTTATTTGGGGCACCACAGGGTTACCATTTAGAATCCCCATTGGACAGGGAGTCTGCACTAAACTTTTCAGCTCTCTAGACCTTTTGGAATTGGAGAAGAAGATGAAAATAGGTTTTTAAGGATGTGACCCCTGTGACCCCATTTGGGGTCATGGGGTCACAAAATCTACAATTTAGAATCCCCATTGGCTAAGGAGTCTGAGCACAAATTTTCAGCTCTCTAGACCTTTTGGAACTGGAGAAGAAGATGAAAATAGGTTTTTAATGATGTGACCCCGGTGACCCCATTTGGGGTCATGGGGTCACGAAATCTACAATTTAGAATCTCCATTGGCCAAGGAGTCTAGAGAGCTGAAAAGTTGTGCTCAGACTCCTTAGCCAATGGGGATTCTAAATTATAGATTTTGTGACCCAATGACCCCAAATGGGGTCACAGGGGTCACATCCTTAAAAACCTATTTTCATCTTCTTCTCCAGTTCCAAAAGGTCTAGAGAGCTGAAAAGTTGTGTGCAGACTCCTTGGCCAATGGGAATTCTAAATTGTAGATTTCGTGACCCCGTGACCCCAAATAGGGTCACAGGGGTCACATCCTTAAAAACCTATTTTCATCTTCTTCTCCAGTTCCAAAAGGTCTAGAGAGCTGAAAAGTTGTGTGCAGACTCCTTGGCCAATGGGGATTCTAAATTGTAGATTTTGTGACCCCATTTGGGGTCACAAGGGTCACATCCTTAAAAACCTATTTTCATCCTCTTCTCCAGTTCCAAAAGGTCTAGAGAGCTGAAAAGTTTTGTGAAGACTCCTTGGCCAATGGGAATTCTTAATTGTAGATTTCGTGACCCCATGACCCCAAATGGGGTCACCGGGGTCACATCCTTAAAAACCTATTTTCATCTTCTTCTCCAGTTCCAAAAGGTCTAGAGAGCTGAAAAGTTGTGCTCAGACTCCTTAGCCAATGGGGATTCTAAATTATAGATTTTGTGACCCAATGACCCCAAATGGGGTCACAGGGGTCACATCCTTAAAAACCTATTTTCATCTTCTTCTCCAGTTCCAAAAGGTCTAGAGAGCTGAAAAGTTGTGTGCAGAGTCATTGGCCAATGGGGATTCTTAACCCTTACGTTGCGTATATATATTTTACCCTTTTTAGCCCCTGTGGCGGAATTTACAGGCTCGCAGCTCGCAGCAGTAGTTTGAGCTTAGGCACTAACGAGCTCTGCTGGCGGAATTTCCAGGCGGCGATTCCGGTACCGTTTTTACGAAATATACCGCATCTACATGGCGAATACGGGCTATATACGGGCGTTGAATACAAATTCAAGTCGCGGCACCCGTACACAAATGGTTGCTTTATACCCGCATCTTCGAATTATTTTTTTACGATTTTTCTTTACTTTTCTATTACTTTGTAAAGATTGTCTTTAATTCGGGCCTTATAACATCATGAATTTGGAGCGCGCTACTGAAATTTTTATATGGACTTGAAGACCAGATGTTTGTCTTTACAATGATATAAAAAATATTAGAATGCGACCTATGGTTATAATTCTATTGTCATCTAAAGTTTGTCTTTATTTCCAGCTTCATGAAATCAAAACTCCTGAGCGCGCATATTGCGAAATTTATATGTGCTTGTAGATAGTTTATTCCTCTTTACAATGACGTAAAAATTATTAGAATACGACTTATGGTTCAGAAAATATAACCAACCAAAGGAGAGTGACGCTACCCCGACAGTACCACGTGAATGGTCCCGACGCGCACCAAGTTACTGGCACTGCTTGGTCCCCCCGGGACTGTGCTAATTACAGTACCGTTACCTCCTCGAGACCTCCTCGAGACCTCCTCGAGGGTGCCAGAGCCGAGCGCGCGTGGAACTAATGGGTACTAATGAGCACAGCATACACTAATCACCGCGGCGAACGCAATACATGTTGCGCGGTGTAAAGTTTGTCTTTATTTCCAGCTTTATAAAATCGTAAATTATTTCGCGCGCATGCGAAACACGTATGTACTTGAAGACAATTTATTCCTCTTTACAATGATATAAAAATTATTGGAATACGTCAAATGGTTCGCAATATATGAAGAGCGTAAGGAAGGCACCCCCAGTACTTAGAAAACTCATTTTTGAAAAACTAACTTTTTGCGACATCTGGCGCATCATTTGCCGCATGTTTATTTTTCGCTGCGCATATACATATGATACATGGAATTGAAGACAATTTATTGCTCTTTACGATGATGTAAAAAGAAAAAAAATGCGCAACTTCGTTCGGAAGCTATAGCGGGCCAAATGAAGGTACCCTCGGTACTTTGAGGCAACTTTTTGACTATCGCGCATATCGGGGCACGTGCCGCAACTTTAGTTTTTCGTGCGCATGTATAAATTTTATATTGAATCAAAGCCGAATCTTTCCTCTTTACCCCATGTAAGTTTTATGAAAATCGGCCACCCGGTTCAGCATTTATGGGTGTTTTTTATGATGCGGTTCTGGCTGAACTTCCAATGAAAGCTCGCATTCACTTTCTCTGTCTCTTTGATAAAATAAAAAATATTTTATTTGCAATGACATGTATTACAATGAAATTACAATGCATTTACGTACAAATATACACAATATTTACCTGCGGTTGTGCGCAGAACAGCTTTAGGGACCTAACAAGGTATGTATATAATGTGTATATACTGGTTGTCCACACTTCGGCTCTCTTTACTTTCAATTTTCTTCTTCTTCATTCCCTTCTTCATTTCTTTCTTTTTCCGTGGCAGTGATGTAAGCCCTGGAATAGTCAGTGGCGGTGTGGTACAGTTTGAAGCATGGTGCGGCGCACAGAGAAACATTACAATCTGTACATTCATAAGAAGACTCTCTGCCTACTCGTTTTTTCTTCCTTGCTGGCCCATTGCCTTCTTCAATCTGTTTTGCGAGGACGGCGCGTTTTGCCTTAGAGCATACCACACACATCCTTGTGACGTTTTTCTTCCTTCCGACAGGCTCAATCTTCGTCGGAAAGTGACGTCCATGAAGACGAGTGACACTCTCGTCGCTCGTGCTCGGCCGACCACGGGGACGTCTGCAAAGTGATGGAACTTGTTCCTTGTCCGCAAATGTTACTATATGTTGCGCCAAAGCCTTCCTGTATTCCCGACTTGTTTTTAGAGGTTTATCTTTGCTGTATTCTTTATAAACGATGTAAGAGTTCAACATGGCAACGTTGAGAACGTGAAACCAAACCCGTTTCCACCACTTCAGGGTCTTCACTCGGAACGGCGTGTACGACAACATCTGGTCGGCCCGATCAACACCTCCCATGTACTTGTTGTACGTTGTTACAATGCGCGGCTTGAGAACTGGTTCCCCTGTTGCCCGGTTCTTCTTCCCTGTTTGTTCAAGTTGTGTATCTTCAACAGTAGACATGAGAAGCACTGATTTTCTATCTTCGTAGCGAAGAACGAGTAGGCCATGGTTGTGAGAAACTGTCATGTCCCCTTGCTTGGCTTTCTTTTTAGGTTTCTTGACTGAATCAGGAAGTCCCTTTCGATTGGCTCTCAACGTCCCCGTGGCACCTATTCCCCGCTCCCACAAATTTATGTACAGATTTGTGGACGAATAGTAGTTGTCCATAAAGATGTGATGCCCCTGTCCAACGTAGTCGTTCACCAAGTCCATGACTACATCATAAGTTTTGCCACCTTCAGAAACCGGTTCATTCGTTTTTCCAGTGTAGAGTTTGAACTTGCAAACGTATCCGTTGTGCGAGTCACACAACATGAAAGCCTTTATCCCATACTTCTTAGGCTTGTCGGGAAGATAAACTTTGAAAGATAAGTTACCTTTCCAGGGCACCATGCCCTCGTCGACTGAAATGTTTTGATGCGGTTTATACACTCTTGAAAAACGGTGAACTATCCGGTTATACAAGTGTCCCAGTTTATTTATTGGTGAAAAGCACGGGGTGTTACGGCCCGGCATCCTCCTGTTGTCAGCCAAGTGTAGGTAGGTTATAAGAAGCCAAAACCTGTCTCGGGGCATGCACTTGGCGAAGAAAGGCGTTGAGGTGACATCACTTGTTGACCAGTAATCAGCAAAGTTTCTCTGCACAACCAATGACATGGCAATTGTCATGGCTACAAATACCTTCATCTCTTCTGCATTAGTGTCTTGCCACTGTTGCATTCTTGAACGGGGTCTTAGAATTTTGTCCTCCATTGCTTGTTTGAAATATCTATTGGTTTCCGTTGCCATATCCTCATAGTCATCATTATGTATAAACAAATTGAAAAAGTCAATAGGTTCAGGGTTCTCAGGAAGTTCTATGAACTGGCGCAACCCAGTTTGACCAGTGAAAGGCAAGTTTACACGTGGCCGCGGACCATCCACCCACTCATCAAACGTCTGTGAATTATCATGATTATATTGTGGTATTTCGGCAAACTCCTCCTCAAAACCACTAAAGTCTTCTTCGGTGGAATTACCGGCGGCTAGAATCTTTCTGGCAATCTCTGTCTCTATATCACTCAGAGCATCTGTGTCACCATGTTCACTATCTATTACAGTGTCCCGATCATATGCATCATCACTGTCTAAACCACTGCTACCATCACTGTCAGTTGACTCCATATCAGAGGCTTCATCAGCATGGATCTCGTTGATGAAGTCGTCGTCGCTTGAAACGGCTTCAAAGCTGCGTGTCCTAGTATGCAACGTCCTAGGCCGTCGCAGGGCCTTGCGTCCACGTCCGCGCAGCATTCTGCTTCAACCTGTAAATGATTGAAAATGCGTTAGATGTATGCAACATATAACATGTGATTAGAGACAATAAACATACAGAGATAATGAATGTGAGCTTCATGGACGTTCATTTGCCAGTTTCAGAACCTCCCGGCGCATCTAGGACGACTGCGCCGCAAGCGCCGACGGCTTCTGACATCGCGCCGATTTTTCCGACGCATATGTCAAACGGACCATTTTCTGATTTCCTCAGCGACGTGTAGCACCGGGCGCGAGGCCCGGAAAATAAACTACTATGTCAGGGAAGCTCGGGTTGTCAGTTGCCGAATGACTTCTCTTTTCGAGAAGCAGAGCATCCAAGGAGCGGTCTCTCGAGGCGGAGCCCGGACCCATGGGAGCATACTCCCATGCTCTCCGGGAATTCCCGTCCCCGTCTTCCGCGGCGGACCCCGGATTCAATCGCGGGACAGGTTTCCCATGTTCTCTTTTGAGAACGAGAGACTCCGAGGAACAATCCTATGGGACGAACCCCGGATTCTATTGGGAATGGGTTCCCATGCCCTCTCGACATATATAGCAGAAACCTTCATACCTCGGAATGACACGAACCTTTATTTCAAAGTAGAAAAAAAATAATAATTTGCACAAAAAGTTTGGGGGGTGGCGACCAAAAGCGGGGGGGTCCGCGCACCCCCCGGTAGATATTTATACTTGTGGGTCGGTCCCGAAGATGACGGACCACGCCCATGTTCATGGGAATTTTTTCTCATTATGTCATGGCGAATCCCGTCGGAAATTCCCCTGCTCACGAAAAAACTAATACCTAAAAAAGTAATTGTGATACAAAAGAACTTTGGTAATAAAAGTGGTGAGGAATCAAATTCTCCATCTGCTCAGTTCAGTCCGCTACACATATAAATAATTCTTCAAATCTTATTGAATGAAACGTCTTTTATTCAATAATGTAAAAGATAAAATAATAAATTCAATTCAAATGGTTTGGAAAGGTGCGCCCTCGCATTTGAATTTTAGAAATAAAAACCTTTCGCAAATGGCATCAGTAACAAAAATGTTCACGCATTTTTAGAAACTCCGAAAAGTGAAATATTTTCCTGAGAAAATATTCCCACGAAAAGGCTTTTCCCCGAGCGGCGGGTCCCGTACTCAAATATATTTTCACTTTTATGTTATATTTTTTTTTCCAAAACTGGAAACAAAATTCCGTCATGACAGTTGTTCATCGTTTATAAAGCTCTATATTTGCGTATCAAAAGAACAGTATTTTAGTTATATATTATCATACTTCTTCACTTATGCGTACATCAATATTGCGGCTCTTCGCGCATGCATAGTTCTTCCCAAAAACATGCGCATTATATCTGGAATTAAAGACAATGTTTTTCTCTTTACAATGATGTAAAAATTATAAAAATCGGACTTGCGGTTCAAAAGTTATGAAGTGTGAAAATTATACCTTTTGGCGCGGCGCTTTGCGCATGCAGAGTTCTTCCCGAAAACATGCGCATTATACATGGAATTGAAGACAATGTTTTTCTCTTTACAATGATGTAAAAATTATAAAAATCGGACTTGCGGTTCACAAGTTATAAAGCCCGTAATGATGGTATATGCTAAGAGCGCCACTTATTCAAAGCCGAATATCACCTTCTGCGCGACACCTGGCGCATCAAAAGTTATTGCCGAAAATACACGTATTTTATATGGAATTGAAGACAATTCTTTTATCTATATACTGATAAAAAAATTATGAAAATATCCCAAGTAGTTTCTTAGAAATAGAGCGCCGAGGCATGTTGGGGTAAATGCGCCACATGTATCAAAATTCAAAAGTGCGAAAGTCGGCTATCTCTGTGCGATTGCTGTATTTTCAGTTATGTTAGCGCAATTGCGATTTTTATATGGGAATAAAGGCCATTCTTTCCTCTTTATTTTGGTATAAAAAAAAATGAAAACAACCAATTGGTTCATATGATACGAAGTGCGAGAGAAAGGTAGCTTATCGCAATATCTTCCCGTAATTAGAAGCTATCTGCCCATGTGGCGAGATGCGAGACAGATAAGCATAGGCTATCTGCCCATGTGGCGGGATGCGAGACAGATAAGCCTGTACGGGCCTATCTCACCCCGGGGCAGTGCAGACACTTAGGTGCTAATTAGCCGCCGGGCAGTGTAGCCATCGGAGCGAAGCAGGACAAAATTGGCCTTTTGTAAAGCTAATTATCGATGCGTTACGGGTCAACAATGCACACGCAAATTGGTGTGAATTTTGCTGGACGTTCTGACCAGACACTGAAGAAAGTTTTATTCTCATTGCGGGCTGCGAGGCATAAATACAGCCATTCTCATGCAGCGAGTCGCGGAAACAATCGACTCGGGACCCGGTATGGCAGATAGCACAGTACATAGACAGGCGTGAATTATTCTAAGTAAGCGATCCGGGATCCGTATACAGACACCTCGGAATCGCTTATAGCCCGCCCGGATAATTCCGGGACCCGCATGTTAAGGGTTAATTGTAGATTCCGAGACCCCATGACCCCAAATGGGGTCACAAGGGTCACATCCTTAAAAACCTATTTTCATCCTCTTCTCCAGTTCCAAAAGGTCTAGAGAGCTGAAAAGTTGTGTGAGGACTCCTTGGCCAATGGGAATTCTTAATTGTAGATTTCGTGACCCCATGACCCCAAATGGGGTCACCGGGGTCACATCCTTAAAAACCTATTTTCATCTTCTTCTCCAGTTCCAAAAGGTCTAGAGAGCTGAAAAGTTGTGCTCAGACTCCTTAGCCAATGGGGATTCTAAATTATAGATTTTGTGACCCAATGACCCCAAATGGGGTCACAGGGGTCACATCCTTAAAAACCTATTTTCATCTTCTTCTCCAGTTCCAAAAGGTCTAGAGAGCTGAAAAGTTGTGTGCAGAGTCATTGGCCAATGGGGATTCTAAATTGTAGATTTCGTGACCCCATGACCCCAAATGGGGTCACAGGGGTCACATCCTTAAAAACCTATGTTCATCCTCTTCTCCAGTTCCAAAAGGTCTAGAGAGCTGAAAAGTTGTGTGCCGACTCCTTGGACAATGGGAATTCTTAATTGTAGATTTCGTGACCCCATGACCCCAAATGGGGTCACCGGGGTCACATCCTTAAAAACCTATTTTCATCTTCTTCTCCAGTTCCAAAAGGTCTAGAGAGCTGAAAAGTTGTGCTCAGACTCCTTAGCCAATGGGGATTCTAAATTGTAGATTTTGTGACCCCATGACCCCAAATGGGGTCACAGGGGTCACATCCTTAAAAACCTATTTTCATCTTCTTCTCCAATTCCAAAGGTCTAGAGAGCTGAAAAGTTTAGTGCAGACTCCCTGTCCAATGGGGATTCTAAATGGTAACCCTGTGGTGCCCCAAATAAGGGCTTCAAGCCATGACCTAAAAATCTTTTTCAGTCTTCATCATTAAACAATATAAACCCTGATGAGCTACAGACCATGGCTCTATTTTTATATCATTGTAAAGACAAACATCTGGTCTTCAAATCCATATATCAATTGCAGTAGCGCGCTCCAAATTAATGATGTTATAAGGCCCGAATTAAAGAAAATCTTTACAAAGTAATAGAAAAGTAAAGAAAAATCGTAGAAAATTAATTCAAAGTCAAAGTTGAATTTGTATTGAACGCCCGTATATAGTCCGTATTCGCCATGTAGATGCGGTATATTTCGAAAAAACCCAACCGGAATCGCCGCCTGGAAATTCCGCCAGCAGAGCTTAATTAGTGCCTAAGCCAAACTACTGCTGCGAGCTGAGAGCCTGTAAATCCGCCACAGGGGCTAAAATGGGTAAAATAGAAATACGCAACGTAAGGGTTAACTCACTTTGACATCAAATTTCAATAATAAAACACAGAGCTCTTTCAATGCGTGTCACCAAGGAGCAGCGCCACCTTATGTATATCGCGACTACATCGCAAAAACGGACTAAATACGGGCGTTACATTCAAATCCAGGTCGCGGCACCTGTACACAAATGTTTAATTCATACCTGCATCTTTGAAGGAGTTTTCTATCTTTCTTTCTTTCTGTCACTTTCTAAAGATTGTCTTTAATTCCGGCCTTATAAAATCATAACTCAGAGTGTGGTTATGTAATTTATATATGAATGTGAAGGCCAGTTGTTTACAGTGGTTTTGAAAATTATTAGAATGTGAGCTTTGTTTATAATTCTATAGCAATCTAAAGCTTGTCTTTATTTCCAGCTTTATGAAATCACACTCTATATGTAGACAATTCATTCCTCTTTACAATGACATAAACATTATTAGAATACAACCTATCAGGGATGCAGAAATAGGTCTATTTGCCGGACATGTCCGATTGTAAATCCAGTTTGACCGAATGGAAAATTTACCTATCGGACATCAGTTGACTGATTGCAGAAAATAAAATGAAAACTAAACAAACACGCCTTACAAGCATTAAATAAAGGCAAACCGCCCTGCTTTTGCGGTCATAATTATCGCCCGCCACAACAAAGTTGGCAGGGGATATGGAATGAGCTCCGTCCTTCTGTCCGTCTGTGCGTCTGGGCTTTTCCCTTCCGGCCTCAAACTTCAAAACTATTCAATATATTTTGCTGAAACTTTGTACAGGTATCAACCAAGTAGTCTAGATGTGGCTTTTGCTATATAGAAACTTGAGAATATTTTTTTTTTTTTTTTACGAATGCAAACAGTCTGGACTTAGAACCAAGAAGAGGGAAAACTATATTCCGGCCTCAAACTTCAAAACTATTCAATATATTTTGCTGAAACTTTGTACAGGTATCAACCAAGTATTCTAGATGTGCCTTTTGCTATATAGAAAGTAAATGCATTATATATTCAAAATGCATAAATATATTCAAAATTACTACATGGCGGGGGATATGGCCGACTCTGTCTGCTTGTTGGTCACATTTATTCTTCAGAGCACGAGGCACGACATCAATCATCATCATTTTCTTCAGTAAATTATAGCTGTCTGCAGATACCGGTACAACACTTACCGTTTGATTTAATTGATATTCTCAGTGTCATTTACTGACTGAAAGATGTGACCAATTTCACAACATTATTTACGAAAAAGATTTCATTAACATCGCATTTTAAAAAAGTTTTGTCAAAGATGAACATGGCATGAACGTGTGGCTTCATCGTACCGGTGATTCAAGAATTTGTTACAGATTAAGATTTTGTTACTTTGAAAAGTTCAGTCATAAAACATAGGTAACATACTGTAACAAACATATGCAAGATCAATATCGATGTATGGTAAAGCTATTATACAAATTAAAAAAAAAAAAACTATCAAAAACGAATAATCAGGAATAGTATTTCACGAGACGTTATGTAGTCAAACACCGTTTGTATGACACTACGAACACTCGATCGTATTTACATGATGACACACGTTATAAAGAGGAATGCTAATTTAAGATTCTTGCGTTTACATTACTTCTTCTTGTTTTATAATTATTCGTTAACAATTGCGAAATATGTCTCCAAATAAAATATAAAAGAAATCTTATTAGAATAAGTTCAATTAGTAACTACATCTTGAATAGGAAATAGTCGTATGGAAAATAGTTGGACCACATGCTCTGCCGAGTTGAGTTTATGTAAATTATTAAAATATCGCTATTGAAAACAAGTTCCTTTGAATTTAAAATGCTTATTTAGAAGTTACAAATTATTTGGTCCAAGATTTGAACTTTTGATGAACTGAGTGCAATTAAATTATTTGAAATTTCCCGTCTATCTTGACGCAAATTCGCTTGTAAACTCGCTCAAACTAGCACTGTCGGTAAATCGTAGTTGGTAAACATTGATTTTAAATTATGAACCATTTTATGCATGTTATTGATAAATTTATAGTTAATTGCTATCGTGTTATGTTTAATAATATGCAATGAATGAAGAACCAACAAATAGTAATACTTTCTCACACTTTATTCATAATTTTTTTTTACTTCCGGGTTTGTCTTTTTGGGTCAAAGATGAAATGTCAGACTGGCAAAAATTTGAATCTGCATCCCTGCAACCTATGGTTCAGAAAATATAACCAACGAAAGAAGAGTGACACTACTCAGACAGTTCACTGACAGTACAACAATTTCCGGGCTAATTATGGTACCGTTACCTCCTCGAGGCACCAGAACCAGGTGCGCATGAAACTACCCACCCACCCAAAAGGTCTAGAGAGCTGAAAAGTTATGTGCAGACTCCTTTGCTAATGGGGATTCTAAATTGTAGATTTGGTGACCCCGTGACCTCAAATGGGGTCACAGAGGTCACAACCCAAAAAACCTATTTTCATCTTCTTCTCCAGTTCCAAAAGGTCAAGCTGAAACGTTGTGTGCAGACTCCATGGCTAATGGGGATTCGAAATTGTATATTTCATGACCCCGTGACCTCAAATGGGTGTCACAGGGGTCACAACCCCTAAAACCTATTTTCATCTTCTTCTCAAGTTCCAAATGGTCTAGAGAGCTGAAACGTTGTGTGTAGACTCCTTGACTAATGGGAATTCTAAATTGTAGATTTGGTGATCCTGCGACCCCAAATATAGGTCACAGACATCATGACCTGAAAAGCTATTTCATCTAGAGATTTTATGGGCTCTTTAAAGGTAGGTAATTATAATTTAAAGGAAACAACAGTAATGAATTAAATCTCCAAGTGTGACTTTATTTGTAGGGGATTTTATCTCTGGCCTCAAAGATAGAGCGTAAGGACCTTAAGACCTATTTCATCTTCTCCATTTAAAGTGTTTCCTATGTGTTATACCTCTAACCTAGAAGTTGACATTTTGAATTAGTTAATGTGTATAAAGCCTGATGAGCTACAGAGTCCATGACTCTATTTTTATGTTTTAAAATATGTGATGAGTTGCCTTGGTTGTTGTAATCTACTTTTAGTAAATTAGGATGTCGGTAGATTATCGACGTTAAAAAAACCAAGATGTTGTGATGTGCTTTGATTGTCGATGGCTTACAGTAGGGCCTACTTCTGCTAATCTCACATTTGTTGTTTTAACACAAACATTCTCAACATAAAATAACAACAACATAAAATATCTGATTTAGTTGTCTCAACTATACTTCGTTCATATTATCATATCTTGGTTTCATTTTGTCATTTTATATCTCATTAGCATTGATTTTATCCTATGTCTACGAACGGCTATGAATCCACCGTCTTTCAAAATTCATATCAATTGTATGTTATATACAGTCAAGCCGCGATAATCCGGCCTCCGATAATCCGAATCTCGCAGTTTCCGAACGGTAGGAAGATGTAACCAAACTAATCTCTTTAGTAGTCCTCAGTACTCAGTAGTCCGAACATTTCACTATCCGAACGTTTTTGATGAAAAACGGAAGCGTTCGGATTATCGAGGCCTGACTGTATAGATAACGATATTTTGGGACATTTGTAAAGTGAAACTTAACCAACATTACTCAAACAGTTTACAGCAGAACAGGGATGTGGCATTGTTGCAAAGCGTAGATATAACAGATTGACTGACCGATTCCCCAGTGTTTGCCATTGTAAATAGTAAGCGAATGTTTAAACCCCGTCCCTTCACATACATCACTTCCTGTTACCTTCCAACCCTCTAAGCCCCGCCCCATTTTTCGTTTGTTGCTCGCGGGTGAAAAGGAGACAATTTTTATGCAAAGTTTAAGTCGCTCTAGTTTAACCCTTAACTTACGGGTCCTGTATTGGTCCAGGAGGCTCAAAGAGAAAAATGTTTAACCCCTTGGCGAGATGCGTACGTTGGACTTAGTGCATATACCGGGTCAGTAATAATTATATTTGGTCTCCAAGGGAAATGCGAGACCAAGTGTATCCGTGGATCGCCACATGAAAACTTGTTTATATACATCTCGCAGTTAGCCACGATAACCAGACTTTGTTAATGTCTGGTCAAAATGTCAAGCAAAAATAACACCAAATTGTGTGTGCATTGTTGACCCGTAACGCATTGATAATTAGCTTTATAAAAGGCCAATTTTGTCGGGCTTCGCCCCGAAGCCTAATCTCCCTGGGGGCTAATTATCACCCACGTTTGCATTGCCTCCGGTTTGCATTGCCCGTACATGCTATCTGCCTCAAATCTAGTGGGACGGGGAAAAACATCCGTAACTTGCCTTACTCCCGCACTTCATATCATGTGAGCGAATTGGTTGTTTTAATACAAATTTTCGGCAAAATAAAGGGGAAAGAATAGACTACAATCCCATATAAAATTCACAAATGTCAAAAAATAATAAAGGCACAGCAATCGCTGCGAAACAGGTCATGTTTACACTTCATAAATTTTGAAACAATCAGCGATTTTCACAACTTCTTACACAATTTATCACTGCTAAACTACTTAATGCATTTTCATATTTTTTATATCACAATAAACAGAAAAGAATAATCTTTTATTCTAAATAAAATATTTATTCAAAGAAATAAAGATACAAGCTTACCTTTTTGAGAGGCATGTAAAACCATACGACACGATTAGCATTTATTGGAAAGGTAAAACAACATAACCATATTTTTGTTGACATGTGCTTATATTTGTCAACTGGTTCGAGATTATGATTTCATGGAAAAGTGCGATGAACGACCGTTTGCAATGCCGCATACATGTTGTAAGTATTTACAATTTTGTAGGTGAAAAATAAAGACAACTTTATATAGCTATAGAATTATAACCAAAGGTCGCATATATAATTGTGAAGCCAGACTTCTTGTCTTCAATTACGCATATAAATTGAATTTCTTCATTTCGTATGTATGATATTATGAGGCCCGAATTAAAGACAATCTTTCGAAAGTAATAGAATAAAAACAAAAAATCTTAGAAAATTCATTCAAAGTCAATTTGTATTGAACGCCCGTATTAAGTCCGTTTTCGCGATGTAGATGCGATATATTTCGTAAAAACGGGACCGGAATCGTCACCTGGAAATTTCGTCAGCAGAGCTAATTAGTGCCTAAGCCAAAATACTGCTGCGAGCTGGAGGGTCTGTAAATTCCGCCACAGGGGCTAAAATTGGTAAAATAGAAATATGCAACGTAAGGGTTAATATAGGAACAACATATTGATTTTTTTGGGGGTCTCATTTTTAGCTCATCAGGCCTGAAAGGCCGGATGAGCTTATGGCATGGCTTGGCGTCCATCCATCCGTCCGTCCGTCCGTAAACTTTTCGCATTTTCGTCTTCTTCTCCAGAACCACTTGGTCTTCGTGTGCAGACTCCTTGGCTAAAGGGGATTCTAAATTGTAGATTTCTTGACCCCGTTACCCAAAATCAGGTTACAAGGGTCACAACCTTAAAAACATATTTTTATATTCTTCTCTAGTTCCAAAAGGTCTAGAGAGCTGAAAAGTTTTGTGCAGACTCTTTGGCTAATGGGGATTCTAAATTGTAAATTTCTTGACCCCATGACCTATTTTCATCTTCTTCCCTAGTTCCAAAAGGTCAAGAGAGCTGAAAAGTTGTGTGCAGACTCCTTGGCCAATGGGAATACTAAATTGTAGATTTTGTGACCCCATTACCTCAAATGGGGTCACAGGGGTCACAACCCTAAAAACCTATTTTCATCTTCTTCTCTAGTAAGAAAAGCTCTAGAACAAGCTGAGAAAATTTATTATAACAATACAAATCCTGATGAGCTACAGAGCCCATGGCTCTATTTTTTATAAATGGTCTTATGAACCAATTGCAGTTAAGAATTCAATAGAAAATAATATATTTTAGCCATCCTTTAATACAGAGCTTCTCATGGAGCAACTCATGGAGACATCTCGTCTCGCATCTCGCTGTGCCAGCCAGCTGCATGGGAAGAGAGCCAATTTATAGTCCGAGATCGCGGACAGGAATTGTCTATGGCCTCCCCTGACCATACATGGCCTGCATGTTAACCCTTACGTTGCGTATATATATTTTACCATTTTTAGCCCCTGTGGCGGAATTTATAGGCTCGCAGCTCCCAGCAGTAGTTTGAGCTTAGGCACTAACGAGCTCTGCTGGCGAAATTTCCAGGCGGCGATTCCGGTACCGTTTTTACGAAATATACCGCATCTACATGGCGAATACGGGCTATATACGGGTGTTGAATACAAATTCAAGTCGCGGCACCCGTACACAAATGGTTGCTTTATACCCGCATCTTTGAATTATTTTTTTACGATTTTTCTTTACTTTTCTATTACTTTGTAAAGATTGTCTTTAATTCGGGCCTTATAACATCATGAATTTTTATATGGACTTGAAGACCAGATGTTTGTCTTTACAATGATATAAAAATTATTAGAATGCGACCTATGGTTATAATTCTATTGTCATCTAAAGTTTGTCTTTATTTCCAGCTTTATGAAATCAAAACTCCTGAGTGCGCATATTGCGAAATTTATATGTGCTTGTAGACAGTTTATTCCTCTTTACAATGACATAAAAATTATTAGAATACGACTTATGGTTCAGAAAATATTACCAACCAAAGGAGAGTGACACTACCCCGACAGTACCACGTGAATGCGTCCCGACTCGCACCAAGTTACTGGCACCGCTTGGTCCCCCCGGGAATGGGCTAATTACAGTATTACCTCCTCGAGACCTCCTCGAGACCTCCTCGAGGGTGCCAGAGTCGAGCGCGCGTGGAACTAATGGGTACTAATGAGCACAGCATACACTTATCACCGCGGCGAACGCAATACTTGTTGCGCGATGTAAAGTTTGTCTTTATTTCCAGCTTTATAAAATCGTAAATTATTTCGCGCGCATGCGAAACACGTATGTACTTGAAGACAATTTATTCCTCTTTACAATGATATAAAAATTATTGGAATACGTCAAATGGTTCGCAATATATGAAGAGCGTAAGGAAGGCACCCCCAGTACTTAGAAAATTCATTTTTGAAAAACTAACTTTTTGCGACATCTGGCGCATCACTTGCCACATGTTTATTTTTCGCTGCGCATATACATATGATACATGGAATTGAAGACAATTTATTGCTCTTTACGATGATGTAAAAAGAAAAAAAATGCACAACTTCGTTCGGAAGCTATAGCGTGCCAAATGAAGGTACCCTTGGTTCTTTGAGGCAACTTTTTGACTATCGCGCATATCGGGGCACGTGCCGCAACTTTAGTTTTTCGTGCGCATGTGTAAATTTTATATTGAATCAAAGCCGAATCTTTCCTCTTTACCCCATGTAAGTTTTATGAAAATCGGCCACCCGGTTCAGCATTTATGGGTGTTTTCTCTTTGATAAAATAAAAATTATTTTATTTGCAATGACATACATTACAATGAAATTACATTACATTTATGTACAAATAGAAACACATATTTACCTGCGGCAGTGCGCAGAACAGCTTTAGGGACCTAACAAGGTCTGTATATAATGATTATATACTGGTTGTCCACACTTCGGCTCTCTTTACTTTCAATTTTCCTCTTCGTCATTCCCTTCTTCATTTCTTTCTTTTTCCGTGGCAGTGATGTAAGCCCTGGAATAGTCAGTGGCGGTGTGGTACAGTTTGAAGCATGGTGCGGCGCACAGAGAAACATTACAATCTGTACATTCATAAGAAGACTCTCTGCCTACTCGTTTTTTCTTCCTTGCTGGCCCATTGCCTTCTTCAATTTGTTTTGCGAGACGGCGCGTTTTGCCTTAGAGCATACCACACACATCCTTGTGACGTTTTTCTTCCTTCCGACAGGCTCAATCTTCGTCGGAAAGTGACGTCCATGAAGACGAGTGACACTCTCGTCGCTCGTGCTCGGCCGACCACTGGGACGTCTGCACAGTGATGGAACTTGTTCCTTGTCCGCAAATGTTACTATATGTTGCGCCAAAGCCTTCCTGTATTCCCGACTTGTTTTTAGAGGTTTATCTTTGCTATATTCTTTATAAACAATATAAGAGTTCAACAAGGCAACGTTGAGAACGTGAAACCAAACCCGTTTCCACCACTTCAGGGTCTTCACTCGGAACGGCGTGTACGACAACATCTGGTCGGCCCGATCAACACCTCCCATGTACTTGCTGTACGCTGATACAATGCGCGGCTTGAGAACTGGTTCCCCTGTTGCCCGGTTCTTCTTCCCTGTTTGTTCAAGTTGTGTATCTTCAACAGTAGACATGAGAAGCACTGATTTTCTATCTTCGTAGCGAAGAACGAGTAGGCCATGGATGTGAGAAACTGTCATGTCCCCTTGCTTGGCTTTCTTTTTAGGTTTCTTGACTGAATCAGGAAGTCCCTTTTGATTGGCTCTCAACGTCCCCGTGGCACCGATTCCCCGCTCCCACAAATTTATGTACAGATTTGTGGACGAATAGTAGTTGTCCATAAAGATGTGATGCCCCTGTCCAACGTAGTCGTTCACCAAGTCCATGACTACATCATAAGTTTTGCCACCTTCAGAAACCGGTTCATTCGTTTTTCCAGTGTAGAGTTTGAACTTGCAAACGTATCCGTTGTGCTAGTCACACAACATGAAAGCCTTTATCCCATACTTCTTAGGCTTGTCGGGAAGATAAACTTTGAAAGATAAGTTACCTTTCCAGGGCACCATGCCCTCGTCGACTGAAATGTTTTGATGCGGTTTATCACTCTTGAAAAACGGTGAACTATCCGGTTATACAAGTGTCCCAGTTTATTTATTGGTGAAAAGCACGGGGTGTTACGGCCCGGCATCCTCTTGTTGTCAGACAAATGTAGGTAGGTTATAAGAAGCCAAAACCTGTCTCGGGGCATGCACTTGGCGAAGAAAGGCGTTGAGGTAACATCACTTGTTGACCAGTACTCAGCAAAGTTTCTCTGCACAACTAATGACATGGCTATTGTCATGGCTACAAATACCTTCATCTCTTCTGCATTGGTGTCTTGCCACTGTTGCATTCTTGAACGGGGTCTTAGAATTTTGTCCTCCATTGCTTGTTTGAAATATCTATTGGTTTCCGTTGCCATATCCTCATAGTCATCATCATGTATAAACAATTTGAAAAAGTCAATAGGTTCAGGGTTCTCAGGAAGTTCTATGAACTGGCGCAACCCAGTTTGACCAGTGAAAGGCAAGTTTACACGTGGCCGCGGACCATCCACCCACTCATCAAACGTCTGTGAATTATCTTGATTATATTGTGGTATGTCGGCAAACTCCTCCTCAAAACCACTAAAGTCTTCTTCGGTGGAATTACCGGCGGCTAGAATCTTTCTGGCAATCTCTCTCTCTACATCACTCATACCATCTGTGTCACCATGTTCACTATCTATTACAGTGTCCCGATCATATGCATCATCACTGTCTAAACCACTGCTATCATCACTGTCAGTTGACTCCATATCAGAGGCTTCATCAGCATGGATCTCGTTGATGAAGTCGTCGTCGCTTGAAACGGCTTCAAAGCTGCGTGTCCTAGTATGCAACGCCCTAGGCCGTCGCAGGGCCTTGCATCCACGTCCGCGCAGCATTCTGCTTCAACCTGTAAATGATTGAAAATGCGTTAGATGTATGCAACATATAACATGTGATTAGAGACAATAAACATACAGAGATAATGAATGTGAGCTTCATGGACGTTCATTTGCCAGTTTCAGAACCTCCTGGCGCATCTAGGACGACTGCGCCGCAAGCGCCGACGGCGCCGACGGCTTCTGACATCGCGCCGATTTTTCCAACGCATATGTCAAACGGACCATTTTCTGATTTCCTCGGCGACGTGTAGCACCGGGCGCGAGGCCCGGAAAATATACTACTATGTCAGGGAAGCTCGGGTTGTCAGTTGCCGAATGACTTCTCTTTTCGAGAAGCAGAGCATCCAAGGAGCGGTCTCTCGAGGCGGAGCCCGGACCCATGGGAGCATACTCCCATGCTCTCCGGGAATTCCCGTCCCCGTCTTCCGTGGCGGACCCCGGATTCAATCGCGGGACAGGTTTCCCATGTTCTCTTTTGAGAACGAGAGACTCCGACTCCTATGGGACGAACCCCGGATTCTATTGGGAATGGGTTCCCATGCCCTCTCGACATATATAGCAGAAACCTTCATACCTCGGAATGACACGAACCTTTATTTCAAAGTAGAAAAAAAAAATAATTTGCACAAAAAAGTTGGGGGGTGGCGACCAAAAGCGGGGGGGGGGGGGGGGGGGGGGTCCGCGCACCCCCCAGTAGATATTTATAGTTGTGGGTCGGTCCCGAAGATGACGGACCACGCCCATGTTCATGGGAATTTTTTCTCATTATGTCATGGCGAATCCCGTCGGAAATTCCCCTGCTCAAGAAAAAACTAATACCTAAAAAAGTAATTGTGCTACAAAAGAACTTTGGTAATAAAAGTGGTGAGGAATCAAATTCTCCATCTGCTCAGTTCAGTCCGCTACACTCATAAATAATTCTTCAAATCTTATTGAATGAAACGTCTTTTATTCAATAATGTAAAAAATAAAATAATAAATTCAATTCAAATGGTTTGGAAGGGTGCGCCCTCGCATTTGAATTTTAGAAATGCAAACCTTTCGCAAATGGAATCAGTAACAAAAATGTTCACACATTTTTAGAAACTCCGAAAAGTGAAATATTTTCCTGAGAAAATATTCCCACGAAAAGGCTTTTCCCCGAGCGGCGGGTCCCGTACTCAAATATATTTTTGCTTTTATGTTATATTTTTTTTTCCAAAACTGGAAACAAAATTCCATCATGACAGTTGTTCATCGTTTATAAAGCTCTATATTTGCGTATCAAAAGAACAGTATTTTAGTTACATCTTATCATACTTCTTCACTTTTGCGTACATCAATATTTCGGCGCTTCGCGCATGCATAGTTCTTCCCAAAAACATGCACATTATATCTGGAATTAAAGACAATCTTTTCCTCTTTACAATGATGTACAAATTATAAAAATCGGACTTGCGGTTCAAAAGTTATGAAGTGCGAAAATTATAGCTTTTGGCGCGGCGCATTGCGCATGCAGAGTTCTTCCCGAAAACACGCGCATTATACATGGAATTGAAGACAATGTTTTCCTCTTTACAATGATGTAAAAATTTCAAAAATCGGACTTGCGGTTCACACGTTATAAAGCCCGTAATGATGATATATGCTAAGAGCGCCACTTATTCAAAGCCGAATATCACCTTCTGCGCGACACTTGGCGCATCAAAAGTTATTGCCGAAAATACACATATTTTATATGGAATTGAAGACAATTCTTTTCTCTATCTACTGATAAAAAAAATATGAAAATATCCCAAGTAGTTTCTTAGAAATAGAGCGCCGAGGCATGTTGGGGTAAATGCGCCACATGTCTAAAAATTCAAAAGTGCGAAAGTCGCCTATCTCTGTGCGATTGCTGTATTTTGCAATTGCGATTTTTATATGGGAGTAAAGGCCATTCTTTCCTCTTTATTTTGGTATAAAATAAATTAAAAACAACCAATTGGTTCATATGATACGAAGTGCGAGAGAAAGGTAGCTTATCGCAATATCTTCCCGTAATTAGAGGCTATCTGCCCATGTGGCGGGATGCGAGACAGATAAGCATAGGCTATCTGCCCATGTGGCGGGATGCGAGACAGATAAGCCTGTACGGGCCTATCTCACCCCGGGGCAGTGCAGACACTTAGGTGATAATTAGCCGCCGGGCAGTGTAGCCATCGGAGCGAAGCAGGACAAAATTGGCCTTTTGTAAAGCTAATTATCGATGCGTTACGGGTCAACAATGCACACGCAAATTGGTGTGAATTTTGCTGGACGTTCTGACCAGACACTGAACAAAGCTTTATTCTCATTGCGGGCTGCGAGGCATAAATACAGCCATTCTCATGCAGCGAGTCGCGGAAACAATCGACTCGGGACCCGGTATGGGGGATAGAAAAGTACTTAGACAGCCATGAATTCTTCTAAGTAAGCGATCCGGGATCCGTATTGAGGTACCTCAGAATCGCTTATAGCCCGCCCGGATAATTCCAGGACCCGCATGTTAAGGGTTAAGGGTTAAAGACAATCTTTAGAAAGTAATAGAAAAAAAACCGGGAAATCATGGAAAATTCATTCAAAGTTGCGTATATAAATCAACCATATTTGCGATGTAGACATGATATATTTCTTCAAAATTGTACCAGGTTTGCTGTCTGAAATATTCCGCTAGGGGTAGCAATTAGTGCTTTAGCCAAAATTGGGCTAGAGGGTCAGAATATTCTGCAACAGGGGCTAAAGTTATAATATATACTGATACAACATAAGGGTTAACCAGATAAAATAATTATGTAAGAGGGATTTATGGTGTTAAAGGTCGAGCAGAAGTATTGCAGATCTAATCATTGACATGTCAAATCAGAAAAATGTCACTAAGAAATTCAGGTTTGAGTAGTATATCAAGGTGTTTGAATTTCTAAAGAACAATTTATTATTTATTCTGTTCTTTGTTAAATGTATCTTGTTTGCTGTATTGTTTTTCCCAGGTACCAGGTCTGGTTGAGGCCCTGCAGACAGACCCTAGTGTGTGCTCTAACTACTGCAGCCAAACGGTTGGCAAGACGTTCCCCGCCTTGCAGCATCTACAACAGGGAGGAACTGCCCTCTTCACCTTCCCCAACACACCTATAAAGTGTGCAGGTGCTCCCCAGAAGATTATGTACCTTGCTGAGCACTACCTCCGGAAGGTGAGATCAGAGGAAATTGAGGATACCCAATGTCTTACTATAAACAATGTGTACAAAAGTATCCACACCCTCTGTACCAATACAGCAATACAAGGGTATATAGCATTCATTCTGTCCGTCTGTCTGTCCATCCATCTGTCACAACTTTTTGCAGAGCATATCTCTCAAACTATACATGCTAGCTTCACCAAACTTGCTGCACTTGTCAGAAATGATCGCTAGTTGTGCCTTTTAACCCTTTAGTTGCGTATATATATTTTACCCATTTTAGCCCCTGTGGCGGAATTTACAGGCTCGCAGCTCGCAGCAGTAGTTTGGCATAGGCACTAATTAAAGGAGTTTTCACACCCACCCGAGTAAAATCTGCTGCATGGTCAGGACTAACTTTCCCTTTTTTACATTTATACACAAAAATCTCGATTCGACTCGACTCAGCGAAGCAAGCAAGCAAGCTTTATTTGCTGGCCACGATGTCGTGGTTGACTGGGAATTTTGCATGTACATGTCTATTGTGTATATATATATATATATATACACACACATACTTACATACAGGCATTCGGTCTTGTTATATCTTGACCAAATCTTCATTCTGAAGACATCTGCTGCAGAGGACACATGCACAATCGCCATTTTCAGCAAAGTTCAAATGATCATAACTGCTTAACTAACTAATGGAGATATTGAAATCATATTTACATCTTCTGATGCACAATTTCAAGAACAACAACGTTTCTGTTTAACACTTTCATCAAAAAGTTGATTGTTAAGCTCCGAACATTGCAAACGTTCTCTAGGGGTAAAGATTTTAGCATTTTTGACTATTTTCTAGAATATTCAGAACAACTTGACAAATTACTTAGGTATGAAATCTAAATGATGATTACATCTACTAAAGTGGAAAATAAAGCACAACGTTTTCTATGTTACACCTTAGTATGAAAATATTAAGCATTTTGTCTTAATCGTGAGAAAGATCATGTAGGGGTGCATTATAAGCGATTGTTTCATTTTCAGAGGGGTAGTTTCTTTGGAGATTTTTAGTAAACTAACTACTGAAAATAGAGACATGTTTGATAGCTCATATTAAAGCAGAGAAACTGGTGAATAACCGCGAGACCAACATGAAGTTCAAGGTGAAGCAGAAGTCTTGAAGGCCTAAGTATTGACGCGTCAATCCTACTTTTGCATTGGGTTTATTTCTCATTCAGTAATTTGGCGCCATAACTACATTGATTGCAAAGATTAGTTGTTTTTGCTATTTAATGGTTCCACATTCCTGTTACCGGTATGTATGTTATTGAGCCTAACCTGATTATCTTTTAAATCTATCATATGCTGTTAATTAACCATAGTTTCTATGTATGTCTCTGTTTTCAGGAACGATGTTTATAATATTAAATAAATGTTTACTAATCCAATTCTTTTATGGAAATAAATATGTGTAAATCCTCCTTCTAGTTTAGTTTAATCCTCGTATTTTATAGTAGGACCTTCATGTTGTTATCCTATTGATTGTAGAAATGCTTCATGATCAGTGACAAATGCCATGGGATTCTTAGGTAATTAGGCAGTGTGATTTGTTTGATTACTCATCTACGGAATAATCTTCAGAACGGGTATACTTCTAATAAAGGATAGATGTAATGACATATGGTCACATTAGAATTCATTAAAATGGGATGTCAATTTCATAATTGCTCTATTTTAAATTTCTGAAATCGAACCATAAATTAATTATATATGGCTTTTTAAAAAAACGCCTAATTTAGCTCCGGCGACCAGAATGAAAGTCTGCGGGAGTGTGGCCCCTGTAGAGATGATTTCTGTGACATCACTGGAATAATCTCATTATCGGCGATAGTCATAATTCAACGTAATTTCGCAACATTTCGACATTTTGACAGATGTTTAGATATCCAACTAGGTAATTCCGCAGATGACAATTACATAGTTATTGCATAAACATGTGTTTTCGGCGATTAACACACCTCATAAATTCATCTAGGGCCAGGGTCGTGATAATCATCATTAATTAATAATTGAGACGCCACGGGCGCCAGCTGTCTGGCAGGGCTCGTCTGTGGTTAATCACAGTCACACCTCAATGATTTCTCAAAGTGTTCGTCGTGTTAATTGTTGCATTTTCAAAATAGGTAAATTAAAATCATCTTAATGATCAATTGCAAGTGTATATTGTCTCGATTTTATGCTCAATTGATTCCGATATATAATGTCCGTAGAGGTAATCTGTCATTCTTGTGAAAAATGCATTACACATGAACTTTAAAGATAATAGAACCTCTCAGTTTTGTTCGATGTTAATTCGTTTATTCATATAGAAAATACTTTCAAGTAAACAAAACACTAACTTTTATTTCGAAGCGTCACCTACTTGGCCAGATATCGCGGTTCAAAGTGAGTAAATTTGGCCTGCTCATTATCTCATTCTTCAAACAGTTTTCCGCGGCCCCTCAGTGTAGCATAACCTTTGTAAGCGATGTGACGTCATACACAGGAGTTGCTACAATGAAATCCTTAGGCAATTTGTAGATTTTCGTCGATGATTCGTTTAAAACACAATAACAACTTTTGACATTGTAAGTTTCCGATAGAATGGGTATTTTTGCGTCTGTAGGAAGTTAGTTCGGACTTTTTGAAGGATTTTCGATATTCAGTTGCTGGTTTTAGTTTGGTTCTTTTACCAATCGAACAGAGCGTTGGGTTATTTTATAGGCTACAATATGCTTTGAAATGAATAATTTCAATTGTAAACGTCACTATTATTTATTTTTTTGTTGTGCTTGATTTTAACCCTTACGTTGCGTATATATATTTTACCCTTTTTAGCCCCTGTGGCGGAATTTACAGACTCGCAGCTCGCAGCAGTAGTTTGAGCTTAGGCACTAACGAGCTCTGCTGGCAGAATTTACAGGCGGCGATTCTGGTACCGTTTTTACGAAATATACCGCATCTACATGGCGAATACGGGCTATATACGGGCGTTGAATACAAATTCAAGTCGCGGCACCCGTACACAAATGGTTGCTTTATACCCGCATCTTTTTTTACGATTTTTCTTTACTTTTCTATTACTTTGTAAAGATTGTCTTTAATTCGGGCCTTATAACATCATGAATGGTGAGCGCGCTACTGAAATGTTTATATGGACTTGAAGACCAGATGTTTGTCTTTACAATGATATAAAAATTATTAGAATGCGACCTATGGTTATAATTCTATTGTCATCTAAAGTTTGTCTTTATTTCCAGCTTTATGAAATCAAAACTCCTGAGCGCGCATATTGCGAAATTTATATGTGCTTGTAGACAGTTTATTCCTCTTTACAATGACATAAAAATTATTAGAATACGACTTATGGTTCAGAAAATATAACCAACCAAAGGAGAGTGACGCTACCCCGACAGTACCACGTGAATGCGTCCCGACTCGCACCAAGTTACTGGCACCGCTTGGTCCCCCCGGGACTGGGCTAATTACAGTACCGTTACCTCCTCGAGACCTCCTCGAGACCACCTCGAGGGTGCCAGAGCCGAGCGCGCGTGGAACTAATGGGTACAAATGAGCACAGCATACACTTATCACCGCGGCGAACGCAATACATGTTGCGCGGTGTAAAGTTTGTCTTTATTTCCAACTTTATAAAATCGTAAATTATTTCGCGCGCATGCGAAACACGTATGTACTTGAAGACAATTTATTCCTCTTTACAATGATATAAAAATTATTGGAATACGTCAAATGGAACGCAATATATGAAGAGCGTTAGGAAGGCACCCCCAGTACTTAGAAAATTCATTTTTGAAAAACTAACTTTTTGCAACATCTGGCGCATCACTTGCCGCATGTTTATTTTTCGCTGCGCATATACATATGATACATGGAATTGAAGACAATTTATTGCTCTTTACGATGATGTAAAAAGAAAAAAAATGCGCAACTTCGTTCGGAAGCTATAGCGTGCCAAATGAAGGTACCCTCGGTACTTTGAGGCAACTTTTTGACTATCGCGCATATCGGGGCACGTGCCGCAACTTTAGTTTTTCGTGCGCATGTATAAATTTTATATTGAATCAAAGCCGAATCTTTCCTCTTTACCCCATGTAAGTTTTATGAAAATCGGCCACCCGGTTCAGCATTTATGGGTGTTCTTTATGATGCGGTTCTGGCTGAACTTCCAATGAAAGCTCGCATTCACTTTCTCTGTACACATCTCTTTGATAAAATAAAAAATATTTTATTTGCAATGACATGTATTACAATGAAATTACAATGCATTTATGTACAAATATACACAATATTTACTTGGTTGTGCGCAGAACAGCTTTAGGGACCTAACAAGGTATGTATATAATGTGTATATACTGGTTGTCCACACTTCGGCTCTCTTTACTTTCAATTTTCTTCTTCTTCATTCCCTTCTTCATTTCTTTCTTTTTCCGTGGCAGTGATGTAAGCCCTGGAATAGTCAGTGGCGGTGTGGTACAGTTTGAAGCATGGTGCGGCGCACAGAGAAACATTACAATCTGTACATTCATAAGAAGACTCTCTGCCTACTTGTTTTTTCTTCCTTGCTGGCCCATTGCCTTCTTCAATCTGTTTTGCGAGGACGGCGCCTTAGAGCATACCACACACATCCTTGTGACGTTTTTCTTCCTTCCGACAGGCTCAATCTTCGTTGGAAAGTGACGTCCATGAAGACGAGTGACACTCTCGTCGCTCGTGCTCGGCCGACCACGGGGACGTCTGCAAAGTGATGGAACTTGTTCCTTGTCCGCAAATGTTACTATATGTTGCGCCAAAGCCTTCCTGTATTCCCGACTTGTTTTTAGAGGTTTATCTTTGCTGTATTCTTTATAAACGATGTAAGAGTTCAACATGGCAACGTTGAGAACGTGAAACCAAACCCGTTTCCACCACTTCAGGGTCTTCACTCGGAACGGCGTGTACGACAACATCTAGTCGGCCCGATCAACACCTCCCATGTACTTGTTGTACGTTGTTACAATGCGCGGCTTGAGAACTGGTTCCCCTGTTGCCCGGTTCTTCTTCCCTGTTTGTTCAAGTTGTGTATCTTCAACAGTAGACATGAGAAGCACTGATTTTCTATCTTCGTAGCGAAGAACGAGTAGGCCATGGTTGTGAGAAACTGTCATGTCCCCTTGCTTGGCTTTCTTTTTAGGTTTCTTGACTGAATCAGGAAGTCCCTTTCGATTGGCTCTCAACGTCCCCATGGCACCTATTCCCCGCTCCCACAAATTTATGTACAGATTTGTGGACGAATAGTAGTTGTCCATAAAGATATGATGCCCCTGTCCAACGTAGTCGTTCACCATGTCCATGACTACATCATAAGTTTTGCCACCTTCAGAAACCGGTTCATTCGTTTTTCCAGTGTAGAGTTTGAACTTGCAAACGTATCCGTTGTGCGAGTCACACAACATGAAAGCCTTTATCCCATACTTCTTAGGCTTGTCGGGAAGATAAACTTTGAAAGATAAGTTACCTTTCCAGGGCACCATGCCCTCATCGACTGAAATGTTTTGATGCGGTTTATACACTCTTGAAAAACGGTGAACTATCCGGTTATACAAGTGTCCCAGTTTATTTATTGGTGAAAAGCACGGGGTGTTACGGCCCGGCATCCTCCTGTTGTCAGCCAAGTGAAGGTAGGTTATAAGAAGCCAAAACCTGTCTCGGGGCATGCACTTGGCGAAAAAGGCGTTGAGGTAACATCACTTGTTGACCAGTAATCAGCAAAGTTTCTCTGCACAACCAATGACATGGCAATTGTCATGGCTACAAATACCTTCATCTCTTCTGCATTAGTGTCTTGCCACTGTTGCATTCTTGAACGGGGTCTTAGAATTTTGTCCTCCATTGCTTGTTTGAAATATCTATTGGTTTCCGTTGCCATATCCTCATAGTCATCATTATGTATAAACAAATTGAAAAAGTCAATAGGTTCAGGGTTCTCAGGAAGTTCTATGAACTGGCGCAACCCAGTTTGACCAGTGAAAGGCAAGTTTACACGTGGCCGCGGACCATCCACCCACTCATCAAACGTCTGTGAATTATCTTGATTATATTGTGGTATTTCGGCAAATTCCTCCTCAAAACCACTAAAGTCTTCTTCGGTGGAATTACCGGCGGCTAGAATCTTTCTGGCAATCTCTGTCTCTATATCACTCATACCATCTGTGTCACCATGTTCACTATCTATTACAGTGTCCCGATCATATGCATCATCACTGTCTAAACCACTGCTACCATCACTGTCAGTTGACTCCATATCAGAGGCTTCATCAGCATGGATCTCGTTGATGAAGTCGTCGTCGCTTGAAACGGCTTCAAAGCTGCGTGTCCTAGTATGCAAAGTCCTAGGCCGTCGCAGGGCCTTGCGTCCACGTCCGCGCAGCATTCTGCTTCAACCTGTAAATGATTGAAAATGCGTTAGATGTATGCAACATATAACATGTGATTAGAGACAATAAACATACAGAGATAATGAATGTGAGCTTCATGGACGTTCATTTGCCAGTTTCAGAACCTCCTGGCGCATCTAGGACGACTGCGCCGCAAGCGCCGACGGCGCCGACGGCTTCTGACATCGCGCCGATTTTTCAAACGCATATGTCAAACGGACCATTTTCTGATTTCCTCGGCGACGTGTAGCACCGGGCGCGAGGCCCGGAAAATATACTACTATGTCAGGGAAGCTCGGGTTGTCAGTTGCCGAATGACTTCTCTTTTCGAGAAGCAGAGCATCCAAGGAGCGGTCTCTCGAGGCGGAGCCCGGACCCATGGGAGCATACTCCCATGCTCTCCGGGAATTCCCGTCCCCGTCTTCCGCGGCGGACCCCGGATTCAATCGCGGGACAGGTTTCCCATGTTCTCTTTTGAGAACGAGAGACTCCGAGGAACAATCCTATGGGACGAACCCCGGATTCTATTGGGAATGGGTTCCCATGCCCTCTCGACATATATAGCAGAAACCTTCATACCTCGGAATGACACGAACCTTTATTTCAAAGTAGAAAACAAAAAATAATTTGCACAAAAAAGTTGGTAGATATTTATACTTGTGGGTCGGTCCCGAAGATGACGGACCACGCCCATGTTCATGGGAATTTTTTCTCATTATGTCATGGCGAATCCTGTCGGACATTCCCCTGCTCACGAAAAAACTAATACCTAAAAAAGTAATTGTGATACAAAAGAACTTTGGTAATAAAAGTGGTGAGGAATCAAATTCTCCATCTGCTCAGTTCAGTCCGCTACACTTATAAATAATTCTTCAAATCTTATTGAATGAAACGTCTTTTATTCAATAATGTAAAAGATAAAATAATAAATTCAATTCAAATGGTTTGGAAAGGTGCGCCCTCGCATTTGAATTTTAGAAATGCAAACCTTTCGCAAATGGCATCAGTAACAAAAATGTTCACGCATTTTTAGAAACTCCGAAAAGTTAAATATTTTCCTGAGAAAATATTCCCACGAAAAGGCTTTTCCCCGAGCGGCGGGTCCCGAACTCAAATATATTTTCGCTTTTATGTTATATTTTTTTTTCCAAAACTGGAAACAAAATTCCGTCATGACAGTTGTTCATCGTTTATAAAGCTCTATATTTGCGTATCAAAAGAACAGTATTTTAGTTATATATTATCATACTTCTTCACTTATGCGTACATCAATATTGCGGCGCTTCGCGCATGCATAGTTCTTCCCGAAAACATGGAATTGAAAACATGGAATTGAAGACAATGTTTTTCTCTTTACAATGATGTAAACATTATAAAAATCGGACTTGCGGTTCACAAGTTATAAAGCCCGTAATGATGGTATATGCTAAGAGCGCCACTTATTCAAAGCCGAATATCACCTTCTGCGCGACACCTGGCGCATCAAAAGTTATTGCCGAAAATACACGTATTGTATATGGAATTGAAGACAATTCTTTTATCTATATACTGATAAAAAAATTATGAAAATATCCCAAGTAGTTTCTTAGAAATAGAGCGCCGAGGCATGTTGGGGGTAAATGCGCCACATGTATCAAAATTCAAAAGTGCGAAAGTCGCCTATCTCTGTGCGATTGCTGTATTTTCAGTTATGTTAGCGCAATTGCTAAAAAGAGATGCGAGACAGATAAGCATAGGCTATCTGCCCATGTGGCGGGATGCGAGACAGATAAGCCTGTACGGGCCTATCTCACCCCGGGGCAGTGCAGACACTTAGGTGATAATTAGCTGCCGGGCAGTGTAGCCATCGGAGCGAAGCAGGACAAAATTGGCCTTTTGTAAAGCTAATTATCGATGCGTTACGGGTCAACAATGCACACACAAATTGGTGTGAATTTTGCTGGACGTTCTGACCAGACACTGAACAAAGCTTTATTCTCATTGCGGGCTGCGAGGCATAAATACAGCCATTCTCATGCAGCGAGTCACGGAAACAATCGACTCGGGACCAGGTATGGGGGATAGAAAAGTACTTAGACAGCCGTGAATTCTTCTAAGTAAGCGATCCGGGATCCGTATTGAGGTACCTCAGAATCGCTTATAGCCCGCCCGGATAATTCCGGGACCCGCATGTTAAGGGTTAAGTTTCAAGAGGCCTAGCTGTATAGTTTGAGGTCTACTGAGTCAATATTTCTGATGGCGACTTTTTATTCATATTAGAATAATTGCATTATAACTTAGAAATTATCAACATTGTTACTGGTTAACAGTTTTTAGAGGGGGAAAAATCGAGCTATCGTAAAATGTATAATCTTGTACATTTACAATTACTTACATTGAGACAGTTATTTTATTCAGTGTAATACAACTGTAGAGAAATGTGGTGGGTCAAAATGTCAAAAGATTTTAAAGCCTACAATGATGTATCTATGATAAGGAATCATGATTAATTTCAAATCGAAATGAAAAGTGCGGGTTTTTTTTGGTACACATTTTCTTTCAGATTCTGTTCCATCAATATCATGTTATTTGGATAAAATCGATGAAATGTTAATGTAGAATGCTGAAAATCTAGCTTTTAATTTCTATATTAATTCTATATTGTTCAGAAGTTAGTCATGTAATCAACACTCACTAATTGCGCTTAATGCATTAACACCTTTGCTTTGATGCCAGATATCGGTCACTGGACCGGTTCAATTATATAAGAGGTGGCGTGTCAAGATATTGCCAACGTCCTGTCATATGACGTAACTGGTGATACTGAAGTGGTCATTAGTTAAATAAAGATACACATATAGGCGACATTCAGTCTGGACATAGTGAGCCAATCAAAATTAGGAATGTTATATTCAGCCAACGAAATTTAAGAATATTATGTTCGTTGTTTCGTCGGTGATAGCAGCCGGTCATTCACTATTGTGTATGATGCACACCGATGGACATGGATTAGCAATCATATGGTGACAACAGGTTAGTTATTTAAATCAATAAGGACATCGTAAAATGTTTACATGCGAACTAGTTAGAAAACCATCACAATGTAGTGCAACAATTGATATGTATTTATTTTAATTTGTAAAATGATATAGATATATACGTCGCATAAGTCTTGTTTTTCGTTGAGTAGGATTAACATGAATTCTGCTTTGTTTGCCGATCCAATTTTGTATAATTGTGGAAACACATTGTTTAATGAATTGTTATATTGAATCAAAATACTTTGAGATAGTATCCTACGTAAGTGCTGTTCATTTTCAACTGTTAAATAATGGAATAGATAAACGTGAGACATAGTAATGAGATATGTATCCCGATCATTTGGTACATTCGCTTGTTCTTCATTCAAATCTTTGTTATCACTTGACTTACGTTGTTCAAAGCAAGATCTCATTGCTAGAATAAGAGTCTGACATAACGGAAATGGTCAGTGATGGACATTCATGCAGTAACTCTATAGAACTGACACTTCAAAATGACACAAAGAAAAGACAACGGCAGTAGATTTACGCTGAAATATCCACTCGGCATTATCGGAGACTAAACAATCTAAACACATGTGTACAACAACCAAAATTAATTTACGACTGAACAGAATATGCCGACATTGTTTCTAAAAGCTTTGATCACATTTAGGCTGTTTTGACAAGTGAGATCAGTGACAAATACGTGACGGCTATACGAGTGTATAATGTAAACAATAACATAAGCCAGCTACTCGTTGAGTAGGACTCCTGAGTAACACGTCACACCTCTGCTAGCAGCTGATTGGCTAATGAAACGTTTGCCGGCTGTAAAAATGAAGTATTTTTTAAAAACGTTTTTTCTACTATTTTGGGGCGGATTTGTAATCCAATACTTTTGTGTCGTTATCTTTACTGTTGTTAGAATCATTTCCGCGAAACCTACCCCCTGAGGTTAGCATATCTGTAATGTGTAACAACGAATACATATGTTACGTAATGCCGACATGTATGGCTCGTTAAAGAGAGGGTTCTATCGCCTTTCCACAGCGCGAGCTTAAAATGCTAATTGAGTTATTTTTAGCTACCGCGCTCGTATGCGCGTCATGAAAGAGCTAAACCTATTTATAGCATGCGGAAAACTCCCTTCCCATAATGCAACGCGGAAAATCTAATCAATATGGCGTCGATCGTGTCTGTATTACGAGTGTCGTATGGGCGAGACGCTGAGAGGGGCAATGAACAGACGCTGTCATGTGTCAGTGTCATCGGAGAAGGGGAATTGGGCCTTTCCACAGGGTTATGTACGCTGAAGGTATAAATAGAGGTAAACATGCGTGTGTTCCTCAAATGCGAACATGGCGAGCTGTCACTGCAACAACACCTGTTCTCGGACTGGGAAACGTGGAGCCTGTCCTTGCAAGCAGCGCAACCAAAACTTTAGCAGTCTATGCAGATGTGGTCATCTTCTTCCATGCTCGAACCGTGTTGATTCTACGATCGACGAAGACATTTGCTTTGAAGTAAGTATTATATTCTTTTTCAAAAGACATGTACTGTATAGCCGTATACCTACGCACCTTATAATTTATATTCATGTGATTTTCAACATTATAACCTAAGTATAAGTATAACCTACAATAATTTAAATATTTTTTTTTATATTTACTCTCAAGTCAATAAAATATATGTATATATATCAACATGCCTAGAACGATCACAGCGTTATGTTATGAAAATAAGGAATATTAACATTTGTCTAGTTTAGATAACAAATTTCATTTCATTAAATAAATTAAATAATTATCAATATTTACTTACTAGTTTCTTTACAACGTGACATCTTGAGTGTGGTTACAGTTAATTATTTTTTTTAAAAGTTCAAGCAATAATGCCTCATTCATCTTGACTTTGTGTTGTGCGATTTTGATGCTTATTTAATTATTACTTTCAGTTCATGAAACCACATGAGGGCAACTATACTGACAGAAAGGTTGGTACAAAATACAACATATATAATATTTACTCTATTATCTGGTAATGCTACAAATAAGCAAATATGCCAGGTTCTATATGCCGTCAGTGAAGCTTGTGTGATATATATAGGATACTAAATGACTTTCTATCTAATTCCATTTTTTATTAAACGAGTTAACGATTTTGTATAAAACGAGGGAAAGCGACGTCATAATGTGGCGCTTTTACACTACTTTAATATTTCTGTATAAATATGCAGTATCCTACACTGGCGAGTAATATCACCTTTTCATTGATGTACAATGAGGAATGACACCATCATGACTTCTGAAATCAATTATCTGAACAGGAGTTGATGAAAATAAGCTTTATCAACTTGTGCTGATAATAATAATCAATATATAATAATAATTGTCATAATTTAAGGCACTTTGGTGAGATTCTCTATTTCCCTGCCTGTCTGCTTTGAGAAATTACAGAGAAATACTACAAGTCACCAGTCCTGTAAAATTCTGAGCAACCACTATTTGTGATTTACTTATATAATAAAGACAATGCTTATTTCCAGAGGATTCATCATGTGGAGGTACCAGAAATTCCAACCAAGGTTCGTAAGCAGATGACCAATGGTAGACTGTCAAAGATTCCAATTCGCCAACAATCTGTAGCATCCCCAGTTCTGTCAACCGAAACACCCAAAGCCCGATCCGACAGATCGACACATCCTTCCATGCCTAAGCCTTCATCCACCAGACTGAAATGCAAGCCTGCATCTGCCAGACCGAAATGTAGAGGAGCATCTGCCAGATCCACATCCAAGTCTGCCACTCGTACATCTGCTACGTCCACATCTACTTCTACATCTACCACAACCACTGGCACATCTCAATCTGCAACGCCCATACCAAATACTAATGAAGAACCATCAACTGAAGGATTATTGAAAATAAAGGTAATTAAAAGTTTTTGTTCATGAAGATTAATAAATTCAACTCCATTATGTAAAAGAGGGTTTAAATGGTGCAGATCACTCCGATGTTATTGTCATATCTACATATTTGATACCAATATAACAGTAATCATTGATTTCAATCTTTTTGTATTTTAAAACAAAAAAAACAAGTATTTATACTAAGGCTATTACTATTCTTATATTAAACTATTCACATCTCCATTTCAGAATTTCTTAGATAACTTGGATGAGACCAGCAGACGTAGCCTACTCACAAAGCTGATATGGCAGGACAAGGAAACCTACCAGACAGTAATGACGTCCTCAGAGCCTCCAAACCCACCCCCTGAAGACGTGTTGCCTCGATGGTGTCATTGTGGCAATTGCAGACCAATGCCGACCAACATCGAGAATAGATGCTGCATTAAAAAGAGAGGACAGTGTGTGACAGCCACAGGAAAGTTTCAGCGCGTAGTGATGGACGAAGACGTACTGGATGCAGCAGGGGCCTATAGGAATGACTTGTATGCCTATGATCACCAGAGGAACAACAGGATGTTTCGTCACACAGCGTACAGACAGTTTATCTTGATGAGATATGGAGTTCTTCGTTCAGGAGAGAGGAAAGTTGTTCCATCGTGTACTGTTCTTAAAATTAGACAACAATACCCAGCTGACAATGGAAACTACACAGGATTTCGTCCTGGTCGCTTGTGATTTTGGAAATGAAAGAAAACAATGGATGATTGATACAGTTTATTTGTGCCAAGTGCCATAATGATGTATAAACATTTCGAATTATTCCATAGCATCACTTTCTTTGTAATATAATGAGCAACAAGAATACACCAATCTATCAATGTATACAACATCAAATCACTTGTATTAAAACGTACTGTATTTTGTAAATTTGCTACTACCACATGATAATTGATGTGTGTCCCAAATCCATGTTATACATACTTCATCAACATGTAATTATCTACTTAATATTCCCCCACTTTTGGAAATCTTTTATAAAATGTACAAGAATTATTCCTACCTATTATACACCAGTATTTACAAGAAATATTTTGAAATCAAAACAGGATCTAGAATCTTTTATGATAAGTTGATTTCCATAAACAAAAAATGGGAAATGATTTTATTGACTGTGAATTTGACTGGAAAGATATATTTAACTCATATAGACAGGATTTGAAGGATGTTAAACTTATTGATTTTCAATATAGATTTCTACAAAGAGTTATTTATACAAAAAGAGAATTGTTGAGAATGAATCTTGTTGACAATGATCTATGTAGTTTTTGCAATGATGCTTCTGGGAGCATTTGTCATGTATATTGGGAATGCAGTATAACCACAACTTCCTGGAATGAACTTTGGATAAATAATTATTTACCAAAATAATTACAATCTCAAAATAGTTTGTTTTGGTTTGTCACATTATACAACAATGTTTTGATAAATTATTATTTCTGCCCAGAAATATATAAACTTATGTAATAGAAAAAATTCAAAACCAAGATTCACAGTAATTACCTTAAAGAAATCTATTTTGTTGAGAAATACATTTTCAAAAGAAACAATGAAATGAACAAATTTGATAAAAAGTGGAAAGCACTAATTCCAATATTCAACTATTAACGTTTCTGTTTTTAGACAGACACCTTTCAGCTCAAGGTAAATTGATGTACATATATAGATCCAAAAAGCTCCATGTCAATATATCTATTATATATTGTATACACATTGCAATTGTTTTCTGAACTTTGTAACCTTTGGGAAGAAATAAACAAAAAAAAAACAACTTGTAATAATAATTCATCACAGACATCATGGATTTAGTTCAATGTTTAAGTAATGTCTGCTCACACATGGGGAAAATGCATGCAAGTCCTTGGACAGTTATGTCTCTAGATACCATTGACAATAATTTCTTGTAAATCAAAAAATATATTCATATTCATTTCTGAATGAGAAGACACCAGTCTGTGTATATATAATCCGATAACTTTTAAAGGGTTCACATGAAATTGTCAAATGCCATATACACAGTGAGTGACATGTAAGCATGTAAGTGTACATGTGAAAAATTGTAATAAAAACATTTTACTCTTGACAGTGACCTCATTCTAGTTTGTTCAATAAATAAGTTGACAACTAGGTTATTCATTCTTTCATGGTTAACATGTACATCTAGAATCTCGATATTTGCTTTTGAACAAGTTCATCTTTCGGAGGACAGGCAACTTTGGCAATTGACGGGGCAATTCGTCTAGGGTCATCTTCCCTTCGTTGGCAACTCCTGTTCGTTGGAAGAAGATCCTTTGCCTTTTCTTCGAAGATCAGGCACTGCAGGTCATACTTGTATGCATAGCACTTGTTGATCTTCACTGGTGCAACACTCCAAGTCTTTGACCTCTTGTTGTATTTTGGAGTCTGACTGAAAAAATAGCAAAAAAATTTATTGCTTGTAGGTTAGGCACATTTCAAAAGATGAGAATCTTTAGGTATACAATGAAGTCTTTGTAACATCACCTTCCTGATTAAATGCCAAGACAGACTAATGCTATGATACCAGTTTCATTACTATGTGTTATTCCAACGATTGAATATGGAATTTCGCTGACAATCCTCAACCATACAATCCCACATTTATTCACATTCACATTTCTATTTACCTTGTCTCTCCATTTTGGTTCAAGAGCTCAGGTCTGTTCACATGGTGATTGTAGTCTATTGCAGCCAATAGATTGCGTGAGCGGTAGCCAGGAAACCTGTTGTGTAAGAAAGAATTATTATTATGAAAACTTGCGATAGTGATGAATCCATCCATTTTTAACCACATAAAGCAGACATACTGTTGATAGTATGTTAAGACCATATCGATTTTATCAATGAACAAAATTTATTCAAATGATTAAATTATACAGGTATATGACATAACATTAAGAATTATGCTGAGTTTATCTGGTAGCGGTTTTGTTTCATAATAGACTTTTCACTTACTGGTAGGACTGTCTCTTGGAACAGTACATCAGCAGGTGGTTGTGGAACGTCTCCAGGATACCAGTGTGCCTAAAAACAAAATAGAGTCCCTTATAAAAAAGTTCATAGAAGCAAGTAACCTTTCTTTGGCTATAATATTTTTTAATTAATTTTCTACTTTTAAGAAAAAGTGTCTTTAATTATGATAACAATACAGACAAATTTTGATTGAATAAATATAAGGAAATTAAATTATATTTCTGAAACTGAAGGAAATCATTTTTACCGAAAGTTGGTGAAGTGGGTCATGGTCCCCATCAGTCTGCGGTCCATCACAACACCTCGGAGGATGTCCATGGCCTCGCTGTTGGTGTCAAACCAAGGCTTTTTGTCGTCGTTGGCATTGAGAGGTGCATGTGCGCACTTGCCAGGTGTGTGCTCACTGACGGCCCACTCGTGTTTGTTACACACGTGTTGCAGGATCCTCATCCATGTTTCCTGTTTGAAAAAAATCAGGAGTAGAATATGTTTACTTAGATAAGTTATAGTAGACATCAGTTATTCAATAATTATATCATATATATGAGTGTGCCATCTTATAATTTACTCATCTGTCTACTCAATTTGAACATATAACATGTATGTGGAATACCAGACACAAATAGTTACCTTCAATAAATCCTCATTGCCTTCACAAATCTTAGAGCAGTACCAGAAGTGGTTCCGGATAGAAGGAGCCCAAGTCCGTATAATAGCCGTCTTCTTGGTATTTCCGAGCTGAAACAAAACATTTACTATAAATACAACATAACACAAATGTGTCAGGAGACATCAAATAAAGGCATAACTCTTGCCAGTCTCCATTGCTGGCTGATTTAGGCCTTGCAGTATTTCCTTAGAAATCTAGACCCACTATGCATTTCTGGTGCAGAGCTTCACTATCTAGGCACAACGAAGCGAGGGAAATACTGCAAGACTTAAATCAACCACTAATGCAGACTGGCAAGAGTTATGCCTTGTGTTTGGAAGTTGTCAAATAGAGAGTGATAAATGTTATTGGACTGAAATTTATTCATACTGCAGCATGAAAATTATTAGAAGTACAAAATTGCTGTATGTAGCTGTACATATGATCAAATTTAGATAGTTTAGTTTAACAACTCTCAAAATATCTCACCATTGTCAGTTTCTTCTCCAAGTTCTTAGCAGCGTGCCACACGTCCCACTGATGTTTGATGTTTTGAAACTTTGTTCCTGCAAAAAAAAGCAAATCATAAATAATATATCTGAATTACATTACATTTAATACATTACATTACATTACTTAGTTACCCATGTTGATAAAAAAAATTGGGGGGATTTTATACACTATGTATACATTGCTTACTTTTCCATGACTTTTTGTAAAAAAATATAAATTTGGCATTCCAATGAATGTCTGTACACTTACGCATTGTCAGGGCAATTGATGAACTTTGGTCAGTGACAACTTCTGTAACAGAGATGATGTTGGTGATGTAGTCCATACAACGTATGAAGCCAATTTTCTCCATTGCGACGCTGTTTGGGGCTTCCCGAAGGTCGACTATTTCTAGACCGACAATCTGTCTGGTATCCACATCCATCATGGTGTAAGTACAATACTGCGCATTGTGTCCTGGTGAATCGTTACGTCCGTCTCCAGCCAGTATGATCGGTGATTCACTTTTTCTCAGCTTACTGAGAATGTCCAATTGCATCGATGCCCAGTAAGATTCAATTGCAGGAAGAGCATAGAATCTTTGTACATTGTAGAAATAGGACTTGCTGACGCAGCCCAAATTCATGTAAGAGAAAAGCATTGCAACTTTTGCGTAGCTGTTGCCAGTGAGTAGGATGTCAGCGGCCAGCTGTAGATTACCAGCAAACATGGAACCGATTTTGGGTTGAGAAGACCAGCTGCCTGAATGCCCTCTTTGACACTTCCAAGTGACCATAAGAGCAGTAGCTCTCATTGTGTATGAAAAAACCAAATTGGTTTTACAGTTTTCACAAGTATGTCCAATACAATTCTTAACAAGTTCTACAAGCGGATCAACAAAAGCAATACACTTTTGTGTCGAAATATTGTCCATGAATTTGGTACTATTGTCTAAACCGGGCATTGCATCTTCATCTCTGTCCGGCAGTGACATGTTCAGGAATTCATCGTCGCTGTTGATGGAGTCGATGCTCTCTCCTAGTGTGGCACTGTAACACAGAGAAAATCATGAACTATATGCCTGCTTACACAAAGTTATCATTTCTAATACATTTAACTCATCATCATAGTCTTAGTAGCTGTAAGGGGGGTAAACACTTGGGTCAACCCGTAAAAAACAATAATGATATAATACTTTGTTGTGAAACACAGCAAAGAGCATACATATTTATCTATGATACCAGTTAATAAGACAATTGTAAATGATAATGTGTTCAAATAAATACATACCTGGTTATGTCAGCAGTCTTATCCAAAACATCTGGACCCGGGTTTGTAAACTCAGCAACTGTCTGCGTTGATTCTCTGCATTGTCTGTGATAAAGAAATTTCAATGAGAAAATGGACATAAACAGTATTAGGTTATGCAGGTGAGTTTTAACATTGAATTTTACTTATATCATGGCTGCCCGTATTATGGCAGGAAGAAAGCCTGTTATGTTGTGTGGTTATGCATTGCCGTGAAACCTGCGTGTACCGGTTGGGACTAGTGAACCATGGATGGTATACTGCACTGAAGTTCAGTATAGCATTGCACCCAAACCTTGCTGCAACAATGTAACATTGCATAAAAAACCTTACAGTTCTCTACTGCATAAAAAGTTACTGTGCCCCTGACATGATTCGAACTCGTGTTATTCAACAAATATGCCAAATATCAGCTATGATTCATGTAAACGGTCTTACATAACAAAATATATGCAATCTTGAAATTCAAAATATTATTTGATATTGAATACATTAATATACATACTCATTGCAAGGTTGATCAGCAGTTTCATTGTTTTCGTCACTGGTAGGAGAGCTCATCAATGAGGATATCAATGACAAATCTGAAAATAGAGAAATGACATGAAAAAAAAATCCATGGTTCTTAGCAAAGCTGAATGAATACAACCACAAATTATAAACACTTCGGCGGGATCATATTGATAATCTTGATACCCAATCTGGGGTTATCAAGTTTCACAATATGATACACATCACATTATCTATCTATCACCTACATATTTTCTTGATAAACAATAGTCAACAATAGTTATCTTATCACAATACACAAAATAAATCATGATGTATATATTGTCAGATTCAGTATCACGATATCGATACACTGCTTGTCAATTCATTATGAATAATATAACCTCCAAAGTTTCTGATCGTCACACTTCAATTATACTTATTGTGAAATGTATGAAATGAATTACATAAACATGACAAGACTCAACTTAGAGCGAAGTATACCAGGTTACTGAGATACAATGTAAAGAGTGTATGCTCACCTGCAACACATGATACAACATCTAGATCTTTGTTTTTCTGGGGTGTGCTAACTGATGGCAGCTGAAGACTTTCTTGTTGTGAGCTTCTGTCCCATGGATCACAAGGTACTGGGGTAGAACTGCAAAAATAAAAATAAAAATAAATACATCAATGAAAAAATAATTGATTAATTTGGACATGAATTACTTCAGGACTGAATATTGTTTACAAATTTTAGGCAAGAATTTTAGGTTCATTGTTCTGATAATTTATGTCAGGCCCAAAAATTAAAAATTATGTATGTATGCACTATGAATATATGTCTACTGTACTGCAGTCATACAGACAGAAGACTGAAAAGTATGAATTGTTATATGACATGTAGTAGATATCACAAACATTTCAACGTTGATAAATTATTTTCATACTTACTTGCATTGACAGGTCACATCATGGTTATCTAGAAGGTGTCTTGCAAGTTGAATATCCGTCAATACCAGTGCTGTTTTCAGCTCAATCCATCTGTTTGAAAGATCTCCCAAATAGACTCGCTGAGCATTTCTCTCCCGTCTTCTACTCACGGGCGAAATATCCTCGTGTTTTCGAGGTCGGCCTCGCCCAACCTTACTCATTCTTATTTTCTTATTGAATCATATCTAGGTAATCCCACTTGAAGTTGATAGCAAAATATATGTCTTGAACACTACTTGGCGATCTGTGAACGTGAGGATGATGGGGAGAGCGAACAACAGGTTATAATCGAAACCCTGATTGAAGCCAGTTTCTTCCTCAGTGTCATATTGAGTTAGCGTCATTATCTTAGAGGCATTAGTGTCAAAACTTCTTAATTCCTTGTGAAAATAACTCACTATAATCACATAATTGTTCATACATGTAAAAGCATCTCGTCAATTTGATCGCTCGAGTCAGTCGCCGCCATCACAACAATGGAGTTAATCCCCTTGGCGCTTGCAGCGCCAATCAGTGGCTTCGTTTTTGTTTGGTTATTTTTTTGTTTTTACATTCGGATTAAGTTTAATTATCTCCTGAAATATCAATATAAAGTAGTAAAAAGTAAAATAAAAGCGTTTATAAAAAAACACACACTTGTGTGCCGTGTGCAAAAGGGAATTCCCACCTGAATTTCGTTTCCACAAAAAATACCCCGATAGAACCCTCTCTTTAAGCACTTGTTCTGATCAGGGACCTTATATAGAGGGACTAGCAACTAAGCAATTAGCTCGCGGAGCTCACCTCGTCATGGTCCAACGCACATCTCGACTTGGCGCCAGCATTGCGCTAATAACTGGCGTAGCACTCTAGTATATCCAGTTAATCACTATATAAACAATAGTGACAGTTGACAGTTCAAGACAAGCGGAATCCAAAACTTTTACTTTTACCTAAGACAATAAATTCTAAAATATTAAGTTAGCGAAAGATGAATAGTTTTCGGATGTAACTGCGTCAAGCTGGTATTTTAGGGGAAAGAAGCCAGCATGTAATACGCTCGTACTTTGTAGTTAAAATAGCGAGTCAGTTCGCCATCTTGTCTGTAAGGAGCGTCAATGATATGGGTAATGGTTCGAGTAGAGTCCAAAACTTTTACTTTTACCTACGACAATAAATTCTAAAATATTAAGTAAGCGAAAGATGAATAGTTTTCGGATGTATCTGCGTCAAGCTGGTATTTTTGGGGAAAGAAGCCAGCATGTAATACGCTCATACTTTCCAGTTGAAATATCGAGTCAGTTCGCCATCTTGTCTGTAAGGAGCGTCAATGATATGGGTAATGGTTCGAGTAGAGTCCAAAACTTTTACTTTTACCTACGACAATAGATTCTAAAATATTAAGTTAGCGAAAGTATTTTAGGGGAAAGAAGCCAGCATGTAATACGCTCGTACTTTGTAGTTAAAATAGCGAGTCAGTTCGCCATCTTGTCTGTAAGGAGCGTCAATGATATGGGTAATGGTTCGAGTAGAGTCCAAAACTTTTACTTTTACCTACGACAATAGATTCTAAAATATTAAGTTAGCGAAAGATGAATAGTTTTCAGATGTAACTGCGTCAAGCTGGTATTTTAGGGGAAATTACAGAACATGGAGGATATGTTTCTGTTCCCCTTGTACTGTCTTTCCTACATTCATGTAGAATGTACCGGTTCGAAGGGGAAAATAAATTTGAAACGAACTCCCTGATGAATGGCCTTTCTGTCATGTTGTAGCATCAGCATAAATAATAAATAATTACTTTTTTTTATATAAGTTCATGTTTTATTTAATTTTTTCTTAAGATCAATAAACAGTAATCAACTTAAAAAATAATAGAAAAATACATGTGTATAACATCAAGTATTCCAAAGCACTAGGTAACCTAACATTGTATATATATTCTATGTCATATCACATTTACAAAATAAATGTGCATTTTCGTAGTTTTGTAACAATCATATATAGCACACCTTTGAGTATAATAATTTCTTTATTACCAATTCTATTTCATTTGATTCACGTAATCATTCATCTCCTTGGAGATAGACACTTCCGATGTTGTTACAGTTTCAAAGGGAGTTACTTTTATGTTTCTTGACTTTACGAAGATTGCCGATTGACGCACGGGCGAGTCGGCAAGACTCGGAAACACCAACTGGTTACAACAATACAGTGCGATAACAAACAAGCGCTAACGCAAGCGCCAAGTCGCTTGTGCGTTGAAGCGCGACGAGGAGAGGTCTAATTGGAACGCTCAGTAGAAATGATCATGTAACGAGCAGAAGTTGCTAGTCCCTGTATATAATGTCCCTGTTCTGATAGACAATACACAGCTATATCTCCACACTCACCATCCACCTCAACAAACGAATGAATTGCTTTTTGAAATATAATATGAATATATTTATTATATGAACATTTCCAAAGTGACATAGAGTTATAACAAAAATAGAGCCATGGGCTATGTAGCTCATCAGGGTTTATATTGTGTAATGATGAGGCCTGATGAGCTAAAAATATACAGATTTTCAATTGATAGCATATGTAGATATGTTTTCATAAACGTAGTTAACTAATTTCAACAGGAGCGCTTTACGCTTTCATGCCATCCAAGAAAACAAAAAGGATAGAACACCTGGCCTCTTACACCTATAAATATTTATAAATAAATATTTTGTAAATACCATTTTTAATAGATATTTATTACCTTTATTATTTTAATATTTGTAAATGTCTCGTAAATACCATCTTTAATAGATATTTAATTCTTTGTAAATATCAGGGCTGATTAGATTTTGGTGACCTTGACATTATTCTCAAGGTCACAGCGGAACTTTGAATTATTCGACATGTTAATGTACATGTAAAGCTTGTCAATGGGATATCTCAAGAACCATTCACCGGAATTTCATCATATCTTACACAAAGCACCTCCTAGGTTAGACAAAGGGCTGATTAGATTTTGGTGAGCTTGACATTATTCTCAAGGTGACAGCGGAACTTTGAACTTTTTCGACATGTTAAGCTTGTCAGGGGCATCGATATCACAAGAACTTTTCATTGGATTCTCATCATTATCTTACATCAGTCGTTCTTTTGGGGAAAATTCAGGGCCTAGTCAATTTTGCAAATCTTGACATTATTTTTTCAATTTTGAAGTATTAATTTGCGGTGGGGGATCATGTCACCTTAGTGACAACTACTTGTTTTGACTAGCCTCGGGCTGAAGGACTAATGTTAATTTACAGCCCTGGGATTCATTACAATGTCAATTGATGATTACTTAATTTTCCACTATTTCTTTGGTAAAATGTGAAAGTGTGCATGACTCGCCTTTGTTTTAAACTTTTATAATTGATTTGTCTTCAACTTCAGGACATAATTTTTGAAATATCGAAAATCAAGTAAGCTCCAATAGATCTAGTTTGCTTTCAATTCAAAAAGTGAATCATGGTATATAAGACAAATTCAAATCCAAATTACAGTGTAGTAGAAACAAGCAAAAAAGTGACATCTGACAACCCAGGCATTTTGAGTTTTTTTGCTATTTAATTTGACAAAATAACAATATTGGGTTGTCTACTTAGTACTTTTTAAGCTTGTTATGTACTTTATTTGTGATTGTTTCAGACTGGGAAGCGAAAAGGAACAAGAGTGATTTACAACACTTCATTGGGAGTTATCTTTGGTGTCAAGAAGTATGCAGAGAGGCTTAATGATATAGTCAGAGACAGGTTTGTGCTGCCAGTTTCTGTCTTCGTAGTCTGCATTATCAATTTGTCTAGAACAGAATCAAACCATTCATCATATCTTTGAATAAGTCGATGTATAACCTAGTAACTGTTAAGTGTGCTCAGCTCCTGATCAAGAGGTCTTATAAGTTAACCCTTACGTTGCGTATTTCTATTTTACCAATTTTAGCCCCTGTGGTGGAATTTACAGGCCCTCCAGCAGTATTTTGGCTTAGGCACTAATTAGCTCTGCTGGCGGAATTTCCAGGCGGCAATTCCGGTACGGTTTTTACGAAATATCACGCATCTACATGGAGAATACGGATTATATACTGGCGTTCAATACAAATTCAAGTCGCGGCACCCATACACAAATGGTTAATTCATACCCAGGACTTTGAATGAATTTTCTATGATGTTTCATTTATTTTCTATTACTTTGTAAAGATTGTCTTTCGGGCCTTATAACATCATAAATACGGAGCGCGCTACTGCAATTTATATATGGATTTGAAGACCAGATGTTTGTCTTTACAATGATATATATTAGAATGCGACCTTTGGTTATAATTCTATTGTCATCTAAAGTTTGTCTTCATTTCCAGCTTTATAAAATCAAAACTCCTGATTAATTCCTCTTTACAATGAAATTATAAGAATACAACCTATGGTTCAGAAAATATAACCAACGAAAGGAGAGTGATGCAACCCCGACAGTACCAAGTGAATGCGTCCCGACACACACCAAGTTACTGGCACCGATTGGCCCCCCCGGGACTTGGCTAATTACGCATGTTTATTTTTCGCTGCGCATATACAAATGATACATGGAATTAAAGACAATTTATTTCTCTTTACGATGATGTAAAAAGAAAAAAAAATGCGCAACTTAGTTTGGAAGCTATAGCGTGCGAAAGGAAGGTACCCTCGGCACGTGCCGTAACTTTTGTTTTTCGTGCGCATGTGTAAATTTTATATGGAATTAAAGCCAAATCTTTCCTCTTTATTTAAAAAAGAAAAACTTGCTCGACCTTGCTTCTGGCAGCGACGAAGAATCGCAGTCCCAGTCGGATTGCTTCACAGACTGGTGTGACAATGTCGTCAATGGCGGCCTCAGCATCGGCACGGTAGCCGCACTGACTGACAAAGGCTTCAACTCGACTGAAGCAGTGAAATTGCTCAACGACAACATAATCGATGAACATTTTAAAGCTAACTTACCGCTGGCGCAACTCCTTTTGCTGAAAAAGGTTGTAGCTGACCTCAAAGAAGATAAACCCCGTTTATCCAGTCACGACACGAGCAGTCGAGCGGGTCTACTCACACGCATGCGCAATGCGGGGACTTCCGATAATAACAATAACAAAGTCTCGGTGAACGATCTGGCGGAGATGTTGGACATCCCCAACTTTGAAGAGAAGAATACATCGGACAAAGGTAGAGTTTTTGACCCCTTTGATGCCCCGCCGGCGCATTCGAGGGGGCCATGCCGCGAGCTGATAAACTACTTGCAACAGTCTGACAAGGGCCCCGACGATAAGCCAGACCATGACAAAATATCACCTCTACAGTATATGGAGGCCTCCTACAAGATCCTTAGGGATATGATCCTCACGGATCATGTAGCTACTGCAGAAATATTACAGTATGTGGGCTATTGTGTCAAAATAGCCACGCTAGGACAGGCCTTCACGTGGCAGAGTGTCTTATCTTATGACAGGCAGTATCGACAGAAGCAAAATGAACTTGACTTTGTGTGGGGAGCCGATAACGCATATGTCATGCAGCTACTCCTGACAAGGCGTGAACAGAAGGGGCCTCAATCTTTTAACTCGCCCAGACAACCTCCAGTTCAAAGGATGCACCCTAACACTCAGCGGCCTCACCCTGTTTGTCTTAAGTGGAACTCGAGGGGGGGTTGCAACTATCCACAATGCAAGTATGGTCATGTGTGTCTCACCTGCCTCTCTCCAAATCACAACCAGTGGTCACATAGCACGTCACCAGGCCCCCGGCCGACACCCTCAGTGCCTCAGTACCATGGCCCCCTCTCCCAGGGAAGCATGCAGCCACCCACAGGTTTCACTCAACCGCAGCAAGCTTTGCACGTCGCACCTCCTCCGACACCGTACCAGAATTTTCAGTAGCGCCGCCCGATTCTTCAGAACCTATCAGTGATCTCTCTGCAAAGCTTCACTATTGGGAACACATGTTGGAAGGTGACTCGGACAAGGACTGGGTCATGGATGGCTTAAAATATGGCTTTGACATTGTTGATGCTGATAAAGTTTCAGTTAATGTAGAGGTAGCTAACAATGCTGTTTGTTTTCAGGGGAAAAATGCAGAACTCTTAGAGGCTCGTATTAAAGAAGAGTTGAAACTCAGTAACTACCGTATTGTGACTGCAAAGCCCAAAATTATCAGTGCTCTTAGTGTTGTCCCTAAAGACGACAATGACATACGCCTCATACATGATTTCAGTCGTCCTATTGGTAAATCAGTTAACTCTTATGCTGTTAAAGATTGCTTCTCTTATCAAACAGTGAATGATGCGGTGTCTGTTTTACAGAGAGGACATTTTATGGCAAAAGTAGACCTCAAAGCTGCATATCGTAGTGTGCCTATTCACCCCTCTAATTACCCTTGTACTGGTTTGAAGTGGACTTTCTCAGGTCATGATCAACCTACTTACATGATAGACACCAAACTGCCAATGGGTGCAAGCCGTTCACCTTACGTTTTCAACAAAATTACTCAGTCAATCACCAAGTACATCGAGAGACAAGGGATATGTGCAGTTGTGACCTATTTAGACGACTTTTGGATATCTGCTAAGTCAAGAGAAGATTGCAATCAGGCATTGTTGTTACTCATTCGTCTGTTACGGAATTTAGGCTTTAACATCAATTGATCTAAAGTTGAAGGGCCTACAACATGTTTGACGTTTCTTGGAGTTCAGATTAATTCAGTGACTGGTTTACTCTCTCTTGATCGTAGAAAAGCAAAGAAGCTGATTCTTTTCCTCGAAAACTTCTGCACCAAAACTAGGGCTTCTCGATGCCAACTGGAACGCCTTGCAGGCAGGTTATCATGGGCGTCCTGTGTTGTTCCTTGGGGTCGCCTGCATACCAGATTTGTGTTTGACACTATAGCTACATTGTGTCAACCACATCATAAATGCCGCATTGCACACTTGATTAACGATATAAAATGGTGGTTGAACTTTATCAAGTGTGACAAGAACTGGAAGTTGATATGGGACAACCGCCCCTGTTCTACAGTTTTCACAGATGCCAGCGCTACTGCAGGTGGAGCCTTTCACGAGTGTGACTGGTCGTATGTGAACTGGGAACTAGACCAGCCAGATTTTTCCTCCAGTCACATCAACGTCAAAGAGCTAGCTGCAGTAAGGCTAGCAGTACGAAGGTGGCGTCATCTATTTAGTCATCGTCGTGTTGTGATTGTCTCAGATAATCAGATGACTGTTGCAGCACTGAATAAAGGCACCACCACATCGACGGAAGGCTTGTGCATTCTCAGTGAATTAAGTTATGTGTGCATGTGTTCTGATTTTAGCATTAGCGCAGTGCATATACCAGGTGTGCAAAATGTCATTGCTGATGCTATTTCACGATTATCAGAGCCTTCTATGTTTGTCAGATTGATGCAAGGAATCAGAGCGTGGTATGGCCCCTATGATGCCCCGTGTGGTTACATGCTACTCAACCATATGTCAGCTAATGCCATACAGTTTCTTTACCCACAGATTCGTCGTTGGCTGGTCACCTGGACAGGGAAATCGTGACTTGGCTGAAACAGTGCTTTGCTGACTCTACTAAGCGCACTTATCGTTCACAGGTGTTGTGTTATCTGCGATTTTGTTCTGCATGTGATTGTACGCCAATCCCAGCAGCACCTAATGTTATCTGTAGATATGCTGCTTTCCTGGCTAGGGACAAATCTTACAACTCTATCCCACAGTATCTCAATGTTGTACGGTTGTTACACATGGCTTTAGGTTTTGCCAACCCTGTGTCAGAGAACTTTGCACTTACTTCCCTCCTGCAAGGAATCAAGAGGGTCAAAGGGGCTACTCCCAACTACAAGCAGCCTATGACTATTGACATGCTGTACCAATTACGTCGGCGACTTGACCTCCTGGACATGGCGGATCTAAGATTTTGGTGCATGACATTGACTTGTTTTTTTGGGCTATTACGAGTTAGCTCAGTGACAACTGCCGCCCCACAAGGCATTACACGTGGTGATGTAACTTTCACAAGTCAGGGATGCCTCATCAATGTTCATAAAACTAAGACAATACAATTTGCTCAACGTTGCCATGTAACAGCCCTGCCACTCTATAAAGGTGTCTCACTGTGTCCGACCGCTGCGTTGGTGCGCTGGTGTCTCTGCACCAAACATGTCCCGTCATGCTCCCCCCTGTTTGCTCTTAGTCCAGTTAGTCCAGGGACACCCCCTTCTGTCAGCAGCTTTAGGAGTCGCCTTTCCTCCCACCTCCAGGCTCTTGGCTATGATAAAGGACTGTACAATACCCATAGCCTTAGACGAGGCGGGGCCACATGGCTCCTCGCTCAAGGTGTCCCAGTGGACACGATCAAGACCCTTGGAGACTGGAAATCAGACTGTGTTTTCAAATACCTCAAGCCGTCGGGCGGCCAGCGCTTAGCTCTTTTCCCCAGCTCTGGTTTGCATATGCACTGATTTGCTTCTCGAGAACATTCCAACAAATCTCAACATAACTCTTAACTTTCGGGTTGGGGATTGTTTGGAATGTGCTTAATTGCAAGGCAGTGCTTATGTGTTTGTGTGTTAGTTTATACAATGCATTCTATTCATGCTTTGGATGTTCATGACTGTCAGGTTGTTTGACATGCCATGGTTTGGATTAAATAGTTGAGCCCGAGCCTTGTCCGTTGTCTCTTCTATGTGAGCCTGGTGTTAAGTGATAGATTACGGATTGTATACAGAGTAATCTATATTTAACACAGGTCAGGCCTTGGGTTCAGCGCATGCGTGTTAGTACATCCGGGCAGTTGTGAGCAGACGATTTTGCTGCAAGCACGTTTTTTATCACCCACCCTCCTCTCCCATTTGCTTAGCTTCCTTCATTAAGGATTTTTTCCTATTTTCATGTTGCCCCTTCATGAGGGGGATTGTTTGGAATGTGCTTAATTGCAAGGCAGTGCTTATGTGTTTGTGTGTTTGTTTATACAATGCATTCTATTCATGCTTTGGATGTTCATGACTGTCAAGTTGTTTGACATGCCATGGTTTGGATTAAATAGTTGAGCCCGAGCCTTGTCCGTTGTCTCTTCTATGTGAGCCTGGTGTTAAATGGAATTAAAGCCAAATCTTTCCTCTTTACGAGGATGTAAGTTTTATGAAATTAGGCCACCCGGTTCAGCATTTATGGGTGGTATTTTTTATGCAGTTGTGGCTGAACTTCCAATGAAAGCTTGCATTCACTTTCTGTGTCTCTTTGACAAAATAAAAAATATTTTATTTGCAATGACATATATCACAATAAAATTACATTGCAATTATTTTCAAATATACACACATATTTACCTGCGATAGTGCACAGAACAGCTGTAGGGACTAAGGGAACAAGGTCTGTATATTATGTTTATATACTTGTCCACATTTCGGCTCTCTTTACTTTCAATTTTCCACTTCTTCATTATCTTCTTCATTTCTTTCTTTGTCTGCGGCAGTGATGTAAGCCCTGGTGTAGTCAGTGGCGGTGTGATACAGTTTGAAGCATGGTGCGGCGCACAGAGCAACATTACAATCTGTACATTCATAAGAAGACTCTCTGCCTACTCGTTTTCTCTTCCTTGCTGGCGCATTGCCTTCTTCTATCTGTTTTGTGAGGACCGCGCATTTTGCCTTAGAGCATACCACACACATCCTTGTGATGTTTTTCTTCTTTCTGACAGCGCGAATCTTCGTCGGAAAGCGACGTCCATGAAGACGAATGACACTCTCAGTGCTCGTGCTCGGCCGACCACGAGGACGTCTGCACAGCGATGGAACTTGTTCCTTGTCCGCAAATGTTACTATATGTTGGGCCAAAGCCTTCCTGTATTCTCGACTTGTTTTTAGAGGTTTATCTTGGCTATATTCATTATAAATGATGTAAGAGTTCAACAAGGCAACGTTGAGAACGTGAAACCAAACCCGTTTCCACCACTTCAGAGTCTTCACTCGGAACGGCGTGTACGACAACATCTGGTCGGCCCGATCAATACCTCCCATGTACTTGTTGTACGTGTTACAGTGCGCGGCTTGAGAACTGGTTCCCCTGTTGCCCGGTTTGTTCAAGATGTGTATCTTCAACAGTAGACATGAGAAGGACTGATTTCCTATCTTCGTAGCGAACAACGAGTAGGTCATGGTTGTGAAAAACTGTCATGTCCCCTTGCTTTGGTTTCTTTTTAGGCTTCTTGACAGAATCAGGAGGGGCCTTTCGATTGGCTGTCAACGTCCCTGTGGCACCGATTCCCCGCTCCCACAAGTTTATGTACAGATTTGTGGACGAATAATAGCTGTCCATAAAGATGTGACGCCCCTGTCCAACGTAGTCGTTGACCAAGTCCTTGACTGCATCATAAGTTTTGCCATCTTCAGAAACCGGTTCATTCGTTTTTCCAGTGTAGAGTTTGAACTTGCAAACGTAACCGTTGTGCGAGTCACACAACATGAAAGCCTTTATCCCATACTTTTTAGGCTTGTCGGGAAGATAAACTTTGAAAGATAAGTTGCCTTTCAAGGGCACCATTCCCTCATCGACTGAAATGTTTTGATGCGGTTTATACACTCTTGAAAAACGGTGAACTATCCGGTTATACAAGTGTCCCAGTTTATTTATTGGTGAAAAGTTTGGGGTGTTGCGACCCGGCATCTCCTTGTTGTCAGACAAATGTAGGTAGGTGATAAGAAGCCAAAACCTGTCTCGGGGCATGCACTTGGCGAAGAAAGGCATTGAGGTGATGTCACTTGTTGACCAGTACTCAGCAAAGTTTCTCTGCACAACTAATGACATGGCTTTTGTCATGGCTACAAATACTTTAATCTCTTCTGCATTTGTGTCTTGCCACTGTTGCATTCTTGAACGGGGTCTTGGAATTTTGTCTTCAGTTGCTTGTTTATCTATTGGTTTCTGTTGCCATATCGTGATAGTCATCTTCATGTAAAAACAAATTTAAAAAGTCAATAGGTTCAGGGTTCTCAGGAAGTTTTATGAACTGGCACAACCCAGTTTGACCAGTGAAAGGACAATTTACACGTGGCCGCAGGGAAACTCAGGTTGTCAGTTGCTCTTTTCGAGAAGCAGAGCATCCACGGAGCAGTCTCTCGAGGTGGAGCCAGGACCCATGGGAACATACTCCCATGGTCTCTGGGAATTCCCGTACCCGTCTTCAAACAGGTTTCCCATGTTCTCTTTTGAGAACAAGAGGCTTCAAGGAACAATCCTGTGGGACGAAGCCCGGATTCTATTGGGAATGGATTCGCATGCCCTCTAGACATGTATAGCAGAAACCTTGGTACGTCGGAATGACATGAATCTTATTTTCAAAGTAAAAAAAAAAAGTAATTTGTACACAAAGGTTGTGGGGAGGCGACCAAAAGCGGGTGGGTCCACGGCCCCCCGGTAGACAGTTATAGTTGTGGGCTGGTCCCGAAGATGACGGACCACGCGAATTTTCATGAGAAATTTGTTCCATTATGTCATGGCGAATCCCGTCAGATATTCATCTGCTCACGAAAAAACTAATACCTAAAAAAGTAATTGCGATACAAAAAAACTTTGGTAATAAAAGTGGTGAGGAATCAAATTCTCCATCTGCTCAGTTCAGTCCACTTCACTTATAAATAATTGTTCAAATCTTATTGAATGAAACGTCTTTTATTTAATAATGTAAAAAATAAAATAATAAATTCAATTTGGAAGGGTGCGCCGTCGCATTTGAATTTTAGAAATGCAAACTTTTCGCAAATGGCATCACTAACAAAAGTGTTCACGCTTTTTTAGAAACTCAGAGAAATGAAATGAAAAGATTCCCACAAAAAGGCTTTTCCCCGAGCTGTGAGTCCCGTACTCTAATATATTTTCGTTTTTATGTTATATTATTTTTTTCAAAACTGTAAACAAAATTCCGTCATGACAGTTGTTCCTCGTTTATAAATCTCTATATTTGCTTATCAAAAGAACAGTATTTTAGTTTTATCATACTTCTTCACTTTTGCGAACATCAATTTTGGGGCGCTTCGTGTATGCAGAGTTCTTCGCAAAAACATGCGGATTTTTATCTTTATAGTGATAAAAAATTATGAAAATATTTCAAGTAGTTTATTAGAAATAGAGCGCGCAGGATGTTGTGGTAAAAGCGCCACATGTTTCAAAGATAAAAAGTGCGAAAATCACCTATCTCGCAGCGATTGCTGTATTTTCAGTTTTGTTAGCGCAATTGCGATTTTTATATGGGAATGGTTAGCTCAGCATTAAAGTCTCCAACTGATATTGCATCTGCTACTTGAGAACATTTTTCATACAAATCAAAGGTATTGTACAGTTCTTCACAATATAATAATGTAGCATGTTTGTAGGCGGGAGTCTGGAACCAACTATAAACATGTAGCTCCGTTAACAGTCACTTTAGCACAAATGATGCTGTCACTTCCTGATACGCAGTGAGCGCTACTGCATAGAGTTTACCGGACAAAGAGAGCAACACCACCCGCACCTCTTTGTGATGAGTGATTGGTCATACACTTATAGTGAACATCAAAACAGTCATGTACATAGAGCAGTGAAGGTATTTCTGATTTGTTCATCCAGTGTTCGTTAACAAACAGAACATCACAACCATCTACTGTATATTACTGTGTATAAGACGACTTTTTTATACCAGAAAATTGGGGGTCAAAGAAGGGGGTTGTCTTATACACAGGGGCTTTGTTTCAGAAGAAGAAATTGTGAAGCTGGGTCGAGAAGATACGACGAACTCATGATGTTGAAACCGGAAACAGCATGCAAACATCGATGTCAATTCATTGTTTACAATCACTAAATAAAACTCCTTTTATGATTATTATGTATTGTTGTTGTTTTTATAGCTATACGAGTTAGATAAATACATAAAGTATATTTGATAATTCACTTAAACATCATAGTTTGACATATCAAAATGTTTACAAGTGGTCAAGCAATCGATCGATAAATTCATAACGCAAAGGAATCAGTGTTGCACGAAATACAGCCCCATGATATAATAAATTAAGCAGTAATAGAAAAAGACAAGTGTAAAATGAAATGTAGTTATATTATACTTTTTTACATTAATATAAAACGTGATATTCAGAGAAATGCATATTTCTTATTGTATTGTTAAAAAACTTGACAAGCTTATCTCCATAATCTCGTGTCATTTACGCAGGGTAGAAACTAACCTGAAATGGTCACAAACCTTTTGGGCTAGTAGCCTTCAGATCTTGCTAGCCCAGCCAACATTCTTCTAGCCAAGTAACACAGACAGACATGAGACGTAAAAACAGATGATTAATGAATGATTTGCTTTATTGCTAATTCAGAAAACTCCTTTAATTTCAAAGTATTAACTCATTTCACTTCAACATTATTATATTCCCATTTATTGGTATTGACTAGAATTTTCAAAGAGGAACCAACAGGGGTCTAAATTAACCTTTTCAATGCAGTAGCATTTCTAAAAGTACTAGTCCAGACTTATTCCAGCTAGCCAAATACATCTTCATGATCATTTCACTTTCAATTTTAACTAGTCTTTCGGACTACCAGATTTTACACTCTACTAGCCCAGCTTCTTTTTCACTAGCTATGGGCTAGCGGGCTAGTGCTAATTTCTATCCCTGTTTACGTAATTACATGTTAATTTCCAATCAGGGCAGGGATTCTTTAACATATCCAGTAATTATCTTAGCTTTGTTGTGTAATTATCAGTAATTAGTCTTTATATGCATTTCGGGATTAACAGGAATAGCTAACATGGTCAACATTATCATATAAGCACATCTTTAACTTGAGGAGTTTGCTGCATTGATTAAGAAATGAAATGAAACCAATATTTTTGTTTGTTTTCTTTATCACACCGCACCTCGCATTGCTGTAGTGTCGCTAATCTCACAACTCACGAGAAAATGACATATCATTAAAAATAAGAACAAACACCATAAGTAAACCTATGTATTTCTTTATTATGGTAGATTTAAAACAATGTCTTTAACAACAAACATTTATAACAAAACATTAATGTCATGTCACCTACAAAATTACTGGTTTCAACTTCTCTTTACCAAACTTACCAACAACACATGTTCTCCTTCATAGCATGTCGACTTGATTCCACAATTGCTAGAAGGGGGTCGCCTTTAATATATGAGATACATGGTTTTTACCAGATTTTAGGGGTCTGAGAAAGGGGATCGTCTTATACACAACGTCGCCTTATACACAGTAATATACAGTAATTTTGATTTCAAGCGGTCTAAACAGCTGTTAACACCTCTTACATTCCATGTGATTACACTTAAAGGGAGAGTTCTGTTGTCATCTTTGATTTGTATGCATTAAGTGAAATGAAAACACGCTACATTGTATTTAATTTGACAACTTTTAAATAGAAAAAGTCATACACTGATAGAATATTCACATAGTAACACATAACACATAACACATCATAAAACTAATAAACACTTTGCTGTTTATATGCTGTTGCGAAGTTTTTCCCACTCGCAGCACCGATGAATGGCTTCAGTTCGTATTGTTTTATTTTTCAAGAAATGTGTGCTTGAGTTTATACAGCCTCTGTCTGTTGTCTGTTCCAGTCCAAACAGTCTAATAAACAACCTCTGTCTGTTGTCTGTTTCAGTCCAAACAGTCTAATGGCATACAGCCTCTGTCTGTTTCAGTCCAAATAGTCTAATGGCATACAACCTCTGCCTGTTTCAGTCCAAACAGTCTAATGGCATACAGCCTCTGTCTGTTTCAGTCCAAACAGTCTAATAAACAACCACTGTCTGCTGTCTGTTTCAGTCCAAACAGTCTAATGGCATACAGCCTCTGTCTGTTGTCTGTTTCAGTCCAAACAGTCTAATGGCATACAGCCTCTGTCTGTTTCAGTCCAAACAGTCTAATGGCATACAGCCTCTGTCTGCTGTCTGTTTCAGTCCAAACAGTCTAATGGTATACAGCCTCTGTCTGTTTCAGTCCAAACAGTCTAATGGCTTACAGCCTCTGTCTGCTGTCTGTTTCAGTCCAAACAATCTAATGGCTTACAGCCTCTGTCTGTTTCAGTCCAAACAGTCTAATAAACAACCTCTGTCTGCTGTCTGTTTCAGTCCAAACAGTCTAATGGCATACAGCCTCTGTCTGCTGTCTGTTTCAGTCCAAACAGTCTAATGGCTTACAGCCTCTGTCTGTTGCAGTCCAAACAGTCTAATAAACAACCTCTGTCTGCTGTCTGTTTCAGTCCAAACAGTCTAATGGCATACAGCCTCTGTCTGCTGTCTGTTTCAGTCCAAACAGTCTAATGGCTTACAGCCTCTGTCTGTTTCAGTCCAAACAGTCTAATAAACAACCTCTGTCTGCTGTCTGTTTCAGTCCAAACAGTCTAATGGCTTACAGCCTCTGTCTGTTTCAGTCCAAACAGTCTAATAAACAACCTCTGTCTGCTGTCTGTTTCAGTCCAAACAGTCTAATGGCTTACAGCCTCTGTTTGCTGCCTGTTTCAGTCCAAACAGTCTAATGGCATACAGCCTCTGTCTGCTGTCTGTTTCAGTCCAAACAGTCTAATATACAACCTCTGTCTGCTGTCTGTTTCAGTCCAAACAGTCTAATGGCATACAGCCTCTGTCTGTTCCAGTCCAAACAGTCTAATGGCTTACAGCCTCTGTCTGCTGTCTGTTTCAGTCCAAACAGTCTAATGGCATACAGCCTCTGTCTGTTTCAGTCCAAACAGTCTAATGGCTTACAGCCTCTGTCTGCTGTCTGTTTCAGTCCAAACAGTCTAATGGCATACAGCCTCTGTTTGCTGCCTGTTTCAGTCCAAACAGTCTAATGGCATACAGCCTCTGTTTGCTGCCTGTTTCAGTCCAAACAGTCTAATGGCTTACAGTCTCTGTCTGCTGTCTGTTTCAGTCCAAACAGTCTAATGGCACACAGCCTGACATACATAAGACATCCACTGATACAATATTCACATAGTAACACATAACACATAACACATCATAAAACTAATAAACACTTTGCTGTTATGCCACTCGCAGCACCGATGAATGGCTTCAGTTCGTATTGTTTTATTTTTCAAGAAATGTGTGCTTGAATTTATACAGCCTCTGTCTGTTGTCTGTTCCAGTCCAAACAGTCTTATAAACAACCTCTGTCTGTTGTCTGTTTCAGTCCAAACAGTCTAATGGCATACAGCCTCTGTCTGTTTCAGTCCAAACAGTCTAATAAACAACCTCTGTCTGCTGTCTGTTTCAGTCCAAACAGTCTAATGGCATACAGCCTCTGTCTGTTCCAGTCCAAACAGTCTAATGGCTTACAGCCTCTGTCTGCTGTCTGTTTCAGTCCAAACAGTCTAATGGCATACAGCCTCTGTCTGTTTCAGTCCAAACAGTCTAATGGCTTACAGTCTCTGTCTGCTGTCTTTTTCAGTCCAAACGGTCTAATGGCACACAGCCTCACATACATAAGACATACACTGATAGAATATTCACATAGTAACACATAACACATAACACATCATAAAACTAATTAACACTTTGCTGTTATCCCCTACAAAAAAAATATCCTGAAAATATGTTTAGGCAATATATTATCATATGTTCGGACAAGGTCTCACTTGTTGTAATCCAAACATACGATATTCGTGTTGATGGGCTGTCTAGATATAACAGGGAATTAACTCTAGGCAGATGAAATCCAAAGTCCTTGAAATAGTTATGCACACTTTTATTTACAGGAACAATTATAACAACATAGTAACAATGTGGTAGATAACAGTTGAATCCTTTCCCCTCCAGAGGCAATAACTATAACATATGTACAAGGCCTCTGGAGAGATGAGTCCTGCTTGGTATCCAGTGGTAGACTAAAGACATGTCAGAGTCTGATGCTCGAGCTCCAAAAGCGAATCTACTTTCTCTGATGTCCCATCGGTTTATATAACCAAAGAGATGATTATGCCTCATTGATCCGAGGAATAATTAAGTTGACAGTATATAAATATAGTAGCTGGTTCATTGTTCTAATAGATTGGCATGTCTGGTTAGGTTAAAGGAATTAAAGTATCTAAATGGATTATCTTAATTGTGCCTAAGGGTTTTTAACGCTTGTCAAAAGATTAACAGTAACAAGATATCAATTAAAAATAGCTAAAATGTCTGCTAATAAATTACAGTTTATCTCTATGACTGAATGTAATGTTTAAAGTATATACTGACTATGGGAAGATGCAAAATACTTGAATACTTATACAGAATATGAGTACATCTAATGAATAAAACTAATATCTTCCTTTATACACATTTCTAAATTAATAGTTATAATTTCTAGCCTATGATAATATCCACAGGAGCACCACAGCATCTTTTCAAGCAGTTAGAGCAAAATTTTACCATTGCCGCTAGCGGATAAGATCCGGACATGGTGTGGATGGGTCATGTGGATTGGTTTCAGCAATGTATCTGTTGGCCGAATATGTTACGGTAACATATCCAATACAGAGTCCCTGTTATCCACAGTATAGCCACAAAAGAGCACAAGATAGCTGCGTTTGTGGATTGGTTTCAACGATGTATCCGTTGGCTGTAAGACCATCAAAAGTTTCTGAATATGTTACGGTAACATATCCACTACAGAGTCCCTGTTGTCCACAGTATAGCCACAAAAGAGCACAAGATCACTGGCTTTATGGGAATGCTACGGATAGGCATCGATGTGAAGTTGGTAGTAGGAAGATTGTAATTATATGAAGTCTCTGTGGTAAATTCAAGGGAAAAAAGTCCTCTGTAAGAAGTATTGGTAAAAAATCATTGGTAAAAGAGTCTTCTGCCAAAGAAGTCCTGTTATTGTGAAAACAGATTAAATTGATGTTAGCACTTAAGATATGGTAAAGAAAGATTATGATTTGAGTTTAGACTTTAGCTGAGTGAAACAGTGCCGTGTCCATAATAGCAGGCACTTATAATCGCTCATTGATTGCTCAATGCAGGGCTCAATGTAGCGCTCAAATAGCGCTTATTATCTCCTGAACGACACAGTGAAAAACCTCAAAGTTCGCTCGCTTTGCTACGCAGTGCTACATTGAACAATCACGTTCAAGAGAGGTTTAAGAGTAATCGCTAATGAGCGATTTCTTTGAAACCTCTCTTGAACACGGCCCAGAAGTCTATAAGATGGTTAAAATAACAAGTTCTTTAACTTTGTTGATCACCATCATCCTTCTGGTTTAAACAATATTTATTTTTAAAATTAAATGGATTGGTAAAGATGCATTACGCCTATGTAAATACCTCTCCGGTACAAAAAAATACATAACACAATATTCATTCATGCAATACTGAGAAAAGCACAACATAAAAACATATGTTTATAACAGTATGAATGGGCAAGGAAATAAGGTTTAAACATTTAGTTTTGATAAGATCTATGTTTTTCTTAAGGTATGTCAAATATGATTGCAAAATTAATATCATCTTTCAAATTATCGTTATTTCAAATCATGTTAAATGACTGTGGTGTTACCTGTATTACTTTAACAGAGAGAGCAGGTTCAAATATAAATATATATCAGAGACCATAATTTGATACCTTACACAATACATATTACATTCGTACATTTTACTTACTATTTTCAAACAAACAATTTAATACATTTGGTGTAAGATTCAACATTATTTTTTTAAAAAGATAATCTTCAGGTTAATTTTCATTAATTAATTAACAGTTTTATGGGTTTTTGTAATATTGTGAGTCTTATGTCAATAAAGGTTTTGCATATCTTCACATGACTGAAAATCTAGAGCTTAGGGTTTGATACGTATTGTCTAAATATATAAAAATAGCCCATTTTTATCTTTTAAAGAAATTGTAGTTGGTTGATAAACACTAGCTTATTTTGTTTCAAGTTGTCAATTTGGGTTGTAATTTAGAAATATGCCTATTCTATTTAATTATCACACTCATTAATTCAATTGGTATTTAGAAATATATTAATTTTACACAATTGAGATATAAACATTCATCCTATGTCAATATATGTGATTGAAGTAATCATCCATATTTTTTATTAAAGATAAAAATTTCATGAAATATATATTTATTGTATGTATGCATTACAAAACCACTATTAAAATTATTTCAGTTAAAAGTATACTTTAATAAATAATTATATACTTCGCCAAAGTGAAGATATCAGAAAGAAATTTACATATTGAATAAAAATAAAAATAATTTTAGTTTAATTTTCTCTGGCCTTAAATGACAATCAATTGAAATACTTGACAATGTTTTTTAAAACAGACAGACAGACAGACAGACAGATAGTTTATTAAACAAGTGCAGTCATTACATATTTACAATCACTAAAAACACAAACAAGTGCAAATCTATTGGTCATTAGACATGAAATGGGTGGAGCTTAATTAATTGATAAACTGTCCAATGGTAAGATTACAGGAATGACCCCCAAATATACCTCTTGGAGACACCTAGTTGATTGCTTTACAAGTAGCTTAATTACTGTGTACATTTCATTAGATTAATCAATTTGTTTGTTAAGAGCTGAGAAGTGATGTGGAGGGTTGCTGTGTATTTGTGTAATGTGGTTTCAAGTTGTAAACTTGGGCTGTAGAGGTATATCTAATTAACGACCTATGTATTAGAATAATTTATACAATGCTTTTAAATCAGTAAAAGAGTACACCAAGTCAAAATATTATTTTGAGTATTGATACCAAATAAAAATAATGAAATTCACTAACATATTATTAGCTCTGATATGTTCTAAAACCAATCTTTTGCACAAATCGTTTGGTCAAAATGTTTTTTAATTTATTTTTTATTATGAACACTCAAATAATGCTCAAACAGTTGAATTACATAAAATTTCAATGAAAAGGTTACATTATTCAAATTCTTTAACTATAGTTTCATTTGATATTAGAGAAATTTCATATGATGAAGGAAATAAAATACCAATAAATAAATTAGACCATATCATTTTTTAGTTTAACAAATTGATAGAAACAAACCATTTCAGATTATCATGATAAAATCCCTTAAATATCAAAAACTGGCATATTTAACCAAATAATTGCCTCTAGTATCAGATCAATCAATTTTAGCCAATCAGAAGGCTTCTCAGTATTTATTACTGTTTTTTTGTGTGACCTGCATGCCCTGTACAATTGCTAGATAAAACAAATATTGTTCATAATATTTCATAATCAATTCAAATCCTTTAAATATTACCAACTGTCACAACCAATATAAAGCAATATATTTGTCACTATGATCAGATCAATCAATGTTAGCCAATCAGAAGCCTCCTTAGTCTTGCTGCTGTATTGTTATTCCAAGATGGCTGCTTTCAAAACATCATCAAGAAATCTCACCAAGCTTTACAGTTCACAAGACAAGTACAAGTACAAGATTTCTCAGTTGATTAATCCAAGGTAAGTACTTGTTATCACTGCATTCCAAATGTATCAATCTAATTTCATTCACCCTTTTCAATGGACAGTTTAAATCAATGGACAGACTGAGTAATATTTTCTGACTTTTGGCTTCATTTGTTAAAAGGCACTCATGTCTCAGTCATGGCATGTGTAACAAGGCATCTGTGGTATTTATTTGCCATTGGTTGCTTTAAGTTCAGATCAGATTATGAATAGGAATAAATGTAAATTGTATTCCAAATACTTTAAAAACTGCTTTATGAACATGTCAATGTTTATAACACAGGTGACTGTGCACTCGGTCATGATGACAGCCAGACAGGGTCTGGGACAAGACAGGAAATGATGTAACCTACTCTCAGGCAGGAAATGATGTAACCTCTCAAGGTAAGACTTGAGATGCTGACATATTGTTGTATAAACAAACAGATTGTTAAATAGCATTGAATTCATTGTTGATAACAATTAATCAAGACATTTGTTTTGCTTAACACTTGTTTGTTGGTTAAAATACTCAGTATCCTTATTTTCATCATAAAGACATTTATTGTCATTATACTCTTTAATAGTATTGACATGTTATATATTTACTATATATAATATCAAATATTTAATTGATTTGTGATTATTGGTAATTTGTAATCTGTTAACTAAGGGATATTTGATGTTTTATGATTATTAAGAATAATATTTCACTAGTATCTCAACTAATAAAGACATTAATATTCTATTTTGGTCCAGTATATGTTTATCAGTTAATAAAATTAATCAATTTTGATTTATACTTTTCAAATTCTTTTTGTTTTCATCAAATAGTTTTATCTTATTCAGTAAAGTGTCAATATTGATTTCAGTGTGGACTGAATCGGACAGAAATACACTCACCTGGTGGACACAACTCTCAGACGTTGTTTTTTCAAGGTCTATTGAAGGTGGGGTTGGCATTGAATTTGACAATTAGCTTCTTTAATTGATAATCTTCTTTCTGAAAATGCACCCAATCAAGCTGATTGATTACTTTAATGGACACTAAAGGTCATGGTTATTTAATTTATTGCAGATTACAAAATACAACCTTAATATGCATCCAGACAGACTGATTATATTTTACATACAAATTTTGCTATCAGTCATTAATCATGAAAATCAAATTTGTATTTTCACATTTTGTAATAATTCATTATTTTACCAATTTATTTGATTAAATTATAAATATACGTTATAGTTTGAACTTACAAATGTTTATGTTGGTTTACATAGTCAAGTCAAGATCTAGGGTTCAAGACGCCAGCACAGTTCAAAAGAATGAAACTGTGCTTCAAGCCATTGAAGGTGCGAATTTAACATGATGTATATTGTCATTTCATATTAGGCATTTAAATTAAACATTTAAATTTAAAGGAACAGTTACACTACTCCAAGCTAAGTTAAATTTTTTTCTAAATGTATATATATATTGTCATATCATATGAATTTGAATAACAATTTGAAGAGTTTGAAAACATTTGAAATAACATTAAAATCATTTTACTATTTACAATGATGACTAATTTATTGAAATACTATTACTGTTCTTTGTTTCCAGTGTTTGCCATCCTGGTATTGCACCTCCTGTACTCCCAGTACACTAACCACCTGTCGAAGATCTGTAGCCTGAGGAAGGCATTCCGGAAATTAGGTATTACTAATGTTTTACAAAATGTCTCTTTTGTTTTCTTTATATTTGCCTCAACAAGATTTGTGTGAGTATGAATGTCCTGTATGTAATGGGACATGAATGTGCCATTGGTTATGGTCTATATATATCAAAAAGTCTTTTCATATCATGTGATTTGTAACTTGCCTGTTTGTACCATGGTAACTATATTCTTACTATTCTACTTTTCAGGAGCTCGGCGCTATCACATTAACATGGCCCCTGAAAGTGACCTGGAGGTTCCAAGATCCTGATTGTACATGTCATAGATCTCAGGAATGTTATTAAGTAAATGTTAAAAGCAGGATGTGTTACTGAACGCAGTTGAATGTCCTTTGAATTCCTTTGCAGAAGGATATTTATGTATATACATTTATTTGTATTTGTACAGCACTCAGGATCTCAAGATGAACATTAATATTATTGTACTTATTGTGTACTATTAAAAATCGTGAAGTGTACTATGTTTTTGTTTTTTGTTTTAACTGGAAATGGTTCTTTGATTTTGTGGTATATCTGAAACATTAAATTTCTGGAGTGCCTGTGGACGGTTTTATGAATAATATATGCAAATGCAGGTCTGGACTACTTGTGGATGGTTTTATGGCTTTATTGGATAGGGTGGGGATCCCTTTGGATATATTACCAAACCATATCCGCAACTCCATTCTGGGCTACTTGTGGATGGTTTTATGGCTTTATTGGATAGGGTGGGGATCCCTATGGATATATTACCAAACCATATCCGCAACTCCATTCTGGACTACTTGTGGATGGTTTTATGGCTTTATTGGATAGGGTGGGGATCCCTATGGATATATTACCAAACCATATCCGCAACTCCATTCTGGACTACTTGTGGATGGTTTTATGGCTTTATTGGATAGGGTGGGGATCCCTTTGGATATATTACCAAACCATATCCGCATATGGACTACCTGTGGATGGTTTATGGCTTTATTGGATAGGGTGGGGATCCCTATGGCTATATTACCAAACCATATCCGCAACTCATTTTACAATTTAGTCTTTCTGGATATGTTCTGGAACAGCCTTGCGGATCGGTTGTGGCGATGGTAAAATTTTGCTTGTGGCAATGGTGCAGTAATATGTTTTCAAGGGATTTTTTTTTGTTGGGGATGCTGTTGCGAAGTTTTCCCCACTCGCAGCACCGATGAATGGCTTCAGTTCGTATTGTTTTATTTTTCAAGAAATGTGTGCTTGAGTTTATACAGCCTCTGTCTGTTGTCTGTTCCAGTCCAAACAGTCTAATAAACAACCTCTGTCTGTTGTCTGTTTCAGTCCAAACAGTCTAATGGCATACAGCCTCTGTCTGTTTCAGTCCAAACAGTCTTATATACAACCTCTGTCTGCTGTCTGTTTCAGTCCAAACAGTCTAATGGCATACAGCCTCTGTCTGCTGTCTGTTTCAGTCCAAACAGTCTAATGGCATACAGCCTCTGTCTGTTTCAGTCCAAACAGTCTAATGGCATACAGCCTCTGCCTGTTTCAGTCCAAACAGTCTAATGGCTTACAGCCTCTGTCTGTTGTCTGTTTCAGTCCAAACAGTCTAATGGCTTACAGCCTCTGTCTGTTTCAGTCCAAACAGTCTAATGGCTTACATCCTCTGTCTGCTGTCTGTTTCAGTCCAAACAGTCTAATGGCTTACAGCCTCTGTCTGCTGTCTGTTTCAGTCCAAAAAGTCTAATGGCTTACAGCCTCTGTCTGCTGCCTGTTTCAGTCCAAACAGTCTAATGGCATACAGCCTCTGTTTGCTGCCTGTTTCAGTCCAAACAGTCTAATGGCTTACAGTCTCTGTTTGCTGTCTGTTTCAGTCCAAACAGTCTAATGGCATACAGCCTCTGTCTGTTTCAGTCCAAACAGTCTAATGGCATACAGCCTCTGCCTGTTTCAGTCCAAACAGTCTAATGGCTTACAGCCTCTGTCTGTTGTCTGTTTCAGTCCAAACAGTCTAATGGCTTACAGCCTCTGTCTGTTTCAGTCCAAACAGTCTAATGGCTTACAGCCTCTGTCTGCTGTCTGTTTCAGTCCAAACAGTCTTAATGGCTTACAGCCTCTGTCTGCTGCCTGTTTCAGTCCAAACAGTCTAATGGCATTCAGCCTCTGTTTGCTGCCTGTTTCAGTCCAAACAGTCTAATGGCTTACAGTCTCTGTCTGCTGTCTGTTTCAGTCCAAACAGTCTAATGGCACACAGCCTGACATACATAAGACATCCACTGATAGAATATTCACATAGTAACACATAACACATAACACATCATAAAACTAATAAACACTTTGCTGTTATGCTGTTGCGAAGTTTTCCCCACTCGCAGCACCGATGAATGGCTTCAGTTCGTATTGTTTTATTTTTCAAGAAATGTGTGCTTGAGTTTATACAGCCTCTGTCTGTTGTCTGTTCCAGTCCAAACAGTCTAATAAACAACCTCTGTCTGTTGTCTGTTTCAGTCCAAACAGTCTAATGGCATACAGCCTCTGTCTGTTTCAGTCCAAACAGTCTTATATACAACCTCTGTTTGCTGTCTGTTTCAGTCCAAACAGTCTAATGGCATACAGCCTCTGTCTGCTGTCTGTTTCAGTCCAAACAGTCTAATGGCATACAGCCTCTGTCTGTTTCAGTCCAAACAGTCTAATGGCATACAGCCTCTGCCTGTTTCAGTCCAAACAGTCTAATGGCTTACAGCCTCTGTCTGTTGTCTGTTTCAGTCCAAACAGTCTAATGGCTTACAGCCTCTGTCTGTTTCAGTCCAAACAGTCTAATGGCTTACAGCCTCTGTCTGCTGTCTGTTTCAGTCCAAACAGTCTAATGGCTTACAGCCTCTGTCTGCTGTCTGTTTCAGTCCAAACAGTCTAATGGCTTACAGCCTCTGTCTGCTGTCAATGTCAGTCCAAACAGTCTAATGGCTTACAGCCTCTGTCTGCTGTCTGTTTCAGTCCAAACAGTCTAATGGCTTACAGTCTCTGTCTGCTGTCTGTTTCAGTCCAAACGGTCTAATGGCACACAGCCTCACATACATAAGACATACACTGATAGAATATTCACATAGTAACACATAACACATAACACATCATAAAACTAATTAACACTTTGCTGTTATGCTGTTGCGAAGTTTTCCCCACTTGCAGCACCGATGAATGGCTTCAGTTCGTATTGTTTTATTTTTCAAGAAATGTGTGCTTGAGTTTATACAGCCTCTGTCTGTTGTCTGTTCCAGTCCAAACAGTCTAATAAACAACCTCTGTCTGTTGTCTGTTTCAGTCCAAACAGTCTAATGGCATACAGCCTCTGTCTGTTTCAGTCCAAACAGTCTAATAAACAACCTCTGTATGTTGTCTGTTTCAGTCCAAACATTCTAATGGCATACAGCCTCTGTCTGTTTCAGTCCAAACAGTCTAATATACAACCTCTGTCTGCATTCTGTTTCAGTCCAAATAGTCTAATGGCTTACAACCTCTGCCTGTTTCAGTCCAAACAGTCTAATGGCATACAGCCTCTGTCTGTTTCAGTCCAAACAGTCTAATAAACAACCTCTGTCTGCTGTCTGTTTCAGTCCAAACAGTCCAATGGCATACAGCCTCTGTCTGTTGTCTGTTTCAGTCTAAACAGTCTAATGGCATACAGCCTCTGTCTGTTTCAGTCCAAACAGTCTAATGGCATACAGCCTCTGTCTGCTGTCTGTTTCAGTCCAAACAGTCTAATGGCATACAGCCTCTGTCTGTTTCAGTTCAAACAGTCTAATGGCATACAGCCTCTGTCTGCTGTCTGTTTCAGTCCAAATAGTCTAATGGCATACAACCTCTGCCTGTTTCAGTCCAAACAGTCTAATGGCATACAGCCTCTGTCTGTTTCAGTCCAAACAGTCTAATAAACAACCTCTGTCTGCTGTCTGTTTCAGTCCAAACAGTCTAATGGCTTACAGTCTCTGTCTGTTTCAGTCCAAACAGTCTAATAAACAACCTCTGTCTGCTGTCTGTTTCAGTCCAAACAGTCTAATGGCTTACAGCCTCTGTCTGCTGCCTGTTTCAGTCCAAACAGTCTAATGGCTTACAGACTCTGTTTGCTGCCTGTTTCTGTCCAAACAGTCTAATGGCATACAGCCTCTGTCTGCTGTCTGTTTCAGTCCAAACAGTCTAATATACAACCTCTGTCTGCTGTCTGTTTCATTCCAAACAGTCTAATGGCATACAGCCTCTGTCTGTTCCAGTCCAAACAGTCTAATGGCTTACAGCCTCTGTCTGCTGTCTGTTTCAGTCCAAACAGTCTAATATACAACCTCTGTCTGCTGTCTGTTTCAGTCCAAACAGTCTAATGGCATACAGCCTCTGTTTGCTGCCTGTTTCAGTCCAAACAGTCTAATGGCTTACAGCCTCTGTCTGTTGTCTGTTTCAGTCCAAACAGTCTAATGGCTTACAGCCTCTGTCTGTTTCAGTCCAAACAGTCTAATGGCTTACAGCCTCTGTCTGCTGTCTGTTTCAGTCCAAACAGTCTAATGGCTTACAGCCTCTGTCTGCTGCCTGTTTCAGTCCAAACAGTCTAATGGCATACAGCCTCTGTTTGCTGTCTGTTTCAGTCCAAACAGTCTAATGGCTTACAGCCTCTGTCTGTTGTCTGTTTCAGTCCAAACAGTCTAATGGCTTACAGCCTCTGTCTGTTTCAGTCCAAACAGTCTAATGGCTTACAGCCTCTGTCTGCTGTCTGTTTCAGTCCAAACAGTCTAATGGCTTACAGCCTCTGTCTGCTGTCTGTTTCAGTCCAAACAGTCTAATGGCTTACAGCCTCTGTCTGCTGTCTGTGTCAGTCCAAACAGTCTAATGGCTTACAGCCTCTGTCTGCTGTCTGTTTCAGTCCAAACAGTCTAATGGCTTACAGTCTCTGTCTGCTGTCTGTTTCAGTCCAAACGGTCTAATGGCACACAGCCTCACATACATAAGACATACACTGATAGAATATTCACATAGTAACACATAACACATAACACATCATAAAACTAATTAACACTTTGCTGTTATGCTGTTGCGAAGTTTTCCCCACTTGCAGCACCGATGAATGGCTTCAGTTCGTATTGTTTTATTTTTCAAGAAATGTGTGCTTGAGTTTATACAGCCTCTGTCTGTTGTCTGTTCCAGTCCAAACAGTCTAATAAACAACCTCTGTCTGTTGTCTGTTTCAGTCCAAACAGTCTAATGGCATACAGCCTCTGTCTGTTTCAGTCCAAACAGTCTAATAAACAACCTCTGTATGTTGTCTGTTTCAGTCCAAACATTCTAATGGCATACAGCCTCTGTCTGTTTCAGTCCAAACAGTCTAATATACAACCTCTGTCTGCATTCTGTTTCAGTCCAAATAGTCTAATGGCTTACAACCTCTGCCTGTTTCAGTCCAAACAGTCTAATGGCATACAGCCTCTGTCTGTTTCAGTCCAAACAGTCTAATAAACAACCTCTGTCTGCTGTCTGTTTCAGTCCAAACAGTCCAATGGCATACAGCCTCTGTCTGTTGTCTGTTTCAGTCTAAACAGTCTAATGGCATACAGCCTCTGTCTGTTTCAGTCCAAACAGTCTAATGGCATACAGCCTCTGTCTGCTGTCTGTTTCAGTCCAAACAGTCTAATATACAACCTCTGTCTGCTGTCTGTTTCAGTCTAAACAGTCTAATGGCATACAGCCTCTGTCTGTTTCAGTCCAAACAGTCTAATGGCATACAGCCTCTGTCTGCTGTCTGTTTCAGTCCAAACAGTCTAATGGCATACAGCCTCTGTCTGTTTCAGTTCAAACAGTCTAATGGCATACAGCCTCTGTCTGCTGTCTGTTTCAGTCCAAATAGTCTAATGGCATACAACCTCTGCCTGTTTCAGTCCAAACAGTCTAATGGCATACAGCCTCTGTCTGTTTCAGTCCAAACAGTCTAATAAACAACCTCTGTCTGCTGTCTGTTTCAGTCCAAACAGTCTAATGGCTTACAGCCTCTGTCTGTTTCAGTCCAAACAGTCTAATAAACAACCTCTGTCTGCTGTCTGTTTCAGTCCAAACAGTCTAATGGCTTACAGCCTCTGTCTGCTGCCTGTTTCAGTCCAAACAGTCTAATGGCTTACAGACTCTGTTTGCTGCCTGTTTCTGTCCAAACAGTCTAATGGCATACAGCCTCTGTCTGCTGTCTGTTTCAGTCCAAACAGTCTAATATACAACCTCTGTCTGCTGTCTGTTTCAGTCCAAACAGTCTAATGGCATACAGCCTCTGTCTGTTCCAGTCCAAACAGTCTAATGGCTTACAGCCTCTGTCTGCTGTCTGTTTCAGTCCAAACAGTCTAATATACAACCTCTGTCTGCTGTCTGTTTCAGTCCAAACAGTCTAATGGCATACAGCCTCTGTTTGCTGCCTGTTTCAGTCCAAACAGTCTAATGGCATACAGCCTCTGTTTGCTGCCTGTTTCAGTCCAAACAGTCTAATGGCTTACAGCCTCTGTCTGTTGTCTGTTTCAGTCCAAACAGTCTAATGGCTTACAGCCTCTGTCTGTTTCATTCCAAACAGTCTAATGGCTTACAGCCTCTGTCTGCTGTCTGTTTCAGTCCAAACAGTCTAATGGCTTACAGCCTCTGTCTGCTGTCTGTTTCAGTCCAAACAGTCTAATGGCATACAGCCTCTGTCTGCTGTCTGTTTCAGTCCAAACAGTCTAATGGCATACAGCCTCTGTCTGCTGTCTGTTTCAGTCCAAACAGTCTAATGGCTTACAGCCTCTGTCTGCTGTCTGTTTCAGTCCAAACAGTCTAATGGCTTACAGCCTCTGTCTGCTGCCTGTTTCAGTCCAAACAGTCTAATGGCATACAGCCTCTGTTTGCTGTCTGTTTCAGTCCAAACAGTCTAATGGCTTACAGTCTCTGTCTGCTGTCTGTTTCAGTCCAAACAGTCTAATGGCACACAGCCTGACATACATAAGACATCCACTGATACAATATTCACATAGTAACACATAACACATAACACATCATAAAACTAATAAACGCTTTGCTGTTATGCTGTTGCGAAGTTTTCCCCACTCGCAGCACCGATGAATGGCTTCAGTTCGTATTGTTTTATTTTTCAAGAAATGTGTGCTTGAGTTTATACAGCCTCTGTCTGTTGTCTGTTCCAGTCCAAACAGTCTAATAAACAACCTCTGTCTGTTGTCTGTTTCAGTCCAAACAGTCTAATGTCATACAGCCTCTGTCTGTTTCAGTCCAAACAGTCTTATATACAACCTCTGTCTGCTGTCTGTTTCAGTCCAAACAGTCTAATGGCATACAGCCTCTGTCTGTTTCAGTCCAAACAGTCTAATGGCATACAGCCTCTGCCTGTTTCAGTCCAAACAGTCTAATGGCTTACAGTCTCTGTCTGCTGTCTGTTTCAGTCCAAACAGTCTAATGGCACACAGCCTGACATACATAAGACATCCACTGATACAATATTCACATAGTAACACATAACACATAACACATCATAAAACTAATAAACGCTTTGCTGTTATGCTGTTGCGAAGTTTTCCCCACTCGCAGCACCGATGAATGGCTTCAGTTCGTATTGTTTTATTTTTCAAGAAATGTGTGCTTGAGTTTATACAGCCTCTGTCTGTTGTCTGTTCCAGTCCAAACAGTCTAATAAACAACCTCTGTCTGTTGTCTGTTTCAGTCCAAACAGTCTAATGTCATACAGCCTCTGTCTGTTTCAGTCCAAACAGTCTTATATACAACCTCTGTCTGCTGTCTGTTTCAGTCCAAACAGTCTAATGGCATACAGCCTCTGTCTGTTTCAGTCCAAACAGTCTAATGGCATACAGCCTCTGTCTGTTTCAGTCCAAACAGTCTAATGGCTTACAGCCTCTGTCTGTTGTCTGTTTCAGTCCAAACAGTCTAATGGCTTACAGCCTCTGTCTGTTTCAGTCCAAACAGTCTAATGGCTTACAGCCTCTGTCTGCTGTCTGTTTCAGTCCAAACAGTCTAATGGCATACAGCCTCTGTCTGCTGTCTGTTTCAGTCCAAACAGTCTAATGGCTTTCAGCCTCTGTCTGCTGTCTGTTTCAGTCCAAACAGTCTAATGGCTTACAGCCTCTGTCTGCTGTCTGTGTCAGTCCAAACAGTCTAATGGCTTACAGCCTCTGTCTGCTGTCTGTTTCAGTCCAAACAGTTTAATGGCATACAGCCTCTGTCTGCTGTCTGTTTCAGTCCAAACAGTCTAATGGCACACAGCCTGACATACATAAGACATACACTGATAGAATATTCACATAGTAACACATAACACATAACACATCATAAAACTAATAAACACTTTGCTGTTATGCTGTTGCGAAGTTTTCCCCACTCGCAGCACCGATGAATGGCTTCAGTTCGTATTGTTTTATTTTTCAAGAAATGTGTGCTTGAGTTTATACAGCCTCTGTCTGTTGTCTGTTCCAGTCCAAACAGTCTAATAAACAACCTCTGTCTGTTGTCTGTTTCAGTCCAAACAGTCTAATGTCATACAGCCTCTGTCTGTTTCAGTCCAAACAGTCTTATATACAACCTCTGTCTGCTGTCTGTTTCAGTCCAAACAGTCTAATGGCATACAGCCTCTGTCTGTTTCAGTCCAAACAGTCTAATGGCATACAGCCTCTGCCTGTTTCAGTCCAAACAGTCTAATGGCTTACAGTCTCTGTCTGCTGTCTGTTTCAGTCCAAACAGTCTAATGGCACACAGCCTGACATACATAAGACATCCACTGATACAATATTCACATAGTAACACATAACACATAACACATCATAAAACTAATAAACGCTTTGCTGTTATGCTGTTGCGAAGTTTTCCCCACTCGCAGCACCGATGAATGGCTTCAGTTCGTATTGTTTTATTTTTCAAGAAATGTGTGCTTGAGTTTATACAGCCTCTGTCTGTTGTCTGTTCCAGTCCAAACAGTCTAATAAACAACCTCTGTCTGTTGTCTGTTTCAGTCCAAACAGTCTAATGTCATACAGCCTCTGTCTGTTTCAGTCCAAACAGTCTTATATACAACCTCTGTCTGCTGTCTGTTTCAGTCCAAACAGTCTAATGGCATACAGCCTCTGTCTGTTTCAGTCCAAACAGTCTAATGGCATACAGCCTCTGCCTGTTTCAGTCCAAACAGTCTAATGGCTTACAGCCTCTGTCTGTTGTCTGTTTCAGTCCAAACAGTCTAATGGCTTACAGCCTCTGTCTGTTTCAGTCCAAACAGTCTAATGGCTTACAGCCTCTGTCTGCTGTCTGTTTCAGTCCAAACAGTCTAATGGCATACAGCCTCTGTCTGCTGTCTGTTTCAGTCCAAACAGTCTAATGGCTTACAGCCTCTGTCTGCTGTCTGTTTCAGTCCAAACAGTCTAATGGCTTACAGCCTCTGTCTGCTGTCTGTTTCAGTCCAAACAGTCTAATGGCTTACAGCCTCTGTCTGCTGTCTGTTTCAGTCCAAACAGTCTAATGGCATACAGCCTCTGTCTGCTGTCTGTTTCAGTCCAAACAGTCTAATGGCACACAGCCTGACATACATAAGACATACACTGATAGAATATTCACATAGTAACACATAACACATAACACATCATAAAACTAATAAACACTTTGCTGTTATGCTGTTGCGAAGTTTTCCCCACTCGCAGCACCGATGAATGGCTTCAGTTCGTATTGTTTTATTTTTCAAGAAATGTGTGCTTGAGTTTATACCGCCTCTGTCTGTTGTCTGTTCCAGTCCAAACAGTCTAATAAACAACCTCTGTCTGCTGTCTGTTTCAGTCCAAACAGTCTAATGGCATACAGCCTCTGTCTGTTTCAGTCCAAACAGTCTAATGGCATACAGCCTCTGTCTGTTTCAGTCCAAACAGTCTAATAAACAACCTCTGTCTGCTGTCTGTTTCAGTCCAAACAGTCTAATGGCTTACAACCTCTGCCTGTTTCAGTCCAAACAGTCTAATGGCATACAGCCTCTGTCTGTTTCAGTCCAAACAGTCTAATGGCATACAGCCTCTGTCTGCTGTCTGTTTCAGTCCAAACAGTCTAATGGCATACAGCCTCTGTCTGCTGTCTGTTTCAGTCCAAACAGTCTAATGGCTTACAGCCCCTGTCTGCTGTCTGTTTCAGTCCAAACAGTCTAATGGCATACAGCCTCTGTCTGCTGTCTGTTTCAGTCCAAACAGTCTAATGGCATACAGCCTCTGTCTGTTTCAGTCCAAACAGTCTAATGGCATACAGCATTTTGATGGATAAATCTTGCTCATCAAGGAGTTTTTGCAACTTTTCATTAAATTTCTGTGTGTGTGTCAGTGACTGCCAGTTCAACCAGTGTGCTTGCTACACAGTGTGTGTGTGTCAGTGACTGCCAGTTCAACCAGTGTGTTTGCTACACAGTGTGTGTGTGTCAGTGACTGCCAGTTCAACCAGTGTGTTTGCTACACAGTGTGTGTGTGTGTCAGTGACTGCCAGTTCAACCAGTGTGCTTGCTGCTGTTGCTTGAAACTGTACCCTGCTCCTGATTACAGCCCATCATCACACTGCCACAAATTTTGCTAGTGACACAAAAATCTGCGGACATTAATGTCACACTCTTGCAAACAGTTCAATAAAGCTCTGTAAATCATGTGCGCAACACTTTTCTAATTCATCATTACCTATAGGAGAGACATTTCTGAAGCCCTGCAGTGATCTTAACAGTTACTATTGAAAACCATTTAGAAACATCACCTTGCTCAAAATGCAACCATTGAAAATTTGATTTCCAACCTGATATTGTTTTATCTGTGACAACTTTAAGCTCCCCACTGTGTTTCTTCTTTGTACATATATTCGCTACATTATCATTAAAGTTTTGATTATGTCAGATACTATCTTTCTTTGCTAAACAAAACACGTCACAGCTTTCTGGTTAAAAAAATTCAACTAGTTTCATTGGTAAGCCATTTCTCATATTGGGCTATTGCGTATAAATAATTGCAACACTAATTTAGGACCATCACGTAATGTAATGTGATAGTAACATTGTTACAGGGCTTGCTGTAAAAGAAAGTTTTCCCCCTGAACATGGATTATGATATTAACGATGGCTCATTCGGAAAAAAAACAAACAAACTTTTAAGTAAAGACAGCAAATGCTTTTCAAGATGTTAAGATTATATATGTAGAATTGAAACAATATACGCATATACGTATATGGATATAAATCAAATTTGACTCATATTCTCATCGATTTAATTTTTTGGGCGTACATCTGTATCTGTATCTTTATTGTATCATACATGTGTATTTCATGCAGATACATAATGATACATCTGATGAGCTACAGAGCTCATGGCTCTATTTTCTCTATACTTCTTCTTTAACTGAGAAACAAATCTGTTTCAGATAATACATAATACATTCTACAAATGTATTAATCTGAAGGAGCTTTATAGTTTTATGTCAAACTGATTTTGTAATCATCCAAAGAGGGGTGTAGTGAACTGTGTTCACTTTTTTGCTTGTTAGCAGCTCCGACTTAGTTGGAGCTGCTATCAGTTTTTGTGCAGTTTCCGTCGCTGCCATCGCCGCCGCCACCGCCGCGTTTTGTATTCGCTATAACTTTTTTCCTAGAAGGTTTTGAGAACTCATATACATAACTTCTTACTTATGCCCCAGGGGAATTTTTTTGACATGTTCACATTCAAGGTCAAATGTCAAGGTCACGAGTTCTGAAATCGCTAAAAAAATCCTTGTAAACACAATAACTTGAAAAATATTTGTGCTATCAGGCTCTTATTTGGTGTACCGGTATATCAACTATGGAGAAAGGCCAAGATTTGAAAAGGTTTTCGCTAACATCCATCAATGGTCAAGGTCATAGCGAGGTCACAACTTAAGCATGCTTTTGCGAAAATGTCTTATTTCAACTATTAACACTTTGAATTACATGATTGTGATACACAATGAACAGTGATCACTGATTGTGTGACCTTGAATTTTAAAGGTCAAGGTCACGAGATATGGTCAAGGTCACCAGTTCTGAAATCACTAAATAACTTTTTTCCATGAAGGTATCAACACTTCATATATATAGCTTCTTTCTTGTACACCTGGGGAATTATTTTGACATGCTCACATTCAAGGTTGAAGGTCAAGGTCATGAGTTCTGAAATCACTACAAAAATCCTTGTAAACACGATAACTTCAACAACTTCTGTGCTATCAGGCCCTTACTTGGTATATATCAACTATGGAGAAAGACTGAGATTTGAAAAGGTTTTCGCTAAAATCTGTCCATGGTCAAGGTCACAGCGAGGTCACAACTTAAGCACGCAGTTGCGAACATGCCTTATTTTAACTATTTAACACTTTGAATCATTACATGATTGTTATACACAATGAAAAGTGATAATTGACTGTGTGACCTTGAAGATCAAAGGTCAAGGTCATGAGATATGGTCATGATGACCAGTTCTGAAATCTCTAAATAATTTTTTTCCAAGAAGGTATTAACACCTCATATACATAGCTTCTTTCTTATAAATCTGGTGAATGATTTTGACATGTTCACATTCAAGGTTAAAGGTCAAGGTCATGAGTTCTTAAATCACTACAATAATCCTTGTAAACATGATTTTTTTTGTGCTGTCACTCTCTTATTTGGTATATATCAACTATGAAGGAAGACCAAGATTTGAAAACGTTTTCGCTAAAATCTGTCAAAGTTCAAGGTCACAGCAAGGTCACAACTTGAGCATGCTATTGTGAATATGCCTTATGTTAACAATGAACACCTTGAGTCATTGCATGATTGTTATACACAATGAAAAGTAATCATTGATGGTGTGACCTTGAAGGTTAAAGGTCAAGGTCATGAGATATTGGTTAAGGCCATGTTAATCCTTTGATCCAATTTTGAAATCAGAAATAGGTTTTAAGAACAAACTTGTGAAAAGTGACTCCAGTGATGATTCAACTTGTTAGAATAACTTGAATAATGAACAAATTTTTGTCCCAAACAAATTCCCATTTTATTTATGCTGAGGAGAAGGCGGAACAGGGAAAGGCGAGACCCAAAGTTTCGGAGCTGCTCTGCTTTTGCGGTGTCCCGCAAACGCTCATCTAGTTTGTTATTATATTAGTGCATGTATCAAGTACCAACCTCTCTGTAATTACAGAGATATTGAAGTAAACTACAGACGTAACCTGGTGGAGGTTCGAGCAGACCGAAAAGAGGCTGTGTTTGAAGACCTGGACAGTGTAGACCAGAGCACAGAGACCTATAAGGTGAGTCAGTCTCTTGAAGACCTGGACAGTGTAGACCAAAGCACAGAAACCTACAAGGTGAGTCAGTCTCTTGAAGACCTGGACATTGCAGACCATAACACAGAGACCTACAAGGTGAGTCAGTCTCTTCAAGACCTGTACAGTGCAGACCTAACCACACAGACCTAAAGTCAGTCTCCACCTGCACCTCCTGGGCTCCATGTTATCTACCCTCATGGTGTTCATTGCAGTATGACTTCCTCCATGTGACTCCTCCCATGTCCAGCCCTGATTGTCTGAAGCGAAGCAGCATCGTGAATGATGCGGGGTATGTTGAAGTGAACAAGGAAACCTTGCAGCATGTGCACCATCCCAACATTTTTGCCATAGGGGATTGCTCAAGTCTGCCCACCTCCAAGACAGCAGCAGCTGCAGGTCAGTATTCTTTATCTAACCTGACTGGCATGATAGACTGCATTTCTGTCTACGCTCAACTGACTGAGAATCATCTGACTGTCGGTCTATATGGACTTGCTATCCGTCTACACTGGACTGGCTATCCGTCTACATTGGACTGTTTATCTGTCTACACTGGACAGACTATCAGTCTACACTTGACAGACTATCCGTCTACATTGAACAGACTATCCATCTACACTGTACAGACTATCCGCCTACGTTGCAAACCAGCTTTGAGCATGCACCTTGTGTATGGATATAGCGCTTTATAATTGCCCATTATAATTATTATCATCATTATTATCCATCTACACTGACCTGCCTATCTGTCTACATTGGACTGCCTATCCGTCTACATTGGACTGTTTATCTGTCTACACTGGACAGCGCTGCACAGTGGCGACACACATCGACAGAGCTACGACAATTATTTGATGTTTCTGTGTTTAAGCTGAGTATTGTCATTGTGAAATGTGTGTGATCATCAACAACGTTATTGTACATTGGACCGACTATCCGTCTACATTGGACAGACTATCCATCTACGTTGCACAGACTATCCATCTACACTGGACAGACTATCCATCTACACTGGACAGACTATCCATCTACACTGCACAGACTATCCATCTACACTGGACAGACTATCCATCTACACTGCACAGACTATCCATCTACACTGCACAGACTATCCATCTACACTGGACAGACTATCCATCTACACTGCACAGACTATCCATCTACGTTGCACAGACTATCCATCTACACTGGACAGACTATCCATCTACACTGGACAGACTATCCATCTACACTGGACAGACTATCCATCTACACTGGACAGACCTTACATCTACACTGCACAGACTATCCATCTACGTTGCACAGACTATCCATCTACACTGGACAGACTATCCATCTACACTGGACAGACTATCCATCTACACTGCACAGACTATCCATCTACACTGGACAGACTATCCATCTACACTGCACAGACTATCCATCTACACTGCACAGACTATCCATCTACGTTGCACAGACTATCCATCTACACTGGACAGACTATCCGTCTACATTGGACAGACTATCCATCTACGTTGCACAGACTATCCATCTACACTGGACAGACTATCCATCTACACTGGACAGACTATCCATCTACACTGCACAGACTATCCATCTACACTGGACAGACTATCCATCTACACTGCACAGACTATCCATCTACACTGCACAGACTATCCATCTACACTGGACAGACTATCCATCTACACTGCACAGACTATCCATCTACGTTGCACAGACTATCCATCTACACTGGACAGACTATCCATCTACACTGGACAGACTATCCATCTACACTGGACAGACTATCCATCTACACTGGACAGACCTTACATCTACACTGCACAGACTATCCATCTACGTTGCACAGACTATCCATCTACACTGGACAGACTATCCATCTACACTGCACATACTATCCATCTACATTGGACAGACTATATGCCTACACTGGACAGACTATCCATCTACACTGCACAGACTATCCATCTACTTTGGACAGACTATATGCCTACACTGGACAGACTATTTGTCTACACTTGACAGACTATCGGTCTACATATTGGACAGACTATCCATCTACATTGTACAGACTATCCATCTACACTGTACAGACTATCCATCTATGTTGCACAGACTATAGTTCTACATTGGACTGTTTATCTTTCTATACTGGACTTACTATCTGTCTACACTGTCTATCCATAGTCAATGGACGACTCAGCCTACAATGGACTGACTATCATTCTAAACTGGACTTGGGAGTGGGAAAGTTCATTGTTAGCGTGTTAGGCTTCGGGTCAAGAGGTCCGAGGTTCCAATCCCACCAGGGGCTTGGCAACTTTGTCTGCAGTAGAGAACTGTTCTACACAGTATACGTAAGGTTTGTTTGCAATGCTACACTGAATTTCAGTGTAGTACCACCCATGGTTTGCTAGTTTGAGTTGATTATCCCTGTCATAATACTAGCAGTCGTGATATAAGTGAAATACTCTAAGTGAAAGCAGTATTGAACCCTAAAACACCTCACCTCACCTAAACTGGACTTACTATCCATTTACACTGGATTTACTATCTGTCTACACTTGACCGACTGTTCATCTACACTTGACCGACTATTCGTCTACACTTGACTGGCTATTCGTCTACACTTGACTGGCTATTCGTCTACACTTGACTGGCTATTCGTCTACACTTGACTGGCTATTCGTCAACACTGGAACTCACTAATCGTCTACACTTGACTGGCTATTCGTCTACACTTGACTGGCTATTCGTCTACACTTGACTGGCTATTCATCAACACTGGAACTCACTAATCGTCTACACTGGGCTTGACTATTCGTCTACACTGGACTTGACTATTCGTCTGCACTGGACTGACTATTCATCTACACTGGACTGGCTATTCATCTACACTGGACTGACTATTCGTCTACACTGGACTTGACTATTCGTCTGCACTGGACTGACTATTCATCTACACTGGACTGACTATTCGTCTACACTGGACTGACTATTCGTCTACACTGGACTGATTATTCGTCTACACTTGACTGGCTATTCATCTACACTTGACTGGCTATTCGTCAACACTGGAACTCACTAATCGTCTACACTTGACTGGCTATTCGTCTACACTTGACTGGCTATTCGTCTACACTTGACTGGCTATTCATCAACACTGGAACTCACTAATCGTCTACACTGGGCTTGACTATTCGTCTACACTGGACTTGACTATTCGTCTGCACTGGACTGACTATTCATCTACACTGGACTGACTATTCGTCTACACTGGACTGACTATTCGTCTACACTGGACTGACTATTCGTCTACACTGGACTTGACTATTCATCTACACTCGACTGACTATTCGTCTACACTGGACTGACTATTCGTCTACACTGGACTGGCTACTCGTCTACACTGGACTTGACTATTCGTCTGCACTGGACTGACTATTCATCTACACTGGACTGACTAATCGTCTACACTGGACTGGCTACTCGTCTACACTGGACTTGACTATTCGTCTGCACTGGACTGGCTATTCATCTACACTGGACTGGCTATTCATCTACACTGGACTGGCTATTCGTCTACACTGGACTGACTATTCATCTATCTGAACTAGTACTGACTCTTTGCATACACTGGACTGCACATCTACAGTTGTCTGACTCTAGTTGAAAATGAAATAAATTGATTGTTTGTTGCAGCTGCACAAAGTGGTATCTTGTACAGAAACATGTTGGCAGTGATGGATGGAGGCAAAGCAGAGAAGCTGGTAATTTCTATTATCCTACCTCATGTAAGAATGTCGATCTATGATTGGTCCACGTGACCCTGAACAAATAACCATATTCGACCTCACCCAGGTGAATAAATGTCATCGAGGGTTATAAATGCCTTATACCCCGCTACCGAAATAAACAAGAAATTGACAAGAAATAATTTTGCAAGTGCGCAAATAATGAGCGTTATAGGCCACAAAAGCGTAAATTCGCTTACCTGTTACCAGCGTGTATCAAACCAGGAGAAGATATCCATGAGCGCAGCTATATCCAAAGGATTTGTGTCAAACGTGCCCAGTGCTCAGTCGCATGTCGGCCCTGCACGCGCGTCCTTGACCCATGTCAACAACACGCGCACGGGGGAGGTATCAGTGGCAAATACTAATGCATTGGACAATAATGCTGTTCTTCCGAGTTAGAGGGAATAAATTTGGATGGGCTTTTCGGTGACTTTCCCCTGCCAGACAACACTAATTCAGAATCGATGTTTCCATCAGTTTTTTCAAAATTGCAGCATTCAGAACATAAATATTGTTTTCAAAAAATTATTACTCATGACCCATGACCCTTGGAATTGACACATGAACTGTCACCCCTGAACCAGTTTGTTTTGACTCTGACCCAGATTTGTTGCTTCCTTTGAATAAACGATGTTTGAGCATTTCTGTTTGTTTTTAATGATATTTTGAGACATTCGGCTCGTAGAATAAAAAATAATGCAGGTCTTATAATTCACGATGTAAACCTCCACTGAATGTTATAACTTATATTGTAAATATACTGGAGGAATTATAAATGATTTCTTTTCTCGGGTGCAGGATGGAATAATTTGATGTATTTCTAAAATTTTAGGATATTATAATGAGTCTTCAATGGTTCAACAGTCAGTCCTCAATAATCAAAATGCTTCCATTTTTCAGGGAAACGTCACTGAAATGAACCAAATAAGGAGTTAAATGAATTTATTGCATATACAAAAAAAACAACTGGATACATGTATGACTTACACAGTCAATGAACAAAATAATTCCTGGATACATTTATATCAGTGAGACATTTAACAAATTCACCCAGGTTTGAAGAAATTGCCAGTTACAGATTGTATGATTAATCAAGCTTGAACGATGCACACATATTGAACATAGTTAGCAGTCCCGACATAGTCAGTTTTTGCGCAGTTTTCGTCGTCGTCGTCGCCACCGCCGCTGCGTTTTGTATTGGCTATAACTTTTTTCCTAGAAGGTTTTGAGAACTCAAATAAATAACTTCTTACTTATATCCCTGGGGAATTTGTTTGACATGTTCACATTCAAGGTCAAAGGTCAAGGTTTTGAAATCGCTAAAAACTTGAAAAATATTTGTGCTATCAGGCCAAGATTTGAAAAGGTTTTCGCTATCATCCGTCAAAGGTCAAGGTCACAGCGAGGGCACGACTTAAGCATGCTTTTGCGAAAATGTCTTATTTCAAATATTAAAACTTTGAATCATTACATGATTGATATACACAATGAAAAGTGATCACTGATTGTGTGACCTTGAATTTTAAAGGTCAAGGTCACGAGATAGGGTCAAGGTCACCAGTTCTGAAATCACTAAGTAACTTTTTTCCAAGATGGTATTAACACCTTGTAATAGTTAGAACCTATGAAGAGAAATCTTCGTGATTAAGAAGGGGCGGAGCGAGCGTAGCGAGCCCCTTCTTTATCACAAAGATTTCTCTTCATAGGTTCTAACTGACTTAGAACTCCTACTTTTGATTGACAGGTTCAATGACGTCACTGTTTCCGTGATTTCCTATGTAATCGTTTCATATGACTCGATGTCGCCAAGCTGTATGGACGTGTTTTTATGAATTCTCACTTTTTGAAAAACGTAGCCTATTTGCTCGTAACATTTGTTATGGTAAAACAAGAGATAATCTTCCGTCTGACTTTGAGGTGAGCTCATTTTCCTCTGTTCATTGTATTTGGAAATAGGTTATTTTAACCATGTAGAATCAAATTGTGGAATGTGCGAGTCATTAAAATTAACATTGTTGTTTCATAATTTAATGCAGATGGAAGGACATATCTATTTAGTTATGATGCTTTGTGTTTAGATAACAGAAAAATAGAATATAATTAATTCATAATTTTATAATAAAACTAAAGTCGCCTTTTTTGGTTTAGTTCGTTAAGAGACTGAACGTTTTTGTTTGTAAAACGACTTTAATAAGGCTGAAACAAAGTGTACACTTATTATGCTAACTAACAAATTTCGAAACTCATTTGCCAGTATCTTTATACCGCCTGTGTAGCGTAGTGTCGAGGTCGTGTTTACTTGTTTACGAGTCACGTGGGGCACATGTCAATAAAAAGTTGTAAAACATTGTTGTCATTTGTTTTTGACCAATCAGGCACAGAGAGGGCGTGTCATGAAGAGCGTTTTAGCGTTGATTTCTTAATCATTATGTCCCCCGAAATTTTTTTCGGGAGACATAATGTTTTCGCCTCTGTCCGTTATTCCGTCATTCCGTCATTCCGTTATTCCGTTATTCCGAAATGCTTTCTTTTCCGGGCCATATCTCAAAAACCGTTCAATATTTTTTCACGAAACTTGGTATGTGGTTAGACCTAGTGGTGGAGTGGTGCCTTTTGCTATTTTGGTTATTCTGAATTTGTTTTTTTCTGGTTTCCATGGAAACAATTTGAACTTAGCGCAAATTGGGGGTAGGGACCTTTTCCGGCCTCTATCTCAAAATCTATCTAGTATTTCTTTACGAAACTTGGTTTGTGGTTAGACCTTGTGGTGGAGTGGTGCCTTTTGCTATTTTGGTTATTCTGAATTTTTTTTTTTTCTGGTTTCCATGGAAACAATTTGAACTTAGTGCATATTGAGGGTAGGGACCTTTTCCGGCCTCTATCTCCAAAACCGTTCAATATTTTTTCACCAAACTTGGTATTTGCTTAGACCTAGTGATAGAGTGGTGCCTTTTGCTACTTTGGCTATTCTGATTTTCTTATTTTTACTGGTTTCCATGCAACAATTTCAACTTGGTGCATAGTGGGGGTAGGGACATTTTCCGGCCTCTACTTCAAAATCTATCAAGTATTTCTTTACGAAACTTGGTATGTGGTTAGACCTAGTGGTGGATTGGTGCCTTTTGCTATTTTGGTTATTCTCAATTTTTTATTTTTTCTGGTTTCCATGGAAACAATTTGAACTTAGTGCAAATTGGGGACAGGGACCTTTTCCGGTCTCTATCTCAAAATCTATCTAGTTTTTCTTTACAAAACTTGGTTTGTGGTTAGACCTAGTGGTGGAGTGGTGCCTTTTGCTATTTTGGTTATTCTGAAAAAAAAATTTCTGGTTTCCATGGCAACAATTTGAACTTAGTGCATATTGGGGGTAGGGACCTTTTCCGGCCTCCATCTCCAAAACCCTTCAATATTTGTTCACCAAACTTTGTATTTGCTTAGACCTAGTGATAGATTGGTGCCTTTTGCTACTTTTGCTATTCTGAATTTTTTATTTCTCGTTATTAATGCAGTATTGAACTTAGTGCTCAGCATAAGTGAAAAATAAGGGTAATATGACTAGGTTGGATTGAAAGTTGGAGCGGGGGACATCACAGTGCATCACATGCACATATTTCTAGTTAAGAGTCTATTTTGTCAGGAAAATACGACCGTCTGATTGGCTGAGAAAGTAGGTTGAGTTCTAAATAAAGTAGCTTCTTTCTTATAAACCTGGTGAATGATTTTGACATGTTCACATTCAAGGTCGAAGGTCAAGGTCATGAGTTCTGAAATCACTACAACAATCCTTGTAAACACAATAACTTGAAAAATATTTGTGCTAGCAGGCTCTTATTTGGTATATAACTATTGAGGAAGACCAATATTTGAAAATGTTTTCGCTAAAATCTGTCAACGATCAAGGTCACAGCGAGGTCACAACTTAAGCATGCTTTTGTGAATATGCCTTATTTTAACTATGAACAGTTTGAGTCATTGCATGACTATTATGCACAATGAAAAGTGCACGTGATCATTGTCAAGGTTCAAAAGGTCAAAGTTCAAGGTCATGAGATATTGGTTAAGGGTTGGTTCTACGTTTGCGCAGATCGGCATATCATTTGCACGGAAAAAAGATGACGTTTGCGCTGATTGTTTTACTGCATATGCGCGGAATTTTTTACTTCATTTGACAGAATTTAATCTGTTAACCCCTGTTCACCACGTGGAGGTGGAAGTGGGATTTGAACAGGATAAGTATATGAACAGTACTCACTCACTCAGTTAAAACGTCTCTGTACAGGATAAGTGTATGAACAGTACTCACTGGATTTTAATTTAACCCTTGTTCAACACGTCTCATCTCATTCATTAAAAGGCTTTTAAACACGGTGAAAGTCTCAGTCATTAAAAGGATAACTAAAATCATATATCATTGCGTTGAGGTATTCGTTTCTGGTCAGTTCTTCGTCAAAGTGCTTCTTTTAAGTTGTCATGGGTGGGAGGTAAACACTTCTCATTTTGATGTATGTGTTTGATTGAAGCTTTAATATTACATCCAGATAATGGATAAAATCTGACCACCCCGTCAGTCTGACCAAAAGCTACTGATACTTGCATTTTTTTTGTTGGAGGCTGATCATTCAGTAGCCAAGCCATAAACTAGTATGCAATCAGCCTTGTCTGATTAGCTTATCCTATCTTCAGCAACGTGTGAGTGCATCCGCGCAAATGACATGCCAAGTCGCCGCTCAAATGATACACTGTGATCAATAAAAAAACTTGCAAACGTAATGTGCCCGGTTAAGGCCACGTTAATCCTTTGATCCAATTTTGAAATCAGAAATAGGTTTTAAGAACAAACTTGTTAAAAGTGACCCCAGTGATGATTCAACTTGTTAGTAATAACTCGAATAATGAAACAAATTTTGTTTAAAAAAATCCCTTTTTATTAATGCTGAAGAGAAGGCGGAACAGGGAAAGGCGAGACCCTAAGTTTCTGGTCTGCCATGCTTTTGCAGTGTCCCACAAACGCTCATCTAGTTTCTAAACTGTTTCAATTAAATTAATTAAAATCACAAACTACTTTTAAAAAAAAGAAGAAGATTTTTTATTAATCACAAATTACTGATACACTCAACTCATGTGTCAATTGGTATTGAAGTTACTGATCCAATCAGTTTGGTGCTAAAAAATCAAGGGGATTACTCAGCTGCAAACACTTTTGATCAGCACCCCAATTAATGAAGCAAAATTATTACTCAAACGTGGTGAGATCACTCATTAGATAACAATGGGTTAGTTACACACATGTGTGATACCACCGCATGTTACCGGAACATCATAATCGACCCGTGACGTCACAGTCGGTTTTGGTTGACGTCAGTCGGTTTTGGTTGACGTCAGTCGTTATTGGTTGACGTCACAATGTTAGCCACGCGACTGCAATAGCGGGGGACCTTTCTGCAAGTGAGCGTCACTAACAACGGTCAGCGCTATTTACATCATTGAGTAATTAATAAAATACTAAACTCGCTCCCGTTTGATAACATGTTTATGAAACTCGTGAATGGTATCAGTATTTAACTAACCATTCACTCATTTCATAAACATGTTACATGTATCAAACGGGACATCGTTTAATATTCTATATATAGCAGTAATTAAATAAACTGTTACAGGAAATTGATGTTTGGATTCGGAGACTGAAGATTAATAAATCAACAGTAAAAGAGTTTATATATATAAGCGGGAATAAGATTAGACTACGACGGTCTGACTGTATATCAATCTTATAATTACCTATATGGTTGAAAATAGCCAAGTTTATTCGATTTTCAGTGGTGAAATCCGTATTTTCACTGAGTGGAATAACATGTTATTCTACTCCGTGAAATAACACTTCCAATCATATGACGTCATCGTAACAATAGGATGACGTCATAGGATGGCCGTGGAAAGGAAGGCGATCTTGTAGGCTCTGTTTATAATATGAACGTCATTTACCAATTATATGCCTGGTTTGTTAAATCTAATAAATAGAACATTTGACATGTCTCGTCAAGTACCATGTACATCTCATCTCGTGAAGAAGAAATAATATTTTTACACTTGTGGCTGCGCCACTCGTGAAAATATACATTTCTACTTCACTCGATGAGATATACATGGTATTCGACGAAAAATGTCAAATATCCTCTATTTATATTATTCGTATGAGCACATATGCACATATCACGTTTGCCTGGGAACCATTGTTTCACTGCAACTTCCTATATTTTGTCGTCTGTGATGTCACTGTAGGTTGCTTCGCAAGAGAAGTGGACCTTTTCCTGATTATTTTTACCTCTAATCAAATGGAAAAAAATTATTACACTAGAAAATATGCTATATGACTTTTAAGAACCCGTGCAAATGTATGTATAACCCTTGCTCTCGCTTGGCAATACCAAAATTCACTCTCGTTTTGTAAAAGTCATATGACACACTTCCCCGGGTAATAATCTCTTTGTATGTATTATAATGATTGCAGTATGATGGATACACTTCGTGCCCCTTGATAACTGGCTATGGCAAGTGCATTTTGGCAGAGTTTGATTTCGATGGACAGCCATTAGAAACGTTCCCATTTGACCAGGGCAAGGAGCGGAGATCTACATACCATATGAAGAAGGACGTGATGCCCCAGCTGTACTGGCAGCTCATGCTCAGGTGCCAACTCCTACAACACTCTAGCTACCAATGGTAGATCCAGATTGGCTTCTTGGGGTTTCATTACTTTTGCATGTATTTTTTTAATACTGACAGCTTTTTTATACTGACAAACTGACAGCTGTTTTATACTAGCTAACAGACCGCTGTTTTATACTGACTAACTGACAGCTGTTTTATACTGACTGACTAACAGCTGTTTTATACTGACTAACTAACAGTTGTTTTATACTGACTAACAGCTGTTTTATACTGACTGACAGACAGCTATTTTATACTGACTGACTTAAAGCTGTTTTATACTGACTGACAGCTGTTTTATACTGACTAACTGACAGCTGTTTTATACTGACTGACTAACAGCTGTTTGTTACTAACTGACAGCTGTTTTATACTGACTAACTGACAGCTGTTTTATACTGACTGACTAACAGCTGTTTTATACTGACTAACTAACAGTTGTTTTATACTGACTAACAGCTGTTTTATACTGACTGACAGACAGCTAGTTTATACTGACTGACTTAAAGCTGTTTTATACTGACTGACAGCTGTTTTATACTGACTAACTGACAGCTGTTTTATACTGACTGACTAACAGCTGTTTGTTTTTAACTGACAGCTGTTTTATACTGACTGACTAACAGCTGTTTTATACTGACTAACTAACAGTTGTTTTATACTGACTAACAGCTGTTTTATACTGACTGACAGACAGCTATTTTATACTGACTGACTAACAGCTGTTTTATACTGACTTACAGCTGTTTTATACTGACTGACTGACAGCTTTTTTTATACTGACTGACTAACAGCTGTTTGTTACTGACTGACAGCTGTTTTATACTAACTGACAGCTGCTTTATACTGACTGACTAACAGCTGTTTTATACTAACTAACTAACAGTTGTTTTATACTGACTAACAGCTGTTTTATACTGACTGACTAACAGCTGTTTTATACCGACTAACTGACCACTATTTTATACTGACTGACTGACAGCTGTTTTACACTGACTGACGGGGGCGGGATAGCGCAGTGGTTAGCGCGTTCGGCTTCTGATCACGTGGTCAGGGGTTCGAGTCCTGCCAGGGGCACGGAAACTTTGTCTGCAGTAGAGAACTGTTCTACACGCAGTAAGGTTTGGGTGCAATGCTACATTGAATTTCAGCATAGTACCACCCATGGTTCGCTAGTTCCAGCCGATGCTCGCAGGTTTCACCGCAAAGCATAACCACATGGCGTTGCGGGCTTTCTCCCTGCCATAATACTAGAAGCCGCGATATAAGTGAAATACTCTTGAAAGCGGCGTTAAACCACAACTCACCTCACACTGACTGACTGACAGCTATTTTATATTGACTGACTAACAGCTGTTTTATACTGACTAATTGACAGCTGTTTTATACTGACAAACTGACAGCTATTTTATACTGACTGACTAACAGCTGAATGTTACTGACTAACTGACCGCTGTTTTATACTGACTAACTGACAGCTGTTTTATACTGACTAACTGATAGCTGTTTTATTTTTTAGCTCATCAGGCCTGAAAGGCCCGTCGGGCTTATGGCATGGGATGTCGTCCGTCCATCCGTCCGTCCGTCCGTAAGCTTTTCACTTTTTCGACTTCTTCTCCAGAACCAATGACTCTAGAGATCTGAAATTTTATGTACAGACTCCTTGGCCAATGGGGATTCTAAATTGTAGATTTGGTGACCCTGTGACCCTAAATAAGGGCCCCAGGGGTCATAACCTTACAAGCTATTTTCATCTTCTTCTCCAGAACCAATGACTCCAGAGATCTGAAATTTTATGTACTGACTCCTTGGCCAATGGGGATTCTAAATTGTAGATTTGGTGACCCTGTGACCCCAAATAAGGGCCCCAGGGGTCATAACCTTAAAAGCTATTTTCATCTTCTTCTCAAGAACCAATGACTCCAGAGATCTGAAATTTTATGTACAGACTCCTTGACTGATGGGAATTCTAAATTGTAGATTTAGTAACCCTGTGACCCCAAATAAGGGCCACAGGGGACACAACCTAAAAATCATTTTTCATCTTTTTCTCCAGTCCCAAAAGCTCTAGAAAGCTGAAATGTTATGTACAGACTCTTTGGCCAATGGGGATTCTAAATTGTAGATTTGGTGATCTTGTGACCCCAAATATGGATCACAGGGGTAATCACTTAAAACAGCTGTTTTAATGAACTGTGAAGATAATGAGATTTTATGTGCACTTCATACGTCAGCTTAAGAGTAATACTACATTATGGACATGTTTGATGTAATCAATGTGAAATAAGAACTATTGAATAGCCTGTGAACTGAATATTGTGACAGGATGCATTGGAAAAAATTTAAAAAGGGTTAAGAAATGTTTTATTTTACATTAGATATGTGAACTAAATATGACTGGTGATGAAGTAAGATAAGACTATTAAAATTAGCTACATGAGTTTGTGATATCACATCTTCTTTTCCAATAAAGAAAAATAAATAAAGATGGGGAAAACAAAATTTTAAATATATAATTTACTGGCTGTGAGTCCAGGGTCTGCATGTTGCATAACTGCAGGTGTTGACCTGGGGAGTGACCACTCCCTGGCAGAGATGCAAATAGCAGCTTGCTAATACACAGAGGTTTCAGGTTACTTCTCTGCTGTGTTACTGATTTAGTCTTACACTCAGATGCTCAATAGAATTTATTAATTAAATATTGAAAAGGATCCTATGAAACTATGAGCCTATGAGAAACAGGATTTTTAGAAACAAATAGGGGCTCTTTTTCATTATGTAATAAATGTTGATAATTCCAGGATAAAAATAGGAAGTAAAACATAATAAACTGCAAAGGTCTACATTATTAATAATGAATATGGATTAATGTGTAACCAATTTTAATAATAAATTTGATGACTGAGCAATGACTTATTATGTGATATCTTAACCTTTTCCTTAGGGATAATTAATAACATGATTCCTGATGAGCTTCAGAGCCAGTGGCTCTATTTTTTGTTGTTTTGCAGAGGTTTCTGGAACGGCCCGGCTCTGACACGGAAGCTGCTCCACTTTGGCATGAGCAAATGAGACATCATAGACAACTCTTCACTCCAATTTTGGCAATGTTCTGTGGCCACTTGATCTCATACAACTTAGGAAATGTACACAGCAAGATGTATTGTGAGCTCTAGTTAAAGCCCTATCTCGAACTTTGATATAATTTACTGGAAATCCTTACATATGATTCTCAACAAATCTTTGTAAAAGATGATATGAAAATGTAAAATTGCAAAATTAACATGATCCATAGTTTTATTATATACCCATATAAACTTTTAAGATAGTAATACAGGGGTGCAATATGGTTTCCATCGTCGATTTCCGTATTGCACTGTGAATTCCGTATTGTACGGCTGACGGTTCTACTTTCTTTAAACTTCGGCACTTCTCGGAATATTCCGTACTTTTCAATGTTTTCCCAATTCAATCCACGGAATTTATATTTTAATAACACTGCTGGTAATGCTTTAGTTGATTGAAGTATCAGCTTGGATTTAGACCCAATATAAACAGCACAAGCAGGGTAAATGTTACTCAAATTATCATTACAAGGCAGAAAAGCGCAAAGTATAAGGAAAATTGACGCAGCATTGCCAAAAGCTTAGCTAGCAATGCTGCGTCATTGTGACGTCACAACTGTTTACTATTGTGACGTCATAACCATGGTTACGTCATTCGAAAGAAGCACGACAGACGGCATCTTCATAACGTCACAGGCGTGACGTAACTCGTGATCACGACAGGTGTCGCTGAATCGTTTCACCACTACTGGCTAGGTTGAAGGCAAGGTAAAAAATGGAGAGATATAATAAATACAGAACATCATATGTGCATTTGGATCGTTTGTATTGAACTCGAAGCTGTCATGGAACTCGTTGTTCCTCCGCTTCCATGACATCTTCTCGTTCAATACAAACGATCCAAATGCACAAGTATGATGTTCTATATATTTATGTAATGTGTCGCCCCTAATGGCATGTCCCTGATAACTTGTCAGATCTCTTATTGTAGGATTAGAAAATTGCAAGCCCGAAAGGCCAGATGGGCTTATGGCATAACCTGTTGTCTGCCATCCGTCTATCAAGCATAGTCCGTCGTCCGAGAACTGCTACACACCAAAAGCTGAAATATATTGTGAAGGTTTCTTGCCCCATAGGGAATCAAAGTTTGTACAATTTATCCCAACCCCTGACACTTCCTCCACCCTCAAATATGGGCGTGGCAAGCATTATTAGTGAAACCTTTAAACCACTTCTCCTCAAAAAGCAGTTGACATTGAAAGCTTTCAGAATATCATCTTGGTTACATGTAGATTCAATTTTGTTCATTTCGACTTGAACCCCCCATCAAATATGGGCATGGCAGGTTGTTCACTCTTAAATCTTTAAACGACTTCTCCTCAAAAACCAGCAATGCTGGAAAGCTAAATATTTGGGAATATGATCTTTATTGGATTGAGTTTTAGATTGTAAATTTATAATCCTACTCCCAAAATTAAGGGCATGGCAGGGGTGCAATTTAAATGGTCAAATTTGTAATAGTATTGATCTTAACCATTATGAGCTTTCAAACAAGCCAAATTTAACGCAGCAAAATAAATAAGGCTTGGGAAAAACCTTTTAAAATATATAACTCACTGGCTATGAGTACATGGTCTGAATGTTATGTAATTGCACTGTGTTGACTTGGGGATTGACCACTCCCTGGTAGAGACACTCCAATGCAGATGTTTCTGGTTACATCCAACTGTTCTCTTTTACAGTCTGTGTGTGACACTGGTTTAGTCTTACACTCAGACTCTGAAAACAAGATTTATTCATAAAATATCACCAATTTATCAAATATTGAAAAGGAGAGTAGGAGAAATGGGATTTTCAGTAACAAGTTCCTTTTCAATATGTAATAAATGTTATTTCCTGAATACAAAAAAAAAGAATTTAAAATATAGTCCCAAGCGACGACAACACAATTCAGCTGTATCTATGATCCATTTAATGTTTATTGACTTATTTCAGCATTCCTCATCATTCCTGAATGTTTATGAAAATGTGTTATGTCGTTAGCTATATCGTCTGTTTTAGTGAAACACTCCAAAGAATTGAGACTTGAATAAAATCATTTTCCAACAGTATAGCTTACTGTAGTTGTTTGTTTCCTATTTATCTGATACAAATAAATAATGTTTTACACTTACCTTACCTTAGTGGAGTAAGTGCATATACCTTCTATTTCTAATAGAGATTGTTGACGTGATTGGAATGTTATCCTTTGTAGCAATCCATGATATGAGTGTTACAATTGCATTCACGTACCCCATTAGAAGGTTGGGTCAATCTGTCGTCACATGACAACCAGACCTCTCACTTTCTCCATCTATCGACGACGGTGTAGACATGCTTTCTGAAGTTTTGTACTACTTCTTGCTGTTTAGTTTTAACCGTAGATTTATTTACGGTATGTCTTTCTTATTTTATTTCTGAAACCATGATGACTGAATTAACTGGAAAAAATATATAAATTTCTACTCACCGTTACTTGTGACTTGTTGCTTCGAGTGTGCTTCTAACACTCTCGACCATGGATTTCCTGCAACCTTTTTCGTTGACAGGTACTTCATAGTGCATGTTCGTCGTCTTCTTACACGGCAAAAATGTACGAGGATCTTGGAACTGGAAACCAACTGTAAAATGGGTAATAGGGGTAGCGACTTAGTATCCATCCGCTGAAAACAAGGCAACCTGGTTTCCAACTAAAATGATTTTGAATTCTATAATAGTATTTCCGTTATGGAAATCAACATGAAACTCTGATTATGTGTTTCCTGTTGCTTTCCATTCCTGGAAATTGCAATTATTGATTCCAGAAAATGGAAACCAACATGAAACTATCTAGTTTCATGTTGGTTTCCATTCCTGGAAATCTGCATTGAAAGATTTCTTTAAATGAAAACCAACATGAAACTATCACAGCAAAAAAGACTGTGTATCCTGAAATCGGGAAACCAACTGTAAACTGGGTAATAGGGGTATCCACTTAGTATCCACCCACTGAAACTTGGCAACCTGGTTTCCAACTAGAATCCATTTTGGATTATATGAATTTTATTATACCCCCCCAAAATTATTTTGGACAATATTATGATGCTTGAAGCTGTTTTTTAAACATAGTACCCTTCACATCTATAATTCTCAATGGACGGATAGCAGATGGCAGGGGTATGTGAGCCATGCTCACATTTTAGCTCATCAGGCCTGAAAGGCCCGATGGGCTTATGGCATGGGATGGCGTCCGTCCATCCGTCCGTAAACTTTTCACTTTTTCAACTTCTTCTCCAGAACCAATGACTCTAGAGAGCTGAAATTGTAAACACAGTAAAAAAAGTTAAGCACCCACTTCTTTTTTTTGATAGGGGTATGTTTCAGAGACCCATTATAGCAAAACTAAAGATCCCACAGGGGAAAAACGAATTTCAGGAGCAAGTGTAATTAATTGTTTTATTCTTTGACATTTTTGTGTAATCTTCAGAGATTTCAAATGACCAAAAACAGGAAAAACAAATTGACTGGAAAATGGTGAAAAACACAGACTCGTAAATGTATTGTCATTTCAACTTTGGCGGCTGAACATGATGAAGAAATCATACTGAATAACCCGTTCCATTGTCTTAGGAACGATTTAGTGTCAATATCTTGTGCTGCCAACGCGTGCCTGAAGTACTGCTTGCCAGTCTTCTGGGCATACCCCTGACAAGGTTCTTTAATTCTTCCATGGGGATTTGCTGCCACTCATTGTGAAGTGCGGCCTCCAGTTGTCTTAGATTGTGTGGAGCAGGGTTCCTTCTCTGTAGACGTCGACCAATCATGTCCCAGACATGCTCGATGGGATTCAAATCTGGAGACAATGCTGGCCAGGGGATACGAGAAACAGCATTGTTAATCCAGATGTTGAGTCACAGCTCGTGAACGGTGAGGCCGAGCATTATCATCCATGAACAGGGGTCGAGTTGCAAGTCTGTGATCATCAAAATGGTCAATCACAACTGGATCCAACACTTCTGCAATGTAGCGGGCGCCGGTAAGTGTGCCTTGTAGTGTCACCAAATCCAACTTGCAATCAAAAGAAAAGCAACCCCACACCATAACGGATCCTTCACCATATGGAACCCTTGGAAGAATGTTCCTTGGTGTGTATCGACTGTTCTTGACTCTCCAAACTCTGATTCGCCCGTCAATGGTATGGAGGAGGAAGCGACTTTCATCTGCCCAGTGGATACGTCTCCATGACCTCAGGTTCCAACGCTGCCGGTCACCACACCACATCCTACGATCCCGTTTATGACGATTAGTAAGGTTTGGACGTCTGATGACACGTCGAGACGTTAAACTTGCTGCTTTGAATGCTGTCCAATAATTTGCCATCTCGTAGCCTCGGACAATCTCCTTCGTGGCATTGTTCATGAATTTTGTGTATTGAACTGACATTGAAGCCGTAAAAGGCGTTTATTTAGCCATGGTAAGTCGAAGGGTGAAACTGCATTTTGCTGAAATCATGGGTTGCATGATATGCATGCCAATAGCTCCGTTCGTGAGAACCGTTCCATAACAGAAACTACACCAGTTCCCATCCAGAATACCATATTTGGCCTGTCCATCGAATTGAATAACATGATCATAAAATCCAAAATGGTATACAACTTTTAATTTGGGGGTGCTTAACTTTTTTTACTGTGTATATGTACAGACTCCTTGGGCAATGGGGATTCTAAATTGTAGATTTGGTGACCCTATGACCCCATATAAGAGCCCCAGGGGTCATAACCTAAAAAGCTATTTTCATCTTCTTCTCCAGTCCCAATGAACATAGAGAGCTGAATTTTTATGAACAGACTCCTTGACTGACAGGGATTCTAAATTGTAGATTTGGTGACCCTGTGACCCCAAATAAGGGCCACGGGGGTCACAACCTAAAAAGCATTTTTCATCTTTTTCTCCAGTCCCAAAAGCTCTAGAAAGCTGAAATGTTATGTACAGACTCTTTGACCAATGGGGATTCTAAATTGTAGATTTGGTGATCTTGTGACCCCAAATATGGATCACAGGCGTATAACCACTTAAAACAGCTGTTTTAATGAACTGTGAAGATAATGAGATTTTATGTGCACTTCATATGTCAGCTTAAGAGTAATACTACATTATGGACATGTTTGATGTAATCAATGTGAAATTAGAACTATTGAATAGCCTGTGAACTGAATATTGTGACAGGATGCATTGGAAAAAATTTAAAAAGGGTTAAGAAATGTTTTATTTTACATTAGATATGTGAAGTAAATATGACTGGTGATGAAGTAAGATTATACTATTAAAACTAACTACATGAGTTTGTGATACCACATCTTCTTTTTCAATAAAGAAAAATAAATAAAGATGGGGAAAACAAAATTTTAAATATATAATTTACTGGCTGTGAGTCTAGGGTCTGCATGTTGTGTAATTGCAGGTGTTGACCTTGGGAGTGACCACTCCCTGGCAGAGATGCAAACAGCAGCTAATCATGGAGGTTTCAGGTTACCGGTACTTCTCTGCTGTGTTACCGATTTAGTCTTACACTCAGATGCTCAATAGAATTTATTAATTAAATATTGAAAAGGAGCCTATGAAACTATGAACCTATGATAAACAGGATTTTCAGAAACAAATTATGTAATAAATGTTGATAATTCCAGAATAAAAATAAGAAGTAAAACAATAAACTGCAAAGGTCTACATTATTTATAATGAATATGGATTAATGTGTAACCAATTTTGATAATAACTTTTAAATTTGATGACTGGGCAATGATATCTTAATCTTTTCCTTAGAGATAATTAATAACATGATTCCTGATGAGCTTCAGAGCCACTGGCTCTATTTTTTCTTGTTATATCTGTAATGGTAACCAACATGAAACTATAATTTGAAGTTTCATATTGGTTTCCATTCCTGGAAATTACAATTATTGTTTCCCGAAAATGGAATCCAACATGAAACTATCATGTGTAGTTTCATGTTGGTTTCCATTCCTGAAATTTGAATTCAAAGATTCCATCAAATGGAAACCAATATGAAACTATAAAGTGAACCTGCTGCGTTCCAGTTCATGCTGCATTCCAGTTTATTGTTTTGACACCACACACTAATTTTGTTGGGGAAAACAAAATCTAAAATGTATAATTCACTGGCTGTGAGATCAGGGTCTGGCATTGTGTTGACATACATAATAAAGGCTCCTGAATTATGCTTTATGCAGTTAAAGTAATTGTTATTTTGGCATGATCTTAATTGTCAATGTTTTAATACATTTCAAAATGCATTTTTCAAATGGAAAATATATTTGACGTGAGGACAGCGAATTCAAACTCGCGTCCTGTCGCTTTTGTGTAATCATGACGGTGGGCAAGATACAGTACAGCTAGAGGTGGAATCTGTACCTGGTTTATTGTACATGTACAGATACAGTACAGCTAGAGGTGGAATCTATACCTGGTTTATTTTACATGTATAGATACAGTACAGCTAGAGGTGGAATCTATACCGAGTTTATTGTACATGTACAGATGCATTACAGCTAGAGGTGGAATCAATACCTGGTTTATTATACCCCCGCCTTACAGCGTAAGTGGGGGTATACAGCGTTCATTCTTTCCGTCCGTTCTTTGTGCGGAGCAGATCTCCCAAACTATACATGCTAGCATCACCAAACTTCATACACATGTCAACCATGATCCCTAGTTGTGCCTTTTGAGGGTTAGAACTATTTCTGAATTTTAATTTTTGCTGTTTCAATGGAAACATGACTAAAAAGCGACTCTTTGAGGAAGTCATTTTGTGCGGAGCAGATCTCCAAAACTATGCATGCTAGCTTAATCAAACTTGATACACATGTCAAACAGGATCTCTAGTTGTGCCTTTTGAGGGTTAGACCTATATCTGAATTTTATTTTTTGCGGTTTCCATGAAAAAGTGACATAAACAGGGACTCTATAGAGAAGTCTTGTTGTCTGGACCATATCTGCCATACTATGCATGTCAGCTTCACTTAACTTGATACAGAGGTTAACCATGATCCCTAGATGTGTCTTTTGAGGGTAAGACCAATATGCAAATGCTATTTTTGGATGGTTGCTATGGAAACATGACTTCAATAGTGACTATGTAGAAGTCAGTTTGTCCTAAGCATATCTCCTGTACTACATTTGAAAGCACCACCAAACTTGAAACACATGTCAACCATGATCCCTAGATGTGCCTTTTGACAACTGTACCTTAATTATATAGCTTACATCTTCCAATGTTATGTAGAAACATCTGAAGCTATGTGATCCACTTCATCAAACTGTATTGATATGTTAACCAATAGCCACAGATTTATAATTTGCAGGAAGCGGGGGTATGTGAGGTTTGCTCGCTTCTACACTTGTTTTACTTGTACATATACAGTACAGCTAGAGGTGGAATCTAAACCGGGTTTATTTTACAAGTACAGAAACAGTACAGCTAGAGGTGGAATCTATACTGGGTTTATTTAACATGTACAGATACAGTACATCTAGAGGCGGAATCTATACCTGGTTTATTTTACATGTACAGATACAGTACAGCTAGAGGTGAAATCTATACTTGTTTATTGTGCATGTACAGATACAGATCAGCTAGGTGTGGAATCTATACCGGGTTTATTTTACCTGTACAGATACATTACAGCTAGAAGTTGAATCTATACCTGGTTTATTTTACACGTACAGATACAGTACAGCTAGAGGTGAAATCTATACCTAGTTTATTGTACATGTACAGATACAGTACAGCTAGAGGTGGAATCCATACCTCTTTTATTTTACATGTAGAGATACAGTAATGCTAGAGGTTGAACCTATACTAGGTTTATTTTACATGTACAGATACAGTACAGCTAAAGGTTGAATCTATAACGGATTTGTTGTACATGTACAGAAACAGTAAAGCTAGAGGTTTAATCTATACCGGATTTGTTGTACATGTACAGATACAGTACTGCGCTTGAGGTGGACTCTATACCGGGTTTGTAGTACATGTACAGATACAGTACAGCTTGAGGTGGAATGTAGACCTTGTTTATTGTACATGTACAGATATAGTACAGCTAGAGGTAGAATCTATGCCGAGTTTGTTGTACATGTACAGATACAGTACAGCTAGGTGTGGAATCTATATCGGGTATATTTTACACGTACATATACAGTACAGCTAGAGGTGGAATCTATACCGGGTTTATTTTACATGTACAGATACAGTACAGCAAGATGTGGAATCTATACCGGATTTGTTGTACAGGTACAGATACAGTAGAGCTAGAGGTGGAACCTATAATAGGTTTATTTTACATGTACAGATACAGTACAGCTAGAGGTGGAATCTATACCTGGTTTATTTTACATGTACAGATATAGTACAGCTAGAGGTGGAATCTATACCGGGATTATTTTACACGTACAGATACGGTAAAGCTAGAGGTGGAATCTATACCTGGTTTATTTTACACGTACAGATACAGTACAGCTAGAGGTGGAATCTATACCAGGTTTATTTTACATGTACAGATACAGTACAGCTAGAGGTGGATCCAAACTGGGTTTATTGTACATGTGCAGTTACAATACAGCTAGAGGTGGATCCATACTGGGTTTATTTTACATGTGCAGATACAATACAGCTAGAGGGGGTAACTATACCTGGTTTATTTTACATGTACAGATATAGTACAGCTAGAGGTGGAATCTATACCGGGTTTATTTTACACATACAGATACGGTACAGCTAGAGGTGGAATCTATACCTGGTTTATTTTACACGTACAGATACAGTACAGCTAGAGGTGAAATCTATACCTAGTTTACTGTACATGTACAGATACAGTACAGCTAGAGGTGGAATCCATACCTGTTTTATTTTACATGTAGAGATACAGTACAGCTAGAGGTGGAATCTATACCGGGTTTATTTTACATGTAGAGATACAGTACAGCTAGAGGTGGAATCTATACTGGGTTTGTAGTACATGTACAGATACAGTACAGGTAGAGGTGGAATCTATTCCTGGTTTATTTTACATGTACAGATAAAGTACAGCTAGAGGTGGAATCAATACCTGGTTTATTGTACATGTACATATACAGTACAGGTAGAGGCGGAATCTATACTGGGTTTATTTTACATGTACAGATACAGTACAGCTAGAGATTTAACCCAACTAGGTTTATTTTACAAGTACAGATACAGTACAGCTAGAGGTTGAATCTAAACCGGATTTGTTGTACATGTACAGAAACAGTAAAGCTAGAGGTTTAATCTATACCGGATTTGTTGTACATGTACAGATACAGTACAGCTTGAGGTGGACTCTATACCGGGTTTGTAGTACATGTACAGATACAGTACAGCTAGAGGTGGAATCTATACTAGGTTTATTGTACATGTACAGATACAGTACAGCTAGAGGTGGAATCTATACCTGGTTTGTTGTACATGTACAGATACAGTACAGCTAGAGGTGGAGTCTATACCGGGTTTGTAGTACATGTACAGATACAGTACAGCTTGAGGTGGACTCTATACCGGATTTGTTGTACATGTACAGATACAGTAGAGCTAGAGGTAGAACCTATACTAGGTTTATTGTACATGTACAGATACAGTACAGCTAGAGGTGGAATCTATACCGGGTTTGTAGTACATGTACAGATACAGTACAGCTAGAGGTGGAATCTATACCTGGTTTATTGTACATGTACAGATACAGTACAGCTAGAGGTGGAGTCTATATCGGATTTGTTGTACATGTACAGATACAGTACAGCTTGAGGTGGACTCTATACCGGGTTTTTAGTACATGTACAGATACAGTACAGCTTGAGGTGGAATGTAGACCTTGTTTATTGTACATGTGCAGATACAGTACAGCTAGAGGTGGAATCTATTCCTGGTTTATTTTACATGTACAGATAAAGTACAGCTAGAGGTGGAATCAATACCTGGTTTATTGTACATGTACATATACAGTACAGGTAGAGGCGGAATTTATACTGGGTTTATTTTACATGTACAGATACAGTACAGCTAGAGATTTAACCTATACTAGGTTTATTTTACAAGTACAGATACAGTACAGCTAGAGGTGGAATCAATACCTGGTTTATTTTATATATACAGGTACATTAAAGTTAGAGGTGGAATCTATATCGGGTATATTTTACATGTACAGATACAGTACAGCTAGAGGTGGACTCTATACCGGGTTTATGGGACATGTACAGATACAGTACAGCTAGAGGTGGAATCTATACCTGGTTTATTGTACATGTACAGATACAGTACAGCTAGTGGTGAAATCTATAACGGGTATATTTTACATGTACAGATACAGTACAGCTAGAGGTGGAATCTATACTGGGTGTATTGTACATGTGCAGATACAGTACAGCTAGAGGTGGAATCTATACCTGGTTTATTTTACATGTACAGCTAGAGGTGGAATCTATACCTGGTTTATTGTACATGTACATATACAGTACAGGTAGAGGCGGAATCTATACCGGGTTTATTTTACATGTACAGATACAGTACAGCTAGAGATTTAACCTATACTAGGTTTATTTTACATGTACAGATACAGTACAGCTAGAGGTGGAACCTATACTGGTTTATTGTACATGTACAGATATAGTACAGCTAGAGGGTGAATCTAAACCGGATTTGTTGTACATGTACAGAAACAGTAAAGCTAGAGGTGGAATCTATACCGGATTTATTGTACATGTACAGATACAGTACAGCTTGAGGTGGACTCTATACCGGGTTTTTAGTACATGTACAGATACAGTACAGCTAGAGGTGGAATGTAGACCTTGTCTATTGTACATGTACAGATACAGTACAGCTAGAGGTAGAATCTATACCGAATTTTTTGTACATGAACAGATACAGTACAGCTAGAGGTGGAATCTATACCTGGTTTATTGTACATGAACATGTACAGTACAGCTAGAGGTGGAATCTATACCAGGTTTATTTTACAAGTACAGATACAGTACAGCTAGAGGTGGAATCAATACCTGGTTTATTTTATATATACAGGTACATTAAAGCTAGAGGGGGAATCTATATCGGGTATATTTTACATGTACAGATACAGTACAGCTAGAGGTGGACTCTATACCGGGTTTATGGGACATGTACAGATACAGTACAGCTAGATGTGGAATCTATACCTGGTTTATTTCACATGTACAGATACAGTACAGCTAGAGGTGGAATCTATACCTGGTTTATTTTACATGTACAGATACAGTACAGCTAGAGGTGGAACCTATACTACGTTTATTGTACATGTACAGATGCAGTACAGCTAGAGGCGGAATCTATACCGGGTTTATTTTACATGTACAGATATAGTACAGTTAGAGGTGTAATGTTTACCAGGTTGATTTTACACGTCAAGATACAGTACAGCTAGATGTGGAATCTATACCGACTTTATTTTACATATACAGATACAGTATAGCTAGAGGTGGAATCTATACCAGGTTTATTTTACTGGTACAGATACAGTACAGCTAGAGGTGGAATATATACCGGGTTTATTTTACATGTACAGATACATTACAGCTAGAGGTATAATCTATACCTGGTTTATTTGATATGTACAGATACAGTACAGCTAGAGGTGGAACCTATACTACGTTTATTGTACATGTACAGATACAGTTCAGATAGAGGTTGAATCTAAACCGGATTTGTTGTACATGTACAGAAACAGTGAAGCTAGAGGTGGAATGTAGACCTTGTCTATTGTACATGTACAGATACAGTACAGCTAGAGGTGGAATGTAGACCTTGTCTATTGTACATGTACAGATACAGTACAGCTAGAGGTAGAATCTATACAGAGTTTGTTGTACATGTACAGATACAGTACAGCTAGGTGTGGAATATATATCGGGTATATTTTCCACGTACATATACAGTACATCTAGAGGTGGAATCTGTACCGGGTTTATTTTACACGTACAGATACAGTATAGCTAGAGGCGGAATCTATACCGGGTTTGTTGTACATGTACAGCACAGATAGACGTGGAATCTATACTAGGTTTATTTTGCATGTACAGATACAGTACAGATAGAGTTGGAATCAATACCTGGTTTATTTTATATATACAGGTACATTACAGCTAGAGTTTGAATCTATATCGGGTATATTGTACATTTACAGATACAGTACAGCTAGAGGTGGAATCTATACCTGGTTTATTTTACATGTACAGATACAGTACAGCTAGAGGTGGAATCTATACCTGGTTTATTTTACATGTACAGATACAGAACAGCTAGAGCTGGAATCAATACCTGGTTTATTTTACACGTACAGATACAGTACATCTAGAGGTGGAATCTATACCTGGTTTATTGTACATGTACAGATACAGTACGGCTAGAGGTGAAATCTATACCGGGTTTATTTTACATGTACATGTACATTACAACTAGATGTGGAATCTATACCGGGTTTATTTTACATGTACAGATAAAGTACAGCTAGAGGTGGAATCTATACCTGGTTTACTGTACATGTACAGATACAGAACAGCTAGAACTGGAATCAATACCTGGTTTATTTTACATGTACAGGTATAGTTCATCTAGAGGTGGAATCTATACCGGGTTTATTGTACATGTACAGATACAGTACAGCTAGAGGTGAATTCTATACCTAGTTTATTGTACATGTACAGATACAGTACAGTTATAGGTGGAATCCATACCTGTTTTATTTTACATGTAGAGATACAGTACAGCTAGAGGTGGAACGTATACAACGTTTATTGTACATGTACAGATACAGTACAGTTAGAAGTGTAATGTTTACCAGGTTGATTTTACAAGTCAAGATACAGTACAGCTAGACGTGGAATCTATACCGACTTTATTTTACATATACAGATACAGTATAGCTAAAGGTGGAATCTATACCGGGTTTATTTTATATGTACAGATACAGTACAGCTAGAGGTGGACTCTATACCGGGTTTATGGGACATGTACAGATACAGTACAGCTAGAGTTGGAATCTATACCTGGTTTATTTTACATGTACAGATACAGTACAGCTAGAGGTGGAACCTATACTACGTTTATTGTACATGTACAGATACAGTACAGCTAGAGGTGGAATCTATACCGGGTTTATTTTACATGTACAGATATAGTACAGTTAGAGGTGTAATGTTTACCAGATTGATTTTACATGTACAGATATAGTACAGCTAGAGGTGGAATCTATACTGGGTGTATTGTACATGTGCAGATACAGTACAGCTAGAGGTGGAATCTATACCTGGTTTATTTTACATGTACAGATATAGTACAGCTAGAGGTGGAATCTATACCTGGTTTATTGTACATGTACATATACAGTACAGGTAGAGGCGGAATCTATACCGGGTTTATTTTACATGTACAGATACAGTACAGCTAGAGATTTAACCTATACTAGGTTTATTTTACATGTACAGATACAGTACAGCTAGAGGTGGAACCTATACCTGGTTTATTGTACATGTACAGATATAGTATAGCTAGAGGGTGAATCTAAACCGGATTTGTTGTACATGTACAGAAACAGTAAAGCTAGAGGTGGAATCTATACCGGATTTATTGTACATGTACAGATACAGTACAGCTTGAGGTGGACTATATACCGGGTTTTTAGTACATGTACAGATACAGTACAGCTAGAGGTGGAATGTAGACCTTGTTTATTGTACATGTACAGATACAGTACAGCTAGAGGTAGAATCTATACCGAATTTTTTGTACATGTACAGATACAGTACAGCTAAAGGTGGAATCTATATAGGGTATATTTTACATGTACAGAGACAGTACAGCTAGAGGTGGAATCTATACCTGGTTTATTGTACATGAACATGTACAGAACAGCTAGAGGGGGAATCTATACCTGGTTTATTGTACATGAACATGTACAGTACAGCTAGAGGTGGAATCTATACCAGGTTTATTTTACAAGTACAGATACAGTACAGCTAGAGGTGGAATCAATACCTGGTTTATTTTATATATACAGGTACATTAAAGCTAGAGTTGGAATCTATATCGGGTATATTTTACATGTACAGATACAGTACAGCTAGATGTGGAATCTATACCTGGTTTATTTCACATGTACAGATACAGTACAGCTAGAGGTGGAATCTATACCTGGTTTATTTTACATGTACAGATACAGTACAGCTAGAGGTGGAACCTATACTACGTTTATTGTACATGTACAGATACAGTACAGCTAGAGGCGGAATCTATACCGGGTTTATTTTACATGTACAGATACAGTACAGCTAGACGTGGAATCTATACCGACTTTATTTTACATATACAGATACAGTATAGCTAGAGGTGGAATCTATACCAGGTTTATTTTACTGGTACAGATACAGTACAGCTAGAGGTGGAATCTATACCCGGTTTATTTTACATGTACAGATATAGTACAGTTTGAGATGGAATATATACCGGGTTTATTTTACATGTACAGATACAGTACAGCTAGAGGTAGAATCTATACAGAGTTTGTTGTACATGTACAGATACAGTACAGCTAGAGTTTGAATCTATATCGGGTATATTGTACATTTACAGATACAGTACAGCTAGAGGTGGAATCTATACCTGGTTTATTTTACATGTACAGATACAGTACAGCTAGAGATGGAATCTATACCTGGTTTATTGTACATGTACAGATACAGAACAGCTAGAGCTGGAATCAATACCTGGTTTATTTTACACGTACAGATACAGTACATCTAGAGGTGGAATCTATACCTGGTTTATTGTACATGTATAGATACAGTACATCTACAGGTGGAATCTATACCGGGTTTATTGTACATGTACAGATACAGAACAGCTAGAACTGGAATCTATACCGGGTTTGTTGTACATGTACAGATACAGTACATCTACAGGTGGAATCTATACCGGGTTTATTGTACATGTACAGATACAGAACAGCTAGAACTGGAATCAATACCTGGTTTATTTTACATGTACAGGTATAGTTCAGCTAGAGGTGGAATCTATACCGGGTTTATTGTACATGTACAGATACAGTACGGCTAGAGGTGAAATCTATACCAGGTTTATTTTACATGTACATTTACAGTACAACTAGATGTGGAATCTATACCGGGTTTATTTTACATGTACAGATAAAGTACAGCTAGAGGTGGAATCTATACCTGGTTTACTTTACATGTACAGATACAGAACAGCTAGAACTGGAATCAATCCCTGGTTTATTTTACATGTACAGGTATAGTTCATCTAGAGGTGGAATCTATACCGGGTTTATTGTACATGTACAGATACAGTACAGCTAGAGGTGAATGCTATACCTAGTTTATTGTACATGTACAGATACAGTACAGTTATAGGTGGAATCCATACCTGTTTTATTTTACATGTAGAGATACAGTACAGCTAGAGGTGGAACGTATACAACGTTTATTGTACATGTACAGATACAGTACAGTTAGAGGTGTAATGTTTACCAGGTTGATTTTACACGTCAAGATGCAGTACAGCTAGACGTGGAATCTATACCGACTTTATTTTACATATACAGATACAGTATAGCTAAAGGTGGAATCTATACCGGGTTTATTTTATATGTACAGATACAGTACAGCTAGAGGTGGAATCTATACCTGGTTTGTTGTACATGTACAGATACAGTACAGCTAGAGGTGGAATCAATACCTTTTTTATTTTATATATACAGGTACATTAAAGCTAGAGGTGGAATCTATATCGGGTATATTTTACATGTACAGATACAGTACAGCTAGAGGTGGACTCTATACCGGGTTTATGGGACATGTACAGATACAGTACAGCTAGATGTGGAATCTATACCTGGTTTATTTCACATGTACAGATACAGTACAGCTAGAGGTGGAATCTATACCTGGTTTATTTTACATGTAGAGATACAGTACAGCTAGAGGTGGAACCTATACTACGTTTATTGTACATGTACAGATATAGTACAGTTAGAGGTGTAATGTTTACCAGGTTGATTTTACACGTCAAGATACAGTACAGCTAGACGTGGAATCTATACCGACTTTATTTTACATATACAGATACAGTATAGCTAGAGGTTGAATCTATACCAGGTTTATTTTACTGGTACAGATACAGTACAGCTAGAGGTGGAATCTATACCGGGTTTATTTTACATGTACAGATACAGTACAGTTTGAGATGGAATATATACCGGGTTTATTTTACATGTACAGATACATTACAGCTAGAGGTATAATCTATACCTGGTTTATTTGATATGTACAGATACAGTACAGCTAGAGGTGGAACCTATACTACGTTTATTGTACATATACAGATACAGTTCAGATAGAGGTTGAATCTAAACCGGATTTGTTGTACATGTACAGAAACAGTAAAGCTAGAGGTTTAATCTATACCGGATTTGTTGTACATGTACAGATACAGTACAGCTAGAGGTGGAATCTATACAGAGTTTGTTGTACATGTACAGATACAGTACAGCTAGGTGTGGAATATATATCGGGTATATTTTCCACGTACATATACAGTACATCTAGAGGTTGAATCTGTACCGGGTTTATTTTACACGTACAGATACAGTAAAGATAGACGTGGAATCTATACCGAATTTGTTGTACATGTACAGATACAGTAGAGCTAGAGGTGGAATCTATACCAGGTTTATTTTACACGTACAGATACATTACAGCTAGAGTTTGAATCTATATCGGGTAAATTGTACATGTACAGATACAGTACATCTAGAGGTGGAATCTATACCTGGTTTATTGTACATGTATAGATACAGTACATCTACAGGTGGAATCTATACCGGGTTTATTGTACATGTACAGATACAGAACAGCTAGAACTGGAATCTATACCGGGTTTGTTGTACATGTACAGATACAGTACATCTACAGGTGGAATCTATACCGGGTTTATTGTACATGAACAGATACAGAACAGCTAGAACTGGAATCAATACCTGGTTTATTTTACATGTACAGGTATAGTTCAGCTAGAGGTGGAATCTATACCGGGTTTATTTTACATGTACAGATACAGTACAGTTAGAGGTGTAATGTTTACCAGGTTGATTTTACAAGTCAAGATACAGTACAGCTAGACGTGGAATCTATACCGACTTTATTTTACATATACAGATACAGTATGGCTAAAGGTGGAATCTATACCGGGTTTATTTTATATGTACAGATACAGTACAGCTAGAGGTGGAATCTATACCTGGTTTGTTGTACATGTACAGATACAGTACAGCTAGAGGTGGAATCAATACCTGGTTTATTTTATATATACAGGTACATTAAAGATAGAGGTGGAATCTATATCGGGTATATTTTACATGTACAGATACAGTACAGCTAGAGGTGGACTCTATACCGGGTTTATGGGACATGTACAGATACAGTACAGCTAGATGTGGAATCTATACCTGGTTTATTTCACATGTACAGATACAGTACAGCTAGAGGTGGAATCTATACCTGGTTTATTTTACATGTAGAGATACAGTACAGCTAGAGGTGGAACCTATACTACGTTTATTGTACATGTACAGATATAGTACAGTTAGAGGTGTAATGTTTAACAGGTTGATTTTACACGTCAAGATACAGTACAGCTAGACGTGGAATCTATACCGACTTTATTTTACATATACAGATACAGTATAGCTAAAGGTGGAATCTATACCAGGTTTATTTTACTGGTACAGATACAGTACAGCTAGAGGTGGAATCTATACCGGGTTTATTTTACATGTACAGATACAGTACAGTTTGAGATGGAATATATACCGGGTTTATTTTACATGTACAGATACATTACAGCTAGAGGTATAATCTATACCTGGTTTATTTGATATGTACAGATACAGTACAGCTAGAGGTGGAACCTATACTACGTTTTTTGTACATGTACAGATACAGTTCAGATAGAGGTTGAATCTAAACCGGATTTGTTGTACATGTACAGAAACAGTAAAGCTAGAGGTTTAATCTATACCGGATTTGTTGTACATGTACAGATACAGTACAGCTAGAGGTGGAATCTATACAGAGTTTGTTGTACATGTACAGATACAGTACAGCTAGGTGTGGAATATATATCGGGTATATTTTCCACGTACATATACAGTACATCTAGAGGTTGAATCTGTACCGGGTTTATTTTACACGTACAGATACAGTACAGCTAGAGGCGGAATCTATACCGGGTTTGTTGTACATGTACAGATACAGTAGAGCTAGAGGTGGAATCTATACCAGGTTTATTTTACACGTACAGATACATTACAGCTAGAGTTTGAATCTATATCGGGTAAATTGTACATGTACAGATACAGTACAGCTAGAGGTGGAATCTATACCTGGTTTATTGTACATGTATAGATACAGTACATCTACAGGTGGAATCTATACCTGGTTTGTTGTACATGTACAGATACAGTACAGCTAGAGGTGGAATCAATACCTGGTTTATTTTATATATACAGGTACATTAAAGCTAGAGGTGGAATCTATATCGGGTATATTTTACATGTACAGATACAGTACAGCTAGAGGTGGACTCTATACCGGGTTTATGGGACATGTACAGATACAGTACAGCTAGATGTGGAATCTATACCTGGTTTATTTCACATGTACAGATACAGTACAGCTAGAGGTGGAATCTATACCTGGTTTATTTTACATGTAGAGATACAGTACAGCTAGAGGTGGAACCTATACTACGTTTATTGTACATGTACAGATATAGTACAGTTAGAGGTGTAATGTTTAACAGGTTGATTTTACACGTCAAGATACAGTACAGCTAGACGTGGAATCTATACCGACTTTATTTTACATATACAGATACAGTATAGCTAAAGGTGGAATCTATACCAGGTTTATTTTACTGGTACAGATACAGTACAGCTAGAGGTGGAATCTATACCGGGTTTATTTTACATGTACAGATACAGTACAGTTTGAGATGGAATATATACCGGGTTTATTTTACATGTACAGATACATTACAGCTAGAGGTATAATCTATACCTGGTTTATTTGATATGTACAGATACAGTACAGCTAGAGGTGGAACCTATACTACGTTTTTTGTACATGTACAGATACAGTTCAGATAGAGGTTGAATCTAAACCGGATTTGTTGTACATGTACAGAAACAGTAAAGCTAGAGGTTTAATCTATACCGGATTTGTTGTACATGTACAGATACAGTACAGCTAGAGGTGGAATCTATACAGAGTTTGTTGTACATGTACAGATACAGTACAGCTAGGTGTGGAATATATATCGGGTATATTTTCCACGTACATATACAGTACATCTAGAGGTTGAATCTGTACCGGGTTTATTTTACACGTACAGATACAGTACAGCTAGAGGCGGAATCTATACCGGGTTTGTTGTACATGTACAGATACAGTAGAGCTAGAGGTGGAATCTATACCAGGTTTATTTTACACGTACAGATACATTACAGCTAGAGTTTGAATCTATATCGGGTAAATTGTACATGTACAGATACAGTACAGCTAGAGGTGGAATCTATACCTGGTTTATTGTACATGTATAGATACAGTACATCTACAGGTGGAATCTATACCGGGTTTATTGTACATGAACAGATACAGAACAGCTAGAACTGGAATCAATACCTGGTTTATTTTACATGTACAGGTATAGTTCAGCTAGAGGTGGAATCTATACCGGGTTTATTTTACATGTACAGATACAGTACCGCTAGAGGTGAAATCTATACCGGGTTTATTTTACATGTACATGTACAGTACAACTAGATGTGGAATCTATACCGGGTTTATTTTACATGTACAGATAAAGTACAGCTAGAGGTGGAATCAATACCTGGTTTATTTTATATATACAGGTACATTAAAGCTAGAGGTGGAATCTATATCGGGTATATTTTACATGTACAGATACAGTACAGCTAGAGGTGGACTCTATACCGGGTTTATGGGACATGTACAGATACAGTACAGCTAGAGGTGGAATATATACCTGGTTTATTTTACATGTACAGATACAGTACAGCTAGAGATGGAACCTATACTACGTTTATTGTACATGTACAGATACAGTACAGCTAGAGGTGGAATCTATACCGGGTTTATTTTACATGTACAGATATAGTACAGTTAGAGGTGTAATGTTTACCAGGTTGATTTCACATGTACAGATATAGTACAGCTAGAGGTGGAATCTATACTGGGTGTATTGTACATGTGCAGATACAGTACAGCTAGAGGTGGAATCTATACCTGGTTTATTTTACATGTACAGATATAGTACAGCTAGAGGTGGAATCTATACCTGGTTTATTGTACATGTACATATACAGTACAGGTAGAGGCGGAATCTATACCGGGTTTATTTTACATGTACAGATACAGTACAGCTAGAGATTTAACCTATACTAGGTTTATTTTACATGTACAGATACAGTACAGCTAGAGGTGGAACCTATACCTGGTTTATTGTACATGTACAGATATAGTATAGCTAGAGGGTGAATCTAAACCGGATTTGTTGTACATGTACAGAAACAGTAAAGCTAGAGGTGGAATCTATACCGGATTTATTGTACATGTACAGATACAGTACAGCTTGAGGTGGACTCTATACCGGGTTTTTAGTACATGTACAGATACAGTACAGCTAGAGGTGGAATGTAGACCTTGTTTATGGTACATGTACAGATACAGTACAGCTAGAGGTAGAATCTATACCGAATTTTTTGTACATGTACAGATACAGTACAGCTAAAGGTGGAATCTATATAGGGTATATTTTACATGTACAGAGACAGTACAGCTAGAGGTGGAATCTATACCTGGTTTATTGTACATGAACATGTACAGTACAGCTAGAGGTGGAATCTATACCAGGTTTATTTTACAAGTACAGATACAGTACAGCTAGAGGTGGAATCAATACCTGGTTTATTTTATATATACAGGTACATTAAAGCTAGAGTTGGAATCTATATCGGGTATATTTTACATGTACAGATACAGTACAGCTAGATGTGGAATCTATACCTGGTTTATTTCACATGTACAGATACAGTACAGCTAGAGGTGGAATCTATACCTGGTTTATTTTACATGTACAGATACAGTACAGCTAGAGGTGGAACCTATACTACGTTTATTGTACATGTACAGATACAGTACAGCTAGAGGCGGAATCTATACCGGGTTTATTTTACATGTACAGATATAGTACAGTTAGAGGTGTAATGTTTACCAGGTTGATTTTACACGTCAAGATACAGTACAGCTCGACGTGGAATCTATACCGACTTTATTTTACATATACAGATACAGTATAGCTAGAGGTGGAATCTATACCAGGTTTATTTTACTGGTACAGATACAGTACAGCTAGAGGTGGAATCTATACCGGGTTTATTTTACATGTACAGATATAGTACAGTTTGAGATGGAATATATACCGGGTTTATTTTACATGTACAGATACATTACAGCTAGAGGTATAATCTATACCTGGTTTATTTGATATGTACAGATACAGTACAGCTAGAGGTGGAACCTATACTACGTTTATTGTACATGTACAGATACAGTACAGCTAGAGGTGGAATCTATACCGGGTTTATTTTACATGTACAGATATAGTACAGTTAGAGGTGTAATGTTTACCAGGTTGATTTTACATGTACAGATATAGTACAGCTAGAGGTGGAATCTATACTGGGTGTATTGTACATGTGCAGATACAGTACAGCTAGAGGTGGAATCTATACCTGGTTTATTTTACATGTACAGATATAGTACAGCTAGAGGTGGAATCTATACCTGGTTTATTGTACATGTACATATACAGTACAGGTAGAGGCGGAATCTATACCGGGTTTATTTTACATATACAGATACAGTACAGCTAGAGATTTAACCTATACTAGGTTTATTTTACATGTACAGATACAGTACAGCTAGAGGTGGAACCTATACCTGGTTTATTGTACATGTACAGATATAGTATAGCTAGAGGGTGAATCTAAACCGGATTTGTTGTACATGTACAGAAACAGTAAAGCTAGAGGTGGAATCTATACCGGATTTATTGTACATGTACAGATACAGTACAGCTTGAGGTGGACTCTATACCGGGTTTTTAGTACATGTACAGATACAGTACAGCTAGAGGTGGAATGTAGACCTTGTTTATGGTACATGTACAGATACAGTACAGCTAGAGGTGGAATCTATACCTGGTTTATTGTACATGAACATGTACAGTACAGCTAGAGGTGGAATCTATACCAGGTTTATTTTACAAGTACAGATACAGTACAGCTAGAGGTGGAATCAATACCTGGTTTATTTTATATATACAGGTACATTAAAGCTAGAGTTGGAATCTATATCGGGTATATTTTACATGTACAGATACAGTACAGCTAGATGTGGAATCTATACCTGGTTTATTTCACATGTACAGATACAGTACAGCTAGAGGTGGAATCTATACCTGGTTTATTTTACATGTACAGATACAGTACAGCTAGAGGTGGAACCTATACTACGTTTGTTGTACATGTACAGATACAGTACAGCTAGAGGCGGAATCTATACCGGGTTTATTTTACATGTACAGATATAGTACAGTTAGAGGTGTAATGTTTACCAGGTTGATTTTACACGTCAAGATACAGTACAACTAGACGTGGAATCTATACCGACTTTATTTTACATATACAGATACAGTATAGCTAGAGGTGGAATCTATACCAGGTTTATTTTACTGGTACAGATACAGTACAGCTAGAGGTGGAATCTATACCGGGTTTATTTTACATGTACAGATACAGTACAGCTTGAGATGGAATATATACCGGGTTTATTTTACATGTACAGATACATTACAGCTAGAGGTATAATCTATACCTGGTTTATTTGATATGTACAGATACAGTACAGCTAGAGGTGGAACCTATACTACGTTTATGTACATGTACAGATACAGTTCATCTAGAGGTTGAATCTAAACCGGATTTGTTGTACATGTACTGAAACAGTAAAGCTGGAGGTTTAATCTATACCGGATTTGTTGTACATGTATAGATACAGTACAGCTTGAGGTGGACTCTATACCGGGTTTGTAGTACATGTACAGATACAGTACAGCTAGAGGTGGGATGTAGACCTTGTTTATTGTACATGTACAGATACAGTACAGCTAGAGGTAGAATCTATACAGAGTTTGTTGTACATGTACAGATACAGTTCAGCTAGGTGTGGAATATATATCGGGTATATTTTCCACGTACATATACAGTACATCTAGAGGTGGAATCTGTACCAGGTTTATTTTACACGTACAGATACAGTACAGCTAGAGGCGGAATCTATACCGGGTTTGTTGTAAATGTACAGATACAGTACAGATAGACGTGGAATCTATACCGGATTTGTTGTACATGTACAGATACAGTAGAGCTAGAGGTGGAACCTATAATAGTTTTATTTTGCATGTACAGATATAGTACAGCTAGAGGTGGAATTTATTTTAGGTTTATTTTACACATACAGATACATACAGATAGAGTTGGAATCAATACCTGGTTTATGTTATATATACAGGTACATTACAGGTAGAGGTAGAATCTATATCGGGTATATTTTACATGTACAGATACAGTACAGCTAGAGGTGGACTCTATACCGGGTTTATGGTACATTTTGCAGAGGAGTAAAGCTAGAGGTTGAATCTATACCTGGTTTATTGTACATGTACAGATACAGTACAGCTAGAGGTGGAATCTATACCTGGTTTATTGTACATGTACAGATACAGAACAGCTAGAGGTGGAATCAATACCTGGTTTATTTTACATGTACAGATACAGTACAACTAGAGGTAGACTCCATACCTGGTTTATTGTACATGTAAGATACAGTACAGCTAGAGGTGGACTATATACCGGGTTTATGGTACATGTACACATACAGTACAGCTAGAGGTGGAATCTATACCAGGTTTATTGTACATGTACAGATACAGTACAGCTAGAGGTGGAATCTATACCTGGTTTGTTGTACATGTACAGATACAGTACAGCTAGAGGTGGAATCCATACCTGGTTTATTGTACATCTACAGATACAGAACAGCTAGAGGTGGAATCAATACCTGGTTTATTTTACATGTACAGATACAGTACAACTAGAGGTAGACTCCATACCGGGTTTATGGTACATTTACAGATACAGTACAGCTAGAGGTGGAATCTATACCTGGTTTATTTTACATGTACAGATACAGTACAGCTAGAGGCGGAATCTATACCTGGTTTATTGTACATGTACAGATACATAACAGCTAGAGGTGGAATCAATACCTGGTTTATTTTACATGTAGAGTTACAGTACAGATAGAGTTGGAATCTATACCAGGTTTATTTTACACGTACAGATACAGTACAGATAGAGTTGGAATCAATACCTGGTTTATTTTATATATACAGGTACATTACAGCAAGAGGTGGATTCCATACCGGTTTTATGGTATATTTACAGATACACTACAGCTAGAGGTGGAATCTATACCTGGTTTATTGTACACGTACATATACAGTACAACTAGATGTGGAATCTATACCGGGTTTATTTTACATGTACAGATAAAGTACAGCTAGAGGTGGAATCTATACCTGGTTTATTGTACATGTACAGATACAGAACAGCTAGAACTGGAATCAATTCCTGGTTTATTTTACATGTACAGGTACAAGCTTATGTTACTTTCGCAGGTTATGATTCTGAAATTTTTCCTGTTTCACAAGGTGTTGGCCAAGGCCGTGTATTGTCAGCTTGGCTCTTTACTGTTTATATAAATGATTTGATGTGCCAGCTTGATTGTTCTGGATATGGTTTGAGCTTACCATGGGGACACTACCCTGGTCAGCTACTAGCAGACGACACTACACTTGTCAGTAGTTCGCCTTCATCCTTACAGTGTCTACTTGATGTAGCTAATGATTACGCTTGCAAATGGCAACTTGTATATAATGTGAGCAAAAGTGCACTTGTTATTTTCTCACCTCATTGTAAGTCATTTACCTATGTACATGCCACGTGTGGCAATTATGAGCTCCCTATAAAAAGCTCTATCACATATGCTGGGGTATATCTATCTAATTCATGTCATGGACGTATCGAAAATGTATGCGAAAAACTTAAGAAGCTAATTCATAGCAACACTAGCTCTGGGTTATTTCTTGGTGGGCTGAATCCTCTTATCTCTGCTCGTATTTGGGAAAGGGTAATACTACCTTGCTGCCTGTTTGGATGTAATGTATGGGGTCAGCTAAAACAAAAAGAATACGAAATGCTTGAAATTGTCCAACGTTATTTCAGCAAGAGAGTTCAAGGCTTACCAAAACACACACCAAAGCCTGCTTGTATAGATACGCTCGATCTGCTCTCCCTACAGGGATATATTGACAAGAAAACTCTTCTTCTTCTTGGCAAATTATGTAGGTCAGGAAGTGACTTTTATTTCAAACAAGTTTTTATCGGCCGTTGCTTGCAATTGTATTGCAATTACAATGCCAAGACATTTTCAATGTCCCCTGTGTATAATATGATTAGACTTGTACATAAATATGACATGTCACACTTTTTGCATGAATATGTTTTTCAATCCACTGTACCATCTAAATCTGCTTGGTCCACATTTGTAAATGAACGAGTAAGGAAATATGAATCATGTATACAAGATAAACAGTTATCCTCTAGACATGACATGTTTAGGTACAGATCAGTACGAGCTAACGGACCAAATCGAATCTGGCAAATGTGTATAACGTATCCAGATAAAACCAAAGCACTTGCTAATATTGTAAAGCTCAGTACATCAAGAATCCAATCTGCTGAATGCATGTGTGGTACGGTTGCCAGTGACATTGTGGTACATATATTCATGTTTTGTACTCTTAATATGAAAATGAGAAATGTACTTTTTGAAAATATCTGTGACATTATGCCTGTAGATAGCTTTGTTGACCTCTGGTCACAAGATGACGATGTTATAGTTACATTCCTCCTTGGAGGATTACCCGAATGTTTGTCATCCATGGAACTACAGACATGGTATCTAATCATGATGTACTCTGCAAATTTTGTTCTAAAATGTAAACACTTGTTCTCTCGCCATTTCATGTTGTAAATATTGAGAAAATGTAACTCATATCGCTTTCTGTTATATATTTGTAAACTTGTAATCTTCACCATTGGAGGAAATAAAGGCAATCTATCTATCTATACCGGGTTTATTTTACATGTACAGATACAATACAGCTTGAGATGGAATATATACCAGGTTTATTTTACATGCACAGATACATTACAGCTAGAGGTATAATCTATACCTGGTTTATTTGATATGTACAGATACAGTACAGCTAGAGGTGGAACCTATACTACGTTTATTGTACATGTACAGATACAGTTCAGCTAGAGGTTGAATCTAAACCGGATTTGTTGTACATGTACAGAAACAGTAAAGCTAGAGGTCTAATCTATACCGGATTTGTTGTACATGTATAGATACAGTACAGCTTGAGGTGGACTCTATATCGGGTTTGTAGTACATGTACAGATACAGTACAGCTAGAGGTAAAACGAAGACTTGTTTATTGTACATGTACAGATACAGTACAGCTAGAGGTAGAATCTATACAGAGTTTGTTGTACATGTACAGATACAGTACAGCTAGGTGTGGAATATATATCGGGTATATTTTCCACGTACATATACAGTACATCTAAAGGTGGAATCTGTACCGGGTTTATTTTACACATACAGATACAGTACAGCTAGAGGCGGAATCTATACCGGGTTTGTTGTACATGTACAGATACAGTACAGATAGACGTGGAATCTGTACCGGATTTGTTGTACATGTACAGATACAGTAGAGCTAGAGGTGGAATCTATACCGGGTTTATTTTACACGTACAGATACAGTAGAGCTAGAGGTGGAATCAATACCTGGTTTATTTTATATATACAGGTACATTACAGCTAGAGGTGGACTCCATACCGGGTTTATGGTACATTTACAGATACAGTACAGCTAGAGGTGGAATCTATACCTGGTTTATTTTACATGTACAGATACAGTACAGCTAGAGGCGGAATCTATACCTGGTTTATTGTACATGTACAGATACATAACAGCTAGAGGTGGAATCAATACCTGGTTTATTTTACATGTAGAGTTACAGTACAGATAGAGTTGGAATCTATACCAGGTTTATTTTACACGTACAGATACAGTACAGATAGAGTTGGAATCAATACCTGGTTTATCTTATATATACAGGTACGTTACAGCAAGAGGTGGATTCCATACCGGTTTTATGGTATATTTACAGATACACTACAGCTAGAGGTGGAATCTATACCTGGTTTATTGTACACGTACATATACAGTACAACTAGATGTGGAATCTATACCGGGTTTATTTTACATGTACAGATAAAGTACAGCTAGAGGTGGAATCTATACCTGGTTTATTGTACATGTACAGATACAGAACAGCTAGAACTGGAATCAATTCCTGGTTTATTTTACATGTACAGGTATTGTTAAGCTAGAGGTGGAATCTATACCGGGTTTATTGTACATGTACAGATACAGTACAGCTAGAGGTGAATTCTATACCTAGTTTATTGTACATGTACAGATACAGTACAGTTAGAGGTGGAATCCATACCTGTTTTATTTTACATGTAGAGATACAGTACAGCTAGAGGTGGAACCTATACTACGTTTATTGTACATGTACAGATACAGTACAGTTAGAGGTGTAATGTTTACCAGGTTGATTTTACACGTCAAGATGCAGTACAGCTGGACGTGGAATCTATACCGACTTTATTTTACATATACATATACAGTATAGCTATAGGTTGAATCTATACCGGGTTTGTTTTATATGTACAGATACAGTACAGCTAGAGGTGGAATCTATACCGGGTTTGTTGTACATGTACAGATACAGTACAGCTAGAGGTGGAATCTATACCAGGTTTATTTTACTGGTACAGATATAGTACAGCTAGAGGTGGAATCTATACCGGGTTTATTTTACATGTACAGATACAATACAGCTTGAGATGGAATATATACCAGGTTTATTTTACACGAACAGATACATTACAGCTAGAGGTATAATCTATACCTGGTTTATTTGATATGTACAGATAAAGTACAGCTAGAGGTGGAACCTATACTACGTTTATTGTACATGTACAGATACAGTTCAGCTAGGTTGAATCTAAACCGGATTTGTTGTACATGTACAGAAACAGGAAAGCTAGAGGTCTAATCTATATCGGGTTTGTAGTACATGTACAGATACAGTACAGCTAGAGGTAAAAAGAAGACTTGTTTATTGTACATGTACAGATACAGTACAGCTAGAGGTAGAATCTATACAGAGTTTGTTGTACATGTACAGATACAGTACAGCTAGGTGTGGAATATATATCGGGTATATTTTCCACGTACATATACAGTACATCTAGAGGTGGAATCTGTACCGGGTTTATTTTACACGTACAGATACAGTACAGCTAGAGGCGGAATCTATACCGGGTTTGTTGTACATGTACAGATACAGTACAGATAGACTTGGAATCTATACCGGATTTGTTGTACATATACAGATACAGTAGAGCTAGAGGTGGAATCTATACCGGGTTTATTTTACACGTACAGATACAGTTCAGATAGAGTTGGAATCAATACCTGGTTTATTTTATATATACAGGTACATTACAGCTAGAGGTGGACTCCATAACGGGTTTATGGTACATTTACAGATACAGTACAGCTAGAGGTGTAATCTATACCTGGTTTATTTTACACGTACAGATACAGTACAGATAGAGTTGGAATCTATACCAGGTTTATTTTACACGTACAGATACAGTGCAGATAGAGTTGGAATCAATACCTGGTTTATTTTATATATACAGGTACATTACAGCTAGAGGTGGACTCCATACCGGGTTTATGGTACATTTACAGATACAGTACAGCTAGAGGTGGAATCTATACCTGGTTTATTGTACATGTACAGATACAGTACAGCTAGAGGTGGAATCTATACCTGGTTTATTGTACATGTACAGATTCATAACAGCTAGAGATGGAATCAATACCTGGTTTATTTTACATGTACAGATACAGTACAGCTAGAGGTGGAATCTATACCTGGTTTGTTGTACATGTACAGATACAGTACAGTTAGAGGTGGAATCCATACCTGGTTTATTGTACATGTACAAATACAGTACAGCTAGAGGGTGAATCTAAACCGGATTTGTTGTACATGTACAGATACAGTACATCTAGAGCTGGAATCTATACCTTGTTTATTGTACATGTACAGATACAGAACAGCTAGAGGTGGAATCAATACCTGGTTTATTTTACATGTACAGGTTTAGTTCAGCTAGAGGTGGAATCTATACCGGCTTTATTGTACATGTACAGATACAGTACAGTTAGAGGTGGAATCCATACCTGTTTTATTTTACATGTATAGATACAGTACAGCTAGAGGTGGAACCTATACTACGTTTATTGTACATGTACAGATACAGTTCAGCTAGAGGTGGAATCTATACCGGCTTTATTGTACATGTACAGATACAGTACAGTTAGAGGTGGAATCCATACCTGTTTTATTTTACATGTATAGATACAGTACAGCTAGAGGTGGAACGTATACTACGTTTATTGTACATGTACAGATACAGTACAGTTAGAGGTGTAATGTTTATCAGGTTGATTTTACACGTCAAGATGCAGTTCAGGTAGACGTGGAATATGTACCGACTTAATTTTACATATACAGGTACAGTATAGCTAGAGGTGGAATCTATACCGGGTTTATTTTATATGTACAGATACAGTACAGCTAGAGGTGGAATCTATACAGTTTTTGTTGTACATGTACAGATACAGTACAGCTAGAGGTGGAATCTATACCAGGTTTATTTTACTGGTACAGATATAGTACAGCTAGAGGTGGAATCTATACCTGGTTTGTTGTACATGTACAGATACAATACAGCTTGAGATGGAATATATACCGGGTTTATTTTACATGAACAGATACATTACAGCTAGAGGTATAATCTATACCTGGTTTATTTGATATGTACAGATACAGTACAGCTATAGGTGGAACCTATACTACGTTTATTGTACATGTACAGATACAGTTCAGCTAGAGGTTGAATCTAAACCGGATTTGTTGTACATGTACAGATACAGTACAGCTAGAGGTGGAATCTATACCTGGTTTATTGTACATGTACAGATATAGAACAGCTAGAGGTGGAATCAATACCTGGTTTCTTTTACTTGTACATATACAGTACAGCTAGAGGTGGAATCTATACCTGGTTTGTTGTACATGTACAGATACAGTACAGCTAGAGGTGGAATCCATACCTGGTTTATTGTACATGTAGAGATACAGTACATTTAGAGGTGGAATCCATACCTCTTTTCTTTTACATGTAGAGATACAGTAAAGCTAGAGGTTGAACCTATACTAGGTTTATTTTACATGTACAGATACAGTACAGCTAGAGGTTGAATCTATAACGGATTTGTTGTACATGTACAGAAACAGTAAAGCTAGAGGTTTAATCTATACCGGATTTGTTGTACATGTACAGATACAGTACAGCTAGAGGTGGACTCTATACCGGTTTGTAGTACATGTACAGATACAGTACAGCTAGAGGTGGAATGTAGACCTTGTTTATTGTACATGTACAGATATAGTACAGCTAGAGGTAGAATCAATGCCGAGTTTGTTGTACACGTGCAGATACAGTAGAGCTAGGTGTGGAATCTATATCGGGTATATTTTACACGTACATATACAGTACAGCTAGAGGTGGAATCTATACCGGGTTTATTTTACATGTACAGATACAGTACAGCAAGATGTGGAATCTATACCGGATTTGTTGTACAGGTACAGATACAGTAGAGCTAGAGGTGGAACCTATAATAGAGTTATTTTACATGTACAGATACAGTACAGCTAGAGGTGGAATCTATACCTGGTTTATTTGACATGTACAGATACGGTACAGCTAGAGCTGGAATCTATACCTGGTTTATTTTACACGGACAGATACAGTACAGCTAGAGGTGAAATCTATACCTAGTTTATTGTACATGTACAGATACAGTACAGCTAGAGGTGGAATCCATACCTGTTTTATTTTACATGTAGAGATACAGTACAGCTAGAGGTGGAATCTATACCGGGTTTATTGTACATGTACAGATACAGTACAGCTAGAGGTTGAATCTAAACCGGATTTGTTGTACATGTACAGAAACAGTAAAGCTAGAGGTGGAATCTATACCAGATTTATTGTACATGTACAGATACAGTACAGCTTGAGGTGGACTCTATACCGGGTTTGTAGTACATGTACAGATACAGTACAGCTAGAGGTGGAATGTAGACCTTGTTTATTGTACATGTGCAGATACAGTACAGCTAGAGGTGGAATCTATTCCTGGTTTATTTTACATGTACAGATAAAGTACAGCTAGAGGTGGAATCAATACCTGGTTTATTGTACATGTACATATACAGTACAGGTAGAGGCGGAATATATACCGGGTTTATTTTACATGTACAGATACAGTTCAGCTAGAGATTTAACCTATACTAGGTTTATTTTACATGTACAGATACAGTACAGCTAGAGGTGGAATCAATACCTGGTTTATTTTATATATACAGGTACATTAAAGTTAGAGGTGGAATCTATATCGGGTATATTTTACATGTACAGATACAGTACAGCTAGAGGTGGACTCTATACCGGGTTTATGGGACATGTACAGATACAGTAAAGCTAGAGGTGGAATCTATACCTGGTTTACTGTACATGTACAGATACAGTACAGCTAGAGGTGGAATCTATAACGGGTATATTTTACATGTACAGATACAGTACAGCTAGAGGTGTAATCTATACTGGGTGTATTGTACATGTGCAGATATAGTACAGCTAGAGGAAAATATATACCGAGTTTATTTTATATGTACAGATACAGTACAGCTAGAGGTGGAAACTACACTGGGTTTATTGTACATGTACATATACAGTACAGGTAGAGGCGGAATCTATACCGGGTTTATTTTACATGGACAGATACAGTACAGCTAGAGATTTAACCTATACTAGGTTTATTTTACATGTGCAGATACAGTACAGCTAGAGGTGGAACCTATACCTGGTTTATTGTACATGTACAGATGTAGTACAGCTAAAGGGTGAATCTAAACCGGATTTGTTGTACATGTACAGAAACAGTAAAGCTAGAGGTGGAATCTATACCGGATTTATTGTACATGTACAGATACAGTACAGCTTGAGGTGGACTCTATACCGGGTTTTTAGTACATGTACAGATACAGTACAGCTAGAGGTGGAATGTAGACCTTGTTTAGTGTACATGTACAGACACAGTACAGCTAGAGGTAGAATCTATACCTAATTTTTTGTACATGTACAGATACAGTACAGCTAGGGTGGAATCTATATCGGGTATATTTTACATGTACAGATACAGTACAGCTAGAGGTGGAATCTATACCTGGTTTATTGTACATGAACATGTACAGTACAGCTAGAGGTGGAATCTATACCGGGTTTAATGTACATGTACAGATACAGTACAGCTAGAGGTGGAATCTATACCGGGTTTAGTTTACATGTACAGATACAGTACAGCTAGAGGTGGAATCAATACCTGGGTGATTTTATATATACAGGTACATTAAAGCTAGAGGTGGAATCTATATCGGGTATATTTTACATGTACAGATACAGTACAGCTAGAGGTGGACTCTATACCGGGTTTATGGGACATGTACAGATACAGTACAGATAGAGGTGGAATCTATACCTGGTTTATTGTACATGTACAGATGGAGTACAGCTAGAGGTGGAATCTATAACGGATATATTTTACATGTAAAGATACAGTACAGCTAGAGGTGGACTCAATACCGGGTTTATGGGACATGTACAGATACAGTACAGCTAGAGGTGGAACCTATAATAGGTTTATTTTACATGTACAGATACAGTACAGCTAGAGGTGGAATCTATACCGGGTTAATTTTACATGTACAGATACAGTACAGCTAGAGGTGGAATCGATACTAGGTTTATTGTACATGTGCAGATACAGTACAGCTAGAGGTGGAATCTATACCAGGTTTATTTTACAAGTACAGATACAGTACAGCTAGAGGTGGAATCTATACCGGGTTTAATTTACATGTACAGATACACTACAGCTAGAGGTGGAATCAATACCTGGTTGATTTTATATATACAGGTACATTAAAGCTAGAGGTGGAATCTATATCGGGTATATTTTACATGTACAGATACAGTACAGTTAGAGGTGGAATGTAGACCTTGTTTAGTGTACATGTACAGACACATTACAGCTAGAGGTAGAATCTATACCTAATTTTTTGTACATGTACAGATACAGTACAGCTAGGGTGGAATCTATATCGGGTATATTTTACATGTACAGATACAGTACAGCTAGAGGTGGAATCTATACCTGGTTTATTGTACATGAACATGTACAGTACAGCTAGAGGTGGAATCTATACCGGGTTTAATGTACATGTACAGATACAGTACAGCTAGAGGTGGAATCTATACCGGGTTTAGTTTACATGTACAGATACAGTACAACTAGAGGTGGAATCTATACCGGGTTTAATGTACATGTACAGATACAGTACAGCTAGAGGTGGAATCTATACCGGGTTTAGTTTACATGTACAGATACAGTACAGCTAGAGGTGAAATCTATACCTGGTTGATTTTATATATACAGGTACATTAAAGCTAGAGGTGGAATATATATCGGGTATATTTTACATGTACAGATACAGTACAGCTAGAGGTGGACTCTATACCGGGTTTATGGGACATGTACAGATACAGTACAGATAGAGGTGGAATCTATACCTGGTTTATTGTACATGTACAGATGGAGTACAGCTAGAGGTGGAATCTATAACGGATATATTTTACATGTAAAGATACAGTACAGCTAGAGGTGGACTCAATACCGGGTTTATGGGACATGTACAGATACAGTACAGCTAGAGGTGGAACCTATAATAGGTTTATTTTACATGTACAGATACAGTACAGCTAGAGGTGGAATCTATACCGGGTTAATTTTACATGTACAGATACAGTACAGCTAGAGGTGGAATCGATACTAGGTTTATTGTACATGTGCAGATACAGTACAGCTAGAGGTGGAATCTATACCAGGTTTATTTTACAAGTACAGATACAGTACAGCTAGAGGTGGAATCAATACCTGGTTGATTTTATATATACAGGTACATTAAAGCTAGAGGTGGAATCTATATCGGGTATATTTTACATGTACAGATACAGTACAGCTAGAGGTGGACTCTATACCAGGTTTATGGGACATGTACAGATACAGTACAGCTAAGGTGGAATCTATACCTGGTTTATTGTACATGTACAGATAGAGTACAGCTAGAGGTGGAATCTATAACGGTTATATTTTACATGTAAAGATACAGTACAGCTAGAGGTGGACTCTATACCGGGTTTATGGGACATGTACAGATACAGTACAGCTAGATGTGGAACCTATAATAGGTTTATTTTACATGTACAGATACAGTACAGCTAGAGGGTGAATCTAAACCGGGTTTATTTTACATGTACAGATACAGTACAGCTAGACGTGTAATCTATACTATGTTTATTGTACATGTGCAGATACAGTACAGCTAGAGGTGGAATCTATACCAGGTTTATTTTACAAGTACAGATACAGTACAGCTAGAGGTGGAATCAATACCTGGTTTATTTTATATATACAGGTACATTAAAACTAGAGGTGAAATCTATATCGGGTATATTTTACATGTACAGATAAAGTACAGCTAGAGGTGGACTCTATACCGGGTTTATTTCATATGTACAGATACAGTACAGCTAGATGTGAAATCTATACCTGGTTTATTTCATATGTACAGATACAATACAGCTAGAGGTGGAATCTATACCTGGTTTATTGTACATGTACAGATACATAACAGCTAGAGGTGGAATCAATACCTGGTTTATTTTACATGTACAGATACAGTACAGCTAGAGGTGGAATCTATACCTGGTTTGTTTTACATGTACAGATACAGTACAGCTAGAGGTGGAATCTATACCTGGTTTGTTGTACATGTACAGATACAGTACATCTAGAGGTGGAATCTATACCTGGTTTGTTGTACCTGTACAGGTACAGTACAGCTAGAGGTGGAATCCATACCTGGTTTATTGTACATGTACAGATACAGTACAGCTAGATGGTGAATCTAAACCGGATTTGTTGTACATGTACAGATATATAACAGCTAGAGGTGGAATCAATACCTGGTTTATTTTACATGTACAGGTATAGTTCAGCTAGAGGTGGAATCTATACCGGCTTTATTGTACATGTACAGATACAGTACAGTTAGAGGTGGAATCCATACCTGTTTTATTTTACATGTAGAGATACAGTACAGCTAGAGGTGGAACCTATACTACGTTTATTGTACATGTACAGATACAGTACAGCTAGAGGTGTAATGTTTACCAGGTTGATTTTACATGTCAAGATGCAGTACAGTTAGACGTGGAATCTGTACCGACTTTATTTTACATATACAGATACAGTATAGCTAGAGGTGGAATCTATACCGGGTTTATTTTATATGTACAGATACAGTACAGCTAGAGGTGGAATCTATACCTGGTTTGTTGTACATGTACAGATACAGTACAGCTAGCGGTGGAATCTATACCGGGTTTATTTTACATGTACAGATACAGTACAGCAAGATGTGGAATCTATACCGGATTTGTTGTACAGGTACAGATACAGTAGAGCTAGAGGTGGAACCTATAATAGGTTTATTTTACATGTACAGATACAGTACAGCTAGAGGTGGAATCTATACCTGGTTTATTGTACATGTACAGATACAGAACAGCTAGAGGTGGAATCAATACCTGGTTTATTTTACATATACAGATACAGTATAGCTAAAGGTGGAATCTATACCGGGTTTATTTTATATGTACAGATACAGTACAGCTAGAGGTGGAATCTATACCTGGTTTGTTGTACCTGTACAGATACAGTACAGCGAGAGGTGGAATCCATACCTGGTTTATTGTACATGTAGAGATACAGTCAAACTAGAGGTTGAACCTATAGTAGGTTTATTTTACATGTACAGATACAGTACAGCTAGAGGTTGAATCTATAACGGATTTGTTGTACATGTACAGAAACAGTAAACCTCGAGGTTTAATCTATACCGGATTTGTTGTACATGTACAGACACAGTACAGCTAGAGGTGGAATGTAGACCTTGTTTATTGTACATGTACAGATATAGTACAGCTAGAGGTAGAATCTATACCGAGTTTGTTGTACATGTGCAGATACAGTAGAGCTAGGTGCGGAATCTATATCGGGTGTATTTTACACGTACATATACAGTACAGCTAGAGGTGGAATCTATACCGGGTTTATTTTACATGTACAGATACAGTACAGCAAGATGTGGAATCTATACCGGATTTGTTGTACAGGTACAGATACAGTAGAGCTAGAGGTGGAACCTATAATAGGTTTATTTTACATGTACAGATACAGTACAGCTCGAGGTGGAATCTATACCTGGTTTATTTTACATGCACAGATATAGTACAGCTAGAGGTGGAATCTATACCTGGTTTATTTTATATATACAGGTACATTACAGCTAGAGGTGGACTCCATACCGGGTTTATGGTACATTTACAGATACAGTACAGCTAGAGGTGGAATCTATACCTGGTTTATTGTACATGTACAGATACAGTACAGCTAGAGGTGGAATCTATACCTGGTTTATTGTACATGTACAGATTCATAACAGCTAGAGATGGAATCAATACCTGGTTTATTTTACATGTACAGATACAGTACAGCTAGAGGTGGAATCTATACCTGGTTTGTTGTACATGTACAGATACAGTACAGTTAGAGGTGGAATCCATACCTGGTTTATTGTACATGTACAAATACAGTACAGCTAGAGGGTGAATCTAAACCGGATTTGTTGTACATGTACAGATACAGTTCATCTGGAGCTGGAATCTATACCTGGTTTATTTTATATATACAGGTACATTACAGCTAGAGGTGGACTCCATACCGGGTTTATGGTACATTTACAGATACAGTACAGCTAGAGGTGGAATCTATACCTGGTTTATTGTACATGTACAGATACAGAACAGCTAGAGGTGGAATCAATACCTGGTTTATTTTACATGTACAGGTTTAGTTCAGCTAGAGGTGGAATCTATACCGGCTTTATTGTACATGTACAGATACAGTACAGTTAGAGGTGGAATCCATACCTGTTTTATTTTACATGTATAGATACAGTACAGCTAGAGGTGGAACCTATACTACGTTTATTGTACATGTACAGATACAGTTCAGCTAGAGGTGGAATCTATACCGGCTTTATTGTACATGTACAGATACAGTACAGTTAGAGGTGGAATCCATACCTGTTTTATTTGACATGTATAGATACAGTACAGCTAGAGGTGGAACGTATACTACGTTTATTGTACATGTACAGATACAGTACAGTTAGAGGTGTAATGTTTATCAGGTTGATTTTACACGTCAAGATGCAGTTCAGGTAGACGTGGAATATGTACCGACTTTATTTTACATATACTGGTACAGTATAGCTAGAGGTGGAATCTATACCGGGTTTATTTTATATGTACAGATACAGTAAACCTCGAGGTTTAATCTATACCGGATTTGTTGTACATGTACAGACACAGTACAGCTAGAGGTTGAATGTAGACCTTGTTTATTGTACATGTACAGATATAGTACAGCTAGAGGTAGAATCTATACCGAGTTTGTTGTACATGTGCAGATACAGTAGAGCTAGGTGCGGAATCTATATCGGGTGTATTTTACACGTACATATACAGTACAGCTAGAGGTGGAATCTATACCGGGTTTATTTTACATGTACAGATACAGTACAGCAAGATGTGGAATCTATACCGGATTTGTTGTACAGGTACAGATACAGTAGAGCTAGAGGTGGAACCTATAATAGGTTTATTTTACATGTACAGATACAGTACAGCTCGAGGTGGAATCTATACCTGGTTTATTTTACATGCACAGATATAGTACAGCTAGAGGTGGAATCTATACCTGGTTTATTTTATATATACAGGTACATTACAGCTAGAGGTGGACTCCATACCGGGTTTATGGTACATTTACAGATACAGTACAGCTAGAGGTGGAATCTATACCTGGTTTATTGTACATGTACAGATACAGTACAGCTAGAGGTGGAATCTATACCTGGTTTATTGTACATGTACAGATTCATAACAGCTAGAGATGGAATCAATACCTGGTTTATTTTACATGTACAGATACAGTACAGCTAGAGGTGGAATCTATACCTGGTTTGTTGTACATGTACAGATACAGTACAGTTAGAGGTGGAATCCATACCTGGTTTATTGTACATGTACAAATACAGTACAGCTAGAGGGTGAATCTAAACCGGATTTGTTGTACATGTACAGATACAGTACATCTAGAGCTGGAATCTATACCTTGTTTATTGTACATGTACAGATACAGAACAGCTAGAGGTGGAATCAATACCTGGTTTATTTTACATGTACAGGTTTAGTTCAGCTAGAGGTGGAATCTATACCGGCTTTATTGTACATGTACAGATACAGTACAGTTAGAGGTGGAATCCATACCTGTTTTATTTTACATGTATAGATACAGTACAGCTAGAGGTGGAACCTATACTACGTTTATTGTACATGTACAGATACAGTTCAGCTAGAGGTGGAATCTATACCGGCTTTATTGTACATGTACAGATACAGTACAGTTAGAGGTGGAATCCATACCTGTTTTATTTGACATGTATAGATACAGTACAGCTAGAGGTGGAACGTATACTACGTTTATTGTACATGTACAGATACAGTACAGTTAGAGGTGTAATGTTTATCAGGTTGATTTTACACGTCAAGATGCAGTTCAGGTAGACGTGGAATATGTACCGACTTTATTTTACATATACTGGTACAGTATAGCTAGAGGTGGAATCTATACCGGGTTTATTTTATATGTACAGATACAGTAAACCTCGAGGTTTAATCTATACCGGATTTGTTGTACATGTACAGACACAGTACAGCTAGAGGTGGAATGTAGACCTTGTTTATTGTACATGTACAGATATAGTACAGCTAGAGGTAGAATCTATACCGAGTTTGTTGTACATGTGCAGATACAGTAGAGCTAGGTGTGGAATCTATATCGGGTGTATTTTACACGTACATATACAGTACAGCTAGAGGTGGAATCTATACCGGGTTTATTTTACATGTACAGATACAGTACAGCAAGATGTGGAATCTATACCGGATTTGTTGTACAGGTACAGATACAGTAGAGCTAGAGGTGGAACCTATAATAGGTTTATTTTACATGTACAGATACAGTACAGCTCGAGGTGGAATCTATACCTGGTTTATTTTACATGCACAGATATAGTACAGCTAGAGGTGGAATCTATACCTGGTTTATTTTATATATACAGGTACATTACAGCTAGAGGTGGACTCCATACCGGGTTTATGGTACATTTACAGATACAGTACAGCTAGAGGTGGAATCTATACCTGGTTTATTGTACATGTACAGATACAGTACAGCTAGAGGTGGAATCTATACCTGGTTTATTGTACATGTACAGATTCATAACAGCTAGAGATGGAATCAATACCTGGTTTATTTTACATGTACAGATACAGTACAGCTAGAGGTGGAATCTATACCTGGTTTGTTGTACATGTACAGATACAGTACAGTTAGAGGTGGAATCCATACCTGGTTTATTGTACATGTACAAATACAGTACAGCTAGAGGGTGAATCTAAACCGGATTTGTTGTACATGTACAGATACAGTACATCTAGAGCTGGAATCTATACCTTGTTTATTGTACATGTACAGATACAGAACAGCTAGAGGTGGAATCAATACCTGGTTTATTTTACATGTACAGGTTTAGTTCAGCTAGAGGTGGAATCTATACCGGCTTTATTGTACATGTACAGATACAGTACAGTTAGAGGTGGAATCCATACCTGTTTTATTTTACATGTATAGATACAGTACAGCTAGAGGTGGAACCTATACTACGTTTATTGTACATGTACAGATACAGTTCAGCTAGAGGTGGAATCTATACCGGCTTTATTGTACATGTACAGATACAGTACAGTTAGAGGTGGAATCCATACCTGTTTTATTTGACATGTATAGATACAGTACAGCTAGAGGTGGAACGTATACTACGTTTATTGTACATGTACAGATACAGTACAGTTAGAGGTGTAATGTTTATCAGGTTGATTTTACACGTCAAGATGCAGTTCAGGTAGACGTGGAATATGTACCGACTTTATTTTACATATACTGGTACAGTATAGCTAGAGGTGGAATCTATACCGGGTTTATTTTATATGTACAGATACAGTAAACCTCGAGGTTTAATCTATACCGGATTTGTTGTACATGTACAGACACAGTACAGCTAGAGGTGGAATGTAGACCTTGTTTATTGTACATGTACAGATATAGTACAGCTAGAGGTAGAATCTATACCGAGTTTGTTGTACATGTGCAGATACAGTAGAGCTAGGTGCGGAATCTATATCGGGTGTATTTTACACGTACATATACAGTACAGCTAGAGGTGGAATCTATACCGGGTTTATTTTACATGTACAGATACAGTACAGCAAGATGTGGAATCTATACCGGATTTGTTGTACAGGTACAGATACAGTAGAGCTAGAGGTGGAACCTATAATAGGTTTATTTTACATGTACAGATACAGTACAGCTCGAGGTGGAATCTATACCTGGTTTATTTTACATGCACAGATATAGTACAGCTAGAGGTGGAATCTATACCTGGTTTATTTTATATATACAGGTACATTACAGCTAGAGGTGGACTCCATACCGGGTTTATGGTACATTTACAGATACAGTACAGCTAGAGGTGGAATCTATACCTGGTTTATTGTACATGTACAGATACAGTACAGCTAGAGGTGGAATCTATACCTGGTTTATTGTACATGTACAGATTCATAACAGCTAGAGATGGAATCAATACCTGGTTTATTGTACATGTACAGATACAGTACAGCTAGAGGTGGAATCTATACCTGGTTTGTTGTACATGTACAGATACAGTACAGTTAGAGGTGGAATCCATACCTGGTTTATTGTACATGTACAAATACAGTACAGCTAGAGGGTGAATCTAAACCGGATTTGTTGTACATGTACAGATACAGTACATCTAGAGCTGGAATCTATACCTTGTTTATTGTACATGTACAGATACAGAACAGCTAGAGGTGGAATCAATACCTGGTTTATTTTACATGTACAGGTTTAGTTCAGCTAGAGGTGGAATCTATACCGGCTTTATTGTACATGTACAGATACAGTACAGTTAGAGGTGGAATCCATACCTGTTTTATTTTACATGTATAGATACAGTACAGCTAGAGGTGGAACCTATACTACGTTTATTGTACATGTACAGATACAGTTCAGCTAGAGGTGGAATCTATACCGGCTTTATTGTACATGTACAGATACAGTACAGTTAGAGGTGGAATCCATACCTGTTTTATTTGACATGTATAGATACAGTACAGCTAGAGGTGGAACGTATACTACGTTTATTGTACATGTACAGATACAGTACAGTTAGAGGTGTAATGTTTATCAGGTTGATTTTACACGTCAAGATGCAGTTCAGGTAGACGTGGAATATGTACCGACTTTATTTTACATATACTGGTACAGTATAGCTAGAGGTGGAATCTATACCGGGTTTATTTTATATGTACAGATACAGTATAGCTAGAGGTGGAATCTATACAGTTTTTGTTGTACATGTACAGATACAGTACAGCTAGAGGTGGAATCTATACCAGGTTTATTTTACTGGTACAGATATAGTACAGCTAGAGGTGGAATCTATACCTGGTTTGTTGTACATGTACAGATACAATACAGCTTGAGATGGAATATATACCGGGTTTATTTTACATGAACAGATACATTACAGCTAGAGGTATAATCTATACCTGGTTTATTTGATATGTACAGATACAGTACAGCTATAGGTGGAACCTATACTACGTTTATTGTACATGTACAGATACAGTTCAGCTAGAGGTTGAATCTAAACCGGATTTGTTGTACATGTACAGATACAGTACAGCTAGAGGTGGAATCTATACCTGGTTTATTGTACATGTACAGATATAGAACAGCTAGAGGTGGAATCAATACCTGGTTTCTTTTACTTGTACATATACAGTACAGCTAGAGGTGGAATCTATACCTGGTTTGTTGTACATGTACAGATACAGTACAGCTAGAGGTGGAATCCATACCTGGTTTATTGTACATGTAGAGATACAGTACATTTAGAGGTGGAATCCATACCTCTTTTCTTTTACATGTAGAGATACAGTAAAGCTAGAGGTTGAACCTATACTAGGTTTATTTTACATGTACAGATACAGTACAGCTAGAGGTTGAATCTATAACGGATTTGTTGTACATGTACAGAAACAGTAAAGCTAGAGGTTTAATCTATACCGGATTTGTTGTACATGTACAGATACAGTACAGCTAGAGGTGGACTCTATACCGGTTTGTAGTACATGTACAGATACAGTACAGCTAGAGGTGGAATGTAGACCTTGTTTATTGTACATGTACAGATATAGTACAGCTAGAGGTAGAATCAATGCCGAGTTTGTTGTACACGTGCAGATACAGTAGAGCTAGGTGTGGAATCTATATCGGGTATATTTTACACGTACATATACAGTACAGCTAGAGGTGGAATCTATACCGGGTTTATTTTACATGTACAGATACAGTACAGCAAGATGTGGAATCTATACCGGATTTGTTGTACAGGTACAGATACAGTAGAGCTAGAGGTGGAACCTATAATAGAGTTATTTTACATGTACAGATACAGTACAGCTAGAGGTGGAATCTATACCTGGTTTATTTGACATGTACAGATACGGTACAGCTAGAGGTGGAATCTATACCTGGTTTATTTTACACGTACAGATACAGTACAGCTAGAGGTGAAATCTATACCTAGTTTATTGTACATGTACAGATACAGTACAGCTAGAGGTGGAATCCATACCTGTTTTATTTTACATGTAGAGATACAGTACAGCTAGAGGTGGAATCTATACCGGGTTTATTGTACATGTACAGATACAGTACAGCTAGAGGTTGAATCTAAACCGGATTTGTTGTACATGTACAGAAACAGTAAAGCTAGAGGTGGAATCTATACCAGATTTATTGTACATGTACAGATACAGTACAGCTTGAGGTGGACTCTATACCGGGTTTGTAGTACATGTACAGATACAGTACAGCTAGAGGTGGAATGTAGACCTTGTTTATTGTACATGTGCAGATACAGTACAGCTAGAGGTGGAATCTATTCCTGGTTTATTTTACATGTACAGATAAAGTACAGCTAGAGGTGGAATCAATACCTGGTTTATTGTACATGTACATATACAGTACAGGTAGAGGCGGAATATATACCGGGTTTATTTTACATGTACAGATACAGTACAGCAAGATGTGGAATCTATACCGGATTTGTTGTACAGGTACAGATACAGTAGAGCTAGAGGTGGAACCTATAATAGAGTTATTTTACATGTACAGATACAGTACAGCTAGAGGTGGAATCTATACCTGGTTTATTTGACATGTACAGATACAGTACAGCTAGAGGTGGAATCAATACCTGGTTTATTTTATATATACAGGTACATTAAAGTTAGAGATGGAATCTATATCGGGTATATTTTACATGTACAGATACAGTACAGCTAGAGGTGGACTCTATACCGGGTTTATGGGACATGTACAGATACAGTAAAGCTAGAGGTGGAATCTATACCTGGTTTACTGTACATGTACAGATACAGTACAGCTAGAGGTGGAATCTATAACGGGTATATTTTACATGTACAGATACAGTACAGCTAGAGGTGTAATCTATACTGGGTGTATTGTACATGTGCAGATATAGTACAGCTAGAGGAAAATATATACCGAGTTTATTTTATATGTACAGATACAGTACAGCTAGAGGTGGAAACTACACTGGGTTTATTGTACATGTACATATACAGTACAGGTAGAGGCGGAATCTATACCGGGTTTATTTTACATGGACAGATACAGTACAGCTAGAGATTTAACCTATACTAGGTTTATTTTACATGTGCAGATACAGTACAGCTAGAGGTGGAACCTATACCTGGTTTATTGTACATGTACAGATGTAGTACAGCTTGAGGTGGACTCTATACCGGGTTTGTAGTACATGTACAGATACAGTACAGCTAGAGGTGGAATGTAGACCTTGTTTATTGTACATGTGCAGATACAGTACAGCTAGAGGTGGAATCTATTCCTGGTTTATTTTACATGTACAGATAAAGTACAGCTAGAGGTGGAATCAATACCTGGTTTATTGTACATGTACAGATAAAGTACAGCTAGAGGTGGAATCAATACCTGGTTTATTGTACATGTACATATACAGTACAGGTAGAGGCGGAATATATACCGGGTTTATTTTACATGTACAGATACAGTTCAGCTAGAGATTTAACCTATACTAGGTTTATTTTACATGTACAGATACAGTACAGCTAGAGGTGGAATCAATACCTGGTTTATTTTATATATACAGGTACATTAAAGTTAGAGGTGGAATCTATATCGGGTATATTTTACATGTACAGATACAGTACAGCTAGAGGTGGACTCTATACCGGGTTTATGGGACATGTACAGATACAGTAAAGCTAGAGGTGGAATCTATACCTGGTTTACTGTACATGTACAGATACAGTACAGCTAGAGGTGGAATCTATAACGGGTATATTTTACATGTACAGATACAGTACAGCTAGAGGTGTAATCTATACTGGGTGTATTGTACATTTGCAGATATAGTACAGCTAGAGGAAAATATATACCGAGTTTATTTTATATGTACAGATACAGTACAGCTAGAGGTGGAAACTACACTGGGTTTATTGTACATGTACATATACAGTACAGGTAGAGGCGGAATCTATACCGGGTTTATTTTACATGGACAGATACAGTACAGCTAGAGATTTAACCTATACTAGGTTTATTTTACATGTGCAGATACAGTACAGCTAGAGGTGGAACCTATACCTGGTTTATTGTACATGTACAGATGTAGTACAGCTAAAGGGTGAATCTAAACCGGATTTGTTGTACATGTACAGAAACAGTAAAGCTAGAGGTGGAATCTATACCGGATTTATTGTACATGTACAGATACAGTACAGCTTGAGGTGGACTCTATACCGGGTTTTTAGTACATGTACAGATACAGTACAGCTAGAGGTGGAATGTAGACCTTGTTTAGTGTACATGTACAGACACAGTACAGCTAGAGGTAGAATCTATACCTAATTTTTTGTACATGTACAGATACAGTACAGCTAGGGTGGAATCTATATCGGGTATATTTTACATGTACAGATACAGTACAGCTAGAGGTGGAATCTATACCTGGTTTATTGTACATGAACATGTACAGTACAGCTAGAGGTGGAATCTATACCGGGTTTAATGTACATGTACAGATACAGTACAGCTAGAGGTGGAATCTATACCGGGTTTAGTTTACATGTACAGATACAGTACAGCTAGAGGTGGAATCTATACCAGGTTTATTTTACAAGTACAGATACAGTACAGCTAGAGGTGGAATCAATACCTGGGTGATTTTATATATACAGGTACATTAAAGCTAGAGGTGGAATCTATATCGGGTATATTTTACATGTACAGATACAGTACAGCTAGAGGTGGACTCTATACCGGGTTTATGGGACATGTACAGATACAGTACAGATAGAGGTGGAATCTATACCTGGTTTATTGTACATGTACAGATGGAGTACAGCTAGAGGTGGAATCTATAACGGATATATTTTACATGTAAAGATACAGTACAGCTAGAGGTGGACTCAATACCGGGTTTATGGGACATGTACAGATACAGTACAGCTAGAGGTGGAACCTATAATAGGTTTATTTTACATGTACAGATACAGTACAGCTAGAGGTGGAATCTATACCGGGTTAATTTTACATGTACAGATACAGTACAGCTAGAGGTGGAATCGATACTAGGTTTATTGTACATGTGCAGATACAGTACAGCTAGAGGTGGAATCTATACCAGGTTTATTTTACAAGTACAGATACAGTACAGCTAGAGGTGGAATCTATACCGGGTTTAATTTACATGTACAGATACAGTACAGCTAGAGGTGGAATCAATACCTGGTTGATTTTATATATACAGGTACATTAAAGCTAGAGGTGGAATCTATATCGGGTATATTTTACATGTACAGATACAGTACAGCTAGAGGTGGAATGTAGACCTTGTTTAGTGTACATGTACAGACACAGTACAGCTAGAGGTAGAATCTATACCTAATTTTTTGTACATGTACAGATACAGTACAGCTAGGGTGGAATCTATATCGGGTATATTTTACATGTACAGATACAGTACAGCTAGAGGTGGAATCTATACCTGGTTTATTGTACATGAACATGTACAGTACAGCTAGAGGTGGAATCTATACCGGGTTTAATGTACATGTACAGATACAGTACAGCTAGAGGTGGAATCTATACCGGGTTTAGTTTACATGTACAGATACAGTACAACTAGAGGTGGAATCTATACCGGGTTTAATGTACATGTACAGATACAGTACAGCTAGAGGTGGAATCTATACCGGGTTTAGTTTACATGTACAGATACAGTACAGTTAGAGGTGAAATCTATACCTGGTTGATTTTATATATACAGGTACATTAAAGCTAGAGGTGGAATATATATCGGGTATATTTTACATGTACAGATACAGTACAGCTAGAGGTGGACTCTATACCGGGTTTATGGGACATGTACAGATACAGTACAGATAGAGGTGGAATCTATACCTGGTTTATTGTACATGTACAGATGGAGTACAGCTAGAGGTGGAATCTATAACGGATATATTTTACATGTAAAGATACAGTACAGCTAGAGGTGGACTCAATACCGGGTTTATGGGACATGTACAGATACAGTACAGCTAGAGGTGGAACCTATAATAGGTTTATTTTACATGTACAGATACAGTACAGCTAGAGGTGGAATCTATACCGGGTTAATTTTACATGTACAGATACAGTACAGCTAGAGGTGGAATCGATACTAGGTTTATTGTACATGTGCAGATACAGTACAGCTAGAGGTGGAATCTATACCAGGTTTATTTTACAAGTACAGATACAGTACAGCTAGACGTGGAATCAATACCTGGTTGATTTTATATATACAGGTACATTAAAGCTAGAGGTGGAATCTATATCGGGTATATTTTACATGTACAGATACAGTACAGCTAGAGGTGGACTCTATACCAGGTTTATTGTACATGTACAGATACAGTACAGCTAAGGTGGAATCTATACCTGGTTTATTGTACATGTACAGATAGAGTACAGCTAGAGGTGGAATCTATAACGGTTATATTTTACATGTAAAGATACAGTACAGCTAGATGTGGAACCTATAATAGGTTTATTTTACATGTACAGATACAGTACAGCTAGATGGTGAATCTAAACCGGATTTGTTGTACATGTACAGAAACAGTAAAGCTATAGGTGGAATCTATACCGGATTTATTGTACATGTACAGATACAGTACAGCTTGAGGTGGACTCTATACCGGGTTTTTAGTACATGTACAGATACAGTACAGCTAGAGGTGGAATGTAGACCTTGTTTAGTGTACATGTACAGACACAGTACAGCTAGAGGTAGAATCTATACCTAATTTTTTGTACATGTACAGATACAGTACAGCTAGGGTGGAATCTATATCGGGTATATTTTACATGTACAGATACAGTACAGCTAGAGGTGGAATCTATACCTGGTTTATTGTACATGAACATGTACAGTACAGCTAGAGGTGGAATCTATACCGGGTTTAATGTACATGTACAGATACAGTACAGCTAGAGGTGGAATCTATACCGGGTTTAGTTTACATGTACAGATACAGTACAGCTAGAGGTGGAATCTATACCAGGTTTATTTTACAAGTACAGATACAGTACAGCTAGAGGTGGAATCAATACCTGGGTGATTTTATATATACAGGTACATTAAAGCTAGAGGTGGAATCTATATCGGGTATATTTTACATGTACAGATACAGTACAGCTAGAGGTGGACTCTATACCTTGTTTATTGTACATGTACAGATACAGAACAGCTAGAGGTGGAATCAATACCTGGTTTATTTTACATGTACAGGTATAGTTCAGCTAGAGGTGGAATCTATACCGGCTTTATTGTACATGTACAGATACAGTACAGTTAGAGGTGGAATCCATACCTGTTTTATTTTACATGTAGAGATACAGTACAGCTAGAGGTGGAACCTATACTACGTTTATTGTACATGTACAGATACAGTACAGCTAGAGGTGTAATGTTTACCAGGTTGATTTTACACGTCAAGATGCAGTACAGTTAGACGTGGAATCTGTACCGACTTTATTTTACATATACAGATACAGTATAGCTAGAGGTGGAATCTATACCGGGTTTATTTTTTATGTACAGATACAGTACAGCTAGAGGTGGAATCTATACCTGGTTTGTTGGACATGTACAGATACAGTACAGCTAGAGGTGGAATCTATACCGGGTTTATTTTACATGTACAGATACAGTACAGCAAGATGTGGAATCTATACCGGATTTGTTGTACAGGTACAGATACAGTAGAGCTAGAGGTGGAACCTATAATAGGTTTATTTTACATGTACAGATACAGTACAGCTAGAGGTGGAATCTATACCTGGTTTATTGTACATGTACAGATACAGAACAGCTAGAGGTGGAATCAATACCTGGTTTATTTTACATATACAGATACAGTATAGCTAAAGGTGGAATCTATACCGGGTTTATTTTATATGTACAGATACAGTACAGCTAGAGGTGGAATCTATACCTGGTTTGTTGTACCTGTACAGATACAGTACAGCGAGAGGTGGAATCCATACCTGGTTTATTGTACATGTAGAGATACAGTACAGCTAGAGGTGGAATCTATACCGGGTTTACTTTACACGTACATATACAGTAGAGCTAGAGGTGAAATATATACCTAGTTTATTGTACATGTACAGATACAGTACAGCTAGAGGTGGAATCCATATCTCTTTTATTGTACATGTAGAGATACAGTCAAGCTAGAGGTTGAACCTATAGTAGGTTTATTTTACATGTACAGATACAGTACAGCTAGAGGTTGAATCTATAACGGATTTGTTGTACATGTACAGAAACAGTAAACCTCGAGGTTTAATCTATACCGGATTTGTTGTACATGTACAGACACAGTACAGCTAGAGGTGGAATGTAGACCTTGTTTATTGTACATGTACAGATATAGTACAGCTAGAGGTAGAATCTATACCGAGTTTGTTGTACATGTGCAGATACAGTAGAGCTAGGTGCGGAATCTATATCGGGTGTATTTTACACGTACATATACAGTACAGCTAGAGGTGGAATCTATACCTGGTTTATTTTACACGTACAGATACAGTACAGCTAGAGGTGGAATCTATGCCAGGTTTATTTTACATGTACAGATACAGTTCAGCTAGAGGTGGATCCATACTGGGTTTATTGTACATGTGCAGATACAATACAGCTAGAGGTGGAATCTATACCTGGTTTATTTTACATGTACAGATATAGTACAGCTAGAGGTGGAATCTATACCGGGTTTATTTTACACATACAGATACGGTACAGCTAGAGGTGGAATCTATACCTGGTTTATTTTACACGTACAGATACAGTACAGCTAGAGGTGAAATCTATACCTAGTTTATTGTACATGTACAGATACAGTACAGCTAGAGGTGGAATCCATACCTGTTCTATTTTACATGTAGAGACACAGTATAGCTAGAGGTGGAATCTATACCGGGTTTATTGTACATGTACAGATACAGTACAGCTAGAGGTTGAATCTAAACCGGATTTGTTGTACATGTACAGAAACAGTAAAGCTAGAGGTGGAATCTATACCAGATTTATTGTACATGTACAGATACAGTACAGCTTGAGGTGGACTCTATACCGGGTTTGTAGTACATGTACAGATACAGTACAGCTAGAGGTGGAATGTAGAACTTGTTTATTGTACATGTGCAGATACAGTACAGCTAGAGGTGGAATCTATACCTGGTTTATTTTACATGCACAGATATAGTACAGCTAGAGGTGGAATCTATACCGGGATTATTTTACACGTACAGATACGGTACAGCTAGAGGTGGAATCTATACCTGGTTTATTTTACACGTACAGATACAGTACAGCTAGAGGTGGAATCTATGCCAGGTTTATTTTACATGTACAGATACAGTTCAGCTAGAGGTGGATCCATACTGGGTTTATTGTACATGTGCAGATACAATACAGCTAGAGGTGGAATCTATACCTGGTTTATTTTACATGTACAGATATAGTACAGCTAGAGGTGGAATCTATACCGGGTTTATTTTACACATACAGATACGGTACAGCTAGAGGTGGAATCTATACCTGGTTTATTTTACACGTACAGATACAGTACAGCTAGAGGTGAAATCTATACCTAGTTTATTGTACATGTACAGATACAGTACAGCTAGAGGTGGAATCCATACCTGTTCTATTTTACATGTAGAGACACAGTATAGCTAGAGGTGGAATCTATACCGGGTTTATTGTACATGTACAGATACAGTACAGCTAGAGGTTGAATCTAAACCGGATTTGTTGTACATGTACAGAAACAGTAAAGCTAGAGGTGGAATCTATACCAGATTTATTGTACATGTACAGATACAGTACAGCTTGAGGTGGACTCTATACCGGGTTTGTAGTACATGTACAGATACAGTACAGCTAGAGGTGGAATGTAGAACTTGTTTATTGTACATGTGCAGATACAGTACAGCTAGAGGTGGAATCTATACCTGGTTTATTTTACATGCACAGATATAGTACAGCTAGAGGTGGAATCTATACCGGGATTATTTTACACGTACAGATACGGTACAGCTAGAGGTGGAATCTATACCTGGTTTATTTTACACGTACAGATACAGTACAGCTAGAGGTGGAATCTATGCCAGGTTTATTTTACATGTACAGATACAGTTCAGCTAGAGGTGGATCCATACTGGGTTTATTGTACATGTGCAGATACAATACAGCTAGAGGTGGAATCTATACCTGGTTTATTTTACATGTACAGATATAGTACAGCTAGAGGTGGAATCTATACCGGGTTTATTTTACACATACAGATACGGTACAGCTAGAGGTGGAATCTATACCTGGTTTATTTTACACGTACAGATACAGTACAGCTAGAGGTGAAATCTATACCTAGTTTATTGTACATGTACAGATACAGTACAGCTAGAGGTGGAATCCATACCTGTTCTATTTTACATGTAGAGACACAGTATAGCTAGAGGTGGAATCTATACCGGGTTTATTGTACATGTACAGATACAGTACAGCTAGAGGTTGAATCTAAACCGGATTTGTTGTACATGTACAGAAACAGTAAAGCTAGAGGTGGAATCTATACCAGATTTATTGTACATGTACAGATACAGTACAGCTTGAGGTGGACTCTATACCGGGTTTGTAGTACATGTACAGATACAGTACAGCTAGAGGTGGAATGTAGAACTTGTTTATTGTACATGTGCAGATACAGTACAGCTAGAGGTGGAATCTATGTAATAGATAGAGGACGAGTAGCAGTACATTATCGGGATATAAATGTACGGGTTTGAGAGGGTTGGGCGAGGCGTCAGCCGAGCCTCACACTCTCAAACCCGTACATTTATATCCCGATAATGTACTGCTGCGAGTTCTCTATCTATCTTAGAGCATAGTCAAATGCTTGAGTCGTCAAGAAAATGTCTTAAAATGAATTTATTTCAAATATTTTGTCAACAAATTTGGGAAACATTCTCTCGAACACAACAAGCAAAACAGTGACATCTCTCATTTTCATATGCAAATGTTAGGGACATTAACGTCATCTTCGGCACTGCGAGCACTGAATTTCTGAAATTGTCCGAGGTGCATGAGGCGTACATTTTATATAAAGCGTACGAGTCGTGCTACAGCATAAGCGTCGTGCTTGAATCACGCACATGCATGATTTAAGCACGTTTTTATTCAGCATCCTTGAGCAGTAATACATTTCATTGCCTATAAAGACTGAGTGGTTTGTGGAATGAATCAGTTCACACAATGGCTTCATCGTGGACAGTCCAAGGACAAGTACACTATTCTTTCAGGAAAGGTAACTTTACTTTTTTACTCCTTACTTTTTAAAGTGTATATTTTTAAAATTCAAAGTAAATTACATTACATTGGTTTATTTAAGAAAAAGTTATTGTCTTTTGTATTTCAAATATTTTTGTTTGTTGAGCTGCATTTATCAATATGCGAGTTGTTATATATATTGTTGCATATGCTAGTATGCATCCCGTCTATATTGCATATACATTATTTCAGGTTACTGCAGCAAAGGAACTCGAACTGTCTGTAGGAAAGAATGTAACGTCGTACTGGACATCTCTCGGACGCCGTGTGACGATACAGGAGTTTCAGTGAGACGACAATGCAGTCTCCACCCTAACACTCCAAGAAGGTAATTTTATATCACTTTCTTATTTCTCATTTTTATGTCGTTTGATATTTATATCAATATATTTATTTGATATTATTTTTTATATCGTGGTTGAAAATATATAAAACATTGGTAACATGGTTTGATGCTTGTCATTGTTTCACTTACTCGTGATATAAATGAAATACACTTGAAAAATCCCAATTGACCTCACATTACTTGCTTTATTTACATGCTTTTATTCTTCTTTTAGGAATATCAAGCTCCTTAATATAGAAGACCTTCATCAACGGAAGCGACTATTTCCTTTCGGAAAGGGAACACAGCAGGTCATTTGTCAATGTAATAAGTATTTAATTGTGTATTATCTCCATAAATAAAACAATCAGTTGACATTGTTTGTTGTTTTTATGAAAAATCTGTGAACCAGTTTATGAGCATGATACCCGAACGCAACCAGACAACCGTACATCTATCGGGATATAAATGTACTCCACGTGACCACAATACACTCATATGATTGGACGAAAGCATTTGACTGTGCTCTAATCCTGGTTTATTTTACATGTACAGATAAAGTACAGCTAGAGGTGGAATCAATACCTGGTTTATTGTACATGTACATATACAGTACAGGTAGAGGCGGAATCTATACCGAGTTTATTTTACATGTACAGATACAGTACAGCTAGAGATTTAACCTATACTAGGTTTATTTTACAAGTACAGATACAGTACAGCTAGAGGTGGAATCAATACCTGGTTTATTTTATATATACAGGTACATTAAATTTAGAGGTGGAATCTATATCGGGTATATTTTACATGTACAGATACAGTACAGCTAGAGGTGGACTCTATACCGGGTTTATGGGACATGTACAGATACAGTAAAGCTAGAGGTGGAATCTATACCTGGTTTATTTTACATATACAGATACAGTATAGCTAAAGGTGGAATCTATACCGGGTTTATTTTTTATGTACAGATACAGTACAGCTAGAGGTGGAATCTATACCTGGTTTGTTGTACATGTACAGATACAGTACAGCTAGAGGTGGAATCTATACTGGGTGTATTGTACATGTGCAGATATAGTACAGCTAGAGGTGGAATCTATACTTGGTGTATTGTACATGTGCAGATATAGTACAGCTAGAGTAAAATGTATACCGAGTTTATTTTATATGTACAGATACAGTACAGCTAGAGGTGGAATCTATACCTGGTTTATTGTACATGTACATATACAGTACAGGTAGAGGCAGAATCTATACCGGGTTTATTTTACATGTACAGATACAGTACAGCTAGAGATTTAACCTATACTAGGTTTATTTTACATGTACAGATACAGTACAGCTAGAGGTGGAACCTATACCTGGTTTATTGTACATGTACAGATGTAGTACAGCTAGAGGGTGAATCTAAACCGGATTTGTTGTACATGTACAGAAACAGTAAAGCTAGAGGTGGAATCTATACCGGATTTATTGTACATGTACAGATACAGTACAGCTTGAGGTGGACTCTATACCGGGTTTTTAGTACATGTACAGATACAGTACAGCTAGAGGTGGAATGTAGACCTTGTTTAGTGTACATGTACAGACACAGTACAGCTAGAGGTAGAATCTATACCGAATTTTTTGTACATGTACAGATACAGTACAGCTAGAGGTGGAATCTATATCGGGTATATTTTACATGTACAGATACAGTACAGATAGAGGTGGAATCTATACCTGTTTTATTGTACATGAACATGTACAGTACAGCTAGAGGTGGAATATATACCGGGTTTATTGTACATGTACAGATACAGTACATCTAGAGGTGGAATCTATATCGGGTATATTTTACATGTACAGATACAGTACAGATAGAGGTGGAATCTATACCTGGTTTATTGTACATGAACATGTACAGTACAGCTAGAGGTGGAATATATACCGGGTTTATTGTACATGTACAGATACAGTACAGCTAGAGGTGGACTCTATACCTAGTTTATTGTACATGTACAGATACAGTACAGCTAGAGGTGGAATCTATACCGGGTTTAGTTTACATGTACAGATACAGTACAGCTAGAGGTGGAATCAATACCTGGTTGATTTTATATATACAGGTACATTAAAGCTAGAGATGGAATCTATATCGGGTATATTTTACATGTACAGATACAGTACAGCTAGAGGTGGACTCTATACCGCGTTTATGGGACATGTACAGATACAGTACAGCTAGAGGTGGAATCTATACCTGGTTTATTGTACATGTACAGATAGAGTACAGCTAGAGGTGGAATCTATAACGGATATATTTTACATGTAAAGATACAGTACAGCTAGAGGTGGACTCAATACCGGGTTTATGGGACATGTACAGATACAGTACAGCTAGAGGTGGAATCTATACCGGGTTAATTTTACATGTACAGATACAGTACAGCTAGAGGTAGAATCTATACCGAATTTTTTGTACATGTACAGATACAGTACAGCTAGAGGTGGAATCTATAACAGGTATATTTTACATGTACAGATACAGTACAGATAGAGGTGGAATCTATACCTGGTTTATTGTACATGAACATGTACAGTACAGCTAGAGGTGGAATATATACTGGGTTTATTGTACATGTACAGATACAGTACAGCTAGAGGTGGAATCAATACCTGGTTGATTTTATATATACAGGTACATTAAAGCTAGAGATGGAATCTATATCGGGTATATTTTACATGTACAGATACAGTACAGCTAGAGGTGGACTCTATACCGCGTTTATGGGACATGTACAGATACAGTACAGCTAGAGGTGGAATCTATACCTGGTTTATTGTACATGTACAGATAGAGTACAGCTAGAGGTGGAATCTATAACGGATATATTTTACATGTAAAGATACAGTACAGCTAGAGGTGGACTCAATACCGGGTTTATGGGACATGTACAGATACAGTACAGCTAGAGGTGGAATCTATACCGGGTTAATTTTACATGTACAGATACAGTACAGCTAGAGGTGGAATCTATACTAGGTTTATTGTACATGTGCAGATACAGTACAGCTAGAGGTGGAATCTATACCAGGTTTATTTTACAAGTACATATACATTAAAGCTAGAGGTGGAATCTATATCGGGTATATTTTACATGTACAGATACAGTACAGCTAGAGGTGGACTCTATACCGGGTTTATGGGACATGTACAGATACAGTACAGCTAGAGGTGGAATCTATACCTGGTTTATTGTACATGTACAGATAGAGTACAGCTAGAGGTGGAATCTATAACGGATATATTTTACATGTAAAGATACAGAACAGCTAGAGGTGGACTCTATACCGGGTTTATGGGACATCTACAGATACAGTACAGCTAGATGTGGAATCTATACCGGGTTTATTTCACAGGTACAGATACAGTACAGCTAGAGGTGGAATCTATACCTGGTTTATTGTACATGTACAGATACAGTACAGCTAGAGGTGGGATATATACCTAGTTTATGGGACATGTACAGATACAGTACAGCTAGATGTGGAATCAATACCTGGTTTATTGTACATGTACAGATACAGTACAGCTAGAGGGTGAATCTAAACCGGGTTTATTTTACATGTACAGATACAGTACAGCTAGAGGTGGAATCTATACTATGTTTATTGTACATGTGCAGATACAGTTCAGCTAGAGGTGGAATCTATACCAGGTTTATTTTACAAGTACAGATACAGTACAGCTAGAGGTGGAATCAATACCTGGTTTATTTTATATATACAGGTACATTAAAGCTAGAGGTGGAATCTATATCGGGTATATTTTACATGTACAGATACAGTACAGCTAGAGGTGGACTCTATACCGGGTTTATGGGACATGTACAGATACAGTACAGCTAGATGTGGAATCTATACCTGGTTTATTTAACATGTAAAGATACAGTACAGCTAGATTTGGAATCTATACCTGGTTTATTTTACATGTACAGATACAGTACAGCTAGAGGTGGAACCTATACTACGTTTATTGTAAATGTACAGATACAGTACAGCTAGAGGCGGAATCTATACCGGGTTTATTTTACATGTACAGATATAGTACAGTTAGAGGTGTAATGTTTACCAGGTTGATTTTACACGTCAAGATACAGTACAGCTAGACGTGGAATCTATACCGACTTTATTTTACATATACAGATACAGTATAGCTAGAGGTGGAATCTAAACCGGGTTTATTTTATATGTACAGATACAGTACAGCTAGAGGTGGAATCTATACCGGGTTTGTTGTACATGTACAGATACAGTACAGCTAGAGGTGGAATCTATACCAGGTTTATTTTACTGGTACAGATACAGTACAGCTAGAGGTGGAATCTATACCGGGTTTATTTTACATGTACAGATACATTACAGCTAGAGGTATAATCTATACCTGGTTTATTTGATATGTACAGATACAGTTCAGATAGAGGTTGAATCTAAACCGGATTTGTTGTACATGTACAGAAACAGTAAAGCTAGAGGTTTAATCTATACCGGATTTGTTGTACATGTACAGATACAGTACAGATAGAGGTGGAATGTAGACCTTGTCTATTGTACATGTACAGATACAGTACAGCTAGGTGCTGAATATATATCGGGTATATTTTCCACGTACATATACAGTACATGCATCTAGAGGTGGAATCTGTACCGGGTTTATTTTACACGTACAGATACAGTACAGCTAGAGGCGGAATCTATACCGGGTTTGTTGTACATGTACAGATACAGTACAGATAGACGTGGAATCTATACCGGATTTGTTGTACATGTACAGATACAGTAGAGCTAGAGGTGGAATCTATACTAGGTTTATTTTGCATGTACAAATACAGTTCAGCTAGAGGTGGAATCTATACCAGGCTTATTTTACACGTACAGATACAGTACAGATAGAGTTGGAATCAATACCTGGTTTATTTTATATATACATCTACATTACAGCTAGAGGTGGAATCTATATCGGGTATATTGTACATTTACAGATACAGTACAGTTAGAGGTGGAATCTATACCTGGTTTATTTTACATGTACAGATACAGTACAGCTAGAGGTGGAATCTATACCTGGTTTACTGTACATGTACAGATACAGAACAGCTAGAACTGGAATCAATACCTGGTTTATTTTACATGTACAGGTATAGTTCAGCTAGAGGTGGAATCTATACCGGGTTTATTGTACATGTACATATACAGTACAGCTAGAGGGGAATTCTATACCTAGTTTATTGTACATGTACAGATACAGTACAGTTATCGGTGGAATCCATACCTGTTTTATTTTACATGTAGAGATACAGTACAGCTAGAGGTGGAACCTATACAACGTTTATTGTACAAGTACAGATACAGTACAGTTAGAGGTGTAATGTTTACCAGGTTGATTTTACAAGTCAAGATACAGTACAGCTAGACGTGGAATCTATACCGACTTTATTTTACATGTACAGATACAGTATACCTAGAGGTGGAATATATACCGGGTTTATTTTATATGTGCAGATACAGTACAGCTAGAGGTGGAATCTATACCGGGTTTATTGTACATGTACAGATACAGTACAGCTAGAGGTGGAATCTATACCGGGTTTAGTTTACATGTACAGATACAGTACAGCTAGAGGTGGAATCAATACCTGGTTGATTTTATATATACAGGTACATTAAAGCTAGAGGTGGAATCTATATCGGGTATATTTTACATGTACAGATACAGTACAGCTAGAGGTGGACTCTATACCGCGTTTATGGGACATGTACATATACAGTACAGCTAGAGGTGGAATCTATACCTGGTTTATTGTACATGTACAGATAGAGTACAGCTAGAGGTGGAATCTATAACGGATATATTTTACATGTAAAGATACAGTACAGCTAGATGTGGACTCAATACCAGGTTTATGGGACCTGTACAGATACAGTACAGCTAGAGGTGGAATCTATACCGGGTTAATTTTACATGTACAGATACAGTACAGCTAGAGGTGGAATCTATACTAGGTTTATTGTACATGTGCAGATACAGTACAGCTAGAGGTGGAATCTATACCAGGTTTATTTTACAAGTACAGATACAGTACAGCTAGAGGTGGAATCTATACCTGGTTGATTTTATATATACAGGTACATTAAAGCTAGAGGTGGAATCTATATCGGGTATATTTTACATGTACAGATACAGTACAGCTAGAGGTGGACTCTATACCGGGTTTATGGGACATGTACAGATACAGTACAGCTAGATGTGGAATCTATACCTGGTTTATTTAACATGTAAAGATACAGTACAGCTAGATTTGGAATCTATACCTGGTTTATTTTACATGTACAGATACAGTACAGCTAGAGGTGGAACCTATACTACGTTTATTGTAAATGTACAGATACAGTACAGCTAGAGGCGGAATCTATACCGGGTTTATTTTACATGTACAGATATAGTACAGTTAGAGGTGTAATGTTTACCAGGTTGATTTTACACGTCAAGATACAGTACAGCTAGACGTGGAATCTATACCGACTTTATTTTACATATACAGATACAGTATAGCTAGAGGTGGAATCTAAACCGGGTTTATTTTATATGTACAGATACAGTACAGCTAGAGGTGGAATCTATACCGGGTTTGTTGTACATGTACAGATACAGTACAGCTAGAGGTGGAATCTATACCAGGTTTATTTTACTGGTACAGATACAGTACAGCTAGAGGTGGAATCTATACCGGGTTTATTTTACATGTACAGATACATTACAGCTAGAGGTATAATATATACCTGGTTTATTTGATATGTACAGATACAGTTCAGATAGAGGTTGAATCTAAACCGGATTTGTTGTACATGTACAGAAACAGTAAAGCTAGAGGTTTAATCTATACCGGATTTGTTGTACATGTACAGATACAGTACAGATAGAGGTGGAATGTAGACCTTGTCTATTGTACATGTACAGATACAGTACAGCTAGGTGCTGAATATATATCGGGTATATTTTCCACGTACATATACAGTACATGCATCTAGAGGTGGAATCTGTACCGGGTTTATTTTACACGTACAGATACAGTACAGCTAGAGGCGGAATCTATACCGGGTTTGTTGTACATGTACAGATACAGTACAGATAGACGTGGAATCTATACCGGATTTGTTGTACATGTACAGATACAGTAGAGCTAGAGGTGGAATCTATACTAGGTTTATTTTGCATGTACAAATACAGTTCAGCTAGAGGTGGAATCTATACCAGGCTTATTTTACACGTACAGATACAGTACAGATAGAGTTGGAATCAATACCTGGTTTATTTTATATATACATCTACATTACAGCTAGAGGTGGAATCTATATCGGGTATATTGTACATTTACAGATACAGTACAGTTAGAGGTGGAATCTATACCTGGTTTATTTTACATGTACAGATACAGTACAGCTAGAGGTGGAATCTATACCTGGTTTACTGTACATGTACAGATACAGAACAGCTAGAACTGGAATCAATACCTGGTTTATTTTACATGTACAGGTATAGTTCAGCTAGAGGTGGAATCTATACCGGGTTTATTGTACATGTACATATACAGTACAGCTAGAGGGGAATTCTATACCTAGTTTATTGTACATGTACAGATACAGTACAGTTATAGGTGGAATCCATACCTGTTTTATTTTACATGTAGAGATACAGTACAGCTAGAGGTGGAACCTATACAACGTTTATTGTACAAGTACAGATACAGTACAGTTAGAGGTGTAATGTTTACCAGGTTGATTTTACAAGTCAAGATACAGTACAGCTAGACGTGGAATCTATACCGACTTTATTTTACATGTACAGATACAGTATACCTAGAGGTGGAATATATACCGGGTTTATTTTATATGTGCAGATACAGTACAGCTAGAGGTGGAATCTATACCGGGTTTATTGTACATGTACAGATACAGTACAGCTAGAGGTGGAATCTATACCGGGTTTAGTTTACATGTACAGATACAGTACAGCTAGAGGTGGAATCAATACCTGGTTGATTTTATATATACAGGTACATTAAAGCTAGAGGTGGAATCTATATCGGGTATATTTTACATGTACAGATACAGTACAGCTAGAGGTGGACTCTATACCGCGTTTATGGGACATGTACATATACAGTACAGCTAGAGGTGGAATCTATACCTGGTTTATTGTACATGTACAGATAGAGTACAGCTAGAGGTGGAATCTATAACGGATATATTTTACATGTAAAGATACAGTACAGCTAGATGTGGACTCAATACCAGGTTTATGGGACCTGTACAGATACAGTACAGCTAGAGGTGGAATCTATACCGGGTTAATTTTACATGTACAGATACAGTACAGCTAGAGGTGGAATCTATACTAGGTTTATTGTACATGTGCAGATACAGTACAGCTAGAGGTGGAATCTATACCAGGTTTATTTTACAAGTACAGATACAGTACAGCTAGAGGTGGAATCTATACCTGGTTGATTTTATATATACAGGTACATTAAAGCTAGAGGTGGAATCTATATCGGGTATATTTTACATGTACAGATACAGTACAGCTAGAGGTGGACTCTATATCGGGTTTATGGGACATGTACAGATACAGTACAGCTAGAGGTGGAATCTATACCTGGTTTATTGTACATGTACAGATAGAGTACAGCTAGAGGTGGAATCTATAACGGATATATTTTACATGTAAAGATACAGAACAGCTAGAGGTGGACTCTATACCGGGTTTATGGGACATGTACAGATACAGTACAGCTAGATGTGGAATCAATACCTGGTTTATTGTACATGTACAGATAGAGTACAGCTAGAGGTGGAATCTATAACGGATATATTTTACATGTAAAGATACAGAACAGCTAGAGGTGGACTCTATACCGGGTTTATGGGACATGTACAGATACAGTACAGCTAGATGTGGAATCTATACCGGGTTTATTTCACATGTACAGATACAGTACAGCTAGAGGTGGAATCTATACCTGGTTTATTGTACATGTACAGATACAGTACAGCTAGAGGTGGAATCTATACCTAGTTTATGGGACATGTACAGATACAGTACAGCTAGATGTGGAATCAATACCTGGTTTATTGTACATGTACAGATACAGTACAGCTAGAGGGTGAATCTAAACCGGGTTTATTTTACATGTACAGATACAGTACAGCTAGAGGTGGAATCTATACTATGTTTATTGTACATGTGCAGATACAGTACAGCTAGAGGTGGAATCTATACCAGGTTTATTTTACAAGTACAGATACAGTACAGCTAGAGGTGGAATCAATACCTGGTTTATTTTATATATACAGGTACATTAAAGCTAGAGGTGGAATCTATATCGGGTATATTTTACATGTACAGATACAGTACAGCTAGAGGTGGACTCTATACCGGGTTTATGGGACATGTACAGATACAGTACAGCTAGAGTTGGAATCTATACCTGGTTTATTGTACATGTACAGATAGAGTACAGCTAGAGGTGGAATCTCTAACGGATATATTTTACATGTAAAGATACAGAACAGCTAGAGGTGGACTCTATACCGGGTTTATGGGACATGTACAGATACAGTACAGCTAGATGTGGAATCTATACCGGGTTTTTTTCACATGTACAGATACAGTACAGCTAGAGGTGGAATATATAGCGGGTTTATTGTAGATGTACAGATACAGTACAGCTAGAGGTGGAATCTATACCTAGTTTATGGGACATGTACAGATACAGTACAGCTAGATGTGGAATCAATACCTGGTTTATTGTACATGTACAGATACAGTACAGCTAGAGGGTGAATCTAAACCGGGTTTATTTTACATGTACAGATACAGTACAGCTAGAGGTGGAATCTATACTATGTTTATTGTACATGTGCAGATACAGTACAGCTAGAGGTGGAATCTATACCAGGTTTATTTTACAAGTACAGATACAGTACAGCTAGAGGTGGAATCAATACCTGGTTTATTTTATATATACAGGTACATTAAAGCTAGAGGTGGAATCTATATCGGGTATATTTTACATGTACAGATACAGTACAGCTAGAGGTGGACTCTATACCGGGTTTATTTCACATGTACAGATACAGTACAGCTAGAGGTGGAATCTATACCTGGTTTATTTTACATGTACAGATACAGTACAGCTAGAGGTGGAACCTATACTACGTTTATTGTAAATGTACAGATACAGTACAGCTAGAGGCGGAATCTATACCGGGTTTATTTTACATGTACAGATATAGTACAGTTAGAGGTGTAATGTTTACCAGGTTGATTTTACACGTCAAGATACAGTACAGCTAGACGTGGAATCTATACCGACTTTATTTTACATATACAGATACAGTATAGCTAGAGGTGGAATCTATACCGGGTTTATTTTATATGTACAGATACAGTACAGCTAGAGGTGGAATCTATACCGGGTTTGTTGTACATGTACAGATACAGTACAGCTAGAGGTGGAATCTATACCAGGTTTATTTTACTGGTACAGATACAGTACAGCTAGAGGTGGAATCTATACCGGGTTTATTTTACATGTACAGATACAGTACAGTTTGAGATGGAATATATACCGGGTTTATTTTACATGTACAGATACATTACAGCTAGAGGTATAATCTATACCTGGTTTATTTGATATGTACAGATACAGTACAGCTAGAGGTGGAACCTATACTACGTTTATTGTACATGTACAGATACAGTTCAGATAGAGGTTGAATCTAAACCGGATTTGTTGTACATGTACAGAAACAGTAAAGCTAGAGGTTTAATCTATACCGGATTTGTTGTACATGTACAGATACAGTACAGCTAGAGGTGGAATGTAGACCTTGTCTATTGTACATGTACAGATACAGTACAGCTAGTGGTAGAATCTATACAGAGTTTGTTGTACATGTACAGATACAGTACAGCTAGGTGCTGAATATATATCGGGTATATTTTCCACGTACATATACAGTACATCTAGAGGTGGAATCTGTACCGGGTTTATTTTACACGTACAGATACAGTACAGCTAGAGGCGGAATCTATACTAGGTTTATTTTGCATGTACAAATACAGTTCAGCTAGAGGTGGAATCTATACCAGGTTTATTTTACACGTACAGATACAGTACAGATAGAGTTGGAATCAATACCTGGTTTATTTTATATATACATCTACATTACAGCTAGAGGTGGAATCTATATCGGGTATATTGTACATTTACAGATACAGTACAGCTAGAGGTGGAATCTATACCTGGTTTATTTTACATGTACAGATACAGTACAGCTAGAGGTGGAATCTATACCGGGTTTATTGTACATGTACAGATACAGAACAGCTAGAGGTGGAATCAATACCTGGTTTATTTTACACGTACAGATACAGTACAGCTAGAGGTAGACTCCATACCTGGTTTATTGTACATGAACAGATACAGTACAGCTAGAGGGTGAATCTAAACCGGATTTGTTGTACATGTACAGATACAGTACATCTAGAGATGGAATCAATACCTGGTTTATTGTACATGTATAGATACAGTACATCTACAGGTGGAATCTATACCGGGTTTATTTTACATGTACAGATACAGAACAGCTAGAACTGGAATCTATACCGGGTTTATTGTACATGTACAGATACAGTACATCTACAGGTGGAATCTATACCGGGTTTATTGTACATGTACAGATACAGAACAGCTAGAACTGGAATCAATACCTGGTTTATTTTACATGTACAGGTATAGTTCAGCTAGAGGTGGAATCTATACCGGGTTTCTTGTACATGTACAGATACAGTACAGCTAGAGGTGAATTGTATACCTAGTTTATTGTACATGTACAGATACAGTACAGTTATAGGTGGAATCCATACCTGTTTTATTTTACATGTAGAGATACAGTACAGCTAGAGGTGGAACGTATACAACGTTTATTGTACATGTACAGATACAGTACAGTTAGAGGTGTAATGTTTACCAGGTTGATTTTACAAGTCAAGATACAGTACAGCTAGACGTGGAATCTATACCGACCTTATTTTACATGTACAGATACAGTATACCTAGAGGTGGAATATATACCGGGTTTATTTTATATGTACAGATACAGTACAGCTAGAGGTGGAATCTATACCTGTTTTTTTTGTACATGTACAGATACAGTACAGCTAGAGGTGGAATCTATACCAGGTTTATTTTACTGGTACAGATACAGTACAGCTAGAGGTGGAATCTATACCGGGTTTATTTTACATGTTCAGATACAGTACAGCTTGAGATGGAATATATACCGGGTTTATTTTACATGTACAGATACATTACAGCTAGAGGTATAATCTATACCTGGTTTATTTGATATGTACAGATACAGTACAGCTAGAGGTGGAACCTATACTACGTTTATGTACATGTACAGATACAGTTCATATAGAGGTTGAATCTAAACCGGATTTGTTGTACATGTACTGAAACAGTAAAGCTAGAGGTTTAATCTATAACGGATTTGTTGTACATGTATAGATACAGTACAGCTTGAGGTGGACTCTATACCGGGTTTGTAGTACATGTACAGATACAGTACAGCTAGAGGTGGAATGTAGACCTTGTTTATTGTACATGTACAGATACAGTACAGCTAGAGGTAGAATCTATACAGAGTTTGTTGTACATGTACAGATACAGTACAGCTAGGTGTGGAATATATATCGGGTATATTTTCCACGTACATATACAGTACATCTAGAGGTGGAATCTGTACCAGGTTTATTTTACACGTACAGATACAGTACAGCTAGAGGTGGAATCTATACCGGGTTTGTTGTACATGTACAGATACAGTACAGATAGACGTGGAATCTATACCGGATTTGTTGTACATATACAGATACAGTATAGCTAGAGGTGGAATTTATACCAGGTTTATTTTACACATACAGATACAGTACATATAGAGTTGGAATCAATACCTGGTTTATTTTATATATACAGGTACATTACAGGTAGAGGTGGAATCTATATCGGGTATATCTTACATGTACAGATACAGTACAGCTAGAGGTTGACTCTATACCGGGTTTATGGTACATGTACAAATACAGTACAGAGGGAGGGTGAATCTAAACCGGATTTGTTGTACATGTACAGATACAGTACATCTAGAGGTGGAATCTATACCTGGTTTATTGTACATGTACAGATACAGTACAGCTAGAGGGTGAATCTAAACCGGATTTGTTGTACATGTACAGATACAGTACATCTAGAGGTGGAATCTATACCTGGTTTATTGTACATGTATAGATACAGTACATCTACAGGTGGAATCAATACCTGGTTTATTTTACCTGTACAGATACAGTACAGCTAGAGGTGGAATCTATACCTGGTTTATTGTACATGTACATATACAGTACAACTAGATGTGGAATCTATACCGGGTTTATTTTATATGTACAGATAAAATACAGCTAGAGGTGGAATCTATACCTGGTTTATTGTACATGTACAGATACAGAACAGCTAGAACTGGAATCAATACCTGGTTTATTTTACATGTACAGATACAGTACAGCTAGAGATGAATTCTATACCTAGTTTATTGTACATGTACAGATACAGTACAGTTAGAGGTGGAATCCATACCTGTTTTCTTTTACATGTAGAGATACAGTACAGATAGAGGTGGAACCTATACTACGTTTATTGTACATGTACAGATACAGTACAGTTAGAGGTGTAATGTTTACCAGGTTGATTTTACACGTCAAGATGCAGTACAGCTGGACGTGGAATCTATACCGGGTTTGTTTTATATGTACAGATACAGTACAGCTAGAGGTGGAATCTATACCAGGTTTATTTTACTGGTACAGATATAGTGCAGCTAGAGGTGGAATCTATTCCTGGTTTATTGTACATGTACAGATACAGAACAGCTAGAGGTGGAATCAATACCTGGTTTATTTTACATGTACAGATACAGTACAGCTAGAGGTGAAATCTATACCTGGTTTATTGTACATGTACAGATACAGAACAGCTAGAGGTGGAATCAATACCTGGTTCATTTTACATGTACAGATACAGTACAGCTAGAGTTGGAATCTGTACCGGGTTTATTTTACACGTACAGATACAGTACAGCTAGAGGCGGAATCTATACCGGGTTTGTTGTCGTGTACAGATACAGTACAGATAGACGTGTAATCTATACCGGATTTGTTGTACATGTACAGATACAGTAGAGCTAGAGGTGGAATCTATACCTGGTTTATTGTACATGTACAGATACAGAACAGCTAGAACTGGAATCAATACCTGGTTTATTTTACATGTACAGATACAGTACAGCTAGAGATGAATTCTATACCTAGTTTATTGTACATGTACAGATACAGTACAGTTAGAGGTGGAATCCATACCTGTTTTCTTTTACATGTAGAGATACAGTACAGCTAGAGGTGGAACCTATACTACGTTTATGTACATGTACAGATACAGTTCATATAGAGGTTGAATCTAAACCGGATTTGTTGTACATGTACTGAAACAGTAAAGCTAGAGGTTTAATCTATAACGGATTTGTTGTACATGTATAGATACAGTACAGCTTGAGGTGGACTCTATACCGGGTTTGTAGTACATGTACAGATACAGTACAGCTAGAGGTGGAATGTAGACCTTGTTTATTGTACATGTACAGATACAGTACAGCTAGAGGTAGAATCTATACAGAGTTTGTTGTACATGTACAGATACAGTACAGCTAGGTGTGGAATATATATCGGGTATATTTTCCACGTACATATACAGTACATCTAGAGGTGGAATCTGTACCAGGTTTATTTTACACGTACAGATACAGTACAGCTAGAGGTGGAATCTATACCGGGTTTGTTGTACATGTACAGATACAGTACAGATAGACGTGGAATCTATACCGGATTTGTTGTACATATACAGATACAGTATAGCTAGAGGTGGAATTTATACCAGGTTTATTTTACACATACAGATACAGTACATATAGAGTTGGAATCAATACCTGGTTTATTTTATATATACAGGTACATTACAGGTAGAGGTGGAATCTATATCGGGTATATCTTACATGTACAGATACAGTACAGCTAGAGGTTGACTCTATACCGGGTTTATGGTACATGTACAAATACAGTACAGAGGGAGGGTGAATCTAAACCGGATTTGTTGTACATGTACAGATACAGTACATCTAGAGGTGGAATCTATACCTGGTTTATTGTACATGTACAGATACAGTACAGCTAGAGGGTGAATCTAAACCGGATTTGTTGTACATGTACAGATACAGTACATCTAGAGGTGGAATCTATACCTGGTTTATTGTACATGTATAGATACAGTACATCTACAGGTGGAATCAATACCTGGTTTATTTTACCTGTACAGATACAGTACAGCTAGAGGTGGAATCTATACCTGGTTTATTGTACATGTACATATACAGTACAACTAGATGTGGAATCTATACCGGGTTTATTTTATATGTACAGATAAAATACAGCTAGAGGTGGAATCTATACCTGGTTTATTGTACATGTACAGATACAGAACAGCTAGAACTGGAATCAATACCTGGTTTATTTTACATGTACAGATACAGTACAGCTAGAGATGAATTCTATACCTAGTTTATTGTACATGTACAGATACAGTACAGTTAGAGGTGGAATCCATACCTGTTTTCTTTTACATGTAGAGATACAGTACAGATAGAGGTGGAACCTATACTACGTTTATTGTACATGTACAGATACAGTACAGTTAGAGGTGTAATGTTTACCAGGTTGATTTTACACGTCAAGATGCAGTACAGCTGGACGTGGAATCTATACCGGGTTTGTTTTATATGTACAGATACAGTACAGCTAGAGGTGGAATCTATACCAGGTTTATTTTACTGGTACAGATATAGTGCAGCTAGAGGTGGAATCTATTCCTGGTTTATTGTACATGTACAGATACAGAACAGCTAGAGGTGGAATCAATACCTGGTTTATTTTACATGTACAGATACAGTACAGCTAGAGGTGAAATCTATACCTGGTTTATTGTACATGTACAGATACAGAACAGCTAGAGGTGGAATCAATACCTGGTTCATTTTACATGTACAGATACAGTACAGCTAGAGTTGGAATCTGTACCGGGTTAATTTTACACGTACAGATACAGTACAGCTAGAGGCGGAATCTATACCGGGTTTGTTGTCGTGTACAGATACAGTACAGATAGACGTGTAATCTATACCGGATTTGTTGTACATGTACAGATACAGTAGAGCTAGAGGTGGAACCTATACTAGGTTTATTTTGCATGTACAGATACAGTAAAGTTAGAGGTGGAATTTATACCAGGTTTATTTTACACATACAGATACATACAGATAGAGTTGGAATCTATACCTGGTTTATTTTATATATACAGGTACATTACAGCTAGAGGTTGAATCTATATCGGGTTTGTTGTACATGTACAGATACAGTACAGATAGACGTGGAATCTATACCGGATTTTTTGTACATGTACAGATACAGTAGAGCTAGAGGTGGAACCTATACTAGGTTTATTTTGCATGTACAGATACAGTACAGCTAGAGGTGGAATCTATACCAGGTTTATTTTATATATACACAGGTACATTACAGCTAGAGGTGGAATATATATCGGGTATATTTTACATGTACAGATACAGTACAGCTAGAGGTGGAATCTATACCTGGTTTATTTTACATGTACAGATACAGTACAGCTAGAGGTGGAATCTATACCTGGTTTATTGTACATGTACAGATACAGAACAGCTAGAAGTGGAATCAATACCTGGTTCATTTTACATGTACAGATACAGTACAGCTAGAGGTGGAATCCATACCTGGTTTATTGTACATGTACAGATACAGTACAGCTAGAGGGTGAATCTAAACCGGATTTGTTGTACATGTACAGATACAGTACATCTAGAGGTGGAATCTATACCTGGTTTATTGTACATGTACAGATGCAGAACAGCTAGAACTGGAATCAATACCTGGTTTATTTTACATGTACAGGTATAGTTCAGCTAGAGGTGGAATCTATACCGGGTTTATTGTACATTTACAGATACAGTACAGCTAGAGGTGAATTCTATACCTAGTTTATTGTACATGTACAGATACAGTACAGTTAGAGGTGGAATCCATACCTGTTTTATTTTACATGTAGAGATACAGTACAGCTAGAGGTGGAACATATACTACGTTTATTGTACATTTACAGATACAGTACAGTTAGAGGTGTAATGTTTACCAGGTTGATTTTACACGTCAAGATACAGTACAGCTAGACGTGGAATCTATACCGACTTTATTTTACATATACAGATACAGTATAGCTAGAGGTGGAATCTATACCGGGTTTATTTTATATGTACAGATACAGTACAGCTAGAGGTGGAATCTATACCGGGTTTGTTTTACATGTACAGATACAGTACAGCTAGAGGTGGAATCTATACCAGGTTTATTTTACTGGTACAGATACAGTACAGCTAGAGGTGGAATCTATACCGGGTTCGTTTTACATGTACAGATACAGTACAGCTTGAGATGGAATATATACCGGGTTTATTTTACATGTACAGATACATTACTGCTAGAGGTATAATCTATACCTGTTTTATTTTATATGTACAGTTACAGTACAGTTAGAGGTGGAATTCATACCTGTTTTATTTTACATGTAGAGATACAGTACAGCTAGAGGTGGAACGTATACTACGTTTATTGTACATGTACAGATACAGTACAGTTAGAGGTGTAATGTTTACCAGGTTGATTTTACACGTCTAGATACAGTACAGCTAGACGTGGAATCTATACCGACTTTATTTTACATATACATATACAGTATAGCTAGAGGTGGAATCTATACCGGGTTTATTTTATATGTACAGATACAGTACAGCTAGAGGTGGAATCTATACCGGGTTTGTTTTACATGTACAGATACAGTACAGCTAGAGGTGGAATCTATACCAGGTTTATTTTACTGGTACAGATACAGTACAGCTAGAGGTGGAATCTATACCAGGTTTATTTTACTGGTACAGATACAGTACAGCTAGAGGTGGAATCTATACCGGGTTTGTTTTACATGTACAGATACAGTACAGCTAGAGGTGGAATCTATACCGGGTTTATTGTACATGTACAGATACATTACAGCTAGAGGTATAATCTATACCTGTTTTATTTTATATGTACAGATACAGTACAGCTAGAGGCCGAATCTATACCGGGTTTAGTTTACATGTACAGATACAGTACAGCTAGAGGTGGCACCTAACCTAGGTTTCTTTTACATGTAGAGATACAGTACAGCTAGAGGTGGAGCCTATACTAGGTTTATTTTACATGTACATATACAGTAGAACTAGAGGTGGAATCTATACCGGCTTTGCTGTACATGTACAGATAAAGTACAGCTAGAGGTGGAATCTATACCTGGTTTATTGTACATGTACAGATACAGTACAGCTAGAGGGTGAATCTAAACCGGATTTGTTGTACATGTACAGATACAGTACATCTAGAGGTGGAATCTATACCTGGTTTATTGTACATGTATAGATACAGTACATCTACAGGTGGAATCAATACCTGGTTTATTTTACATGTACATATACAGTACAACTAGCTGTGGAATTTATACAGGGTTTATTTTACATGTACAGAAAAAGTACAGCTAGAGGTGGAATCTGTACCTGGTTTATTGTACATGTACAGATACAGAACAGCTAGAACTGGAATCAATACCTGGTTTATTTTACATGTACAGGTATAGTTAAGCTAGAGGTGGAATCTATACCGGGTTTATTGTACATGTACAGATACAGTACAGCTAGAGGTGAATTATATACCTTGTTTATTGTACATGTACAGATACAGTACAGCTAGAGGTGGAATCAATACCTGGTTTATCTTATATATATACAGGTACATTACAGCTAGAGATGGAATATATATCGGGTATATTTTACATGTACAGATACAGTACAGCTAGAGGTGGAATCTATACCTGGTTTATTTTGCATGTACAGATACAGTACAGCTAGAGGTGGAATCTATACCAGGTTTATTTTATATATATACAGGTACATTACAGCTAGAGGTGGAATATATATCGGGTATATTGTACATGTACAGATACAGTACAGCTAGAGGTGGAATCTATACCTGGTTTATTTTACATGTACAGATACAGTACAGCTAGAGGTGGAATCTATACCTGGTTTATTGTACATGTACAGATACAGAACAGCTAGAGGTGGAATCAATACCTGGTACATTTTACATGTACAGATACAGTACAGCTAGAGGTGGAATCTATACCTGGTTTGTTGTACATGTACAGATACAGTACAGCTAGAGGTGGAATCCATACCTGGTTTATTTTACACGTACAGATACAGTACAGCTAGAGGCGGAATCTATACCGGGTTTGTTGTACATGTACAGATACAGTACAGATAGACGTGGAATCTATACCGGATTTGTTGTACATGTACAGATACAGTAGAGCTAGAGGTGGAACCTATAATAGGTTTATTTTGCATGTACAGATACAGTAAAGCTAGAGGTGGAATTTATACCAGGTTTATTTTACACATACATATACATACAGATAGAGTTGGAATCAATACCTGGTTTATTTTATATATACAGGTACATTACAGCTAGAGGTTGAATCTATATCGGGTTTGTTGTACATGTACAGATACAGTACAGATAGACGTGGAATCTAAACCGGATTTGTTGTACATGTACAGATACAGTAGAGCTAGAGGTGGAACCTATACTAGGTTTATTTTGCATGTACAGATACAGTACAGCTAGAGGTGGAATCTATACCAGGTTTATTTTATATATATACAGGTACATTACAGCTAGAGTTGGAATATATATTGGGTATATTTTACATGTACAGATACAGTACAGCTAGAGGTTGAATCTATACCTCGTTTATTTTACATGTACAGATACAGTACAGCTAGAGGTGGAATCAATACCTGGTTCATTTTACATGTACAGATAAGGTACAGCTAGAGGTGGAATCTATACCTGGTTTATTGTACATGTACAGATGCAGAACAGCTAGAACTGGAATCAATACCTGGTTTATTTTACACATACAGGTATAGTTCAGCTAGTGATGGAATCTATACCGGGTTTATTATACATTTACAGATACAGTACAGCTAGAGGTGAATTCTATACCTAGTTTATTGTACATGTACAGATACAGTACAGTTAGAGGTGTAATGTTTACCAGGTTGATTTTACACGTCAAGATACAGTACAGCTAGACGTGGAATCTATACCGACTTTATTTTACATATACAGATACAGTATAGCTAGAGGTGGAATCTATACCGGGTTTATTTTATATGTACAGATACAGTACAGCTAGAGGTGGAATCTATACCGGGTTTGTTTTACATGTACAGATACAGTACAGCTAGAGGTGGAATCTATACCAGGTTTATTTTACTGGTACAGATACAGTACAGTTAGAGGTGGAATATATACCGGGTTTATTTTACATGTACAGATACATTACAGCTAGAGGTATAATCTATACCTGTTTTATTTTATATGTACAGATACAGTACAGCTAGAGGCCGAATCTATACCGGGTTTAGTTTACATGTACAGATACAGTACAGCTAGAGGTGGCACCTAACCTAGGTTTCTTTTACATGTAGAGATACAGTACAGCTAGAGGTGGAGCCTATACTAGGTTTATTTTACATGTACATATACAGTAGAACTAGAGGTGGAATCTATACCGGCTTTGTTGTACATGTACAGATAAAGTACAGCTAGAGGTGGAATCTATACCTGGTTTATTGTACATGTACAGATACAGTACAGCTAGAGGGTGAATCTAAACCGGATTTGTTGTACATGTACAGATACAGTACATCTAGAGGTGGAATCTATACCTGGTTTATTGTACATGTATAGATACAGTACATCTACAAGAGGAATCAATACCTGGTTTGTTGTACATGTACAGATGCAGAACAGCTAGAGATGGAATCTATACCGGGTTTAGTTTACATGTACAGATACAGTACAGCTAGAGGTGGGATCTATACCTGGTTTATTTAACATGTACAGATAATGTACAACTAGAGGTGGAGTCTATACAGGGTTTATTTTACATGTACAGATACAGTACAACTAGAGGTGGAATCTATACCTGGTTTATTTAACATGTACAGATACAGTACAGCTAGAGGTGGAATCTATACCGGGTTTATTTTACATGTACAGATACAGTACAGCTAGAGGTTGGATCAATACTTGGTTTGTTGTACATGTACAGATACAGTACAGCTAGAGGTGGGATCAATACCTGGTTTGTTGTACATGTACAGATACTGTACAGCTAGAGGAGGAATCTACACAGGGTTTGGTGTACATGTACAGATACAGTACAGCTAGAGGTGGAATCAATACCTGGTTTGTTTTACATGTACAGATACAGTACAGCTAGAGGTGTAATCAATACATGGTTTATTTTACATGTACAGATACAGTACAGCTGGAAGGGGAATCTATGCCTGGTTTATTTTACATGTACCTACACAGTACAGCTAGAGGTGGAATCTTTTCCGGGTTTGTTGTACATCTGCTGATACAGTACAGCTAGAGGTTGAATCCATACCGAGTTTGTTGTACATGTACAGATACAGTACAGCTAGAGGTGGAAGCTAAACCGTGTTTGTTGTACATGTACAGATACAGTACAGCTAGAGGTGAAATCTATGCTGGATTTATTGTACATGTACAGATACATTACAGCTACAGGTGGAATCTATACCGGGTTTATTGTACATGTACAGATACAGTACATCCAGAGATGAAATCTATACCTGGTTTATTTTACATGTACAGATACAGTACAGCTAGAGGTGGAAGCTAAACCGTGTTTGTTGTACATGTACAGATACAGTACAGCTAGAGGTGAAATCTATGCTGGATTTATTGTACATGTACAGATACAGTACAGCTAGAGGTTGAATCTATATATCGGGTTTATTGTACCTTTACAGTTAGAGTACAGCTAGAGGTGGAATCTATACCTGGTTTGTTGTACCTGTACAGATACAGTACAGCTAGAGGTGGGGTCAGTACCTGGTTTGTTGTACATGTACAGATACTGTACAGCTAGAGGTGGAATCTATACCTGGTTTGTTGTACATGTACAGATACAGTACAGCTAGAGATGGGATCAGTACCTGGTGTGTTGTACATGTACAGATACTGTACAGCTAGAGGTGGAATCTATACCGGGTTTATTTTCCATGTACAGATACAGTACAACTAGAGGTGGAATCTATACCTGGTTTATTTTACATGTACAGATACAGTACAGCTAGAGGTGGAAGCTAAACCGTGTTTGTTGTACATGTACAGATACAGTACAGCAAGAGGTGGAATCTAAACCGGGTTTATTTTACATGTACAGATACTGTACAGCTAGAGGGGGAATCTAGACCTAGTTTGTTGTACATGTACAGATACAGTACAGCTAGAGGTTGGATCAATACCTGGTTTGTTGTACATGTACAGATACAGTACAGCTAGAGGTGGGATCAATACCTGGTTTGTTGTACATGTACAGATACTGTACAGCTAGAGGTGGGATCAATACCGGGTTTATTGTACATGTACAGATACAGTACAACTAGAGGTGGAATATATACCTGGTTTATTTAACATGTACAGATACTGTACAGCTAGAGGTGGAATCTATACCGGGTTTATTTTACATGTACAGATACAGTTCAACTAGAGGTGGAATCTAAACCTGGTTTATTTAACATGTACAGATACACTAAACAGCTAGATGTGGAATCTATATCGGGTTTATTTTACATGTACAGATACAGTACAGCTAGAGGTGGGATCAATACCTGGTTTGTTGTACATGTACAGATACTGTACAGCTAGAGGTGGAATCTATACCTGGTTTGTTGTACATGTACAGATACAGTACAGCTAGAGGTGGGATCAGTACCTGGTTTGCTGTACATTTACAGATACAGTACAGCTAGAGGTGGGATCAATACCTGGTTTGTTGTACATGTAAAGATACTGTACAGCTAGAGGGGAATCTATACCTGGTTTGTTGTACATGTACAGATACAGTACAGCTAGAGGTGGAATCTATACCTGGTTTATTTTACATGTACAGATACAGGACAGCTAGAGGTGGATTCTATACCGGGTTTATGTTACATGTACAGATACAGTACAGCTAGAGGTGGAATCTATACCGGGTTTATTTTACATGTACATATACTGTACAGCTAGAGGTGGAATCTACACAGGGTTTGTTGTACATGTACAGATACAGTACAGCTAGAGGTGGAATCTATACCTGGTTTATTTTACATGTACAGATACAGTACAGCTAGAGGTGGAGTCTATACAGGGTTTATTGTACATGTACAGATACACTAAACAGCTAGATGATGAATCTATATCGGGTTTATTTTACATGTACAGATACAGTACAGCTAGAGGTGGGATCAATACCTGGTTTGTTGTACATGTACAGATACTGTACAGCTAGAGGTGGAATCTATACCTGGTTTGTTGTACATGTACAGATACAGTACAGCTAGAGGTGGGATCAGTACCTGGTTTGCTGTACATTTACAGATACAGTACAGCTAGAGGTGGAGTCTATACCTGGTTTGTTGTACAAGTACAGATACAGTACAGCTAGAGGTGGGATCAGTACCTGGTTTGCTGTACATTTACAGATTCAGTACAGCTAGAGGTGGAGTCTATACCTGGTTTGTTGTACATGTACATATACAGTACAGCTAGAGGGGAATCTATACCTGGTTTGTTGTACATGTACAGATACAGTACAGCTAGAGGTGGAATCTATACCTGGTTTATTTTACATGTACAGATACAGGACAGCTAGAGGTGGAGTCTATACCGGGTTTATGTTACATGTACAGATACAGTACAGCTAGAGGTGGAATCTATACCGGGTTTATTTTACATGTACATATACTGTACAGCTAGAGGTGGAATCTACACAGGGTTTGTTGTACATGTACAGATACAGTACAGCTAGAGTTGGAATCTATACCTGGTTTATTTTACATGTACAGATACAGTACAGCTAGAGGTGGAGTCTATACAGGGTTTATTGTACATGTACAGATACAGTACAGCTAGAGATGGAATCTATACCGGGTTTATTTTACATGTACAGATACAGTACAGCTAGAGGTGGGATCAATACCTGGTTTATTTTACATGTACAGATACTATACAGCTAGAGGTGGAATCTATACCTGGTTTATTTTACATGTACATACACAGTTCAGCTAGAGGTGGAAACTTTTCCGGGTTTGTTGTACGTCTGCAAATACAGTACAGCTAGAGGTTGAATCTATACCGGGTTTATTGTACATGTACAGATACAGTATAGCTAGAGGTGGAATCTATACCTGGTTTATTTTACATGTACAGATACATTACAGCTACAGGTGGAATCTATACCGGGTTTATTGTACATGTACAGATACAGTACATCCAGAGATGAAATCAATCCCTGGGTTATTTTACATGTACAGATACAGTACAGCTAGAGGTGGAATCTATACCTGGTTTATTTCATATATACAGATACAGTACAGCTAGATGTGGAATCTATACCAGGTTTATTTTACATGTACAGATACATTACAGCTAGAGGTGGAATCTACACAGTGTTTGTTGTACATGTACAGATACAGTACAGCTAGAGGTGGAATCAATACCTGGTTTGTTTTACATGTACAGATACAGTACAGCTAGAGGTGTAATCAATACATGGTTTATTTTACATGTACAGATACAGTACAGCTAGAGGTGGAATCTATGCCTGGTTTATTTTACATGTACCTACACAGTACAGCTAGAGGTGGAATCTTTTCCTTGTTTGTTGTACATCTGCAGATACAGTACAGCTAGAGGTTGAATCCATACCAAGTTTGTTGTACATGTACAGATACAGTACAGCTAGAGGTGGAAGTTAAACCGTGTTTGTTGTACATGTACAGATACAGTACAGCTAGAGGTGAAATCTATGCTGGATTTATTGTACATGTACAGATACAGTACAGCTAGAGGTTGAATCTATATATCGGGTTTATTGTACCTTTATAGTTAGAGTACAGCTAGAGGTGGAATCTGTGCCGGATTTACTGTTCATGTACATATGCTGTACAGCTAGTACAGCTAGAGGTGGAATCTATACCTGGTTTTTTGTACCTGTACAGATACAGTACAGCTAGAGGTGGGATCAGTACCTGGTTTGTTGTACATGTACATATACTGTACAGCTAGAGGGGGAATCTATACCTGGTTTGTTGTACATGTACAGATACAGTACAGCTAGAGGTGGGATCAATACCTGGTTTGTTGTACATGTACAGATACTGTACAGCTAGAGGTGGAGTCTATACCTGGTTTGTTGTTCATGTACAGATACAGAACAGCTAGAGGTGGAGTCTATACCTGGTTTGTTGTACATGTACAGATACAGTACAGCTAGAGGTGGGATCAATACCTGGTTTGTTGTACATGTACAGATACTGTACAGGTAGAGGTGGAATCTATACCTGGTTTGTTGTACATGTACAGATATAGTACAGCTAGGGGTGGAATCAATACCTGGTTTGTTGTACATATACAGATACTGTACAGCTAGAGGGGGAATCTATATCTGGTTTGTTGTACATGTACAGATACAGTACAGGTAGAGGTGGGATCAATACCTTGGTTGTTGTACATGTACAGATACTGTACAGCTAGAGGTGGAATCTATACCTGGTTTGTTGTACCGGTACAGACACAGTACAGCTAGAGGTTGAATCCATACCAAGTTTGTTGTACATGTACAGATACAGTACAGCTAGAGGTGGAAGCTAAACCGTGTTTGTTGTACATGTACAGATACAGTAGAGCTAGAAATGAAATCTATGCTGTTTTTATTGTACATGTACAGATACAGTACAGCTAGAGGTTAAATCTATATATCGGGTTTATTGTACCTTTACAGTTAGAGTACAGCTAGAGGTGGAATCTGTGCCGGATTTACTGTTCATGTACATATACTGTACAGCTAGTACACCTAGAGGTGGAATCTTGCTGGTTTGTTGTACCTGTACAGATACAGTACAGCTAGAGGTGGGATCAGTACCTGGTTTGTTGTACATGTACAGATACTGTACAGCTAGAGGGGGAATCTATACCTGGTTTGTTGTACATGCACAGATACTGTACAGCTAGAGGTGGAATCTATACCGGGTTTATTTTACATGTACAGATACAGTACAACTAGAAGTGGAATCTATACCTGGTTTATTTAACATGTACAGATATAGTACAGCTAGAGGTGGAATCTATATCGGGTTTATTTTACATGTACAGATACAGTACAGCTAAAGGTGGGATCAATACCTGGTTTGTTGTACATGTACAGATACTGTACAGCTAGACGTGGAATCTATACCTGGTTTGTTGTACATATACAGATACAGTACAGCTAGAGGTGGAGTCTATACCTGGTTTGTTGTACATGTACAGATACAGTACAGCTAGAGGTGGGATCAATACCTGGTTTGTTGTACATGTACAGATACTGTACAGCTAGAGGTGGAATCTATACCTGGTTTGTTGTACATGTACAGATATAGTACAGCTAGAGGTGGGATCAATATCTGGTTTGTTGTACATGTACAGATACTGTACAGCCAGAGGTGGAATCTATACCTGGTTTATTTTACATGTACAAATACTGTACAGCTAGAGGGGGAATCTATACCTGGTTTGTTGTACATGTACAGATATAGTACAGCTAGAGGTGGAATCTATACCTGGTTTGTTGTACATGTACAGATACAATACAGCTAGAGGTGGAATCAATACCTGGTTTGTTGTACATGAACAGATACTGTACAGCTAGAAGGGGAATCTATATCTGGTTTGTTGTACATGTACATATACAGTACAGCTAGAGGTGGGATCAATACCTGGTTTGTTGTACATGTACAGATACAGTACAGCTAGAGGTGGAATCAATACCTGGTTTGTTGTACCTGTACAGATACAGTACAGCTAGAGGTTGGATCAATACCTGGTTTATTTTAAATGTACAGATACAGGACAGCCAGAGGTGGAGTCTATACCGGGTTTATTTTACATGTATAGATACAGAACAGCTAGAGGTGGAATCTATACCGGGTTTATTTTACATGTACATATACTGTACAGCTAGAGGTGGGATCAATGCCTCGTTTGTTGTACATGTACAGATACAGTACAGCTAGAGGTGGAATCTATACCTGGTTTGTTGTACCTGTACAGATACAGTACAGCTAGAGGTTGGATAAATACCTGGTTTATTTTACATGTACATATACAGTACAGCTAGAGGTGGAGTGTATACAGGGTTTATTTTACATGTACAGATACAGTACAGCTAGAGGTGGAATCTTTTCCGGGTTTGTTGTACATCTGCAAATACAGTACAGCTAAAGGTGGAATCTATACCGGGTTTATTGTACATGTACAGATACAGTATAGCTAGAGGTGGAATCTATTCCTGGTTTATTTTACATGTACAGATACATTACAGCTACAGGTGGAATCTATACCGGGTTTATTGTACATGTACAGATACAGTACATCCAGAGATGAAATCAATACCTGGGTTATTTTACATGTACAGATACTGTACAGCTAGAGGGGTAATCTATACCTGGTTTGTTGTACATGTACAGATACTGTACAGCTAGAGGTGGAATCTATACCTGGATTGTTGTACATGTACAGATACAGTACAGCTAGAGGTGGAGTCTATACCTGGTTTGTTGTACATGTACAGATACAGTACAGCTAGAGGTGGGATCAATACCTGGTTTGTTGTACATGTACAGATACTGTACAGCTAAAGTTGGAATATATACCTTGTTTGTTGTACCTGTACAGATACAGTACAGCTAGAGGTGGAATCTATACCTGGTTTATTTTACATGTACAGATACAGGAGAGCTAGAGGTGGAGTCTATAGCGGGTTTATTTTACATGTTCAGATACAGTACAGCTAGAGGTGGAGTCTACACCGGGTTTATTATACATGTACATATACTGTACAGCTAGAGGTGGGATCAATGCCTCGTTTATTTTACATGTACAGATACAGTACAGCTAGAGGTGGAGTCTATACAGTGTTTATTTTACATGTACAGATACAGTACAGCTAGAGGTGAGATCAATACCTGGTTTATTTTACATGTACAGATACTGTACAGCTAGAGGTGGAATCTATACCTGGTTTATTTTACATGTACAGTTACTGTACAGCTATAGGTTGAATTTATAACGGGTTTATTTTACATGTACAGAAACAGTACAACTAGAGGTGGAATCTATACCTGGTTTATTTTACATGTACAGATACTGTACAGCTATAGGTGCAATCTATACCTGGTTTGTTTTACATATACAGATACAGTACAGCTAGAGGTGGGATCAATACCTGGTTTGTTGTACATGTACAGATACTGTACAGCTAGAGGTGGAATCTACACCTGGTTTATTTTACATGTACAGATACTGTACAGCTAGAGGTGGAATATATACCTGGTTTGTTGTACATGTACAGATACTGTACAGCTAGAGGGGGAATCTATACCTGGTTTGTTGTACATGTACAGATATAGTACAGCTAGAGGTGGAATCTATACCTGGTTTGTTGTACATGTACAGATACAGTACAGCTAGAGGTGGCATCAATACCTAGTTTGTTGTACATGTTCAGATACTGTACAGCTAGAGGGGGAATCTATACTTGTTTTGTTGTACATGTACAGATACAGTACAGCTAGAGGTGGGATCAATACCTGGTTTGTTGTACATGTACAGATACAGTACAGCTAGAGGTGGAATCTATACCTTGTTTGTTGTACCTGTACAGATACAGTACAACTAGAGGTGGGATCGATACCTGGTTTATTTTACTTGTACAGATACAGTACAGCTAGAGGTGGAGTCTATTCCGGGTTTATTTTACATGTACAGATACTGTACAGCTAGAGGTGGAATCTATACCTGGTTTATTTTACATGTACAGATACTGTACAGCTAGAGGTGGAATATATACCGGTTTTATTTTACATGTACAGAAACAGTACAACTAGAGGTGGAATCTATACCTGGTTTATTTTAAATGTACAGATACTGTACAGCTAGAGGTGGGATCAATGCCTCTTTTATTTTACATGTACAGATACAGTACAGCTAGAGGTGGAATCTATACCTGGTTTGTTGTACATGTACAGATACAGTACAGCTAGAGGTGGGATCAATACCTGGTTTGTTGTACCTGTACAGATACAGTACAGCTAGAGGTGTAATCTATACCGGATTTATTTTACATGTATAGGTACAGTACAACTAGAGGTGGAATCTATACCGTGTTTGTTTTACATGTACAGATACAGTACAACTAGAGGTGGAATCTATACCTTGTTTATTTTACATGTACAGATACAGTACAGCTAGAGGTAGAATCTGTACCGGTTTATTTTACATGTACATATACTGTACAGTTAGAGGGGGAATCTATACCTGGTTTGTTGTACATGTTCAGATACAGTACAGCTAGGTGGGATCAATACCTGGTTTGTTGTACATGTACAGATACAGTACAGCTAGAGGGGGGATCTATACCTGGTTTGTTGTGCATGAACAGATACAGTACAGCTAGAGGTGGGATCAATACCTGGTTTGTTGTACATGTACAGATACAGTACAGCTAGAGGTGGAATCTATACCTGGTTTGTTGTACATGTACAGATACAGTACAGCTAGAGGTGGGATCAATACCTGGTTTGTTGTACATGTACAGATAGAGTACAGTTAGAGGTGGGATCAATACCTGGTTTGTTGTACATGTACAGATACTGTACAGCTAGAGGTGGAATCTATACCTGGTTTGTTGTACATGTACAGATACTGTACAGCTAGAGGCGGGATCAATACCTGGTTTGTTGTACATGTACAGATACTGTACAGCTAGAGGTGGAATCTATACCTGGTTTATTTTACATGTACAGATACTGTACAGTTAGAGGGGTAATCTTTACCTGGTTTGTTGTACATGTACAGATATAGTACAGCTAGAGGTGGAATCTATACCTGGTTTGTTGTACATGTACAGATACAGTACAGCTAGAGATGGGATCAATACCTGGTTTGTTGTACATGTACAGATACTGTACAGCTAGAGGTGGAATCTATACCGGGTTTATTTTCCATGTACAGATACAGTACAACTAGAGGTGGAATCTATACCTGGTTTATTTTACATGTACATATACTGTACAGCTAGTGGGGGGATCAATGCCTCGTTTATTTTACATGTACAGATACAGTACAACTAGAGGTGGAGTCTATACCGGGTTTATTTTACATGTACAGATACAGTACAGCTACAGGTGGGATCAATACCTGGTTTATTTTACATGTACAGATACTGTACAACTAGAGGTGGAATCTATACCTTGTTTATTGTACATGTACAGATAATGTACAGCTAGAGGTGGAAGTTATATCGGGTTGATTTTACATGTACATATACTGTACAGCTAGAGGGGGGATCAATGCCTCGTTTATTTTACATGTACAGATACAGTACAACTAGAGGTGGAATCTATACCTTGTTTATTTTACATGTACAGATACAGTACAGCTAGAGGTAGAATCTGTACCGGTTTATTTTACATGTACATATACTGTACAGTTAGAGGGGGAATCTATACCTGGTTTGTTGTACATGTTCAGATACAGTACAGCTAGGTGGGATCAATACCTGGTTTGTTGTACATGTACAGATACAGTACAGCTAGAGGGGGGATCTATACCTGGTTTGTTGTGCATGAACAGATACAGTACAGCTAGAGGTGGGATCAATACCTGGTTTGTTGTACATGTACAGATACAGTACAGCTAGAGGTGGAATCTATACCTGGTTTGTTGTACATGTACAGATACAGTACAGCTAAAGGTGGGATCAATACCTGGTTTGTTGTACATGTACAGATAGAGTACAGCTAGAGGTGGGATCAATACCTGGTTTGTTGTACATGTACAGATACTGTACAGCTAGAGGTGGAATCTATACCTGGTTTGTTGTACATGTACAGATACTGTACAGCTAGAGGCGGGATCAATACCTGGTTTGTTGTACATGTACAGATACTGTACAGCTAGAGGTGGAATCTATACCTGGTTTATTTTACATGTACAGATACTGTACAGTTAGAGGGGTAATCTTTACCTGGTTTGTTGTACATGTACAGATATAGTACAGCTAGAGGTGGAATCTATACCTGGTTTGTTGTACATGTACAGATACAGTACAGCTAGAGATGGGATCAATACCTGGTTTGTTGTACATGTACAGATACTGTACAGCTAGAGGTGGAATCTATACCGGGTTTATTTTCCATGTACAGATACAGTACAACTAGAGGTGGAATCTATACCTGTTTTATTTTACATGTACATATACTGTACAGCTAGAGGGGGGATCAATGCCTCGTTTATTTTACATGTACAGATACAGTACAACTAGAGGTGGAGTCTATACCGGGTTTATTTTACATGTACAGATACAGTACAGCTACAGGTGGGATCAATACCTGGTTTATTTTACATGTACAGATACTGTACAGCTAGAGGTGGAATCTATACCTTGTTTATTGTACATGTACAGATAATGTACAGCTAGAGGTGGAAGTTATATCGGGTTGATTTTACATGTACATATACTGTACAGCTAGAGGTGGGATCAATGCCTCGTTTATTTTACATGTACAGATACAGTACAGTTAGAGGTGGAGTCTATACCTGGTTTGTTGTAAAAGTACAGATACAGTACAGCTAGAGGTGGGATCAATACTTGGTTTGTTGTACCTGTACAGATACAGTACAGCTAGAGGTGGAATCTATACCGGATTTATTTTACATGTATAGATACAGTACAACTAGAGGGGGAATCTATACCTGGTTTGTTGTACATGTACAGATACAGTACAGCTAGAGGTGGGATCAATACCTGGTTTGTTGTACATGTACAGATACAGTACAGCTAGAGGGGGAATCTATACCTGGTTTGTTGTGCATGTACAGATACAGTACATTTAGAGGTGGAATCTATACCTGGTTTGTTGTAACTGTACAGATACAGTACAGCTAGAGATGGGATCAATACCTGGTTTGTTGTACATGTACAGATACAGTACAGCTAGAGGTGGGATCAATAACTGGTTTGTTGTACATGTACAGATACTGTACAGCTAGAGGTGGAATCTCTACCTGGTTTATTTTACATGTACAGATACTGTACAGCTAGAGGTGGAATCTATACCTTGTTTATTGTACATGTACAGATAATGTACAGCTAGAGGTGGAAGTTATATCGGGTTGATTTTACATGTACATATACTGTACAGCTAGAGGTGGGATCAATGCCTCGTTTATTTTACATGTACAGATACAGTACAGTTAGAGGTGGAGTCTATACCTGGTTTGTTGTAAAAGTACAGATACAGTACAGCTAGAGGTGGGATCAATACCTGGTTTGTTGTACCTGTACAGATACAGTACAGCTAGAGGTGGAATCTATACCGGATTTATTTTACATGTATAGATACAGTACAACTAGAGGGGGAATCTATACCTGGTTTGTTGTACATGTACAGATACAGTACAGCTAGAGGTGGGATCAATACCTGGTTTGTTGTACATGTACAGATACAGTACAGCTAGAGGGGGAATCTATACCTGGTTTGTTGTGCATGTACAGATACAGTACATTTAGAGGTGGAATCTATACCTGGTTTGTTGTAACTGTACAGATACAGTACAGCTAGAGATGGGATCAATACCTGGTTTGTTGTACATGTACAGATACAGTACAGCTAGAGGTGGGATCAATAACTGGTTTGTTGTACATGTACAGATACTGTACAGCTAGAGGTGGAATCTCTACCTGGTTTATTTTACATGTACAGATACTGTACAGCTAGAGGGGGAATATATACCTGGTTTGTTGTACATGTAGAGATACAGTACAACTAGAGGTGGAATCTATACCTGGTTTATTTTATATGTACAGATACAGTACAGCTAGAGGTGGAATCTATACCGGGTTTATTTTAAATGTACAGACACTGTACAGCTAGAGGGGGAATCTATACATGGTTTGTTGTACATGTACAGATACAGTACAGCTAGAGGTGGGATCAATACCTGGTTTGTTGTACATGTACAGATACTGTACAGCTAAAGGTGGAATCTATACCTGGTTTATTTTACATGTACAGATACTGTACAGTTAGAGGGGTAATCTTTACCTGGTTTGTTGTACATGTACAGATATAGTACAGCTAGAGGTGGAATCTATACCTGGTTTGTTGTACATGTACAGATACAGTACAGCTAGAGATGGGATCAGTACCTGGTTTGTTGTACATGTACAGATACTGTACAACTAGAGGTGGAATCTATACCGGGTTTATTTTCCATGTACAGATACAGTACAACTAGAGGTGGAATCTATACCTGGTTTATTTTACATGTACATATACTGTACAGCTAGAGGGGGGATCAATGCCTCGTTTATTTTACATGTACAGATACAGTACAGCTAGAGGTGGAGTCTATACCGGGTTTATTTTACATGTACAGATACAGTACAGCTAGAGGTAGGATCAATACCTGGTTTATTTTACATGTACAGATACTGTACAGCTAGAGGTGGAATCTATACCTTGTTTATTGTACATGTACAGATAATGTACAGCTAGAGGTGGAAGTTATATCGGGTTTATTTTACATGTACATATACTGTACAGCTAGAGGTGGGATCAATGCCTCGTTTATTTTACATGTACAGATACAGTACAGTTAGAGGTGGAGTCTATACCTGGTTTGTTGTAAAAGTACAGATACAGTACAGCTAGAGGTGGGATCAATACCTGGTTTGTTGTACCTGTACAGATACAGTACAGCTAGAGGTGGAATCTATACCGGATTTATTTTACATGTATAGATACAGTACAACTAGAGGGGGAATCTATACCTGGTTTGTTGTACATGTACAGATACAGTACAGCTAGAGGTGGGATCAATACCTGGTTTGTTGTACATGTACAGATACAGTACAGCTAGAGGGGGAATCTATACCTGGTTTGTTGTGCATGTACAGATACAGTACAGCTAGAGGTGGGATCAATACCTGGTTTATTTTACATGTACAGATACTGTACAGCTATAGGTGGAATCTATACCTTGTTTATTGTACATGTACAGATAATGTACAGCTAGAGGTGGAAGTTATATCGGGTTTATTTTACATGTACATATACTGTACAGCTAGAGGTGGGATCAATGCCTCGTTTATTTTACATGTACAGATACAGTACAGTTAGAGGTGGAGTCTATACCTGGTTTGTTGTAAAAGTACAGATACAGTACAGCTAGAGGTGGGATCAATACCTGGTTTGTTGTACCTGTACACATACAGTACAGCTAGAGGTGGAATCTATACCGGATTTATTTTACATGTATAGATACAGTACAACTAGAGGGGGAATCTATACCTGGTTTGTTGTACATGTACAGATACAGTACAGCTAGAGGTGGGATCAATACCTGGTTTGTTGTACATGTACAGATACAGTACAGCTAGAGGGGGAATCTATACCTGGTTTGTTGTGCATGTACAGATACAGTACAGCTAGAGGTGGAATCTATACCTGGTTTGTTGTAACTGTACAGATACAGTACAGCTAGAGATGGGATCAATACCTGGTTTGTTGTACATGTACAGATACAGTACAGCTAGAGGTGGGATCAATAACTGGTTTGTTGTACATGTACAGATACTGTACAGCTAGAGGTGGAATCTCTACCTGGTTTATTTTACATGTACAGATACTGTACAGCAAGAGGGGGAATATATACCTGGTTTGTTGTACATGTAGAGATACAGTACAACTAGAGGTGGAATCTATACCTGGTTTATTTTATATGTACAGATACAGTACAGCTAGAGGTGGAATCTATACCGGGTTTATTTTAAATGTACAGATACTGTACAGCTAGAGGTGGAATCTATACCTGGTTTGTTGTACATGTACAGATACTGTACAGCTAGAGGCGGGATCAATACCTGGTTTGTTGTACATGTACAGATACTGTACAGCTAGAGGTGGAATCTATACCTGGTTTATTTTACATGTACAGATACTGTACAGTTAGAGGGGTAATCTTTACCTGGTTTGTTGTACATGTTCAGATATAGTACAGCTAGAGGTGGAATCTATACCTGGTTTGTTGTACATGTACAGATACAGTACAGCTAGAGATGGGATCAGTACCTGGTTTGTTGTACATGTACAGATACTGTACAGCTAGAGGTGGAATCTATACCGGGTTTATTTTCCATGTACAGATACAGTACAACTAGAGGTGGAATCTATACCTGGTTTATTTTACATGTACATATACTGTACAGCTAGAGGGGGGATCAATGCCTCGTTTATTTTACATGTACAGATACAGTACAGCTAGAGGTGGAGTCTATACCGGGTTTATTTTACATGTACAGATACAGTATAGCTAGAGGTGGGATCAATACCTGGTTTATTTTACATATACAGATACTGTACAGCTAGAGGTGGAATCTATAACTTGTTTATTGTACATGTACAGATAATGTACAGCTAGAGGTGGAAGTTATACCGGGTTTATTTTACATGTACATATACTGTACAGCTAGAGGTGGGATCAATGCCTCGTTTATTTTACATGTACAGATACAGTACAGTTAGAGGTGGAGTCTATACCTGGTTTGTTGTAAAAGTACAGATACAGTACAGCTAGAGGTGGGATCAATACCTGGTTTGTTGTACCTGTACAGATACAGAACAGCTAGAGGTGGAATCTATACCGGATTTATTTTACATGTATAGATACAGTACAACTAGAGGGGGAATCTATACCTGGTTTGTTGTACATGTACAGATACAGTACAGCTAGAGGTGGGATTAATACCTGGTTTGTTGTACATGTACAGATACAGTACAGCTAGAGATGGGATCAGTACCTGGTTTGTTGTACATGTACAGATACTGTACAGCTAGAGGTGGAATCTATACCGGGTTTATTTTCCATGTACAGATACAGTACAACTAGAGGTGGAATCTATACCTGGTTTATTTTACATGTACATATATTGTACAGCTAGAGGGGGGATCAATGCCTCGTTTATTTTACATGTACAGATACAGTACAGCTAGAGGTGGAGTCTATACCAGGTTTATTTTACATGTACAGATACAGTATAGCTAGAGGTGGGATCAATACCTGGTTTATTTTACATATACAGATACTGTACAGCTAGAGGTGGAATCTATACCTTGTTTATTGTACATGTACAGATAATGTACAGCTAGAGGTGGAAGTTATACCGGGTTTATTTTACATGTACATATACTGTACAGCTAGAGGTGGGATCAATGCCTCGTTTATTTTACATGTACAGATACAGTACAGTTAGAGGTGGAGTCTATACCTGGTTTGTTGTAAAAGTACAGATACAGTACAGCTAGAGGTGGGATCAATACCTGGTTTGTTGTACCTGTACAGATACAGTACAGCTAGAGGTGGAATCTATACCGGATTTATTTTACATGTATAGATACAGTACAACTAGAGGGGGAATCTATACCTGGTTTGTTGTACATGTACAGATACAGTACAGCTAGAGGTGGGATCAATACCTGGTTTGTTGTACATGTACAGATACAGTACAGCTAGAGGGGGAATGTATACCTGGTTTGTTGTACATGTACAGATACAGTACAGCTAGAGGTGGGATCAATAACTGGTTTGTTGTACATGTACATATACTGTACAGCTGGAGGTGGAATCTCTACCTGGTTTATTTTACATGTACAGATACTGTACAGCTAGAGGGGGAATATATACCTGGTGTGTTGTACATGTACAGATACAGTGCAGCTAGAGGTGGGATCAATACCTGGTTTGTTGTAAATGTACAGATACTGTACAGCTAGAGATGGGATCAATACCTGGTTTGTTGTACATGTACAGATACAGTACAGCTAGAGATGGGATCAATAACTGGTTTGTTGTACATGTACAGATACTGTACAGCTAGAGGTGGAATCTCTACCTGGTTTATTTTACATGTACAGATACTGTACAGCTAGAGGGGGAATATATACCTGGTTTGTTGTACATGTAGAGATACAGTACAACTAGAGGTGGAATCTATACCTGGTTTGTTTTATATGTACAGATACAGTACAGCTAGAGGTGGAATCTATATCGGGTTTATTTTACATGTACAGATACTGTACAGCTAGAGGGGGAATCTATACCTGGTTTGTTTTACATGTACAGATACAGTACAGCTAGAGTTGGGATCAATACCTGGTTTGTTGTACATGTACAGATACTGTACAGCTAGAGGTGGAATCTATACCTTGTTTGTTTTACATGTACAGATACAGTACAGCTAGAGGTAGAATCTATACCGGGTTTATTTTACATGTACAGATACAGTACAGCTAGAGGTGGAATCTATACCGGGTTTATTTTACATGTACAGATACAGTACAGCTAGAGGGGGAATCTATATCTGGTTTGTTGTGCATGTACAGATACAGTACAGCTAGAGGTGGGATCAATACCTGGTTTGTTGTATATGTACAGATACAGTACAGCTAGAGGTGGAATCTATACCTGGTTTATTGTACCTGTACAGATACAGTACAGCTAGAGATGGGATCAATACCTGGTTTGTTGTACATGTACAGATACAGTACAGCTAAAGGTGGGATCAATACCTGGTTTGTTGTACATGTACAGATACTGTACAGCTAGAGGTGGAATCTATACCTGGTTTATTTTCCATGTACAGATACTGTACAGCTAGAGGGGGAATCTTTACCTGGTTTGTTGTAAATGTACAGATATATTACAGCTAGAGGTGGAATCTATACCTGGTTTGTTGTACATGTACAGATACAGTACAGCTAGAGATGGGATCTATACCGGGTTTATTTTCCATGTACAGATACAGTACAACTAGTGGTGGAATCTATACCTGGTTTATTTAACATGTACAGATACAGTACAGCTAGAGGTGGAATCTATACCGGGTTTATTTTACATGTACATATACTGTACAGCTAGAGGGGGGATCAATGCCTCGTTTATTTTACATGTACAGATAGAGTACAGCTAGAGGTGTAGTCTATACCGGTTTTATTTTACATGTACAGATACAGTACAGCTAGAGGTGGGATCAATACCTGGTTTATTTTACATGTACAGATACTGTACAGCTAGAGGTGGAATCTATACCTTGTTTATTGTACATGTACAGATAATGTACAGCTAGAGGTGGAATTTATACCGGGTTTATTTTACATGTTCAGATACAGTACAACTAGAGGTGGAATATATACCTGGTTTATTTTACATGTACAGATTCTGTACAGCTAGAGGTGGGATCAATGCCTCGTTTATTTTACATGTACAGATACAGTACAGCTAGAGGTGGAGTCTCTACCTGGTTTGTTGTACATGTATAGATACAGTACAAATAGAGGTGAAATCTGTACCGGTTTTATTTTACATGTACAGATACTGTACAGCTAGAGGGGGAATCTATACCTGGTTTGTTGTACATGTACAGATACAGTACAGCTAGAGGTCTGATCAATACCTGGTTTGTTGTACATGTACATATACAGTACAGCTAGAGGGGGAATCTATACCTGGTTTGTTGCACATGTACAGATACAGTACAGCTAGAGGTGGAATCTATACCTGGTTTGTTGTACATGTACAGATACAGTACAGCTAAAGGTGGAATCTATACATGGTTTGTTGTACATGTACAGATACAGTACAGCTAGAGGTGGGATCAATACCTGGTTTGTTGTAAATGTACAGATATAGTACAGCTAGAGGTGGAATCTATACCTGGTTTGTTGTACATGTACAGATACAGTACAGCTAGAGGTGGAATCTATACCTGGTTTATTTTACATGTACAGATACAGTACAGCTAGAGGTGGGATCAATGCCTCGTTTATTTTACATGTACAGATACAGTACAGCTAGAGGTGGAGTCTCTACCTGGTTTGTTGTACATGTACAGATACAGTACAGCTAGAGGTGGAATCTATACCGTGTTTATTTTACATGTACAGATACAGTACAGCTAGAGGTGAAATCTGTACCGGTTTTATTTTACATGTACAGATACTGTACAGCTAGAGGGGGAATCTATACCTGGTTTGTTGTACATGTACAGATACAGTACAGCTAGAGGTCTGATCAATACCTGGTTTGTTGTACATGTACATATACAGTACAGCTAGAGGGGGAATCTATACCTGGTTTGTTGCACATGTACAGATACAGTACAGCTAGAGGTGGAATCTATACCTGGTTTGTTGTACATGTACAGATACAGTACAGCTAAAGGTGGAATCTATACATGGTTTGTTGTACATGTACAGATACAGTACAGCTAGAGGTGGGATCAATACCTGGTTTGTTGTAAATGTACAGATATAGTACAGCTAGAGGTGGAATCTATACCTGGTTTGTTGTACATGTACAGATACAGTACAGCTAGAGGTGGAATCTATACCTGGTTTATTTTACATGTACAGATACAGTACAGCTAGAGGTGGAATCTATACCTGGTTTATTTTCCATGTACAGATACAGTAAAACTAGAGGTGGAATCTATACCTGGTTTATTTAACATGTACAGATACAGTACAGCTAGAGGTGGAATCTATACCTGGTTTATTTTACATGTACAGATACAGTACAGCTAGAGGTGGAATCTATACCTGGTTTATTTTACATGTACAGATACTGTACAGCTAGAGGTGGGATCAATGCCTGGTTTATTTTACGTGTACAGATACTGTACAGCTAGAGGTGGAATCTATACCTGGTTTATTTTACATGCACAGATACAGTACAGCTAGAGGTGGAGTCTATACCGGGTTTATTTTACATGCACAGATACAGTACAGCTAGAGGTGGGATCAATACCTGGTTTATTTTATATGTACAGATACTGTACAGCTAGATTGGGAATCTATGCCTGGTTTGTTGTACATGTACAGATACAGTACAGCTAGAGGTGGGATCAATACCTGGTTTGTTGTACATATACAGATACTTTACAGCTAGAGGTTGAATCTATACCGGGTTTATTTTACATGTATAGATACAGTACAACAAGTGGTGGAATCTATACCGTGTTTATTTTACATGTACAGATACAGTACAACTAGAGGTGGAATCTATACCTGGTTTATTTTACATGTACAGATACAGTACAGCTAGAGGTGGAACCTATACCGGGTTTATTTTAAATGTACAGATACTGTACAGCTATAGGGGGAATCTATACCTGGTTTGTTGTACATGTACAGATACAGTACAGCTAGAGGCGGGATCAATACCTGGTTTGTTGTACATGTACAGATACAGTACAGCTAGAGGTGGAATCTATACCTGGTCTGTTGTACATGTACAGCTACAGTACAGCTAGAGGGGGAATCTATACCTGGTTTGTTGTACATGTACAGATACAGTACAGCTAGAGGTGGGATCAATACATGGTTTGTTGTACATGTACAGATACAGTACAGCTAGAGGTGGAATCTATACCTGGTTTGTTGTACCTGTACAGATACAGTACAGCTAGAGGTGGAATCTATACCGGGTTTATTTTACATGTACAGATACAGTACAGCTGGAGGTGAAATCTGTACCGGGTTTATTTTACATGTACAGATACTGTACAGCTATAGGGGGAATCTATACCTGGTTTGTTGTACATGTACAGATACAGTACAGCTAGAGGCGGGATCAATACCTGGTTTGTTGTACATGTACAGATACAGTACAGCTGGAGGTGAAATCTGTACCGGGTTTATTTTACATGTACAGATACTGTACAGCTAGAGGGGGAATCTATACCTGGTTTGTTGTACACGTACAGATACAGTACAGCTAGAGGGGGAATCTATACCTGGTTTGTTGTACATATACAGATACAGTACAGCTAGAGGTGGAATATATACCTGGTTTGTTGTACATGTACAGATACAGTACAGCTAGAGGTGGAATCTATACCTGGTTTGTTGTACATGTACAGATACAGTACAGCTAGAGGTGGGATCCATACCTGGTTTGTTGTACATGTACAGATACTGTACAGCTAGAGGGGGAATCTATACCTGGTTTGTTGTACATGTACAGATACAGTACAGCTAGAGGTGGAATCTATACCTGGTTTATTTTCCATGTACAGATACTGTACAGCTAGAGGGGGAATCCTTACCTGGTTTGTTGTAAATGTACAGATATAGTACAGCTAGAGGTGGAATCTATACCTGGTTTGTTGTACATGTACAGATACAGTACAGCTTGAGATGGGATCTATACCGGGTTTATTTTCCATGTACAGATACAGTACAACTAGAGATGGAATCTATACCTGGTTTATTTAACATGGACAGATACAGTACAGCTAGAGGTGGAATCTATACCGGGTTTATTTTACATGTACATATACTGTACAGCTAGAGGGGGGATCAATGCCTCGTTTATTTTACATGTACAGATAGAGTACAGCTAGAGGTGGAGTCTATACCGGTTTTATTTTACATGTACAGATACAGTACAGCTAGAGGTGGGATCAATACCTGGTTTATTTTACATGTACAGATACTGTACAGCTAGAGGTAGAATCTATACCTTGTGTATTGTACATGTACAGATAATGTACAGCTAGAGGTGGAATTTATACCGGGTTTATTTTACATGTACAGAAACAGTACAACTAGAGGTGGAATCTATACCTGGTTTATTTTACATGTACAGATACTGTACAGCTAGAGGTGGGATGAATGCCTGGTTTATTTTACGTGTACAGATACTGTACAGCTAGAGGTGGAATATATACCTGGTTTATTTTACATGTACAGATACAGTACAGCTAGAGGTGGAGTCTATACCGGGTTTATTTTACATGCACAGATACAGTACAGCTAGAGGTGGGATCAATACCTGGTTTATTTTACATGTACAGATACTGTGCAGCTAGAGGGGGAATTTATGCCTGGTTTGTTGTACATGTACAGATACAGTACAGCTAGAGGTGGGGTCAATACCTGGTTTGTTGTACATCTACAGATACTTTACAGCTAGAGGTTGAATCTATACCGGGTTTATTTTACATGTACAGATACAGTACAGCTAGAGGTGGGATCAATAACTGGTTTGTTGTACATGTACAGATACTGTACAGCTGGAGGTGGAATCTCTACCTGGTTTATTGTACATGTACAGATACTGTACAGCTAGAGGGGGAATATATACCTGGTGTGTTGTACATGTACAGATACAGTACAGCTAGAGGTGGGATCAATACCTGGTTTGTTGTAAATGTACAGATACTGTACAGCTAGAGATGGGATCAATACCTGGTTTGTTGTACATGTACAGATACAGTACAGCTAGAGATGGGATCAATAACTGGTTTGTTGTACATGTACAGATACTGTACAGCTAGAGGTGGAATCTCTACCTGGTTTATTTTACATGTACAGATACTGTACAGCTAGAGGGGGAATATATACCTGGTTTGTTGTACATGTAGAGATACAGTACAACTAGAGGTGGAATCTATACCTGGTTTATTTTATATGTACAGATACAGTACAGCTAGAGGTGGAATCTATATCGGGTTTATTTTACATGTACAGATACTGTACAGCTAGAGGGGGAATCTATACCTGGTTTGTTGTACATGTACAGATACAGTACAGCTAGAGTTGGGATCAATACCTGGTTTGTTGTACATGTACAGATACTGTACAGCTAGAGGTGGAATCTATACCTTGTTTGTTTTACATGTACAGATACAGTACAGCTAGAGGTAGAATCTATACCGGGTTTATTTTACATGTACAGATACAGTACAGCTAGAGGTGGAATCTATACCGGGTTTATTTTACATGTACAGATACAGTACAGCTAGAGGGGGAATCTATATCTGGTTTGTTGTGCATGTACAGATACAGTACAGCTAGAGGTGGGATCAATACCTGGTTTGTTGTATATGTACAGATACAGTACAGCTAGAGGTGGAATCTATACCTGGTTTGTTGTACCTGTACAGATACAGCACAGCTAGAGATGGGATCAATACCTGGTTTGTTGTACATGTACAGATACAGTACAGCTAAAGGTGGGATCAATACCTGGTTTGTTGTACATGTACAGATACTGTACAGCTAGAGGTGGAATCTATACCTGGTTTATTTTCCATGTACAGATACTGTACAGCTAGAGGGGGAATCTTTACCTGGTTTGTTGTAAATGTACAGATATAGTACAGCTAGAGGTGGAATCTATACCTGGTTTGTTGTACATGTACAGATACAGTACAGCTAGAGATGGGATCTATACCGGGTTTATTTTCCATGTACAGATACAGTACAACTAGTGGTGGAATCTATACCTGGTTTATTTAACATGTACAGATACAGTACAGCTAGAGGTGGAATCTATACCGGGTTTATTTTACATGTACATATACTGTACAGCTAGAGGGGGGATCAATGCCTCGTTTATTTTACATGTACAGATAGAGTACAGCTAGAGGTAGAGTCTATACCGGTTTTATTTTACATGTACAGATACAGTACAGCTAGAGGTGGGATCAATACCTGGTTTATTTTACATGTACAGATACTGTACAGCTAGAGGTGGAATCTATACCTGGTTTATTTTACATGTACAGATACAGTACAGCTAGAGGTGGAGTCTGTACCGGGTTTTTTTTTACATGCACAGATACAGTACAGCTAAAGGTGGGATCAATACCTGGTTTATTTTACATGTACAGATACTGTACAGCTAGAGGGGGAATCTATACCTTGTTTGTTGTACATGTACAGATACAGTACAGCTAGAGGCGGGATCAATACCTGGTTTGTTGTACATGTACAGATACAGTACAGCTAGAGGTGGGATCAATACCTGGTTTGTTGTACATGTACAGATACTGTATAGCTAGAGGTGGAATATATACCTGGTCTGTTGTACATGTACAGATACAGTACAGCTAGAGGGGGAATCTATACCTGGTTTGTTGTACATGTACAGATACAGAACAGCTAGAGGTGGGATCAATACATGGTTTGTTGTACATGTACAGATACAGTACAGCTAGAGGTGGAATTTATACCTGGCTTGTTGTACCTGTACAGATACAGTACAGCTAGAGGTGGAATCTATACCGGGTTTATTTTACATGTACAGATACTGTACAGCTAGAGCTGGAATCTATACCGGGTTTATTGTACATGTACAGATACAGTACAGCTGGAGGTGGGATCAATACCTGGTTTATTTTACTTGTAAAGATACAATAAAGCTAGAGGGGGAATCTATACCTGGTTTGTTGTACATGTACAGATACAGTACAGCTAGAGGTGGGATCAATACATGGTTTGTTGTACATGTACAGATACAGTACAGCTAGAGGTGGAATCTATACATGGTTTGTTGTACCTGTACAGATACAGTACACCAAGAGGTGGAATCTATACCGGGTTATTTTATATGTACAGATACTGTACAGCTAGAGATGGAATCTATACCGGGTTTATTGTACAGGTACAGATACAGTACAGCTAGAGGTGGGATCAATACCTGGTTTGTTGTACATTTACAGATACTGTACAGCTAGAGGGGGAATCTAAACCTGGTTTCTTGTACATGTACAGATACAGTAGAGCTAGAGGTGGAATCTATACCGGGTTCATTTTCCATGTACAGATACTGTACAGCTAGAGGGGGAATCTTTACCTGGTTTGTTGTAAATGTACAGATATAGTACAGCTAGAGGTGGAATCTATACCTGGTTTGTTGTACATGTACAGATACAGTACAGCTAGAGATGGGATCAATACCTGGTTTGTTGTACATGTACAGATACTGTACAGCTAGAGGTGGAATCTATACCGGGTTTATTTTCCATGTACAGATACAGTACAAATAGAGGTGGAATCTATACCTGGTTTATTTTACATGTACAGATACTGTACAGCTAGAGGTGGAAGCTATACCGGGTTTATTTTACATGTACATATACTGTACAGCTAGAGGGGGGATCAATGCCTCGTTTATTTTACATGTACAGATATAGTACAGCTAGAGGTAGAGTCTATACCGGTTTTATTTTACATGTACAGATACAGTACAGCTAGAGGTGGGATCAATACCTGGTTTATTTTACATGTACAGATACTGTACAGCTAGAGGTGGAATCTATACCTGGTTTATTTTACATGTACAGATACAGTACAGCTAGAGGTGGAGTCTGTACCGGGTTTTTTTTTACATGCACAGATACAGTACAGCTAAAGGTGGGATCAATACCTGGTTTATTTTACATGTACAGATACTGTACAGCTAGAGGGGGAATCTATACCTTGTTTGTTGTACATGTACAGATACAGTACAGCTAGAGGTGGAGTCTATACCGGTTTTATTTTACATGCAAAGATACAGTACAGCTAGAGGTGGAATCTATACCTGGTTTGTTGTACATGTACAGATACAGTACAGTTTGAGGTGGAATCTATACCGGTTTTTATGGTACATGTTCAGATACAGTACAGCTAGAGGTGAAACCTGTAGTAGGTTTATTTTACATGTGCAGATACAGTACAGCTAGAGGGGGGATCAAAACCTGGTTTGTTGTACATGTACATATACAGTACAGCTTGATGTGGAATCTATACTAGGTTTATTTTACATGTACAGATACAGTACAGCTAGAGGTGGGATCGATACCTGGTTTGTTGTACATTTACAGATACTGTACAGCTAGAGGGGGAATCTAAACCTGGTTTCTTGTACATGTACAGATACAGTAGAGCTAGAGGTGGAATCTATACCGGGTTCATTTTCCATGTACAGATACTGTACAGCTAGA